>CM071569.1:283516755-283562237 GCA_036426205.1 Ascaphus truei
CTGGGGGCTGCAGGGTGTCTGGGGGCTGCAGGGTGTCTGGGGGCTGCGCTGCAGGGTGTCTGGCCCTGAATGTACTTTTATTGTTTACATATCTGTTTATTTATGTGCCAAACGGGTTATACATGTTAATGGAGGATACATTATTTTAATTGTAATTAATGTCATTGTGTTATGTTCTTTCCCAGGCGCCTGCTGTGACTTTATTGCCTCTTTAGAGTCTCTGTCATGGGAAAGAGGTTTCCGGAAGTGACATTTGGGGATGAACAACACATTTTATTTCATTACAGGCATACCCCGCAATAACGTACGCAATGGGTCCAGAGCATGTATGTAAAGCGAAATGTAACCTTTTTCCCACTTATCGATGCTTTGGTACAAGTAGGGAGCCGGTATTGCTGTTCAGGATGTGCTGAGAGGCGCATGCGCGATATTCTGGAAGCCAGAGGGTCACGTGGTGATGACTTAGCTCAGATAGTGTCAACTCGGCCCTCTTTTCCAAGCACGACAAGGTCTGTTTCTTTTCTTACTTTATTTTGGAGAAAGCAGGTAAATACAGTCGCTTGTGTAGAGGTGTAGGTCTAAATCTCTGTGTGTGCTAAGTAGTAAAGGGAGGTGAAAAGATAATCCTGCATCACCATTACAGGGGTTACAGCGAGGTACTCACGAGTCCAGAGAAAATGGTGGAAAGGAAATGGCAAGGTATGCTGGGTAGTAAGATAGTCTGGGGACAGACCATCTGTGGGCAGAGCAGAGGGGGAGAAGGCAGACTAGCCCATTTGAGAGAGAGGCTGGGGCTGCCATGGCAACTCACAGGAGTGTCTGGGGAAGCTACAACATGTAGCAATAATGTTGCATCTTTAACACAGCAAGTTGCTGGGAGAGGGGAAATGGCACTGTGTTTTGTGTGCAGAGCCAAACACATACAGCTGGCACAAAAAGGCTGACAAGCAGGGCTGCGAGAAAAAGGGGGGGGTGAAACAGAAATGTAGACAGGGGTATACCTGTTCCATGACACGCGAGCTGCCGTTTGCCTATTGGGCGAGGGGAATCAGCGCGTCTGTCACGGGTGACCAGCACTTTTAACACCTTAATACCCGGATCCTTTGAGCAAAGTGAAGAGGTAAAATAAATTGTGATTTATTTACAGAATGAGCACACGCACATTGGTTTACAATTACACTAAAAATACACTTACTGGGACGGAGGCAAACGAAAAATCTTGTTCCCAAAATGAAATCTTTGGAAATAGAGTCTCTAGGCCCAATTTCTCAGGAGCGGGAGTTGCGCGCAAATAGAGCTGGAGACAGTCTTTGGTCAGTGGCGCCTCTCGCAACCGCTGTTACTCCGCCGGAGCTGCTTCCATCGTTCTGCCGCTGTAGTATTGGATCTGGGAACCTTAGTTCTTACGAACTACTGAAGCTTGTTACGAATCTTTGTTGCGATGTTAATCTTGGCTGAATCTGGCTCCCGATGGGCTGCAGGGATTCTTATGCAATACAAACTCCTATCCTTAACCCGTGCAGCCAATCTCCTCCGTGGGAATAATATTCCCCACCTATCCCGGAGTTGCCAATATTTTGCAAAACCTGGCAGAGGGCTTCTTAGTTTTCTAAGGGCATGTGCGAACCTCGCACCTTTGCCGCTTAGCATACCAGACCAAGCCCCCTTACCTGGCGACATTTTGTCTGAGCTGGCCCATTTGCCCGGACATTACTAAAATGGGGGATACTTGAATTACCCCTCCCCACTTAACACTCTGGTGAGTGGGAGCCTTTCAACTACGGACTTTTTCCAGACATCCTGGCATCGAAATAGCGGGATGCTTTTAGAAGTCCAGGGCTGATTATGCCCCGTTACCTTGCAGGAGTTTCCTACCATACATTTCTAAACGACAATACTTACAAATTAAGCGTTCCCTCTGTCTCTGGCGCTTCAAAGGAAAACCCCAATATGTCACACATGTTGTTACAATTAAAATAGGGGGACATTAAGTAGTCAGCAATTTTTATATAACTCTATAAAAATTGTGCGATTATGCTATTTACTGATTTTACCCGAACAGCGCTCACAGCAAATCTCACGGCGCTAGGAGCTTCCTAGCGAAAGTTAGCTAAAAGCCGCTTGCTATGCTGCTAGCTGCTGGGTTTTAAAACCATTTATCCTTCCACGCGCTTACACAAAAACACTGCCACAGTTATACATATAATCTTAAAAATGACTTTACTCTGAGCCCCACCTGGTTCTGGGGTTCTCGTGCATATACCGGGGACCTGAATGTAACTCATTCCCCTGCCCGGTCTTACTATTCTGGTCTGTGCTGAAGCAGGGAAATGTCCGCTGCTTAACACTCCTGGAATAAGAAGACACATATACAGTTTTATCACAAAACACAGTGTTTCTGCCATGATTGGGTTGCAGAGCTGACATTTTATAATTCCCCTATATGGCTCAGGGGCAGCCAGCCGGGTATAGTACCTTTTTATTAATGGCCTGGGTAGCCCTTCGCCGTCACATAGCACGTCACTACTACGGCGGTCTGTAAGGCAGAATAAGTGTCCGTACTCGCGAAGCGAGCATACGGACACGGGAGGGGTATGGGGCTATTGAAAATATGTTCTTACTCGTGAGTGTCCTTAAACCGGGGTATGCCTGTATAACTAAAATGGAGGTCAAGATGGGCTTAAGTATTACTGTCATCCTGTTTGCATTCAGACACCTTTATCAGGAGAGTACAGCAAGGCCCCGCTTTTCGGCAATCCACAGATACGGCGGCACCGAGAAGGGAGCCGCCATGTCTGCCCAGAGGACGCGCATGCGCAGAACGGTCTGTTTCCGCCGCGCGCATGCGCAGAACGTAGATTGCGCACGCAGAACGTAGGTCGCGCATGCGCACAAGGGGAAAAATGCCGGTTTGCGCATGCGCACAACTGAAAATCGCCGGTTCAGCTTTCCGCCGATTTTCACTATAGGTCGGGCCCTTAGAACGGAACTCGCAGTATGCCCGGGGCCCTGCTATACAGTATTCTCACTGAAACAGTTGCAAGTTAAATATATCCAACTTCGCCTTGTTAACAAAACGCTTTTTATTAAGGGACGTATCCATTTTGGAATATATCACATTTAGTAAGGAGCCCAGGCACCTCCTATTTAGGATTCATACTGTGTTGCCGTGTCTTTTTCTCTGGAGAATATAACTCGTATTAAATGCGTGGCCCTTCAGCATTGCCAGGGGGATAGACGAGAATGGATAGCAGGACATATACTTCTATTTCCCTAACAGAAACAATATAACATTTTATAGCACATATTTAACTCCCGTGAAGTTATCCTGCCTGTATGCAACCTGGCCAGCCAGGTGACGACAAAAATCAAATATAAACACAACTCTAGCGCTCAAAAGGACTTTCTTACAGTGACACAAATTTGCATAATACGATACCGATCAGCTAGATAGTCCAGTGTCCTGCAGCCCAGAAGACCTGTCAGATGTCTGCTGGAAAATGTGTGGGCACTGGAGGGTTGTCAGTTTTCCAGTATTGAACGGGACTGTCCTGTATTTGGACACTGTCCTGTAAACAATTAAAGATAATACTGGACATGTATGTGCCCGGTATTACCTCTGGACAGAGTGACCTGACCGGCTCGGGGGGGCGCGGGATTTCCCCGAGCAGGGCTGTTTCAAGGGGGCTGGGCAGCTTCATCCTGATTGGCTGTATTAAACAGCAGCAGCCAATCAGGAGGAGGTGTCAGGAGCCTGGGGGTAGGGCCTTAGAGAGGAGGAAACAGCATGGAGTGAGAGCGTGTGTGTGTGCCTCAAGCACGTCGCTCCTTTCACCATTGTGTCCAATATTTTTGGAGAAGCCGCCTGGCAACACCACAGGGCAGCCGATTTGCATTGGTAGTGGAATTGCCCCCAAATCAACTAATTCTATATATATATATATATATATATATATATATACATATACATATACAGTGTTCGACAAACCTATACATTTGCTCGCCCCGGGCGAGTGGATTTAACCCCCGGGCGAGTAAATATTGGCCCAAGCAGCACACGTTTGGTACTAGGTGGCGAGTAGATTTTTTTGTGATTTGTCAACCACTGTATATATATATATATATAATATATTAAATGAAAAACATCACTGCTATAGATATATCCCTTTACAGCCTGGAAATGCTCTTCATGATGCAGGGATTACTAGACAAACCAAAACCCCCAATCCCAGCCTCGACCGCTACATTCGTTTGTGAAAATATTTAGACTTGGTTTTTCAGAAGTCGGTCTCTTTCTATTCGTGCAAGGGCATCTTTTGGTCGTTTCAAATTTTCCGCTGGACTTCTAGCACTGAGAATCACATGAACTGATTGGCTGGGGGATTGGAACTCATTCCCAAAATACTACAGCCAATCACAGCGTGGGAATTTTCTTACCAGCCAATCAGAGCGATGCCAGGCACGCGGGGATTCTGAATCAGCCAAGGGCATGCGCAAGTTTGCCACCTTAGCCACTTGCTATTCAGATGCCACCTGCTGGGTTAGGCTCCTCCAAGTCTGGTGGGGCAAATGGTAGTCTGGACGACTTCCATTGATCTCAGGACGTGGGTACTTGAGCCCTGCCCTCCTGCCCAAATGTTCTTCACACCTCCGGCATCCTCTGTGGCTTTCATGTCCGATGTCTGAGCAGACACCCTGGCACCAAGTTGGTAGCCCAGTGGCCCGTCAGAACATTGGATCTGAAAGTCCCAGCTCAATAATACCATGCCCAACAGTACATTTTATATTAAAACACAATGTTAATCAAATATACCTTTACATGTCTTAAGTCTCTGGGTATGGGGAATAGAATAAAAAGCTGCACTTCATTTTCTATTAGCCTATATTCCCTAAACACTGTTAAATAGACTTAGACTGGACTTTAAAAGTCCCCTCACAACCTTATCTATGGTTGGAGCACCCCAGAACCCCTATATAGGTTCTGGGCGACCTGGGCAGTAACTGGGTATCCCCCTTAACCTAGGAACCCCTCATAGTTACAGGGACCCTTTGCACTATTTACCTTTCTGGGCTGGGCTGAAGCAGGGAACCCTAGCGGTGAGTCGTGCAAATGTTTTCAAGGGGAGATATTGCCGGGACAATATGTCTAGACCTGACCAGAACCAGACCTGATTCCTGGGTACATTTTTGGGGTATCCAGCAACTCTGCACCACGACTACCTAGACACATTTTGACAACACTTTTTGACCCTCTGAGGATACCATAGCCGGAGAAGAAGAGTCCTGTCCCCTGTAAGCCACCGTACCTGCAGCGCGCGCAGACGCGGAAGTGCGGATGACGGCGCCATTGACCACAAGGATTGGAGGATCCAAAGCAGAGGCGCGGTGCTAATTTGTCAAGAAAGACTGTCCATTCCGGTCGATTTCGGGTGTACCCAGAGTGGTGTGAGTGTGCCCTTATAGCACTCAATGCGTTTTAAAGATTGGGAGAATGTGAGTTTGCCTTTTCTCCATCTTATAGTTATGCATGTTCATTAAACGGTATCACGCTATGTTCGCTCCATGTATTTTTTAAGAGGAGTTAAGCGTGACCAGATATTCTCCTGCTGAAATTCATGTGAGTGAATTTGTTCACTTGACACTTGAGCACAATCACCACTCTTATTGGGTATTACTGGTTCATTTGTTTGTGTTGGTTGCACTCTATTGCGCTTATATTTTTCACCAGCAAAGTGTGCACTGGGGTGCAGGAGATTAGGGAGAAGATCGTGGGGGGCGTGGTGAAAGCGTCACTGAGCTGGTTGGCCCTCATTGGCTGAACCAGCTCACGTGACGCTGACGTCATGTGCGTCACGGCACCCTGAGCCCGTGCGGCCCAAATCTGTTTTCCTTGGAGCAGTTCGGTCCATGTCACGTTACAAGTCGTGCAGGCCTGGTCTGCAGCCTTACAAGCTATACATATTTCACTTTTAGTAGCTATCCATGGTAACCCCCATTAAGCCGCCTTTCTATCAACACAGAAACAGGAACGGTCTTGATCTGTAAAAAAATAATTCTTGTATTTTTTTTAGACAATCTGTCACCAATGTTAACACCCGAAGTACCAGATTGATTACAATAGCCAACATTTTCTGCCATATACATTACAAGGCAGTTCAATTTAGTGGGAAAAAAGGTCAACGACGTATCAGTGTAATTAGCTTCCTTAGGCCTCAGCCATGGTTTTTGCTGAGGCTGAGGGAAAGCGGGTGCTTTCCCTGGCCTTAGCGCGTCGTCCGGGGGCGTGTCGGCGGACGGGTCAGTGACGTCACGGAGCTGGTTCGCCCTCATTGGGCGAACCGCTCACGTGACCGGCCCTGCGTTCCGGCAAACGCAAAGATTTAAAATTTCCCTAAGACCTACGCTTGCGTGCGCTTGCGGAAGCGCAGGCGAGCCCCTACTAAAGCCGCTCTCATTGCGGCTATAGGGGCGCAGTGCCGGGAAATAGCCTTATCACTAAATTACCTTAGATTAAGATTGTAAAAAAAAAAACATTTACTATGGAAATGTTAAAAAATATTTGTAAATACTTGTCTGATTTTAAATCTGATCATCAGTTTTAAAGCAGAAATTCAAACTGCCATTTTTTTTTTATTTCCCCCCCCCCCCCTTTAATTTGTGCATCAATACAATCCACACAATGATAAGTAATTGGTTAAGTTGGTGATCGATCCGTTCTCCTGTGATCGATCGGCGAAGATTCGTCTCGGGGGTTCCCTAAATGGCTGTCGGTGCAGCAGAAGAGGACCAAAAATGCAAAGTTCTGTGGGCAAGAGCATGTGACCAGGCAGTCACTAGATACAATTGGTGCACTGCTAGAGAGAGGGCAGGGCTCAAAAAGGGTGTGCTTGAGCCTGTTTCAAGAAGAGGAAGGGGATGTGACTTTGTAAATGGCTGCTATAGAAATAAAAAATGCTTGTTACATTATAATACATTAAACATGTATTCAGAGTAGTTTAAAAAAAATGCTGCAAGTATTTTCTCATAGTACAGAACTGATCTATTAAAAAAACACGTGTAGGATATTGCTTGGTCTGCAGCTTTAAGCTAATAAACAGGACTGGCCCCTTTAACGTGTGACTGCTTCCTTGTGAGCGTGACTGCCTTGTAATATGCGCATCAGCTTCCCATAGAGAACCCGCATTATAAATACGGTGACCATACGCCCCAGGATTTCATTAAACGTCCCGGGGTCCTAACAAGTGTCTCACAATCGTTCCAATGTCCCGGTTTGTAGCTGTTCTGTTTGGACAGCAGCGGTGGCGCCAGAGCAGGGCAGGTGAGGAGGATGGGGGCGGCAGAGGAGGGCAGCTGAGGAGGATGGGGGCAGCTGAGGAGGATGGGGGCAGCTGAGGAGAATGGGTGTGGCAGAGGAGGGCAGCTGAGGAGGATGGGGGCGGCAGAGGAGGGCAGCTGTCTGGATGGGGGCAGCTTAGGATGATGTGGGCAGCTGAGGAGATTGGGCAGCTGAGGAGAACAATGGCTGGTGGCAGGGAGGGCAGCTGAGGATGATGGGGGGCAGCTGAGGATGATGGTGTGGGCAGAGGGGGTGCAGCTGACGGGTAGGATGGGGGCGGCCAGAGTCAGGGCAAGGTGAGGAGGATCGGGGGCGGCATGAGGACAGGGTCATCTGAGGAGGATGAGGCGGCACCCAGAGGAGGGCAATCTCGACGGATGATGGCGGGCCACACATAGGAGGGCATGGTGAGGAGGATGGGGGCGGCGGCGAGAGGGGGCAGCTGAGGAGGATGGGGGGCGTCCAGGAGATGCGGGCAGCTGGGAAGGGTGTGCGGGAGGAGTGAGGAGATGGGGGGCAGAGAGAGGTGCAGCTGAGGAGGATGGGGGCAGGCAGGATGGAGGCAGCTGAGAGGGATGGTCGGCCAGCTGAGGAATGGGGTGCAGAGGATGGGCAGCTGAGGAGGATGGGGCGCCAGAGGAGGGCAGCGTGAGAGGATGGGGGGCGCAGAGGAGGGCCGCTGAGGAGGATGGGGGCCCAGAGGAGGGCACGAGGAGAGGAGGCGGGCCAGATGTAGGGCAGCTGAGGAGGATGGCGCGCAGAGGAGGCAGCTGAGGAGGATGGGGCAGAGGAGGAGCAGCAGCGTGGGGATGGGGGCCAGAAGGAGGGCAGCTGAGGAGGATGGGGGGCGCTGAGGAGGATGGGGGCTCGCAGGAGGGCAGCTAGAGGATGGGGGCGCCAGAGAGGTGCCTGAGAGGATGGGGCGCCAGAGGAGGCAGCTAGGAGGATGGGGCACCCAAATGAGGGAGGGCAGCTGGAGGAGGATGGGGGCTCGGCGCATATGAAGGAGGCCAGATGCGAGAGGGCAGCTGAGGAGATGGGGCCGCATGAGGAGGGCAGCTGAGGAGGATGGGGGGGGGGCGCCAGAGGAGGCAGCTGAGGTGGGGGGGCGCTGAGGAGGATGTGGCATCTGAGGAGGATGGGGGCAGCTGGAGGACTGATGAGAGAGGGCGCAGTGGGTAGGATGGGGCGACCATAGGGGCAGCTGAGGGAGATGGGGGGGCGGCAGAGGAGTGGCAGCTGAGGAGGATGGGGCGGGCAGAGAGTAGGTGCCTGAGGAGGATGGGGGCGCCAGAGGAGGGCAGCTGAGGAGGATGGGGCGGCGAGAGGCGCAATCTGAGGAGGATGGGGGCCAAGAGCGCGAGGAGGCTGCTGAGGAGGATGGGGGCGGCCAAGAGAGGGCAGCTGAGGGATCGGGGGCGCCAGAGGATGGCAGCAGGCGATGCGCCAGGAGGGAGTGATGGGTCC
This sequence comes from Ascaphus truei, assembly GCA_036426205.1. Lineage (NCBI taxonomy): Eukaryota > Metazoa > Chordata > Amphibia > Anura > Ascaphidae > Ascaphus > Ascaphus truei. The sequence goes on from CM071569.1 coordinate 283,525,559, forward strand.
CCAAGGGGGCCTCTGAGGAGGATGGGGGCGCGCCAGAGGAGGCAGCTTAGGAGTATGGGGGGAGTGATCGTCAGAGGAGGGGCAGCTGAGGAGGATGGGGGCCGCGACACGGATGGGGACCCGAGGGACAGCTTGAAGGAGGATGGCGGCGGTCAAGAGGAGGGCAGCTGAGAGGAGGGGGGCGCGAGGAGGCAGCTGAGGAGGATGGGGCGGGCGCCAGATGGCGCGAGGAGGATGGGGGCATGCCCAGAGGGGGTGTAGGGGGCAGACTGAGGAGGGGGTGCCAGGCAGGTGAGGGGCGAAGTCTGAGGAGGATGGGGGGCGCGCCAAGAGGCAGTGAGGATGATGGGGGCGCATGAGGAGGGGCAGCTGAGGAGATGGGGGCAGCTGAGGAGGATGGGGGCTGCGCAGAAAGGAGGGCAGCTGAGGAAGGATGGGTGGCGCCAGAGAGGGCAGTCTGAGGAGGATGGGGCAGCTGAGGAGATGGGGCGCGAGGAGGATGGGGGCGCGATAGGATGGCCCCTAGAGGTGGGGGCAGCTGAGGCGAGATGGGGGCGCCAGAGGAGGGCAGCTGAGAGGATGGTGGTCGCAGGCATTGAGGAGGATGGGGGCAGTCTGCAGGGGGCAGCTGAGGAGGATCGGGGGCCAGGGAGGAGGTGGAGGAGGCAGGATGGGGGGTCGGGGCAGAGGAGGGCAGCTGAGGAGGATGAGGGGACACCAGAGGAGGGCAGCTGAGGAGATGGGGGGCCAGGAGGAGGGCAGTGGGGAGGATGGGGGTGGCAGGTAGGGCAGCTAGGAGTGGGGGCCAGAGAGGACTGAGGAGGATGGGGCCACAGAGGAGGGCAGCGAGGAGGATGGGGGCGCACCAAGAGAAGCAGCTGAGGGGATTGGGGGCAAGAGGAGGGCAGCTGGGGATGGATGGTGGGCAGAGGAGGGCAGACTGAGGAGGATGGTGTGGCAGAGGATGGCAGCTGAGGAGGATGGGGGGCGAGAGGATGGCAGCTGATGAGGATGGGGGGCGCGAGGAGGGCCAGGAGGAGGATGGGGGCGGCAGAGTGAGGGCAGCTGAGGAGGATGGGGGTGCCAGAGATGGGCAGCTGGGAGGAAGGGGTGCGCCGAGGAGGGCAGAGCTTGAGGAGTGAATGGGGGGCGCGCAGATGGAGGGCAGCTGAGGAGGATGGGGGCAGACGTGAGGAGGATGGGGGCGGGCAGCGCACGAGGAGGGCAGCTGAGGAGGATGGGGCGGCAGAGGAGGGCAGCTGAGGAGGATGGGGTGCCAGAGGAGGGCAGCTGAGGAGGATGGGGCGCCAGAGGAGGGCAGCTGAGGAGGATGGGGGCGCCAGAGGGTGGGAGCGGGGGAAGGGCCCACCACAGGGGTCCAACATGGCAGTCAGTCAGAACTTGTGGTGTCTGTCGTCAGGACGGAAACCCCACCCTACTCCACGGGAAGGGACTTTTAACTGAGAGGGGAGAGAGAGAATGGGGGGGAGGGGGCGGGAGAAGAGAGAGACTGGGGTGGAGTTGCAGAGAAGAGGAGTCATTGGGCGGGGTGGGAGAGATAGAGAGGAAAGCATTGGGGTTGGGATAAGAGTATATTGGGTGGCTGGGAGAAAGAGAGTAGGATGGGGTGGGAGAGAGTATGGGGGTGCAGGATAGAAGGACGAATGGTGGAATGGTTGGAGGGGGCAAGGACTGACCGGGAAGATCGAAGGAGGGGATGGGAGGGGTGCATTGGGAAGGAAGGAACGAAATGCAGGCGTGGTGGAGAGGAGAATGGGGGCAGAAGAAGAGAATGGAGGGTGGGAAAGAGAGAGAATGCGGTGGGAGGAGAAAGAAGAGAGGGTGAGGAGAAGGTGGTGAGAAGAGACGAATGGGGGGAGCGGAGATGAGAATGAGGGGCGAGTGGAAAGATAATGGAGTGGGGTGAAGAGATACATTGGGGGGTGGGAGAAGAGATACATTGGGGGGCGGGAGAAGAGAGAATAGGGGGAGGGAAGAGAGAATGGGGGAGGAAGAGACAATGGGTGGGTACAAAAGAGAAGGGGGTAAGAGAGAATAAGGGGTAAGAGAGAGAATGGGTGGGTAAGAGAGAATGGGTAGGTAAGAGAGAGAATGGGGGGGTAACAGAGCGAATGGGGGGTTGAGAGAGAATGGGGGTTTGGAAGAGAATGGGATGGAGAGAAGTGGGGGGAGTTGAGCAGTAGGATTGGGAGGGGAGAGTAGCAGGGGGTAGAAGGGGAATGAGTGCGTGTAGAGACTGTGAAGGGAGAGAATTGTGGGGGTGAGAGAGACATGGGGGGAGAGATACTGGGGGAAGAGGATGCGGGTGCGTTTGTGAGAGAACGTGGAAGGGGAGAGATTGGGGGGGAGAGAGAGAATGTGGCGGGGAGAGATAACTGGGGAAAGGGTAGATGCCTGTGAGGTAGGAAGGACGTGGGAAGGGAGAGAATGGGGGGAGTGTGTGTGAGAGAGAGGGGGAGGAAGAGTTTGTGTTATGTTAGAATGAAAGAAATAATACCCGCATTATAATTCGTGGGGATTATGTAACTGATATCATTTTGTGCATAACTATCTTTTTTTCTCACGATTCCCCGGTTTTTCCTTTAGGAAAATCTGGGTCACCCTAATTATAAGCGACCTGCATTCCCAAGGAGTTACAAATCAAGCACTGTCCCGGTCACCTGATGGCACGTAGCCAGGGTACAACACCGAGTTATCCGCCTGGCAGCCGCTCGCCCGCGGGCTCCTGCTCATCTTTAATAGATGGGTCACGGGCGAGAAGGGGAGAGATAGAGAAGCATGAGAAGGACATTCAAGGAGTGCACCATTGACAGACCCCAGTTGTTCACCATCCCTATCCCTTCCTAAGTTTGTATAATGGGGAACGGTCGGCTCCAGCTTGAGTACCATTATATCAAATGAGTTATTCCTTTTCCTTCTAATACAGAGAGCAAACAAGTCTGGCGGTCTCGTTCGCAGCACCTGGATGGCACCAGCCTGTTTCACTCCCCACTGAGGACAGTGCCCTCCCCAGCCTGTCTACTCCTCCCCACTTGGGTCGTGTGACATCACCCCCCTCGTCTCACTCCCTCCCCCTGATGGCGTGCACATCACACCAGGCTGTCTCAGTCTCCCCCTCTCCTCCTCCCCCACTGATGGCATCGTACATCACCAGCCTGTTCATCCTCCCCACTGATGGGCAGTGACATCACCAGCCTGTTTCACTCCTCCCCACTGAGGGCAGTGACATCACCACAGTGCTGTCTCACCCTCTCTCCTCCCCCCCCTAGCGGCAGTGACCTCACCCAGCCTGTCTCACTCCTCCCCACTGAGGGCAGTGACATCACCCAGGCTGTCTCCCCTCACTCCTCCCCACTGAGGGCAGTGACATCACCAGCCTGTTTCACTCCTCCCCACTGAGGGCAGTGACATCACCAGCCTGTCTCACTCCTCCCCACTGAGGGCAGTGACATCTCCAGGCTGTCTCACCCTCTCTCCTCCCCACTGAGGGCAGTGACATCACCCACCTGTCTCCACTCCTCCCCACTGAGGGCAGTGAACATCCACCCAGGGCTGTCCTCAACCCTCACTCCTCCCCACTGAGGGCAGTGACATCACCCGATGCTGTCTCTCACCCTCACTCCTCCCCACTGAGGGCAGTACATCACCAGGCTGTCTCACCCTCACTCCTCCCCACGAGGGCAGTGACTCATCATCCAGACCGCCGTTCTCCACCCTCACGTCATCCCCACTCAGGATCAGTGACATCACCAGCCTGTCTCACTCCTCCCCCCCCTGAGGGCAGTGACAAACCAGGCTGTCTCACCTCACTCCCCCACTGAGGGCAGTGACCCACAGGCTGCTCACCTCACTCCTTCTCCCACTGAGGGCAGTGCTCACCAACTGTCTCTCTACCCTCAATCCTCCCACTGAGGGCATGACACACAGGCTGTCTCACTCCTCCTCACTGAGGCGTATCCAACACCAGCTGCCTTACACCTTCATCTGACTCCGTTGCCATTTGTTTTATACCCGGCCAGCATGGATTGAATGTCTTAACCTAGAGAATCTAAAGAAGTTTAAATAGGAGCCCCGCAGTAATGTGGCGAGGTGCTTAAAAAAATTAGAAAACACATTGTAATAGTCCGGGTGGGGGTGGGGGGGAGGGTGAGTAACATTTTCAGTGCTAGAACAGGTAGCAATGTTAAAGGGATTACTGTGCCCGGGTATCCATATTACAAGCTCTCGTCACTTAGGCCCGCCTATAGACGACCCCCTCACCGGTGTTGCATAAAACAAATGTATTGAATCCCGTCGCGCGCGCTTATAGTAGAAGCGTCAAACCCTTGTCGCGATCTCTGGAAGTCAATTACATTTGATTTTTCAGCGACCGCAGGCGTGACGTCGCCGGGGACTATAAGCGCGGCCTTTACTCTTATTGGGTTTTAGTATTTTTTGGCACCATTTCCAATACACTTCTCCCCTCCCCCCTAACTTATATCAAAGAGGCTTTTTTCTAATGCAGAGGTGGCCAACTCCAGTCCTCAAGGCCCCACCAACAGGTGAGGTTTTAAGGATATCCCTGCTTCAGCACAGTGGCCCAATCAGTGGCTTCCGTCTCCAAATATAGAAATTTGATTCTGATGGTATTTCCCATCTTAAATTGAATCTAAAGTTTATACTTTGGATTTTCATTTATCCAATCATGTGTGCTTACTTGGCACGACTAAATACCTAATATTACACACCCGTGTTTTTTCAATATTATGAGGTTGCTATTGATTTATTAACCCTTTAGTCTATCCACGGAGTTCTATAATAACTTTATGTCAACAGGGTTTACCGGCATGACTATGATTGGCTGCATCACATTGACGGATTTTTAATTACAGGTTGCACTCACCTGGTAGTTGTTTGTGTGTAATAAACTCTGTTCACTCCTGACAAAGCGCTTAGCGGTGTGAAACGCTAGGAGGTGTAGCTTGAGATTGCTGTTCTCTTTTTTGTACAAATAAAGCCTTTATAACCCGAACCTAACCGGGTTGCTCTTCACTTCGATATGCCCTGTGGGTTGCTTCGCCGCATACCTTCCCCATGTTCGTTTGAATATTGCGACGATCCAGGAGCGCGCCACGGAGGGTGTGGTGGGAGTTAGCGCGGACGCTGTACATACACAGCCGCCAGGACCGGCACACTTCCATTCCCCCTTACAAATCCCACTATTATGGATGGGGGGGTGGGTGACCGACAGGTAACCAAGACCAAAGTTTTTTCTGCCTCATCTAGAGTCTCCACTACTGCTAGGCGCCAACCCACACTTTGATATCTCCTCCCCCCACAGCAGATACCATAAAGATAAGACTCTATATCAGCGCGCATCCCAGGCGCACCACCAGCACAAACACTTCATCATATTCTAATCGGCACATAGGATGTTCTTGTTGGCCTCTAAAATGGTTCCACCATAACCATTATTTATGGTGGTGAGGCTCCCCACTCACTTTAAAGTCAGAACCAATTTACGCACCCCGACGCCGGATCGTCACAGCCCTGAAGGCTTCCCCCCCCCCCAATTTTAAAATGGGGGTGTATTGTGGTGGGAGAATTGGGTGTGTTGTGGTGGTGGTACAATTAGTGTGTATATCAGCGGAGTGGTATTGTGGTGTTGTGTATATTGAGTGGAGAGGGGGTTTGGGAGTGTGTGTGTGTATATTGAGTGGAGGTGGATTGGAGTGTTGTGTGTTTTTGTGTGTGTGTGTGTATATTGAGTGGAGAGGGGGGATTTGTTATTGTGTGTGTGTATCTGTGGGGGAGGCGTCCCGACTTCTAAACCTGAATGTTGGTACACCCTATTTGCCAACTATGAAAAATGTGTTTTTGAGCGGCAGACAAAAGCAGCCCATGAGTGATGAATGTATAAGTGATACACCCGGGCATGAAGTTAATATGCATGGCAACTTTAAATATTAAAACTAGTGAAACTCTCTAAAAATCGCTAGATTTGTCGTAATCGGAGACTATAAATAGGGCACACGCGTTTCTTTCTAATCGCCCCTCGGCAATATTTTGCTGAAAGATTACCCATTGTGCGACATTATTAGCACTTTGAGGTTCAGTGAACTGTTTTGTAGAAATAAATGTGAAAAACAAACGCTTGAAATGTATTTGCCAGTTTCGTACTCTGAGTTTCATACCTCACTCGGTGTACTAGAACACATTACCTTTGAACTCATGAAACAGATCCAACAGAACAACAGTTTCAAATTCATGTTTTATTCTCTTTATTTTTAACAACTTTAAACATATTTCAAGTCATAAAATCCAGTGATTTTCTTTTATTCCCATTCCTTCTACAAGCCTGGGAGAAAAGAACAGATACAGTGGCCGAACGTGGAGGAAAATCATACAGTGAACAGAACGTGAGAAGAATCGATCACAGTGAACAGAACGTGGGGAGAAATCGATACAGTTATCAGAACGGGAGGAGAACAGAATACATTAGCGAACGTGGAGGAAAAGATCGATACATGAACAGAAACGTGGAGAGAACAGATACAGTGAACAGTAACGTGGAGGAGAACAGATACCAGGAACAGAACGTGGAGTAGGAGAACAGATACAGGGACAGAACGTGAGGAGAAGAACAGATACAATTTAACCATGACATGGAGAGACAGATACAGGAGCAGAACGTGGAGGAAGACCAGATACAGTGACCAAACGTGGAGAAGAACAATACAGTGACCAAACGTGGAGAGGAGAACAGATTACAGGAAGAACGTGAGGAAACAATACTGACCAGAACATGGAGAATAACAGATACAGGAACAACAACGTGGAGGAGAAGAACAGATACAGTGACCAGAACGTGGAGAAGAACAGATACAGTGACCATAACGTGGAAGAAGAACATACAGATAACTCTGACCAAGAACGTGGAGAACAGATACAGTGACCAGAACGTGGAGAAAACAGATAGGGACCAGAACGTGGATAAGACGATACAGAACAGAACATGGAGAAGAACGATAAGTGAACAGAACGTGGAGGAGAAAACAGATACAGTGAACAAACGTGGATGAGAAGAACAGATACAGTGAACAGAACGTGGAGGAGAACAGATACAGTGAACAGAACGTGGAGGAGAAGAACAGATACAGTGCCAGAACGTGGAGGAGAGAACAGATACAGAGACCAGAACGTGGAGAAAAGATACAATGACCAGAACGTGGAGAAGAACAGATACAGAACAGAACGTGGAGGAAAGAACAGATACAGGTGACCAAACGTGAGGATAACACAGATACAGTGACCATAATGTGGAGGAGAACAGATACAGGAACAGAACGTGGAGGAGAAGAACAGATACAGTTACCAGAACATGGAGATAAACACTATACAGGAACAGAACGTGAGGAGAAGAACAGATACAGTGACCAGAACTTGGCAGAGAAGCAACCGATCAGTGACCAGACAACGTGGAGAAGAACAGATAGTGACAGGTGGGACAACAGGCAACGTGGAAAGACAGATCCAGCACCAGAACGTGGAGAAGACAAACTATACAAGTGACCAGAACGTGGAGAAGAACAGATACAGGAACAGAACGTGGAGAACAGATACAATGAACAGAACGTGGAGGAGAAGAACAGATACAGTGAACAGAACGTGGAGAAGAACAGATACAATGAACAGAACATGGAGAAGAACAGATACAGTGACCAGAACGTGGAGAAGAACAGATACAGTGACCAGAACGTGGAGAAGAACAGATACAGTGACCAGAACGTGGAGAAGAACAGATACAGTGAACAGAACGTGGAGAAGAACAGATACAGGAACAGAACGTGGAGAAGAACAGATACAGGAACAGAACATGGAGGAGAAGAACAGATACAATGAACAGAACGTGGAGGAGAACAGATAGTGAATAGAACGTGGAGAAGAACAGACACAGGAACAGAACGTGGAGGAGAACAGACACAGTGAACAGAACCTTAACACGGAAAACAAAAACACCAAACAAAAAAAAGAAATGATTCAGAAGCTGCTTAAAGCGGCACCTCACTGGGAGCCCAGGTACAGTACAATAAATACACATCTGCATCAAAGTTTAATACATCCCTAGGGTTTTAAAGAACATCTAGTTTTGAAGCGCAAGAATTTTACAACACGAGGTACAATGGTAAAATGTGACAAATGCCTCAACATGGGATGAAGGACACTGTACCGCTAATTCATTAGCATTTATCCAACCACCCATGACACGGGAAGTATACATGGGACAGAGATTCTGGGCCAACAGATTGGAAGAATTGATGGCTCTCTGTTTGAATCTCTCGTTGAACCCCAATGCCTTTTATTTTAGCTGTGAAGTTTAAAGTAATGCAGTCTGTACATTCATTCCCCACGACTTGGGCATCCTTGCTAGGATCACGCTCTCCACTCATAAATGCCACCCATGTACGTACATGTCCAGCAAGCAAGAGGTCATCTATTATACTTCCCAAATCAGAGACATGATGATTAATGGGGTAATGCCCATCTGTGCTAGATCAGGGGTGGCCAACTCTAGTCAAGAGCCAACGGGTCAGATTTTCAGGATATCCCTGCTTCAGCACAGGTGGCTCAATCAGTGACTCAGTCATAATGGCTGCACCACCTGTGCTGAAGCAGGGATATCCTGAAACTCTGACCTGTAGGTAGTTCTTGAGGACTGGAGTTGGCCACTGCTGTGCTAGATACTAAGCTATAAGGTTCTTTACAGCCCATTCACATGGACAGGCGAGAACGAGAAGGTACCTTATGCCTCAGCCCAGTTTAGTAACGATAGCTTTAACGTAACACAACAAGCCACTTGGTAGCACTAGTCTGCCCCCGATACTTAAAAGTTTAGTTCGAAAATATCCTCACAGAAAAACAAAAATATTAGTTGATGCTTCTTTTTTTTTTTTTAAGTATTAGATCCTTTTGTTAGTTATTTTCTCATCATTAAAAATGACACACAGGTCTTCGCGTGTACAAGAGCCTGCAACCAACAGCAAAAGGTAAGGATAGGCCGTTTATTTATGAACGTTTCACGCAGAATCTAGAGTTGAACCAGTTCTCTTCTAGGTGTTAAGGGTTTTAGAGTTATTTTACCTTTATTCACACCGCCTTGTACATACATCCCTTCCAGCTAAGAGTTGCCAAATACCCCAATGGATATCATTGTACCCTGTTGCTATGTGTGTGTAATGTCCGCTGCCTCGTGCTGCGGTTGGACATCCTTGAAAGAGAGACCGGGGGAGTCGCCAACTATGAAAGCTTCCCTTTGTGTACGGAAATGTGCACGAGATGCGTATGCACTGCGGCCCTGGCAGGGTTATCATGCTGCCGACGGAGGCGTGTGCAAGAAGCAGGTCCATAGCAGTAACCACAGTAACAAACAACAGCCCCACAACTCACTGCAATGGAAGGGAGGACTTGATACCCGGTAAAATGGTATATTGTTAACCCCTTCCTCGCCAGAAAGGGCCTGAAACACACTGTCCAGCTTGGTGGTGCTGAAACACTCAGGCACTATCTGGGTGGAAAAACACACCGGGTAACCCGTTATTCCTCTCTATCATGTCCACGTTGCAGTGATTGGCTGCATATACTTCTATTGCATCAAATCGCTGGTGGCTACAGCACATGGCTGCGTATGTAGCGTCCCGCTATACAAGCAGGTAATGGAGGACAAGAGCCTTGGAGAACGTGCTTGTCCCATTAGGCATGTAGCGTGGACAAGATGCAGAAAGATCTACAGTGCTTAGTACAAACATAACTATACTAGAATGAGGAGATGTCCACTGGACGTGCCTTCCACAGCACTGCCCTGGGACAGCAGGGAAGAGTCCAACTATTTCCCATATGTCAGAGATATATATATATATATATATATATATATAGATATATATATATAGGGCCGTTAGGTATACAGGATGAAAGTAGGGTTAGTGGACTGGTGTTCACTGTAAACATGTATCACTACAGAAACTACACACCAGACAGTGCGTGGAATGTGTCCTTATCAGGACATTATACAGAACCCCAGGTCGCTTAATACATGGGAAGAGAACACGTGGTCCAGGCAGTGACACAAGCTCTTTCACTGCTGAATAAAGCGCTCTGCGTTTCACGCCCGGCAGATACAAATAGGGTGGGGGGGTGCTACAATTTGATCATAACTTTATTAAGCCCCATTACCTATTGTATTTCTCCATATAATCAAAACCAGCAGAACTGTGAGACTTCATATTCAGGCGTAAACATTAATATTAATAAACTGCGCTTACCTTGTCAGACAAATTTAAACCCGTAGTGCCATCTACTCACCCACTTTCATACGTACACCCATTACACGGGACTGGTGGCATGTGCCAAGATGGCAAAACCTTTTGTTCAGTGGGACCCAGTTAGCAGCTCTCCCTGGCCCACATACCAACATCCTGCATCATAGAAGCCCCCAGACTACGAGGCTAAGGACACTAAGCAGTCTTTTATTGCACTCATTCTTTTAATTGGAAGAGCTCCTCTCCTTGCAATGTGTAGCCGGGGTGAAATATACACGTTCCCGGCGATCTTCCACTTTCCGCAGAGTCTTTAATGAACCTGTACATCTAGCTGGACACTGGACGATCGGTCATTTCACCCTACGCGTTTCTCTGGTGCTCATCACCAGCTGCCGAGCACAGAAAACAAGTTACTGGACGCACCTTACAGGTCCTGAAACCTTTCAATGGAGCTCGTCACAGATTTCGTTGCAATGTTTTTTCAAGAACTCAAAGTAGTCTTCTTCAGATGTACAGGGCTAAAGCTGAGGAAGAGACTTGTGAGGTCTGAAACACACATTCACAAATACAAAATGTACAATTCTCAGGGTGGTCCAAGTTATCACAACCCTCAACAAACCCTACACTTATCCAGGACCTACAGGGATACAAACCCTCTGCTGACCAACAGGTAAACGTGTATTGCAATCACAGCTCCTTCAGGGTTAAACAGCTGAAGAAAAGTTGCCAAAATTAAAAAGGATCATGGAGCTCTCCCATTTAGTGCTGCTTCGGTGCTTAGCAAACACCACAGGTCTCAGGGTAGGCACAGGATGGGAAGTGGGAGGAGGTACGTAATACAGAAGAACTCCCTGTGGCTGTGTGTGTCACCAAAGGGATTTATGTCAAATGATTCACCAGGAGTAATACCTGCAAGTTTATTATATCAAATGTTTAGCTGGACTCCACTCTGTGGCTTGTTCCTTCACACTATGTACGTCTGTTTCCCATGTAAAGGGTATGGGGTGCGTATGGGGTGCGTATGGGGTGAGCAGACACACAAATACACATCACCACAGGAAATAAAGCTTCCGACACATTCATGCAGCCGCAGAATCTCTTCGCGTGTAACCTCCCGCTGCTCAGCGTATCAGACAATCACCAACTACATTCACCACAACATTGGAACAACAGTTACACAGAGGCGCTCGAAACACTGGAATGGACATGTTTTCCTTAAGACCTACTGAATAAGGAAGGGGGAAACAATAGATGCTATTATAAATATACAGGCGCCCCCCACGTGATGCAGGAGTCGGAGGTCTGAGATGATGAGTTGGTAGAGGGGCACGGGGAGGGCGCAGTGACGGGCACGGGGAGGGCGCAGTGACGCGCGCGGTGTTTAATCCTCCAGGCTACGGAAGGCGTTCTGCATGTCCTCCAGCAGCTGGGCGTAGTCTGCCTTAATCTTGGCTTCTCCTTCTTTCACCGGGTCCTAGAGATAAAAACAAACTTCAGGCTTGAACTTCACCCAGACAATGGTAGAACTGGGTGGAATGATTAAAGGGAGGAACCAAAGCAGAGAGCTTTGTGCAGTAGCAAAGCAGTGTTGGGTTGTAAGTCTGGGGCCAAAAATGCAGCATTAAAACAGTTGCGTTGAAAGTGAAAGACCAATATTCCCATTACAAAGCACCATTTAAAGATCCCAGTCTAACCTAACATACATTGGATTTAAACCAGAGGAACCCTCACTCTACCAAGTACAGAGAGAAGGGTAGGGGCATCTCCGGGATAGGGACACAGCATCATTTTGTGAAGTTTACATACATGGGATGTAAGAGCACGTTCAAAATGTTACACATTTGTTATACAATTCCATGGTTGATGGTTTATTTACTATCTTTTAAAAAATATGCCCCAAAAGCATAAACCCTCCAGTGATGAACCCCACAAGACTGAGAATACATTCTCCTTCCGTGATGTGCTTGTTTCGGGGCTTACACCTCAGGCAGGAACCTGCCATTTGTGGGAAATGGAGCGTTGTGGCCATATTTAGGAGTCCACGAAACAAACTCGTATATCGACATTTATCCGAAATTGAAAACGACGGGTGGGTTTGACATGGAAATACCCAAGCGCAAAATAAATATATACCACCTTTGAAAAAAAGCCTCCGCGAAACGTGCGTCAGGTGGGAGGCGGGACTAACAAGGCCAAACGTCATGACGTCACGACGCAGCTCCGACCGGGTGGTGAGTGGTGAGCGTCTGTGAACGCTGAGTTTAGCAGACAGGCTGGCAATATGCTACATAGTGTGATCATTTGAATCACATTACCTGCTAATCTGTAGCCATAGCTAATATACTGCTGGATCTTTTTGATACTATTGATGTATATCTGAACCATGACGATGGGACAGCAAGTATAGCAAGCGGTATTGTGCCACTAATTCATGATTAGCTATGAAGCTGACCAACTAAGACTGCTATAATGTAATATGGTCTTTCAGCTATAAGAAATATTAGTAGCTGACTGCAGCGTTTACACTCGCAGATACTCTCACCCCACCCCGCGCTTCTTTACTATCATTATGTGCTCGTGTATTATTTCACTATTGCTCACCTTGTGCAGTTCATTTAGCTTAGTGTAAGAGGCTATAAATTGATACGGGCTCTGACCCGTGCCTCAGGGCCAACCGAATCACATTTTGTGGGCCGTTCTTCACTGCTGCACTATAGATTAGATTTAAGCTATTATTATGAGGCTTCAAATATATACAAATAAGTCTATTTTTCTCGTGGTGAGAAGCAGATGTATTTCTCAAATTGATAACACTTACAGGTTACACGTAGCACTACAACATTATGACTGTTAGCCTTGGATACCTGTCTGATTGAATACAGGTTTTTTAATTAGTGCTGGAACGGGGGTTCCATGTATTATACCCATGTGAGCCTTGATTTCATCGAGTGAATACCTACCTACGGGCTGCTCATTAGGTCCCCTTCCAGTTTATGTTTGTATATATGTTTGTGTTTGTTGTTCTAATGTATGCACATGATCAAAATTAGATGTTCATGCTATTCCCCCCCCTCTTTTAATGTATATAATAAAATAATAAGTATTAACTTTAATAATCATATCTATTGAGACACTGAGTGCAAGTTATTAAAGGGTGTTTCCTTTCCCTCATTTTCTACCAAAATAAATATATTAAAGAAATAAGAAAAGGCCTCTTCTAAAAGAACGGTCAGAGTGGGCCGTTAGGAGGCCAACACAAGCCTACAAAGTTAGAAGGGAAGAATGTGGATCTTCTGTTGGCAAAGAGAGTTTTAAAGGGCTTCTAGTTTTCATTATTTTTTGGGGTGCGGACCACTAGCTTTATGTCTTCTAAATCGGTCGCCTTTGCGCCATTAAATACGGTCTTGTTGGCGGCCACAAAAACATAGAAAATACATTTGGCAAAATAGACCCCGCCCTGCCGCAGACTGGGACATATGTGTCCGGATACGAGAAAGTGCTCAAAGTAACAGAAATGGGAAAGTGAGATATTGGGATAACACCTTTATAAAGGACACAGATTGCATCGTGTTGACGAAGGGTCGTGGTTCTGACCCGAAACGTTCTTGCAAAATGGATACCCACTAAATTAACTCACTACTATGGACTGAAACTACATGTAGGGTCTTTCCCCTGGGGAAGACTGCCCTGCGTCCATTACATAGTTACATAGTAGATGAGGTTGAAAAAAGACGTAGGTCCATCAAGTTCAACCTATGCTAAAATTTGACAAACAGATATTTTATCTATATCTGTACTTACTTATTTGATCCAGAAGGCGAACAAAAAACCCCATTAAGGGGAAAAATTATCTTATCCTTCTTGACTCCAAGAATTGGCACTCGATTAATCCCTGGGATCAACATCCTTCCCATGTATACATTATTTGGTATATCCCTGTTACCTTTCCCATCTAAAAGGATGTCCAACTTTTTTTTTGAACAAATCTATTGTATCTGCCATCACAGTCTCCATGGGTATGAATTCCCACATTTTAACTGCCCTCTGGTAAAGAACCCTTTCCTTTGTTGCTGGTGAAATTTCCTTCCTCCAACCTTAAGGGATGGCCCCCGAGTCCTTTGTACTGCGCCCGTGGGATGAATATTTTTTTTGAAACTCCTTGGATTTCCCCGAATATATTGTATATAGTTATCATATCCCCTCTTAGACGCCTCTTTTCTATGTAAATAAATCTAATTTAGCTAGCCTCTCCTCATAAGTTAGATTGTCCCATCCCCCTTTATTAATTTGGTGGTTCTTCTCTGCACTCTCTCTAGTTCTATATGTCTTTTCTTAGTATTGGTGGACCCAAAATTGTACTTCCATATTCAAGTTGTGGTCTTACTAATTGCTTTTGTAAGGGGCATAATTATTTTTACTTACTTCCCTTCCATCATTGCCCACTTTAATGCAAGAGTAAGATCTTGTTTGCCTTTGACATTGGGCACTATTGCTAAGCTGCAGTCTACAAGCCACTCCTAAATCCTTCTCCTACAAGGATTCCCCAATATAATCTCCATAAATCGCCTTTTTTATTCTTGCATCCCAATGCATAACCTTAATTTTATCTGTTATAAACCTCATTGCCATTTACCTGCCACTTTCCAGTCTCTCCAAGTCCTTCTGAAGAGAAATTACATCCTGCTCTGATTCTATTACTTACACAATTTATGTGCATCACAGCAGAGATGGAGACTTTGCTCTCGATCCCAACCTCAAGGTCATTAATAAACAGTTAAAAAGCAGGGGTCCCATACCGATCCCTGAGGTACTCCACTCACGACTTTAGCCCAACCTGAAAAGTTCCATTTATGACAACCCTCTGTTGTCTGTCCATTTATAACCAGTTTTCAATCCAGGCATATATTATTACTGAGTCCAATTTTCTTTTATTTTGCTCACCAACCTCTTGTTGTGAAACCGTATCAAAAAGCCTTTGCAAAATCTAAGTATGACCACATCAACTGCATTACCCTGGTCTAAATTCCTACTTACCTCCTCAAAGAAACAAATAAGGTTAGTTTTGGCAAGATCTATCCTTCATAAATCCACTGCTGACTTTACTAATAATTTTGTTTTCCATTAGGTATTCCTGAATATTTTCCGTATTAAAACTTCAAGTAGTTTCCCTACTATTGAAAGTCAGGCTTACAGGTCTGTAATTTCCCGGTTGTGATCTAGCCCCCCCTTTTAAAATATAGGCACCACTCTGCTTTACTCCACATCTTGTGGTACTGAGCCTGTGAAAATGGAGTCCTTGAATATTAAATATATTGTTTGGCTATTACTGAGCTTAACTCCTTGAGAACTCTTAGATTATGCCATCGGGCCAAGTGTCCTTATTTACTTTCATTTTTTCAAGTTCGCTTATGAACTTCTTCCTCCGTTAACCAATTGTTCATTATATGAGGTTGTGGTTTTTCATCTCCTGCGGCACTACTATTGAACTTGATTCTTCCCTGGTAAACACAGAGGCAAAGAATTTGTTTAATACCTCAGCTTTTTCCTTATCTCCAATAATAAACTGCCTACCCATCTCACACTGAAAGGGTCCTATATTTTCTTTTCTCATTTTTTTGTTATTAAGGTACTTAAAGAACTTTTTAGGGTTGACCTTACTTTCTATTGCAATCCTTTTTTCATTATCCATTTTTGCTAATTTGATTGCCCTTTTGCAATTTTTGTTACATTCCTTATAATTCTGATACGATGTCTCCGTCCCTTCTGACTTAAAGAATCTAAACGCCTTCCTCTTCTTGTCCATTTCCTCCCCTACCTGTTTATTTAGGCACATTGGTTTTTACTTATTTCTTTTATACTTATTACCCAAGGGTATACACTGATAAGTGTGCTTTTCTAACAATGTTTTATAGACTGCCCATTTATCTTCTACATTTTTCTCTGCAAAAACATCATCCCATTGTATTACTACTAGATTAGACCTCAGTTTATTAAAATCTGCCTTTCCAAAGTTGAAGGTCTTTGTTGAACCCAAGTAATCTGTTTTTTGATAATTTATTTCAAATGAGACCATGTTATGATCACTGTTACCCAAATGTTCCAGGACTTGAATATTTGTTATTACTTCTACATTGTTTGATATGACCAAATCCAGAACTGCCCCTCTCCTGGTTTGTTCCTCAATAATTTGGGTCATATAATTGTCTTTAAGCACCCCCAAAAAACGGTTTCCTTTTGTTGTAACGCTAATCTCATTGCCCCAGTCTATGTCTGGATAATTAAAATTCCCCATTATGCAAACATGACCCAGTTTTGATGCCTTCTCCATTTGCAAAAGTATTTTAGCTTCCTCAATCTCACAAATATTTGGTGGTTTATAGCATATTCCCATAAACATTTTCTTTATACTTTCACCATCCCTTATACAGGCATACCCCGGTTTAAGGACACTCACTTTAAGTACACTCACAAGTAAGTACATATCGCCCAATAGGCAAATGGCAGCTCACGCATGCGCCTGTCAGCACGTCCTGAACAGCAATACCTGCTCCCTACCTGTACCGAAGCTGTGTGCAAGTGGGGAGACTATAGAGCCTGTTACACATGTGTTATTTACATCAGTTATGCACGTATATGACGTTTGCAGTACAGTACATGCATCGATAAGTGGGAAAAAGGTAGTGCTTCACTTTAAATACATTTTCGCTTTACATACATGCTCCGGTCCCATTGCGTACGTTAATGTGGGGTATGCCTGTAATAGTTTTTAGATTAGATTAACATATAAACATACTCCACCTCCCCTTCTATTTGTTCGATCCTTCCGAAAAAGGGAATAACCCTCTAAATTAACTGCCCAGTCATGAGTTTCATCCCACCATGTTTCAGTAATGCCTATGATATCATACTGCTCCCTTGCAGCTATTAATTCAAGCTCCCCCATTTTATCTGTCAGGCTTCTTGCATTAGCAAGCATGCATTGAAGTTTGTTTTCAGCCTGTACTATTATCTTATCTGCTCCTTCCTTTATGCGCTCACTTGGTTTAGTCTTTAGAAGTTTTCTAGTATTATCTGTATTTACTATGGGGTGTCTCGCTGCTTGTCAAACTTGCACTTGCCCCCATTCTACCTCCATACCACCTTGTATCCTCCTCTATTCCATTTAGTTCATTATCTGTTTAATTCCCCTCCCCCCTCCATCCTAGTTTAAAATCTCCTCCAACCTTTTTAGCATTCTCCTCCCTAGCACAGAAGATCCCTTTTCATTGTGGTGCAAACTAACATTTATTTTTCTATACGTTTAATTTGAAACGATTTTGATTTTATATATATTATTTTTTTGAAAATGTTATTTGCATTAGCATTGTGGATGCAACTTTAAAGGTGTGCGTGGTTCTTTTGCACCATTCCTAACGCAAATAAGTTGGATGCACCCATTACCGCCACAGCACCCAGTCACGTGGCTTCCATGGGCGTATGCAGTGTTTAAGGACACAGCACCCAGCCACGTGGCTTCCATGGGCGTATGCAGTGTTTAAGGACACAGCACCCAGTCACGTGGATTCCACGGATGTATGCAGTGTTTAAGGACACAGTACCTAGCCACGTGGCATCCACGAACATATGCAGTGTTTAAGGACACAGCACCCAGCCACGTGGCTTCCACGGGCGTATGCAGTGTTTAAGGACACACCCAGCCACATGGCTTCCACGGGCGTATGCAGTGTTTAAGGACACAGCACCCAGCCACATGGCTTCCACGGGCGTATGCAGTGTTTAAGGACACAGCACTCAGCCACGTGGCTTCCACGGGCGTATGCAGTGTTTAAGGACACAGTATCCAGCCACGTGGCTTCCACGGGCGTATGCAGTATCTAATAACACAGTACCCAGCCACGTGGCTTCCACGGGCGTATGCAGTGTTTAAGGACACAGTACACAATGCTGACCTTGAACTTCATCGTGCTCAGCCTGTACATGACGTCCCCCATTTGCTCCCTTATAATGGTCCACGTGATCTTGTTGTCGCTCTGAGCCGTGGTTTCCACGGCACGACGAGCCATGTCGTAGAACGCAATCATGTTGGACAACATCCCCACCGTCTTGTAGAACGGGCAGAACCTGCAGGGAGGCAGAAGGGTGACCCCGTTTTCATCAACACCCTCCAAAAAAAACTTTCATTATGCCCTTTATATGTATATCTTTATTTATATACCGCCGTCCGGATACACAGCGCTGCACAGCAGGAATACACGTGGCAATGATAGAATAGTGGGACAGCAGGAATACACGTGGCAATGATAGAACACATAATGGGGAGAAGCGCTTCAGACATAAAAGTAACATTAGGAAAGGGAGTCCCTGCCCGAAGAGCTTACAATCTAAGTGGTTAGTATGGAGAACTTAGAGACAGTAGGAGGGTGTTCTGGTAAGTGCGTCTGCAGGGGGGTCAGGGTCCGTCCGTATGAGATTTATCGGATCAGC
Source organism: Ascaphus truei (assembly GCA_036426205.1). Taxonomy (NCBI): domain Eukaryota; kingdom Metazoa; phylum Chordata; class Amphibia; order Anura; family Ascaphidae; genus Ascaphus; species Ascaphus truei. The sequence continues at coordinate 283,544,359 of CM071569.1, forward strand.
CACGGAGCTACTCAAATGCTTTGTTAAGGAGGTGGGTTTTAAGAAAGGTCCTAGAGAGGGTGCTAGTCAGATATTGAGGGGAAGGGCATTCCAGAGGTGTGGGGCAGTCAGTGAGAAAGGTTTAAGGTGGGAGAGGGCTTTAGATAAACAAAAATGAGTGGACAGAAGACATCCTTCAACAGAACGCAAGAGTCGGGATGGTGCATAGCGAGAAATTAGGGCTGAGATGTAAGGAGGGGCAGAAGAATGTAAAGCTTTAAAAGTGAGGAGGAGAATTGAGTGTGTGATACAGGATTTGATTGGAAGCAAGGAGAGGGATTTCAGGAGGGGAGACGCTGAGACAGATTTAGGGAAAGAGCAGAGCGATTCTGGCAGCAGCGTTTAGGATAGATTGTAGGGGAGACAGGTGAGAGGCAGGAAGGCCGGACAGCAGGAGGTTACAGTAATCAAGACGGGAGAGAATCAGGACCTGCATTAGTTTTAGCAGTAGAGAGACAGAGGAAAGGGCGTATCGTTGCAATGTTATAGAGGAAGATTCAACAGGTTTTAGCTAGAGTGTGAATGTGAGAGGACAACGTGAGGGAAGAGTCAAATGTGACCCCTAGGCAGCATGCGTGTGATACTGGGTGTATGATAGTACTGCCAGCAGTAATGTATAAGTGGGCAGTAGGGCCAGGCTTGGGAGGAAGTATGAGACGCTCTGTATTCGACATGTTAAGTTTCACCCAGCAGGAGGAGGCTGGCAAACCGTGACAACACCATATTTGAAGGGAGTCACCAACACTGCGGACATATACACCAGTACAATGTAACCCACAGCTGCCAGGGTTAGTAACCCCAGCCCCTATAGCAGTGAGGGGCTTATAGGTGCCATCCCACATGAAAACATTTATACTATTTGGACAATTGTATACTATGAGCTGAAGCAGCAGCTCCGTGGCAATGTCGCTGCTTCAGAGACGGATGAGCAATGTGCTTCAGAGACGGATGAGCAATGTGCTTCAGAGACGGATGAGCAATGTGCTTCAGAGACGGATGAGCAATGTGCTTCAGAGACGGATGAGCAATGTTTGAATCCCAGCTCTCCTTGTGACCTTGGGCAAGCCCCTCACTCAATCTCCTTGTGCGGTGGGCACCAACATCTAATTGCAAGCTCTTCAGGGCAGCAACATATTGTGATTAACAAACATACAGCAAGCTCAAAACCCCAACATCCACCACACATATACATATACAGTGTTCGACAAACCTATACATTTGCTCGCCCCGGGCGAGTGGATTTAACTCCCGGGCGAGTAAATATTGGCCCAAGCAGCACACGTTTGGTACTAGGTGGCGAGTAGATTTTTTTGTGTGGCGAGTAGATTTTTTGGTGATTTGTCAACCACTGTGTATATATATCAATATATCAAAAGGAGTGAGCGTGGCCATCCAATGTGACAAAATATATAGTAATTAGTATATAGTTAAATACTTTAATAATATTATTCTCATGAATAAGGGTCATTTAGTTAAACCCTTTGGGCAAAGCGTTATAAGCCTGCAGCCACGTCACGGCATGACCAGTATGCAGCCACGTCACGGCATGACCAGTATGCAGCCACGTCACGGCATGACCAGTATGCAGCCACGTCACGGCATGACCACACTTTGCAGGTCCTAACACTAACCTGTGAACCTTCTCCTTGACCTCTGTTGGACGGAGAATAACCGCCGGGAGTCTCGTCCGTACAGCAAAATGAAAAAACTTCAACTGGCATCAGTTGTTTGGAGGTTATTGGCCCCTCCTCCCAGGGTTTAAGCTCACCCCTCCCCACTTTTTAATTTAGGTTTTTTTTTCTTCTTCATTTTGCTGTATGGACAAGACCTGCAAATGTGGTTATGCCGTGTGGTTGGCTTGCAGGCTTATAACGCTTTGGCCAAAGGGTTTAACTTTAACTAAATGACCCTTATTCATAAGAATATTATTGAAGTATTTAACTATATACTAATTACTATATATTTTGTCACATTGGATGTAGCATTGGGCTTTTCTGTCTTTTGTAGCAACTTCTTGTGCCTGTAAAATTCTCTGTACAGCGGCACACACGGTCAGGGCTTCATAAGAAACATGCAAGATGAGACTTTTCCATGGGATATATGAGGTACACGCAGCTGGTGTCAGAGGCAAATTAGCGCCCCATATCAAACAGAGGACCACACAAAAATCCAAAGCTGCCGTTAGTTTTATCCACACATTATAATGGGATGTAAACATTATATAAGTTATGGTATATCACAAAAATTGTCTACCCCGCACTCAGAAAAGAGGAGTTCAGAATTGGTCAAAATGAATATTTTTGCAGGTATCCAAAAATAATGCAATAACCCATATGAAGAGATATAATGCAACACACAGAAATTAGGGAACACAACACAGTGCAACACACAGGAAAGGGAAGACAAACGCACACACAAGGAAATAAAAAAAACACACAAAAGAAGATATATAAAAAGTGAAAAGGGGACCAACGCCGTCCAAAATTAAAAAGGGGGGCAACGTTTCAGGGCAATGAACCCTTTCTTCTGGCCAATTCCGACATAAAACATGCAGAACTTCCCTTTAAAGACCAAAGAAAGTCTAACCAGGTCCCTTCTGGAGCTCAAGATATGCTGCGTATACTTCCAGTTTGGAGTTCAGAAGTCCCTTAGCGGAGGCTGGTTGATGACCAGGATAGCAACGTTACGGTGATACCCACTTGTCTGGCGCCTAGCCAATTCTGAACTCATCATCTCTGAGTGCGGGGGGAGACAATTTTTTGATATACAGGCATACCCCGGTTTAAGGACACTCACTTTAAGTACCATCGCGAGTAAGGACATATCGCCCAATAGGCAAACGGCAGCTCGCGCATGCGCCTGTCAGCACGTCCTGAACAGCAACACTGGCTCCCTACCTGTACCGAAGCTGTGCGCAAGCGGGGAGACTATAGACCCTGTTACACATGCGTTATTTACATCAGTTATGCACGTATATGAGGATTGCAGTACAGTACATGCATCGATAAGTGGGAAAAGGGAGTGCTTCACTTTAAGCACATTTTCGCTCTGGTCCCATTGTGTACGTTAATGCGGGGTATGCCTGTACTGTATATTTACTTGGAAGTTGGTGGGGATTCCCTGTCTCCCTGCACCTTCTTCAGGTCAGATAGATTGAATATGATCCTTAATCTGGGTGGTGCTGTTTGCCTTGTATGACACGCATTATATATGGTGGGTAACAAAAAGTAACAAAAAGCCTCCACTGTACAGTGCACATTAAATACAAGTCTCAGACACCCCTGCCTTCCCCCATTATCTATCAGCATACAATGCTTCCACTGCTGCCAGGGATTCTGGGTAATCCCATGCAAATGAGCACTCACCGGTCACCTTTTGCTTCTTATCCATTTTAGCATGGGTGCTCTCTGTACCCCTTTACCTCGTCTGTTATAAAATATACACAGTGGAAGAGAAGTGCAGAGCCAGTAACCCCACTGACAGACAGCTGTTTCGGCCTTTTGGGTGTCATCAGTGTAAGGTTGGATATACTGGCTCTGCAATGCGACGCTGGGATAGGTTTCAAGCAAACATTATACAAGTTACGGTGGGTAAAAAAACACAGTGCAACAAAACCCTCCACGTACAGTGTACAGCAAATACAAATGTCACCTGTGAGAGCAGTCACAGGGAGTTTTATCGGATCCGATATCAATGGCGGCCAAGCAAAAAATAAATAAAATGATGGTTTTTACATTACCATTTTTTTCAAAATGGAAAACGGAGGGATTTTACAAACCCTGTATGTGACACTCACATCTGCCCTGCGCCTCCCACCTCCTACTCTGAAGCTGTGACACTCACATCTGCCCGGCTAACCGTGGTGCCGCTGACGGAGCAGGAGGTGCGGGAGGCGCTGTGCAGCACCGGGTACACCGTCAGGGACTTCCAGACCTACACCATGCCCCCCAGCCTGAAGATCGGGGTGGATGACGTCAGCGGGATCTTCTTCGCCTGGGCCCAGAAACAGCCCCCCAAATAAGGCCCATCCCACCCCAGGGGTCTCCCACCCGTGCCCTGACCCCTCCTACCCATGTATACAATATCTGTCCTACTGCACAGCGGCTGTTACCTGCACGGAGTGTAAGCTCTTGGGCACAAGCCAAAGGGAGGCCCCGTCCCATCACTCACCTGCTGCTCATGTCGCCGGCGTTTGTTCTGTGTTCTCACCGTGTTTGTACAGCGCTGTGTACACTGGCGCACTATATAAATAACATTATACAGGCGCGGGGTGAGACAGTAACCCCCGTACCTCTAATAAACAGCTCAACACGGCTTTATGTATCCATTTTCTACGGGGTGGGTGAGAACCCCCCCCCTGCAGATGTGACGGGGTCAGAGAAATCACCACCAGGAGGAGACACGCTGCGGAGAAAGCCAGACAGGCCAGGCATGAATCTTGTGTTCATTTGGTTCTCACTTGCACTTCATCTTTGGCAGCTTGTGATGGCTCCACGGAGCCAGCGCGCAAATTACTAACAGATGATGTGGACAACACAGACTGGAGTTATGTTCTGGACTTTACACATGGTCCTGGGAGAACGGTTTCTGGAGCGGAGATCATCAGATATAACTGCGATCCCAACATTCATCACGCTGCCACAACCTCGTCTCCACAACGCCCAGATCCTGGCCCCCACCGTGTCTCTCTCACGTCGACCATAACCAGATATGCTAGATATCATTCCAACACCTACACGTGTCGAGCGGGTCAGGGCAGCGCGCGCATTCCTTGTGCACAGTGGGCTGGACTCCACACTTCCCACACCGGCTGCTGACCTGCTCCCCCTCACTTCACCGCAGCCCGGTTTATCTTGGCAGGCTCTCATACTGTACGTATTACTTGCTTTATGGGAATTATTATCAGGACTAGTACGAATGAATAAAAATACCTTCCAGCATTGAAAGGCACTGTATGGCCTATTCATCTGAATAGGTTATAAGGCATCTTCCCCATTGGCACCAAGTGCTTTAGCGTGTAGCACTGCTTAGTAAATCCGGCCTCAATATAACACGAGGTTGAGCATTTATTGTCTAATGTCTACGTTAAATGGAATAGGTACAACAAACTTCAGCTTTATGAGAAAGGGGAATCGAACAGGAGACAAAGCAGGACTTAATAATATTATAATAATAATAATAATAATAATAACTTCCACACGGTGAGACAGTTCCAGGCTTAGGGACTTATTTCATAAGGCCTGAAGTGGCTGATAAAACCATGGGCAGCTGAATATAGGCAGCAATCTTACTGAATAAGGGCCAAGTGATCATTATCGGCTATCAACATATATGTACCCGTGTAAAACATTCATTAATTTTAACATGGAGGTCGTTAAATGAATTATAACCTGTGAAAAATCAATATTTGTCCCCCGAGACAAACATGAAAACACAATTACATTGTTAATGGTGCTTTGGATACGCAGGAGAGCAAAAATGCGTTTTACAAACTGAAAATTGGCAATAGGGTTGTCACCATCAAACTTACCGCTCCGTAAACCATTATACTGTTGTATATATATATATATATATATATACACCCACATTGTAACTGGGGATTACGCTGGGGCTGGAGAAGACAGAGCACCGACATGCTTTAATGCACCAGCACTAGAAGTCTATCCCTGCACTACCCACAGAGGGGTCGTGTAACGTAACTGTGCAAGAAATAAACTACCTCTCCATCCCATGAACGTTACTTTAGGAGGTCCCTGTGAATCAGGAAGCTGCATATATACCGCCCTGAGCGTCGGTGCACGCCTGGAACCCCACCCCTCCGATACTCACGCTCCTACGATGCTGACACTTCCTTCTCTTTCGGGGTTCCCCAGACACTTCACTCTGCCGGCTCGCTCGTAGAAGGAGGCCAGGCGGGCTCCCAGGTATGCAGGGTAACCGCTGTCTGCACCGAGAGGGAAACGCATCATTACGGACACACACAGTAACAGAAACACGTACACCGCCCGACAGGTCTTCGTCTACAGCAAACGCATCCTCTTCCATTGGGCACGTGGGGTAATCATTCCAAATAAAGCATTCGGAAACAATAGGGTGAGATTTCCCCTGCCAGCCTCGTTACATTTCATAGCCAATAAAGACAGAAATTCTGCATATTTGGCGTAGGTGACGATGCTTGTTAATGAACCACCAGAAGAGTTCTTTATCGGAGTAGCAGTGTGTGCAGGGATGGAAGTATTGATGCAGCCGGCAGGTCGATTTAAAGCCCCGCTGATTGCACACCATCTACATGGGGTTGATGAGCCTAAGGCAATGTGATGGCTGGGATGGAATATTGGTGTCAGACCCAACAGGACTAAAAACACACAACCACCGCTTCTCCATGCAGCAGCTCTAGTGGCCTGTTACCCACCGCTGTCTACTAGCATACCTGCAAGGGATCTCTCTCTTGTTAATTGTGGGGGCGGGAGGTTCTGCATGATATACCTGGCATGTCACAAGGGCCGCTGACGTGCCAAGTACATCAATAGGGCAACTCAAACCGTGAAACCAGCCCAGTGTTTTTCCAGATCATTCCCAAAGCTGCCAGACGATGGGACATAAAGAGAGTGCCCCCACCACAGAGGTGACAGATGGCTGGATGACCGCTCCTGCTTTCCTCTTCACGTTGGCGCGGCCTCTCTGTGTTACAGAGTCTCCGGCTCAGACTCACCAGCGGGCATTTCAGCCAGACGCCCAGAGATTTCTCGCAGAGCCTCTGCCCATCGGGACGTGGAGTCTGCCATCATACTGACGTGGTAACCCATGTCTCGGAAATACTCGGAGAGCGTGATTCCTGGAAGAACAGAGGCATGCCATGTGTTACCAAGGTATCCTTGTGCCTGGATACCTCACTGCGCTGAGCATCACACGAGCCACAGAAAACGACGGCTGTGACTGCGCGGGTGGCAACAAACAGGAACGGCCCTATGTGGCTGGCACTGCCCGGACGCTGTGCGAGTGCCATCCCTTTACCTGTGTAGATAGAGGCCTCTCTGGCTGCCACGGGCATGTTGGAGGTGTTGGCTACAAGCGACGTCCTCTTCATGATGCTCTCTTCTTTTCCGTCCACTTCCATGGTCAGCTACAACGCAAAAGGAGACCACTTTGTTTAAAGCCCGTGTGCTCGCCCCCAATGAAAATGATCTTACTGCAATTCATAGCAGGAGAACACACACCGGGCCCCCTCCAAACAAATCCTGTCCTTAAACCGTGAGACGCAAACTAAAAACATTGCTGGCTCTGCCAAGCACTACAGCTGCGGACTAACTGGCAGTGCCGTATAAACTGGTGCAGGGAAATGCCCGTGTTTAACTTGGGATTACAAGGATTCGAAAGTACAATAAACACGTCAGAGAGGGGCAGGTTAGGTTGGAGCTTTAAGTCACGTCGTCTCTTTAGAGCTTGTACTTCAATGATGAAGTTTGCTAAACAATGGTAATCAATGGGAAAAGGCTCACAACAGAAGGCACTTTGGTGATGCGTTTACCCTACTTCGTATTATTTTACATTGCAGCATCTTCTCTACAAAAAATGTTTACACGAATTTCTACTGTAAATCCGTAAGTGGCAGAGGGGTCTGAGACACCAACATAACCCGTCCTTAACTACAATAAAGGTGCTGGATAAAGCCTTCAACACATGGAATCTGACAAGCAGAGGAATGAGTGCCCCTTCATCAAAGCCGCATATGCTACTGATGCCTCGTGCTGACCTCCGGGAAGTCTCGCAGCACTTCCGACATCTCGTTCCCTCTCTCCCCGCAGCCCACGTAGATGATGACATCGCTGTTGGAAAACTTGGACAGGGACTGCGAGATGACCGTTTTGCCACAGCCGAACGCACCAGGGATAGCTGTGGTCCCTCCCTGTACGCACCTAGAGAGGGGAGAAGGACGCAACAAGGACAAAGATTGTTTCTTCATCGTGTGTGGATACACACACACACACACACACACACACACACACACACACACACACACACACGCACGCACATAAAAATACAGGTGTGTACACACACACACACACAGAGATGCACATAAAAATAAAAATACAGGTGTGTACAGACACACACACACACAAAAATAAAAATACAGGTGTATACACACACACACACACACACACAGAGATGCACATAAAAATAAAAATACAGGTGCAAACACACACACACACACACACACGGAGATGCACATAAAAATAAAATAAAAATACAGTTAAGTGTACACACACACACACACACACACACACACACACACACACACACACACACACACACACACACTCTTTAAATCAATTTGCATCTTTCCCTATAATACAGAATTTAAACAATGTATTATATATTTTTAAAACTGAGATTATCCCGGCGAATAACGCAGAGAGACAATTATGGCGATGTAAAATGTTTTCGCCACTACTGAATTTTTTGTGGAGATCTCCCAGGATCCCACTTAACTCAGGTTGAAAGCCACTGCAATAAGCTACAGACAATGATTAGCGAGAGAACACAAGGCATTCTCCAGTTCATGGAATTGGGGCAGAGGGTAAGACTGAAGGAACAGTGCCCATTCCAAATACAGGTCAACCCACTGTCTGCTACAGAACCAAACCCGTGAGCTCAGGAACAGCACTATAACCACAGCTCTGGATCTGCTCTAAACTGAAGTGTATAGAACAATTTAACGCAACAAGAATATGGAAAAATCACGCGCGCATGCACACACACACACACACACACAGTGTCCCCCAGCTATCTGAATTGGAGCTCTGTGTTCAGAGACGTACAGTATATCAGATGCATCTTGCCATGCCCATTATCCCTATGTTATATATAGGCCAGAGTACACGTCTGTAAATGAATTCATCAGTCAATGCTTATTTCAGATCATTTGTCTTACTGCAAAACTCGTCTCCAATTTGACCTCAAGCGCTGTAACTATTTCGGGTCTTTTGTGCCTCTCCCATTTTTTAATTCGCCCCCGGCACCCTTCTCTCTGCCCGTTTCTTGCATCCACCACAATCTGACGTCTGACAGACACGGCAGGGAGAATATTTACCAGATTTATGTACGCGAGTGTGCAGAACAGGGAACACTTCTGTCTTTATATTGGACACGTGTTACTCACGGGAATAGCGCATCAAGCACTCTTTGGCCAGTAAGTAGCGGGTGATTAGCCGGCAGCTTCTCTGTGACCGGACGCACGGTTCTCACAGGCCACACCTGGACCATGGTGAACTTCTCCTTCACGCCCTCAAACTCCAGCTCCAGAACTACATCCTGACAAAGGGGAACAGTAAGATTACACCCACCTCTAATCTGAACGCGTCACCCAAGAAACAGTGACACACAACACATGTATTATCTACTACTTGTAACGTTACATTTAGTGATCGCCAATATTCATATATATATATTTACATACCCTCCTACAGTAATCTAAATATATCCTGGTAGGACATATTGTTAATATAATGATCTCAATATATGTACAAATATCCAGAGGTCAGAATACCACAGAAATAATGGTGGGGTGAGAAGATGGATTAGTGAGAAGAACACTAACCTATACTGAACTCTGGAGAACCCAAAGTTGCATTTTACTGCAATAGTATTGCATTACCTCTATATAACAACAGGAGTACACACACACACACACACACACACACACACACACACACGTGTACACAAACACACGTACACACACAAACACACACACACACACGTACACACAAACACACGTACACACAAACACACGTACACACAAACACACGTACACACAAACACACGTACACACACACACGTACACACACACACGTACACGTACACACACACACCTAAAAGATTACACTAGGTGCACATACTTGGAGAGAACATTTACCATGTCCCGATAAGGGGTATCAGAGTCGATTCCTCGTTGACGGCCATTCAAGTCAATAGCCGAAGGATCAATCACCGATACCGCTGATCAGAGATGAAAGAGTCACGGCCTTAGATCTAGTCTGTTGTGACTCCTACTACATTGGTTAGATGGTACGCGCTTTGTGACAGATGCTCACCTCAATATTTGTGTGTATATCAATGCACACTACCTACCTACCCAAGGACGTGATGGAGGACTCTTACCGATGTGTCGTAGTGACCGGGGGGGGCCACGTACGTGACGGTGCCCCTGTTGCGTGGAGGCAGCATGATCTTGTGTTTGATTAGGGTGTTCTCAAATACCACTCCGTAGATGTCTCCGCCAGTTATGTGACTGCCGACCTGCCAGAGAGGCACAGAGGAAACTGGGCGTCAAGCTCCCGTACACCCAATCACAAGGCACGTAGGACATTGCCTCCAACACTCAACCCTTTCACTGCACGTTATCCATGGTTACAACTTGCTGTACCTCTATCTATCTCAGTAAAGGGGTTTGCCAGGCACTGCGGGCCCCCGAGACAGTGAAAGGTTCAAGTATTGCGTCATTCTACTCAAATGGAGTTGGGCATTTCAGAGATCCCTGTACCTGTTAACACTTAGTGTTCCCTTCCCTGGTCGGGCCAGACGTGTAATGAATAAAGGCGGACAGAATTGCCACTAAACCAATCCCACCATGGTTCATTTGGAAAACGCGTGGAGTAATAATTATTAGCCTGGCGTTTTCGGCCAGCTTTATCACGTAGTATGGGGGTTGGTGGTAAACCCCGCTGATCACGGAGCTTTGCTTATATATTTTTTACTTTGCAGACTGGATGATGAGATGGAACAGGACTGTAACAGGTAAGATTTCAGTGTGTGTGTCAGGAACAGGTCGTGCTAATTTCAAGTAAGGAATACTAAAAACCACCCTGATGCAATCCCGCATTTTTTAATTTGAAATCCTGCCATTTCTTGCTCCCAAACATCTGCATTCGCTTTCTGTGCAAAAATCTACAAGAGAACGTCTAGGAAAGCACAGAGAAACATCCCCAGGTGATTCTCATGTGGGAAACTGAAGCAGGGCCTGAAGAAAGGGAGATAAGGGACAGGTAGCTGGTTCGGGATGTGACAGCAGCACTGGTATAACGGTTACAGAAATGTTCCTGAGGCTCAAACACACCTAAAGGTTTACAGGGATTCTACGCTAGTTGTGTTTTTGCTGAAGGAATTCTGCACCAGTTACTGTGCCGGTTTTTTCTGCAGTGTAGGACTGTGTCAAGGACCCAGGTTTTGGGAAGAAGATAACATGCGTATGCATCTGTAAGGTATATTCGTGCTTTTACTAACTTCCTGCATATTCCTGGGGATAGAGTGGAGAAACTGTGCCCTGGGTCAGACTTTTTCTTAAACGTTAAACGACAGTGTAACCCTCTGACAACAATGTATTATGACTTTGTAGGAACTTGCACGACTTGCCTTGTATAACTAAAAATGCTGTAGTACCATTTATAATCTGCTTTCCATATTATTTATTGTAGCCGACATAACTTATCCAGAACACATTAGGACTTTGAAATATAAAAATAAATAAAAGGGAACAGATCAGCCACGAACATTTCCCCCCCTCCTCCCTGAAACCGCTGTTACCTCCTGCGGAAACCCACGGTTCCCCAAAACAGGGGGAAAACCACTGTTCTAGATCAACGTACACATGTAGGAGCCAACAGTCTACACTCAGAAGATCCATGGACAACATTGAGTAGCTATGCTGCGGCATCCAGAAACCAACGTACCCTCAGGCTTTTGGAAGGAGTGAAGTCCCACTTGATGTCTTTGCTCAGGGCGGACACGTTGACCCCCCGGGGAATGTAGATGCTTTGCGTCGAGTCGCTGATGTCCTTCAAGGGTCTCTGGATCCCATCAAAAATAGACCCCATGATGCCAGGCCCCAGCTCCACCGATAAAGGCTTCCCGGTGCGAAGGACGGGGTCTCCGACCGATACACCGGCTAAAAACATGGACGCTGAGGAAAAACGCTCTGGCAATGTGTTACAGGCAGTCTGGTTCTCACGGTGTTACGAAAGCCAGGGATGGGACATTAATCCCAATACTTTTCTTAGGCGCCTTCTTATGGACCGGCACCTCATGCAAAGCTCTACCATTTGGATCAGGGTGACTGGGCCCTTTTCATTGATACGCTGAGCCTGTCAGCCCATCTCTTAGTAAAACTGTTCTTTACAATGTGTTCTATGTATTTATAATGCGCGAGATTGAAGGTTGGTATTGAGGGAGCATTTTTAGTGACTGTACTGGAGCCACTGAATAGTTTTTTTCTTAGATAGAATTTCATGGCATTAGTTTTTACTTCTGTTTTGCTGATCCAATGGCATCCTAACCTAGTTGGGTTTATTGTACTGTTCAGTACGTCCCTGCCCGGGCCCCCCCCCCCCCCCCCCGGGCTTAATGGATAGTTCCACAAACAAGGATTAAGGGCCGATACTTCATCGCTCAAGAGCACCAAGGTAAATTCACAGGAAAACATTTGAGAACGTAACCTCTTGAGAGCGGTCACATGACCACAGCGACCCTTAACCCGGAAACGGAAGAGTCCTTGTCAATTCCCCTGCACCACCGGCCACATCCTGCGCCCCATGGGCACTTAGGTGGCAGGACGCCCTCTCCCCGGGAAAACAAACACGCTGATGGGCATGCTGCGGCCACTCCGGCTTGGGGCACCCAAAGGGTTAAGCAAAACAAAATATTGACATTTTGCCTGAAATGCTAAAGCGGTGATCAATGACTAGGAACTGAAATCCCGCGCGCACATCGCTGGTTGGTGGCCCCGCTCCAGGTTCTGTTTCAATGCGCTGCGACTGCGTATAGCTGCGCAGTAACTGGAGTCCACCAACACGGCCATTTTAGATTCCCAATTTATTCCAAGAAGTATTTTAGATGCTCGCTGCTTTAAGACACCCCCCCCCCCACCCCTCACGCTTTTCCAATCTACTGATCTGTGAGGACGGGGGTATTCAAACTAGTGCTGGGGGACCATATTATACTTAAAATAGCAGTCACTCCAACAAATATTTCACCGGGCGTCACCATAACATGGAGCCAGGGTTGGTAACACTGAACACAGATACACACTTACTGCACCAGTTCCAGCAAGATACAGAACACAACACACACTACATTTCCCATTGACAAATATCCATAGCATATATACATCAAGTATTCAATCACGCAGGCCTCGTTCCTGCTAATTCCAAGATGGTGGACATGGGGGTTTTTTTGGTACCGAGAAAAAAGAAGAAGAAAAAAAAGCTCCGCACTCTCCAGAGATGACTAAGAGCGCGTGAATGGGAGGGCAGCAGCTTCAACTGTCTCTCCGCTGCACAATTCAAGAACCGTCTCATCCCGAGCCTCTCGGATGGGATTCTTTGAAGTCTAAGTGTGTCACCAAATGCTTGCGACTGCACCATTATTACTGTAAGCTCCCGGGATCAGGGCACTCACCACCTCCTGTATCGGTTTGCACATGTCTATCCTTATTTGGCATGTTATTCGGTTTATGTAATACACGTAACTTTGTACCCCCCCCTGTACCGCGTGACGGAATATGTTGGCGCTTTACAAATAAACAAGAATATTTGAGGGGGGGGGGGGTGGGCTTGGCAGCCATGTTCATTTAGGTTTTGGGCTCTTTGTGAATAAAAAATACAGTTTAAAAAACTAAATCTAGCGGTTAAATCAGACACCGTGTGGGGAAAAGCTTAAACAAAAACATTCAGGGAGAACTGTTCCTTTAAGGACGTGAGAAACGACCCCAAGAACATTAACCGTCTCTCTGCCAGAGGGGACTGCAAATCCCTGCAAAGCAACGCGCCGGCCGACCCTTCTCACGCCGGCCGACCCTTCTCGCAGAGAAAGGAATACCGTATATAGACGGGAATATTGGAGGAGGTAAAGTGCAGCCATGTATGGTTTGTTTATAAATGCGGTATGTGGGAGCAGATCCTAAGGAAAAGGATACAGGTCTCTTCGTAGACTTGGATAGTGGCCATATCTCCTTCTAAGCGGATGATCTCCCCCACCAGCTCAGAGTGCCCCACGCGCACCAGCTCGTACATGGCGGCTCCTGCCATGTTGGACGCGGTGACCACTGGAAGAAAGAGAGTCACGGAAGATTTAAAGAGCGATCAGCGGTTGCAACTTCCATCCAACCACGACCCCCCCCCAACCCAATGCAGTGGAGTCCGAGGCCTCCATGGTCCTACTATCACTGCCTACAAACCCGGACAGTACGAGCCTGGACGCGAAACGCAATAAAGACACTTTTTGTCTTCAATTTACGAGTGCCCGCTGCCTTTCTACTATTGAATCTGTTCCAAAACGGGATCTACGTCAGGATTACACCCCGACAGCACATGATGCCCCACGATTATCTGTTCCGGTACCGTGAGGAATACTAGGACTGCAAGTCTTACACATCAGTTTCCTACTATCACGGCCAATGAAACGTACAATCGGACGCTTTGATGTATACCATATACAGAGGGTGTGTACCGGAATGAGTGAGACAACTCTGACATTTAGATAGAGATATATATATATTCGATTAGGTTCAATATTTCAACACAAGATGCTTCTTATTTAGTGTAGCAGCCTCCCACCCTTGTTTTTGTGATGGCGTCACCATGTGTGTATTATTTGTGCATTGTCCGTCGGATGTTGGACTTCTATCCTTGAGGTGGGCAGATGCACATTACAGGGAATGATTGTGAAATACAAGGTAAGCGGAAAGGAATGTTTTCTAGACAATGTTCTGGAGAATCCATCATCTCGTTGTGTACTCATTGTCTAGATGCAATGATGTGTAAGGTTTGTAATTATTATTATGTCCCGCTAATACCACACACCAATCTCTGGGTGGCGATATTTATTTATTTATAAAATATTTTACAAGGAAGTAATACATTGAGAGTTACCTCTCGTTTTCAAGTATGTCCTGGGCACAGAGTAAAACAAATAATATGAAACACCATGGTAAACATATGTTCAGCATCTGAAATAAAGTCCTGGTACAACTGGTATCTCTTCTTACAAATAAAGATTAACATTCACAAATTAACCTTTTAAGCACCAAACACTGTGCATCCCCACTTACCAGGTCCTGAAACGCCATGGACGTAGCCAAACCGGCTTTCTTGCTCTTCATCGCGGATCTTCTGCAGTTTGGAGAAATCCATCTTTTCCGGTTGTCTGCCTAAAACGAGTGGGTAGAGGTTTAATGGACCAATAAACCTGGACGACCCCTCTCTTGCCAAAGCCATGCATTGCGTCCCTGTGTGTTCGTATGATAATAAGAAGGTACAGAGCCTGCCTTCTGCACAGCCAGACAGGGAGGCATTTCAAACTCTTCCACATGTACAGTACTGATAATGAGTACACCGTGTACCACTTCCAGTCCCAGAGGCCATTCAATTAGAAAGCCTGTATTTACACTAACCCCAATGCCTGCTCTGCGGTGCTGCTTTAGTGGGTTAGTGGGTTAGCCACGTCTGCTGCCTTCTAACCCACAGAAACAGCACAAGCAAAGTCTCTCCTCACAGCCATGATTTTCCACTGGACGTTTAGGAGAGGTTAGAGCGGATTAGCAAACTGGCAGAGTTTGTATGTGTGCATGTCCTTATTTAAGTTGCAAATTGCATTGCGTTAAACGCGGCCCGGCAGCAAATACTACCTGTTTTTTATGTGGTGTTGGCAATAGACGGTACGTGGTACTCTACATAGAGTTCTGCAGGGACAGTGAGCCTTTGCCCTGCAGTGCGTACTCAATACCCGAGGTGCAGGGCGATAACGCGCCTTCATAGTCACAGGCAGCCGAGGAGAGGAACTGAACACGTTAACCATTCTGCACGAACGGTAGTGATGCTACGGCCAAGATACTCCTGCAGCCCAAGGAGGCTTCTAACCTGACGCGCTCCTTATGTACAGGAAAAGAACAGAAGACGGTAATGGCAGTCCTCAAGAGCTACCAACAGGTCAGGCTTTCAGAATATCCCTGCTTCAGCACCGGTGGCTCAATCAGTCCCTGCTTCAGCACCGGTAGCTCAATCCACTGATTGAGTCTCTGATTGAGCCACCTGTGCTGAAGCAGGTATATCCTGAGAACCTGACCTGTTGGTAGCTCTTGGGGACTGGAGTTGGCCGCCCCTGGAATAAGATGAACGATTTGTTCTGGAACACTAGAAGGTAAATTGCTACCTGTACTTTTAGGTGAAATAATTGTGACACAAAGAACAGCAGAGCCCTAATAAAAACAGTATCTAACAATGTAACGAAGCACAAAGGCCGCCTGTAACCACTCGCTACCCATTCACTACATGTCTTATTGTAGGTTTATTAGATCACTGTAACGAAATTAACTCTGTATGTTTAAGGATAATGGGAACATTGAGTGAGCTGCCGTTTGCCAGGAAAGCGCAATAGGATTATATATGTGAAATGTGTGGGACGGAGCTGCAGCCATACAACAGCCGGCCTCGTTTGCACAGGTAACGGCTTTCCTTTATTAGAACCTCACTGATTGCTTCTGAAACCCTTTGCCTGCCATGCATTGCTTTGTAATGTGCTGCAGGCAGCTCCGGCTGTGACAGGGTTAAGACCCTCCGTCTGCCTTCTGAATCTCATTAAACAGATTTCATGTGACGGGTTTGCTCGCACTTTCCTTTCCAGGAAGTGCAGAGGAAATAATAAATGATCAGTAGATTCTCCCTGGGAAGAGCCGAGCCTGTGGTATTTATTGGGGTATCTTATACAGAAAAACGGCACCAGCCGATTGGGACGTTTGGGCTGCGGTCAAATTGCTGGTCGATGCTTCTCAAAGGAAGTCGCCGCCAGGACTACCGACCACAGGAAACCTTGCTGCCGATTGGATCTCCCCACCGGTCGCCATCTTTAAAGGTCCTCAGCATCGGATCTCCCCGTAGAGGTACTCAGCCGTCGCCGCTCCGATGCCATTTGTGAGCGCGCCTGTGTGCGCACGCAGCAGGACATTCGCCCACCAGCAGCCAGGACACATTTTGACAGTTCACCCAGGGAGATCCGATTGGCGGCAAGATGTTCAGCGGCGAGATGTTCAGCGGCGAGATGTTCAGCGGCGAGGTGCCCTGCAGTCAATAGTACCAGCGACGTCTTCAAGCAGAAGCTGAACATTCCTGTAAGTTATAGGCTCTAATGCAGGCCTGCACAACTCGTAAAGCGAGAAGGGCCGAACTGCTCCAAGGAAATAAAAATTGGGCCGCACGGGTAAAATCATCATCATCATCATCATCATCTCTCCTCCAGCACCTCTCATCATCATCCTCATATCTCCCCCAGAACCCCTCACTATCAACCTTTGCGATACTCCCCATCTATCTCTCATACCCCGATCTCTCCCCCTCACCCACACACATAATACTCCCTCTCCACATCAAACACACAATACTCCCCTGCACACCACACATCCCCCCCCCCCTGTGCCCCTGTTGCAGCCTGGGAGTTAGGCCGGTTATTGGTGCTTAATGTAACCCCTTTGATGATAGAGCCGTTGCTGGCCCCTGTTGCAGCCTGGGAGTTAGGCCGGTTATTTGGTGCTGAGTGTAACCCTTTTGTGAAGAGCCGTTGCTGGCCCCTGTTTGCAGCCTGGGAGTTAGGCCGGTTATTGGTGCTAGTGTAACCCCTTTGATGAAGAGCCGTGCTGGCCCCTGTTGCACGCCTGGGAAGTGGCCGTGTTATGGGTGCTGAGTTTAACCCCTTTGATGGAAGCCGTTGCTGGCCCCTGTTGCAGCGCTGGGGAGTTAGGGGCCGGTTATTGGTGCTGGTGTAACCACCCCTTTGATGGAAGGACCGTGCTGGCCCCT
>CM071569.1:283581713-283600528 GCA_036426205.1 Ascaphus truei
AGCCCCCCCCCCCCAATGAACATCTAGGTTCTCTGGTTGCAAGTGTGTACATGTACACACACGAATAAACAAATGTACCCTTACCTTTCCTTTATGTAAGGGGTCAGATAAAGACAGAAAGTCAGAGCAGAAGCGGGGCTGGAATTCAGCGGTAGTGTGACATCCCCTGTGTGTGACTGATGTTGCTGCTGCAGCTCTCAGAGTGAGATATAAACGCAGAGAAGGGAACGGGATTCCAGGCGCACATACACACGCAGTGCCGACACTATCCAGTCTTCTGAGCCGGTGACTCATTGTGTTATCCGCCTCGCACACTGAATGAGGAACCTTGCAGCAGCAGCTGCCTATAACCTTCTATCTCTTATATACTTTATATACTGCATTGTCCCTACAGGCAGCAAAGCAGCTCCCCATCCAGTCTGCAGTGCATCACACACCCTTAGCACAGAGCTCGCCTCCTGCCTGGCACTGCTGCGTCACTCCTCCAGCCTGGGCAGCAGTGGCATTCTGGCTATTGTGCTGCCAAGGAGCCTGGCAAATAAAGAGCTACGCATAAAACGACCTACAAAAAAGTACGCTGTGACCCCAAACACTCACGTTCAAGGGCCAAAAGCAAATATACAAACACATCCCCAAATGACAGCATGCAGCAAGAAAACGCACATCAGACCATCTCCCGCAGAGGGACAACCTCTCCAGGTCACCGTGCCCTCTTGTATAATGCTTAACAAGATGGTACGTAACATAGCCACCCTCACACATCCTGCTTATCCACTCACGGAATAAAGGCAATCACTGGGAAACGACTGTCCTTTTTTATTTTGAACACAGCAGCAGCTTCCAAGCTGCATTTAGAAATTCCTCATCATTCTGTCTTGATCGTCAAGATTATTCCGTTAGCCAGCCCCCCCATCCCCCCAACCCACCCCCAATAAAACAAAGGTCGAGCTTATATTTTTGGTTTGGCTTCTGTAGTTTCAAAGGTAACCCCTTGAAGTTAATTTAATACTTTGCTTTCCAGTATTGGAAAATGGTACAAAGATCCATGGTCCAGTACGGTTTTGAGAGGCATAACGTTATTTTTCCGTTAACCAACCTTAGAAGTTGCTCACATTATGGATTATAAAGCCACCTCATAGGCCGTGCAACCCAAGATATACAGAGGCCCGCTCCCTCAGCACTAGTGTGGCACATACAAGTCATCTGATCTGCCAGGCAATACAAAGGACTGAACATAGTGTGTGTGTAAGCGAGTGTGTGAGAGTGAGTGAGTGTGAGTGAGTGAGTGCAAAAACATTGGCAAGAGCCGGACACCTGAATTCCACAAAACCACTGGATCGGAAATTCCTGATCCATACCATGGGTGCCACACACATCAACACGGTGAACAGGGTGAGAATTGTACGAGCATGAACAAGATTATGTCAATTTAGTTTGCAGGATATTTTTGCTCTTAAACATGAATTGCTGATTCAGCCTCAAAAATATTGACCCTCACTCAACTTTGCAGTGATATATTCACGTAGCATGCAAATGACACGTTATTGCCCTACTTTTCCATCCATACACAGACGAGCTCATCACAAGATGGCATGAAATGTCCCTTTACCTCTATAAATCCCGAGTTACTACAGTGCAATTAAGCAATGATATTCTTCCTCATTCTCCCCGTCAGAGCTGTTTGGCAACGAGACATACTAGAATGCTACATGAGATAACCCTAACAGCGAGAGACCTGCAACCCATTGATGCCTGGATGGTTTACAGACAGAAAAGCAGATGTCCCGGATTTAAAGAAAACTATTAAAAGCCAACGTTCTTTATTTACCCTACCGCACATCACCAATCACCTTGAGGTCAATGCACGGCACCATTGCTTAGTAGCCCCAGAGCCACGTGACACGAGTAAATCAATATCGCCCTGTACCTTTGCTCTGAAGAGCTAGCACTCTAATTATACTAAGACCATTGTGCCTGAGCTAAATAGAGCTCTGTAACCACTCACCCCTCGAAATATCAATAGTGGAACACTGAAGGGAAAAAAAGACCTAATAGCAATCTATTCTATTCTAATCCATGAATCTATATAGAATTTAGTACAAAAGATCAATCTTACCACTTCATAATATTAAATACCCTTATACTCTCCCATCTGACTTATTGTAATATTCTGCTAACAGGCCTCACAACTTTCTCCTTTGCAATCTATCCAAAATTCTGCTGCTAGAATCATGTCACTTTCTCCCTTTAGAGTCTCTGCTCATCTCCTCCTTATATCCCTCTCCTGGTCTCCTGGCTTCCCATCACATATTAAATCACCCACAAAGGTCTCTCCTTGCCTTCAAGGCTCTCCTCTCATCTGCGCCTCCCTATATATCAGCTTTGGTCTCCTCTGCTTTACCAATAACTGTCTCCTTTCTATCCCTTTCACCTGTGCTGCTCTCTCACCTTAAACCTTCCCCTCATTGTCCCTTACCTGTGGATCTTCCTCACACTCAGTATACACCAAGCGTCTTCTCTCACTTTAAGACAAATCTTAAAAATCACCTCTTAAATGAAGCCTCCCAATAGCATGAACTTCTGGCTACTGTCCCACACCCACAGTCACTCCTACCACCCATTGTGCCAAGCACTGCCATCTACTGTCCCACACCCAGTCACTCCTACCACCCATTGTGGCCAAGCACTGCCATCTACTGTCCCACACCCAGTCACTTCTACCACCCATTGTGGCCAAGCACTGCCATCTACTGTCCCATACCCAGTCACTCCTACCACCCATTGTGGCCAAGCACTGCCATCTACTATCCCACAACCACAGTCACTCCTACCAACCACAGTGGCCAAGCACTGCCATCTACTATGCCACAACCACAGTCACTCCTACCAACCACAGTGGCCAAGCACTGCCATCTACTGCACTTATTCCATAAACTGCTGTCTCTGTAACTCTCCCAACATACCGCTTAGATTGTAAGCTCCCCGGGGCAGGGATTTCCTTTCCTACGATCTGATCTTATTTGTTGCGCTTATTGTAGTATAATTCGTTGTATTGTCTCATTGGTAAAGCACCGAGTATATTGTGGGCGCAATATAAAGATATATACATACATAGCAAAGGAAACCTTTTCGCAGGGGAAATGGAAGCTAGCTGATAAATAGGGAGACGATACAGAGAAGAAAGGAAAGAACGCAAACAGAACCTATCAAGACGTTTTGGAGAAGCAGCAATTCTTCCCCAAAAACTCAGTTCTCTTTAATCAGCAGTACATGCTGTTCTGGTTGGTTTTTGTTTTTTGCATTAGCTAAACCAGGGAGCCTCTAACCTCTAGGGCAGGGGTGGGGAACGTCAGGCCCGAGGGCCGTATAAGGCCCTCTAAATCATTTGGTCTGGCCCTGCTAAGGCAACTGGAGGTTGGTGTGGTGATGTGAGGCGCCGGCAGCCCTACACGATCCCCAGCAGCCACCGTACTAGCCCCAGCAATCCCCCCGCAGCAGTCCCCGCAGCATTCCCCGCACTTCCCCCATGCTTCTCCAGCAGTTCCCCCCGCACTTATCCCAGCATCCGCCCTACATGATCCCCCCAGCAGCAGCAGCAACTATTGTGTGCCTGCCGTGTGCCTGCCAGTCTGTGTCTGTATGTCCCGCGAATGATGTTATAAATATCCAAATGGCCCTCGGCAGAAAAGAGGCTCCCCACCCCTGCTCTAGGGTAACCCTCGCGTCAGCATCCTACAGAGAGCCACAGTGTCATCAGGATGTCATTGGGTGAAGAGACGGTGGCTTTCTATTAGTGAACCTGAGCCCAGAATTGTAGTTTGTAGGCGTCAAAAAATAAAATCACAAGAAAGATTTCACAGGATTAAGTGGAAAATCAGGACATCTTTTGATATAATTTATTACAAGTGAACGCCCGCCTTCCCTCTGAAGGTGCCACGGTACCAGCCCACGCTGCGGAATAAAATACAGAACGCCGGCCAACAGGAGGTCGCAACGTCATCCAACGCAACTTCCTATTGGATCATGTGCAGCAGGAGATTTACAAACCAGGAAGTACCAGTAGTACCTACAGAGGCATCTCATGAACCACGGTGTAACACCAGCCGAGACCAACGTGGTTCAGCTCCAGGGACCCCCAGCCTTAAAATAAATAAATAAATAAATAATGTGTGTGTGGTGTGTGTGAAAAAGGCAACAAAAAACCTCCACCGTTTGCATATAGCCGATAAGTGATATTCTTTGTCAGGTCTGCAACCCTTATCACCCAGCATACAGTGCTTCCACTGCAGCAAGGGACTCTGGGAAATGACATGCAAATGGGCACAGTGTCAGTGGTGAAAGGCAGGGACGTGTCTATGACATGTGAATGTACTCACAAGTGATAAAGATAGATATATAGATAGAACTTTTCTATCCTCTGTGCGCAGAATCAAAGCAAGATGAGGAATAGAAACTATGTAGTCATTACCGCATCAAAAATCCAAGGAGCCGACACAGGCGCTCTTCCTATCCCCGCTCTCTAAAAAGCTCAACCCAGAATCTCTCGCTCCCCAGCAGCTTTTGTAACCAACTCTCGTGCCAAGAGTCTGCTCCTCTTTTAAAGCACAGACGGGTGGGAGCCGTGTTGGTCCTTTCTTCCGTGTAGTAACAATGGCGGGAGAGGGAGTATGATACCTTTTATTGGACCAACAAGTAGTTGAAATGCTACACGCTTCCCAACCTCTCAGGGTCCTTCGTTGGGCCTGGCAGAGCCTACTCCCTCTCCTTCCTTTATTACGCCTCTTTTAAATGGATTCTTGGGTGCGAAATTCTGATCTCTCAAGTCAATTCCCATACAAGTGACGACCTCGCATCAGGTATGAAGCACCTACCCATCCATTCTTATATTCAGGTGTCTAAGGGGAAACTCGGAGGAAGTGTGTGTGCTCCACATTAAAAAAGAAGCTGTTCTCTTCAACTGAGGGGATGGAATATTTTACGGGGCTCTTTTGGCCATGACCTGGAATACAGTGTGTCTATGGCAGCAGCCCAATCCAATTATATGGCTGCTCCGTACATGGGGAAATGGTTATAGTGATATAATAACGTGCCACTTCAAAGCAGGAATGAACACATTGAATGTCCAAGCTTTCTGATTGGTCACCGAGGCATTAAAGTAGCAATCCCCCCCCCCCAGAACCCTATTGGCGTTTAACGAATTGTTACTACCTTGTCCCGAGCATGCACTGCTATTTTTAGTATTAAAAATCCCGTTTTGTCTTAATCTCTACCACCTGGGGTTAACCTTCGGACAGTGCTGGGTTCTGGGGGAAAACCAGTGAAGTGTAAAGGGGAGAGCTCCATTTGAAACAGAGTTTATAACCCTGATGAAGGTCCTATAGCCGACTGAAACATTGGCATCACTTCTGGACCACAATACAATCTATTTACTTCAAGATACTCAGCGTGCCGTGTCCTCTATCCCAAGTCCCTGCCTGGGTGATGTATATATGGTTATTTTATATGATAAGTACACACGCTAAATTCATTATATATTTATACATGGGAGAGCCCAACTTTGATAGATATAGATATATATTAGATAAACACATATTTTTCAAAACTTACTTTGCTTTCCAGCCATTTCTTCATGGTCAGAGAGATCCTGAAATAGCCCTACACTTGTTACACATTATTTTTTATTCTGTGTTTTCTTTTGTAAGTAATTGTTGACCGATTTGTGGTGTGATAACATGTCGTCTTTCCGTAACATCTTGTCCGGTCTTAAAAGCAGTCATGTGATATAAAGAGACTCCATTCATCTCACTGCATCCTGTGCTCCTGATTCGTGGGATTTTAAACATCGCAACCAAATATTCCCCCCCCCCCCCCCCCGCCCGCCCCTCTCCCATTTGTCCAAAAGACAATCTGAGATGTTACTGAATGTGCCTGTTCAGGAAATTCTGGTCCACAGACCTTGCCACGGAGAGCTCAGTATATAGAGTGCAGTGCGGAATTCTCACCCGCCCTATGGATGCCCCCTGTCCCAGCACAAATAGAGACCGTTTAGGGTCACCCAAGAGGCCTTCTGTGCAACGGGGCTGCTTAGCAGCAAAGGGGCCCCCATGGTTTTATAAAAATATATTTTTTGCATAGTTAGGAATGTAGTTTTCTCTTTATTTCTGTTATTTTGGGTGGGGAAAGGAAGTACAGGACGGCCCCGGGGGCAGGCGGCGGGTTCCGTTCTAAGGGCCCGCCGCAAAGCGAAAATCGCCGGAAGGCGGGACTGGCGATTTCTGGCGTGTGCGCATGCGAAAACCGGCATTTCCTCCGTTCTGCGCGCACAACCTTCGTTCTGCGCATGGACACCCTCGGCAACCGCCCGTTCTGCGCACGCGCGACCTCTGACTTCCCCGTTCTGTGAATGCTCAGACGTGGCGGGCCCCTTCTCGGTACCGCCGTATCAGCGGATCACCGAGAAACGGGGCCCTACTGTACTTTTATTGAACGAATTGGCTTGGCCAATCTAATTCGCCTTTACTTCGTAAAATCACTTCATCAGTTGTAACGTTAGTTAGACAGCGTAGAATCACAGGCTTGCTCAAGCGATACTCACGAAGGCGAATGATAAACTTATATACAGCTAGGTCTGTGAATTCATCTAGTTACTAGTCAAAGATTCTAGTAAAAGGTAATCGCTCCTGAAAAGTACCTATTTCCTTTCTGAAATCATTGGCTAGGCGATTTGCCATGTCTGGGTGCTGCATACGTGAATTTAACTGGCTAAGGGGGTACTCAACTCCAGTCCTCAATACCCCAACAGGTCCGGTTTTAAGGATATCCCTGCTTCAGCACAGGTGGTTCAACCAGTGGCTCAGTCAAAGACTGAGTCACCAGTGCTGAAGCTGGGATATCCTTAAAACCTGACCTGTTGAGGGGTGTGGAGGGGGAAGGGGCTTGGGGACTGAAGTTGAGAATCCCAAAATATCACTCGGGTGTCTCAAAGTTCTTCAATAATGGTGCCGTGCACGTGTAAAAGAACAGCAGGACAAACGCTGTACGCCATTATTTAGAAAGAATATATTTATCAATATACGCCATGTCAATATGTGGGCCTATCCAAGATCCGGATCAGAGCCATAATAAAGCAAACACATCTAATATAGTTCGAGGATGTGAGGTATTACCAGGAAAAATGTTTATATACTCGCACCGGTCAACCGCAGGGGCCGCGCCGGGATGACCTACGGGAGTACAGCTGTCCAATCCCGGCTCTGCTTGCCGAAGTCGCACCCCACAATCCTTTGCGTAGCGCTAGGCACGGCAATGTGTGGCGCGGATTCGGGAAGCACAGGGGTGGTTGACAGCTCTACATCCGAAGATGGTTCTTCAGCTGCCACGGTTTCTCAGCTACACACGTGGCCCTAAACTCTCCACTTGTCCCAGGCGTGTGGTCAACCATTTGGGTTTTTGTTCCCCCCCAATCGTGGGTATTAATGATATTGTCTTGGAGAGCCTTCTATACACATTTAATTATGAAATCAACTTTGAGGCAAGCTTGTTCACTAAAGTACACTTTGTATGCGCACACATCAGTATGTATGGAAAAATAAACAGGTCCGGTTCTCCCCACACCCACAGTACCACTAGTTAGAAACACCACCTTTATACTTGAATGCAACTTTTTGGTTAAGCCCTAGAGCCCAACATTTGCCATACTGTTTAATAAACCCAGATAATAAACACAATGTGTAACCCAGACACGGTGCCGCACACGCACTGCCATCATGTGCACAGTAATGATAGGAATACAATAGGAACTCCAGCAGTATGGGTGAGGTCTGCCTCTGTATTTCCGACACCCGCTTCCTTCTTGAGTCATTGCCGGTCATGTGAGACGAGAGGTCACACGTGCCCTTTGCTCAGCTGACCCAGTCACATGACTGCAATGTGCAGTGATGCTGGAAAGGTGCTCAGCTTCCCCCTCCCCCAAAACCGAATACAAACCACTTATTTCCTTGGTCTGCTGCGATTATCTGGCAGGGTTGCCACCTTCAACTGAAGGCCAACCCGGAGGGGGAAAAAAACTCCCTTACTTGGTGCGGCGGCGTCTCCCGGCATCCTGCTGCAATTCCCCCTCCAACTGTAGTGAACGTGGCTGCGTGGCCGCTTATGACGCCACGTTGCCATGGCAACGGAACGCTACGAGACGTCATAACGCTACAGCCACGTAGCGTCATGACATCACGTAGGGTCCAATTGCCATGGCAACGTTCAGTGCAGTTGGAGGGGAAAATCGCAGAAGAACACCGGACGGAGAATGCCGGAGACGCGGCCGCCGCAGCACGCCGCCACCCGCAGCAGCACACCGTCCCCACCCAGAGATGGACGGGCTAAACCCGTAGCCCGGATGAAAGTATCTGAAACCTGGAGTCTCCGGGTCAAACCCGGAGAGTTGGCAACCCAGCTATCTGGTCATATAAGAAAACCTTTTTAAATCGCGCTTTATTGCAGTGGTTTACAACCTGACCTTACTAGTGCATCCCGGAAAATATTAAACGGTGGGTGAAGTAATGTTATAGATTATATAGAACAGTGGTTTTCAACCTTTGTTTGGTTGAAGAACCCCAACCCTCTCCAAAAGCGCATCTGAGATCAGATGCATTGTAAGGAACCCCACCCCTCTCTAATAGCGCGTCTGAGATCAGATGCATTGTAAGGAACCCCAACCCTCTCTAATTGCGCGTCTGAGATCAGATGCATTGTATGGAACCCCAACCCTCTCTAATAGCGCGTCTGAGATCAGATGTATTGTAAGGAACCCCAACCTTCTCTAATAGCGCGTCTGAGATCAGATGCATTGTAAGGAACCCCACCCCTCTCTAATAGCGCGTCTGAGATCAGATGCATTGTAAGGAACCCCAACCCTCTCTAATAGCGCGTCTGAGATCAGATGCATTGTATGGAACCCCAACCCTCTCTAATAGCGCGTCTGAGATCAGATGTATTGTAAGGAACCCCAACCTTCTCTAATAGCGCGTCTGAGATCAGATGCATTGTAAGGAACCCCAACCCTCTCTAATAGCGTGTCTGATATCAGATGCATTGTAAATTCTACTGTACAGGCATACCCCGCATTAACGTACGCAATGGGACCGGAGCATGTATGTAAAGCGAAAATGCACTTAAAGTGAAGCACTACCTTTTCCCTACTTATCGATGCATGAACTGTACGGCAATCGTCATATACGTGCATAACTGATGTAAATAACACATGTGTAAAAGGCTCTATAGTCTCCCCGCTTGCGCACAGCTTCGGTACAGGTAGGGAGCCGGTATTGCTGTTCAGGACGTGGTGACAGGCGCATGCGCGAGCTGCCGTTTGCCTATTGAGCGATATGTACTTACTCGCGAGTGTACTTAAAGTGAGTGTCCTTAAACCGGGGTATGCCTGTATTTGGTACCATTTTCAAATTACCTCAAAATTGCAGGAACCCTTTAGGGATTCCCGGGGAACCTCAAGGCTCCTAGGAACCCCTGTTGAAAAACACTGATTTAGAATATTATTTATTTATACCATGTGTTACCAGGAAGTAATACATTGAGAGTTACCTCTCGTTTTCAAGTATGTCCTGGGCACAGAGTTATAATGCCAGATACATGGTTACATTAAATGAACAGGGTTATACATTATATATATATCAAGACATGGGAACCACACAGGTTGTGTGCCTATTATAATTTAACAGCTGTCCTATTAAAAGTCAATTAGATTGTAAGCTCTTCTGGGCAGGGACTTCTTTTCCCAAATGTTACTTTTACGTCTGAAGCGCTTCTTCCCATTATGTGTTATTTGTATTATTTGTTATTTATATGGTTGTCACGTGTATTGCTGCTGTGAAGCGCTGTATACATTAATGGCGCTATATAAATAAAGACATACATATAAAAGTGGTTAAACCAGAACATATATACAAATGAAATGGTGCTGACCCTTCTAGCAATAAAGGCGTTTGTTTGAGGCAAGTGCCGTCTGGAAGGAAGGAGGGGGCATTGCTGAAACTTGTACACACATGTGATGTATTAACAAGGTACAGTATGGAATATGTCAGGGAAGGAGGTATACTAGAACAAGAAAACATGCTCTGAAGCGGAAGGGTGGCAGGCCCAGGGGAAACGTCAGGGAGGAGTCATGATCGGGGTATGAGGGGTTAATGGGATCTGTGTATATGTTGATCTGCATCCCCCTGCTTCAGCAGAATTGCCCCAGGTCTGAGCTGTATTCGCCCAGCCGTCTGTGTTATATTCTTGTATGTGTAGAAATCATGTCAGGAGGGAAAGGGTTAACCATATTGTGTATATGTTGATCTGCATCCCCCTGCTTCAGTAGAATTAATTGCTATGTTATGTATTAACATGGAGAGAGGGTTAACTGTGTATTTGTCATAATGTAAACCCCATAGAACCATATCTCTGTATGTGTTTGTGCTACAAGGCTGAAATTTGGATATGCTTTCCTATGCAACGAACACAGGTTGCATAGATATTGTTAATCTGATTTAAAATATGGGAGAAATAGTTATGTTATCACTGTTTTTACTATAACTTTGGATATAAGTTTGGCGGCTCGCCAAATGGCCCCTTTGATATGTAATTGTACAATCAAAAGGAAGCCACTTGAAAGGCTTCATTGCATATGCAGCCAGGTCCCACAACTAGGTGATAACCATTTCACCTGTCAAAAGTGACACCCTACATGAAAGACCCCTGCCCCATAAGCATTTTTGCTAGACAGGATGGCAACGAAGGCATCATGTCATAGTTTTTTATAAATGGGCTGGCCAAGTAGCCACAGGGGAGGGTTGTATTAATGAGGGGCTGGGTAAACCCAGCTTTTTGCGTTACCTGGCAACCTGTGATTGGGTCAAGATTTGTCTTCACCAATAACTGAACTGCCATGGTAGGAATGGGGGTCTGCGTCTATATAGTTGCGTGCACCCCTTATTCCTGTGTTGGTTGCTTGTTGCTGTCGTTTTGTCGTTCTTGTTGTGACCTATAACAACTAAGGAGCTGCTATTCGGCTGAATATCTCCTTGTCCAACCTCAGTAAGTGTAAATATTTCTGTAATGTTATTTGCTTGATGTATTGTCTGTTCTGCTCATAGGAAATAAACTCATTCAGTTTACTATATCCTAGTCTTGTTCAATCTGGCCCGGTTATTGTATATGTGCTATTCTCTCGTGGCAAGGACTTTTTCAGTGAAAGGATAGTGGATGCATGAAATGGCATCCCGGCAGAGGTGGTAAAGCTTAATATACCAAAGGAAATGAAAGCTGCTTGGGACAGACAAGGGTATCCTATACCGGATGTACCGGATGTCCGAAAATTAGCCGGTGCTTTTTCAGCTACCCGGACATTACCTGGACTCGGCATCAGGGGTCTGGGCCCGGCACCGGCGAATTTTCAGAGTCGCTGAAAATCCTTCATCACTTACCTGCAGCTGGCGACGGAAGGTGAGGAAGACCAGTGAGGAAGACCGCGGCGACATCGGGGAGCAGCAGCAGAGGTCCTGGTGGCAGCAGCAGCAGAAGTCCGTGTTCAGCCGGCGGGAGCAGCAGGAATACAGCGCACAGCTGATACCAGTGTGAGCCGGGGAACCATGTGACCGGAGCAGGAGCGTTCTTATTGGACAGACGGGGAGGAGCTGGTCACATGGTTCCCCGGCACCCACTGGTATCAGCTGTGTGCTGTATTCCTGCTGCTCCCGCCGGCTGATCACAGACTTCTGCTGCTGCCACCAGGACCTCTGCTGCTGCTCCCAGATGTCGCCGCGGTCTTCCTCACCCTGCAGGTAAGTGTGTCCGGGTAACCGGGTACCCCACCGGGTAAAATGATTCATTTTGCCCAGGTACCCATTTTTCTGAAACATTAGGACCCGGTACAACACTAGTACCCTAAATAGAAAGAATAAAGCATGCATTCAAAGGGAGAGGAACGATTGGCAGAGCCAATTAACACTTGACGGAGTTTTGAAATTTCCCCGCTTGCCGGAGCGCAGGGCCGGTCACGTGAGCGGTTCGCCCAATGAGGGCGAACCAGCTCCTTGACGTCACTGGCCCGCCCCCTGATGGCGCACTGTGTAAGGCCAGGTAAAGCTCCGCTTTCCCTTAGCCTCAGCGCGCCTCAGCACGTTTGAGAGGCACTATGTCTCAGGCCTTAGCATACCTCCCATGCAGTGCAAGATATTTGCAACACTTTCCTATTTGTGATAATGTGTTGCCAATATTCCCAGCTGTTTGAGCTGCAAACTGAAACATTAGATAATGTTACCTTAGTACTGTAATATAAGAATACATTGTAGCTGCTGCGTTACACTGACTGAAGGATTGATTGAAACTGAAAGGCAGCGATTTAGTGAAGCCTGGGAAGCATGATCTTTGCTGATTGGTCATGCGAGAACTAATCGATTGACCGCTTAGGTAATTCGTTTTCAATAAAGGTAACCAAAGACTGTATATATTTTAAAAAAAAAATCATTGGCCTGAGGCGGAGTGACGGGCCAAAGAGAGGTGTGCGGGGGCGGGCGGGCCAAGGGAGCAATCTCATTGGCCTGGCCCAAGGTCCAATGGGATTGCCGCTAGGGACACAGGGAGGGACACAGGGAGACACATACAGACATAGAAACATATGACGCTTTCACAAATATATAGTAAGATTGTCTGTTCCGTTTCATTAACCCTTCAACTGGGGATACTTGTTACATTCACGCACACCCCATAGGACTTTAGAAGCACCCATTCAGGATTTAGGTCCTACTTTGTATCTCATTTTAATGTGGTCTGTAACTGTTACATATGCATATAGCATATATTATCTTTAACTATTCATGCAATGTCTTCATATATAATGTATAACCCTGTTCACCTAATGTAACCATGTATCTGACATCATAACTCTGTGCCCAGGACATATGTGAATTACTCCTGGTAAAACAGTTTTGTTTCAAACCCGTTTTCTGTGTTTTGGTCATTCTTTGCGAGTATGATTCTGGCTCTTGCCCTCCTGTTCTATGTTTTAGACCTCTATATCCCCTTTAATCTGTTGTCCCTCTACATTTGGCGAGTCCCCCCTGGAGAAATATACGTCTCCCATATAATCTCTCCATGGTTACCACACTCCTATGAACTTTTGGACTGTGTCGTTTTGTATCCCTGTCAGTTTCTCCATAAGGCACACTCTCCAAAGTCTCGCCTTTACTTGGTCTGGAGATGGCTGTTCCTGTTTCCAGGCCTTATATATTCAGCATCCAGGTGTCAAATATAGCTATGTCGCTAATTTATTTTCACTTTATCCCAGATTTTCAATTGGCCTGCATAGTAGTGCTGTCCATGGGCCTAAGGGGAGTTTGATCCCAAGGATCACCTGTATCATACTATAAGTGACTATCCATGGTTGTGTGATCTTTGGTAATTATACCAAGACAAATTTCCCTAGCCAATTCCAATCTGGCTTTCGCCCCAAACACTCTACCGTAACTACCCTGCTAAAAGTTTGCAATGAAATCCAGTGTGGAATGGAACGGGGTCAACTCACTAGTGCAAATTTCCTAGATTTTGCAAAGGCTTTTGATACTGTTGATCATGCTTTCCTGCTTAACAAACTCCAGAGCTCTTGAAATAGGGATGCATGCTTTAAACTGGTTTCAGTCCTACCTATCGGGTAGATCCCAACATGTGTCCATCTCAGGCTCTAACTCCAAGCCCCTGGATATCACCTGTGGCGTCCCGCAAGGCTCTGTTCTGGGGCCCCTACTCTTCTCAGTGTTCATCAATGATCTTCCCACAGCTTGTAAGGAAGCTTCAATACACATGTATACAGATGACAAAATCTTATATGCACACAGCCATAGCCTCTCCGACCTTGAACACGTACTTCAGTCTGACTTTTTGAGACTCGAAAACTGGATTTCCCAAAACAAACTGTTTTTAAACACTGACAAGACTGTAACAATGGTATTTGGGACCAAGACTAAATTTTTAAAGCTTCCAGCGACTGTGCCCCAGATTAGAACCAACACTAATACCACCCTAACCCCTGTCACTAGTTTTAAATACCTGGGCATGTGGTTGGACTCCCACTTAACATTCGGAATGCACATTGATACCCTGACAACCAAGACCTATGCCAAACTAGGGGTACTTTACAGGAACAAATCCTCCCTAAGTCTCCTGGTCAGAAAGCGTATCGCACAGCAGATGTTAATGCCAATTATTGACTATGGAGACATAGTATATGGCTCGGCACCTCAAACCCACCGTAGCAAACTTGACACCCTCTACAATTACATAGTTACATAGTTACATAGTAGATGAGGTTGAAAAAATACGTAGGTCCATCAAGTTCAACCTATGCTAAATTTAGACAACAGATACTTTATCCTATATCTATACTTACTTATTGATCCAGATAAAGGCAAACAAAAAACCCCATTAAGGGGAAAAATTAATTCCTTCCTGACTCCAAGAATTGGCAATCGGATTAATCCCTGGATCAACATCCTTCCCATGTATACTTATTTGGTATATCCCTGTATACCTTTCCCATCTAAAAAGATGTCCAACCTTTTTTTGAACAAATCTATTGTATCTGCCATCACAGTCTCCATGGGTAATGAATTCCACATTTTAACTGCCCTTACTGTAAAGAACCCTTTCCTTTGTTGCTGGTGAAATTTCCTTTCCTCCAACCTTAAGGGATGGCCCGAGTCCTTTGTACTGACCGTGGGATGAATAGTTCATTAGAAAGCTCCGTGTATTGTCCCTGAATATATTTGTATATAGTTATCATATCCCCTCTTAGACGCCTCTTTTCTAATGTAAATAAATATAATTTAGCTAGCCTCTCCACATAAGTTAGAATGTCAATCCCCTTTATTAATTTGGTGGCTCTTCTCTGCACTCTCTCTAGTTCCATAATGTCTTTTCTTAGGATTGGTGCCCAAAATTGTACTCCATATTCAAGGTGTAGTCTTACTAATGCTTTGTAAAGGGGCATAATTATGTTTATTTCCCTTCCATCCATTGCCCGTTTGATGCAAGATAAGATCTTGTTTGCCTTTGCAGCTACTGCATGACATTGGGCACTATTGCTAAGCCTGCTGTCTACAAGAACTCCTAAATCCTTCTCCATCAAGGATTCCCCCAATATATCTCCATTTAATTTGTAAGTCGCCTTTTTATTCTTGCATCCCAAATGCATAACCTTACATTTATCTGTATTAAATCTCATCTGCCATTTACCTGCCCATGTTTCCAGTCTCTCCAAGTCCTTCTGAAGAGAAATTACATCCTGCTCTGATTCTATTACCTTACACAATTTAGTATCATCAGCAAAGATGGAGACTTTGCTCTCGATCCCAACCTCAAGGTCATTAATAAACAAGTTAAAAAGCAGGAGTCCCAGTACCGATCCCTGAGGTACTCCACTCACGACTTTAGCCCAACCTGAAAAAGTTCCATTTATGACAACCCTCTGTTGTCTGTCCTTTAACCAGTTTTCAATCCAGGTGCATATATTATTACTGAGTCCAATTTTTTTTATTTTGCTCACCAACCTCTTGTGTGAAACCTTATCAAAAGCCTTTGCAAAATCTAAGTAGACCACATCAACTGCATTACCCTGGTCTAAATTCCTACTTACCTCCTCAAAGAAACAAATAAGGTTAGTTTGGCAAGATCTATCCTTCATAAATCCATGCTGACTATTAGTAATAATTTTGTTTTCCATTAGGTATTCCTGAATATTATCCCGTATTAAACCTTCAAGTAGTTTCCCTACTATTGAAGTCAGGCTTACAGGTCTGTCATTTCCCGGTTGTTATCTAGCTCCCTTTTTAAATATAGGCACCACATCTGCTTTACGCCAATCTTGTGGTACTGAGCCTGTGAAAATGGAGTCCTTGAATATTAAATATAATTGTTTTGCTATTACTGAGCTTAACTCCTTGAGAACTCTTGGATGTATGCCATCGGGGCCAGGTGCCTTATTTACTTTAATTTTTTCAAGTCGCTTATGAACTTCTTTCTCAGTTAACCAATTGTTCATTAATATGGAGGTTGTGGCTTTCTCCTGCGACACTACTATTGAACTTGATTCTTCCCTGGTAAACACAGAGGCAAAGAATTTGTTTAATACCTCAGCTTTTTCCTTATCTCCAATAATCTGCCTACCCATCTCACACTGAAAGGGTCCTATATTTTCTTTTCTCATTTTTTTGTTATTAAGGTACTTAAAGAACTTTTTTTGGGTTGACCTAACTTTCTATTGCAATCCTTTTTTCATTATCCATTTTTGCTAATTTGATTGCCCTTTTGCAATTTTTGTTACATTCCTTATAATTCTGATACAATGTCTCCGTCCCTTCTGACTTAAAGAATCTAAACGCCTTCCTCTTCTTGTCCATTTCCTCCCCTACCTGTTTATTTAGCCATACTGGTTTTGACTTATTTCTTTTATACTTATTACCCAAGGGTATACACAGATAAGTGTGCTTTTCTAACAATGTTTTAAAGACCGCCCATTTATCTTCTACATTTTTCCCTGCAAAAACATCATCCAATTGTATTACTACTAGATTAGTCCTCAGTTTATTAAAATCTGCCTGTCTAAAGTTTAAAGTCTTTGTTGAACCCAAGTAATCTGTTTTTTGATCATTTATTTCAAAGGAGACCATGTTATGCTCACTGTTACCCAAATGTTCCAGGACTTGAATATTTGTTATTACTTCTACATTGTTTGATATGACCAAATCCAGAACTGCCCCTCTCCTGGTTGGTTCCTCAATAATTTGGGTCATATAATTGTCTTTAAGCACCCCCAAAAACCTGTTTCCTTTTGTTGTACCGCTAATCTCATTGCCCCAGTCTATGTCTGGATAATTAAAATCCCCCATTATGCAAACATGACCCAGTTTTGATGCCTTCTCCATTTGCAAAAGTATTTTAGCTTCCTCAATTCTTATGATTGGTGCCCAAAATTGTACTCCATATTCAAGGTGTAGTCTTACTAATGCTTTGTAAAGGGGCAAATTATGTTTATTTCCCTTCCATCCATTGCCCGTTTGATGCAAGTAAATCTTGTTTGCCTTTGCAGCTACTGCATGACATTGGCACTATTGCTAAGCCTGCTGTCTACAGAACTCCTAAATCCTTCTCCATCAAGGATTCCCCAATATATCTCCATTTAATTTGTAAGTCGCCTTTTTATTCTTGCATCCCAAATGCATAACCTTACATTTATCTGTATTAAATCTCATCTGCCATTTACCTGCCCATGTTTCCAGTCTCTCCAATCCTTCTAGAGAAATTACATCCTGCTCTGATTCTATTACCTTACACAATTTAGTATCATCAGCAAAGATGGAGACTTTGCTCTCGATCCCAACCTCAAGGTCATTAATAACAAGTTAAAAGCAGGAGTCCCAGTACCGATCCTAGGTACTCCACTCACGACTTTAGCCCAACCGAAAAAGTTCCATTTATGACAACCCTCTGTTGTCTGTCCTTTAACCAGTTTTCAATCCAGGTGCATAATTATTACTGAGTCCAATTTTTTTTATTTTGCTCACCAACCTCTTGTGTGAAACCTTATCAAAAGCCTTTGCAAAATCTAAGTAGACCACATCAACTGCATTACCCTGGTCTAAATTCCTACTTACCTCCTCAAAGAAACAATAGGTTAGTTTGGCAAGATCTATCCTTCATAAATCCATGCTGACTATTAGTAATAATTTTGTTCCCTTAGGTATTCCTGAATATTATCCCGTATTAAACCTTCAAGTAGTTTCCCTACTATTGAAGTCAGGCTTACAGGTCTGTCATTTCCCGTTGTTATCTAGCTCCCTTTTTAAATATAGGCACCACATCTGCTTTACCGCCAATCTTGTGGTACTGAGCCTGTGAAAAGGAGTCCTTGAATATAAATATAATTGTTTTGCTATTACTGAGCTTAACTCCTTGAGAACTCTTGGATGTATGCCATCGGGGCCAGGTGCCTTATTTCTTTTAATTTTTTCAAGTCGCTTATGAACTTCTTTCTCATTTACCCATTGTTCATTAATATGGAGGTGTGGCTTTCTCCTGCGACACTACTATTGAACTTGATTCTTCCCTGTAACACAGAGGCAAAGAATTTGTTTAATACCCTCGCTTTTTCCTTATCTCCAATAATCTGCCTACCCATCTCACACTGAAAGGGTCCTATATTTTCTTTTCTCATTTTTTTGTTTATTAAGGTACTTAAAGAACTTTTTTTTGGGTTGACCTAACTTTCTATTGCAACCTTTTTCATTATCCATTTTTGCTAATTTGATTGCCCTTTTGCAATTTTTGTTACATTCCTTATAATTCTGATACAATGTCCTCCGTCCCTTCTGACTTAAAGAATCTAAACGCCTTCCTCTTCTTGTCCATTTCCTCCCCTACCTGTTTATTTAGCCATACTGGTTTTGACTTATTTCTTTTATACTTATTACCCAAGGGTATACACACATAATGTTGCTTTTCTAACAATTTTTTAAAGACCGCCCATTTATCTTCTACATTTTTCCCTGCAAAACATCATCCAATGTATTACTACTAGATTAGTCCTCAGTTTATTAAAATCTGCCTGTCTAAAGTTTAAAGTCTTTGTTGACCCAAGTAATCTGTTTTTTGATCATTTATTTCAAAGGAGACCATGTTATGCTCACTGTTACCCAAATGTTCCAGGACTTGAATATTTGTTTATACTTCTACATTGTTTGATATGACCCAAATCCAGAACTGCCCCTCTCCTG
>CM071569.1:283600736-283705594 GCA_036426205.1 Ascaphus truei
CTCACCGATCTTGGTGGTTTATAGCATTTCCCACACACATTTTCTTAAACTTTTACCCTCCACTGCTAATTTCTATCCACAAAGTCTCTACATTTTCATAATTCCCTTCATAGACCAACCCTTATAATAGGGTTTTAGATCCGGTTTAACATATAAACATACTCCACTCCCTCCCTCTATTTGTTCGATCCTTCCGATCAAGAATAACCCTCTAAATTAACTGTCCAGTCATGAGTTTCACTCCACCATGTTTCAGTAATGCCTATGATATCATACTGCTCGCCCTTGCAGCTATTAATTCAAGCTCCCCCCATTTTATCTGTCAGGCTTCTTGCATTAGCAAGCATGCATTGAAGTTTTTTTTCAGCCTGTACTATTATCTCATCTGCTCCTTCCTTTCTGCGCTCACTTGGTTTAGCTTTAAGAAGTTTTCTAGTATTATCTGTATTTACATGGGTGTCTCACTACTTGTCAAACTTGCACTTGCCCCCATTCTACCTCCATACCACCTTGTATCCTCATCTATTCCATTTAGTTCATTATCTGTTTCATTCCCCTCCCCCTTCCATCCTAGTTTAAACTCCTCCAACCTTTTAACATTCTCCCCCCTAGCACAGAAGATCCCTCTTCTTGAGGTGCAATCCGTCCCTTATTTCAATTTCAATTCAATTTGACGTTTTGTTCTCCAGTGCAACTATAACACACACACTCACTGCGAAATGCTCAAAGAACTAGATTGGTCATCACTCGAGTCTAGGCCAAAGTTCACCTTTCCTGTCTTGCCTTCAAATTCTTTATGGGTAACTACCCGCTACCTGAACAAGCTCTCACCCCCCTACCACATGCAGCACCTATCACCTGAGATCAGACTCCAAAAGACTGTTCATGGTCCCAAGGCTTAACAAAGTATCCGGACGTTCCCCTTCTCTTACCGTGCACCCCAACACTGGACAACCTACCAGAGACTCTCACATCCACCACCAATTTAAGTTCTTTCAATCTAAGGCTGTCACCATTTTAATCTGGTCTGTACTGTTTCATACGCCCATTATTTATTATCTTTAACTGTGCATGCAAAGTCTTGTATATAATGTACTAGCTGAGAGACCCGGCGTTGCCGTGAGTTAAATTTGCCGCTAGGAAAAGGTGGGGGGAGGGACAGTGGACGGAGGAGGGGAGGGACGGGGACAGTTACAGGAGGGGGGGACATGGACAGGAGGGTGGGGACAGTGGACAGGAGGGGGAGAGAGTGGACAGGAGGGGGGAGAGTGGACAGGAGGGGGTGACAGTGGACCATGAGGGGGTGCATGGACAGTAGGGGAGGAGAGGGGACAGGAGGTAGGAAGGACAGGAAGGGGGGGGCACACACACTGTGTCCCACACCCACAACACAGTGTAACACCACACACACAAATGTCACACACACACAAAGTGTCACACACACACAAGTGTCACCACACACACCCAGGCACACACACAGTGACACACCAACAATACACACACACTCACCTCTCTCCTTCCTGCCGGCCGCCCCATGTACTTATGTCCGCGAGGGAGGAAGGGGGTCCTTCCGTCCGCCGCCATCTTAGGTCGCCGCGTACGCAGGCGGACCCTCCCACTCCTGTCCCCCCCGAGACATAGCGTGGTCGTGTGGAGCGGAGGCGATGGAGCGGGAGGGAGTGGAGCGGGAGGGAGGTGATGGAGGCGGGACCTCCTTCGGCCGCCGCCATGTTCTTAGTCCGCGGGGAGGAAGAGGGTCCTTCCGTCCGCCGCCATCTTAGGTGCCGTGTGGCAGCGGCAGGCTGCCCTGCCCACTGCCTGTCCCCCGCCTGGAGGGGGGAGGTGAGTGGGGCTGAGGGAGGTGGACAGTGGAGTCGGGGAGGGGAGGTGGAGCGGGAGGGTGAATGGAGCGGGAAGGTGAGGGGGGGAGGCGGAGGGAGGGAGGGATGGGATCGGGATGAGTTGGGGAGGCGGTTGAGCGTGAGGGTGAGGTGGGAGAGGGGAGGGGTGGAGTGGGAGCGGGAGGGTGGGAGGGTGAGTGGGGAGTGGAGCGGGGGGGAGGTGGAGGGGAGGGTGAGTGGGAGGGGAGTGCAGCGTAAGGAGGTGAGTGGAAGGGAGTGCGGGGGGAGTGATGCGGGAGTGGGGAGGGGGTGAGCGGGGAGGAGTGGAGGGAGGTGAGTGGAGAGGGAGTTGCAAGCGGAGGGAGTGGTGAGTGGAGTGTGAGCGAGGGTGAGGAGGTAGTGGAGGGGGAGTAGTGAAGGGATGTGGAGGTCAGGTGAGTGGAGGGGGTGGGGAGTGGAAGAGGAGGGGAGTGGCGTTTAGAGGGGGGGATGGTGAGTTGATGAGCTGGAGGGGTAGGTTAGGTGTGGGGATGGAGGGGTGATGTGGAGGCGGGAGGGGTGGGGTGTGGGAGGAGCCGGGAAGTGTGAGGGGAGTGATGGGGTGGGGAAGAGACAGAGAGAGGTTTGGGTGTGTGGTGGGCGGGGTTGTTGGACTTTTTGTGCCTAGTCCTGCTCCGCCTCCAGCCATGGGGGGCATGACAG
The DNA here is from genome assembly GCA_036426205.1 of Ascaphus truei. Lineage (NCBI taxonomy): Eukaryota > Metazoa > Chordata > Amphibia > Anura > Ascaphidae > Ascaphus > Ascaphus truei. The sequence continues at coordinate 283,603,280 of CM071569.1, forward strand.
GGGGTGGTGGAGTGTGTGAGGCAATGAGAGGTGTGCGGGGCGGGCGGGCCAAGGCCATGAGATTGCCGCTAGGGAGGGACACAGTGAAACTACATACATACAATGCTTTCAAAATATATAGATTACCCTGTTCATTTTGTAACTATTGTAACATGTATTATTTTGTCTTAACTCTGTCCCAGGACATACTTGAAACGGAGGGTACTCTCAATGTATTACTTCCTGGGTAAAAATATTTTATAATAAAAAAAATAAATAAATAATTTCCACTGTATATAAATAAGGATCCCTGCTGACTACATCCTCTTGAGCAAGAGGTGAGTTTTGTAAAGAAGTGGACAGTACTTAGGGGGAGGTTTACCATATTTGTCCGGCAAAAACCGGACAACGTCGTACATGCGCAGTTTGTGAATCCGACTGCGCATGCGCAACGTGCTCGGGACTGCGCATGCGTAAACGCCATCTGCAAACGCGCCGGTGGTGCAAGCCTGCAATGCTCGGCCCGAAAAAAAAACTGGTACAGTGACCCAAAAACCGGGTCTGTCCCTGGCTATACCAGGACGTCTGGTCACGCTACTTGACGGGGGAGGGGGGTATAATATCATTGATGGAGCATTTTACTATATTTTCCTTTGATGTCTTCCCACCCTCTTGGTCTATTTTATTTTTATTTATAATAGTTACCAGGAGTATACATTGAGTTACCTCTCGTTTTCACGTACGTCCTATCTCTTCTCCTATAGCCTCTTCTCATTTCTGCCCACATTTACGTTGTGTTGCAGCTCAGTATCCGATATTAAAACCGTACATTGTTGAGATCAGACCTTTTTACTTTCTTTGGTGAGGCACAGTTCCTCAAACTCTGGATTTCTATGTACGGGTTCCTTTGGTTTTATTGGCCCCTGAACTGAAGATATCTCTAAGTGGTTTAATGTAGCCCACTTTCTCCGTGTTACTGTTTCAAAACTTTTAATCTCTTTACCTTCCATAAATCTTTAAACCCTTTTTTTCCATCCCCTTGCTCCAGTCTCCAGTATCGTTATAGTTGGCCACTTTGCGGCTTCGGAGCTCCTCGGGACTTCCGATGTCCATTCCTCCGTTTTGGTGGAGTTTTTAACTTTTTCCTTCCTTTTTAGAATCTTTAGACGGTCCCGCTGTCTGACGAAGGTTCCCCGCTTCATGGCGTCTATCTTGGATCACACCATGCACGCCCCTCCCGTGATATCTTTATGTATCACATGAAACATGGATCGGGTGCAGCTCTGGAACCGGCCTTAGTTCCTTTTCGCTGTTTTCTTATGATATGGGGAGCACAGCCATAACCGCCAAAATGAAATGACAAAAATTGGTCCAATATTGCTTGGTATTAAATACATATGGATAGACGCAAGTCTTTAATCCCCACTCACATGGCCCCAAAGGGTTACAGCACATTTATATTCCCGGTGTGTCTTGATCCTGTCCCGTGTCTTTTAATGGAGTCATCAATGGGTTTATCTTTAAGTGTTTTTGTCCTGCCCCCCAAAATTTGAAAACAGCAAAGATAGTGCAAAGCGTTGTTTGAAATAAAGCAATTTATCAATCAACAGATTTACACTCACACTTTGTATGCTCTTCAAAGCTTGAATAAGAGGAGCGGAGACTTAGGCTCGTTCAGGGTGCCAGAGGCAGGAGTTGGAGGAGGGCGTTCGGGAGGGCGGCAGTCTGCTGGGCAATTGGTTCATCCCCAGTAGACTTTTTCAGGAGTTGAGGAGGGGGCGGGGATACAGACGGGAGCTAAGGGATCGAGGCTGCAGTCTGAAACATGTCTCAAGAATGATTTCATTGGCTGCACGAGGTCCCATTGACGTGCTGCGCAGCTTCAAAAAACGATTTTTTTGTTTATTGAAACGGTAGCCAGCGTCAACTCCGGGATTCGGAGACAGGCAGCTGCTATACCCTGACAACCAGTATTCAATTTGAATACTTTGTGTCCACTGCAGCTGCTCGGCAGCAAACGCCCCCTCCGAAGCTGCACCCTGAACGAGGCCTTACACTCACACTTTGTAAGCGCTTCAAAGCTTTTGAATAAGAGGAAGCGAAGACTTAATCTCCCTGCTCGGGGTACGAACTCTCACCGCCGCGCCAGATAATCCAACGCTGTCAGGTGACCACCCGTGTCTCATCAGATCTCGCGATGTGCTTGCTGTAGAGGTCTCCTTCCTCGGGCTAGGACTCATAGAATCCTCTATACCCCGTCGTGCACATCACGGGATTTCATTTTTATGTTGGTATTGCCGACTGACTCTTTATCTTTGTTCTTAGTATATATGGATATACACACCTTCCCGGATCAAACGTGACATTTTACTGGGTGCACGGAACGTTTGACTCCGAATACAATGATTACTTTTTTCACGACGGTGTGCCGTGCGCTTGTATATCCAACAGCTAAAATAGTCAAGGTTAAAAAAGAAAAAAGATGTTTCCTACTTTCATGTGTCCCAGCTGCTTCACAGCAAGTACATTCTAGAAACAATCAAAGCCCCTTCTCACACGTACCTTGTGCATCCACACCCCCTTCCAGTCTAGTGCTCTAGTATGTTAATGTTGTTGTATTGTATTACTGTCTTCATGCCCCCATGTACTACGCTGCGTTTATGTTGGTTAATTAAATAAATATATAATCGATTTTAATAAAAACAAGACCAAAATCTAGAAATCTATTCAAATATGATGTTTTAAGTATGTAATAGAAAATGAAGATGTCGAGTTCAATTTAATATGGATTGCGTTTTTCTGAAACTTGGTGATCTCTCTGCGTTCGATGGGGTGAGGGTGAATGTTTTCGATAGTTCACGCTCCTCCCTGTGATCTTGAATTTGAGAGACCGCGCAAGACTTCCAAACCAACCTGCGGTTCCAGAGAGCAACAGCTATTGGGCCTCCAGGCCAGTGAGACATAACTCGTTAACCTTTTTGAAGATACCAACCTGTGTGCTATTCATGCGCAAGAGTGCCACCATGCCCCAAGACCTCCAGCTGGCCCACACGATACAGGGGGAGAGTTAGTCACGTTCTATGGGTTTCTTTTTTTGTAGTATAATCTGTACATACTTTGTTTTCATTTGTGACCTTGTGAATGGATCTGTTGGTCTCATTTGTATTTACAATCATCCATTTGTCACTCAGGGTGAATGCTTTGTCTTTGCCCATAGATGCCCCTTACTTGTCCTAACATCTCCTACTGGAGGCTGTTAACATACCACAGGGATGGGTGCAACTAGCTCAAATGCATGTTTTGGTAAACCCTTTAACGCACTGGTCTCAAAATTTGGTGTGCTGTTAAATCCCATTGCTTTTGCCCCAATCACTGCTTGGAGTTTGTGGAAAGAATGATTGGACCTCTGAGCTAATGGAGTGGGGAGGTCACAATAGACACCTGTGAACATCTTTTAATAATGTCAGCATGGCACCTGCACCCTTGTTTTTCATTGTTTGGCACTATACATCTAGTCTGTGACTGTTTCATACACCTAAAAGATTAAATATGTTTAAACGTTTCCCGCAATGTCTTTCTACAGAGTATAACCCTGCTCACTTCTTGTAACCATATATTTATCATCAAACTCTGTGCCCAGGACATAATGTACTCGAAAACGAGCGGTAACTCTCAAGGTATTACTTCTGGTAAACATTTGATAAAATAATACATGGCTGTAAGTTTGTATGGACAGTTGTCTGCAATAAACCGGCCAATGACTTAGTCAAAGTTGTTTAAACAACAAGACGGTTAGTCTGACCATCACTATATCTGTGCCTCCGACATCACAATAATCATACGTTTATGTATATATTAGACGATTTCTATGTGAGAAACTACAAGAACTGTGTTTATAGTGGTTCCTTTTTATTGCAGAGCTAGTAAAGTACTTCCAATATAACTTTTATTTTAGGGTTCCAGTCACTATTTTTGGACCAGCTGCACATATGACATAATACTTTACAATCACATCTCCACCGCCTCGTCCCTGTTAATGTGAAGTATGATTGCTTTATAAATACGTTTGCCACATATCTTTTTATATGCGCAAATCCACTCAGGATTTAAATTTGCCCAGTACAATGGCACAGCGCATCATTAACAGCCAGTCCATTAACACGCAACTGTATCAATGTACAGGCGGTCTTGCGGTTATCCCCATAATCCGTTGTTGGTTCCTCAATAATTTGGGTCATATAATTGTCTTTAAGCACCCCCAAAAACCTGTTTCCTTTTGTTGTACCGCTAATCTCATTGCCCCAGTCTATGTCTGGATAATTAAAATCCCCCATTATGCAAACATGACCCAGTTTTGATGCCTTCTCCATTTGCAAAAGTATTTTAGCTTCCTCAATCTCACAGATATTTGGTGGTTTATAGCATATTCCCACACACATTTTCTTAATACTTTTACCTCCACTGCTAATTTCTATCCACAAAGTCTCTACATTTTCATAATTCCCTTCATAGACATCAACCCTTATAATAGGTTTTAGATCCGGTTTAACATATAAACATACTCCACCTCCCCTTCTATTTGTTCGATCCTTCCGAATCAGAGAATAACCCTCTAAATTAACTGTCCAGTCATGAGTTTCATCCCACCATGTTTCAGTAATGCCTATGATATCATACTGCTCCCTTGCAGCTATTAATTCAAGCTCCCCCATTTTATCTGTCAGGCTTCTTGCATTAGCAAGCATGCATTGAAGTTTTTTTTCAGCCTGTACTATTATCTCATCTGCTCCTTCCTTTCTGCGCTCACTTGGTTTAGTCTTTAGAAGTTTTCTAGTATTATCTGTATTTACTATGGGTGTCTCACTACTTGTCAAACTTGCACTTGCCCCCATTCTACCTCCATACCACCTTGTATCCTCATCTATTCCATTTAGTTCATTATCTGTTTCATTCCCCTCCCCCTTCCATCCTAGTTTAAAATCTCCTCCAACCTTTTTAACATTCTCCCCCCTAGCACAGAAGATCCCTCTTCATTGAGGTGCAATCCGTCCCTTATTTCAATTTCAATTCAATTTGACGTTTTGTTCTCCAATGCAACTATAACACACATCACTGCGAAATGCTCAAAGAACTAGATTGGTCATCACTCGAGTCTAGGCGCAAAGTTCACCTTTCCTGTCTTGCCTTCAAATTCTTTATGGGTAAGCTACCCAGCTACCTGAACAAGCTCCTCACCCCTACCACATGCAGCACCTATCACCTGAGATCAGACTCCAAAAGACTGTTCATGGTCCCAAGGCTTAACAAAGTATCCGGACGTTCCTCCTTCTCTTACCGTGCACCCCAAAACTGGAACAACCTACCAGAGACTCTCACATCCACCACCAATTTAAGTTCTTTCAAATCTAAGGCTGTCACACATTTTAATCTGGTCTGTAACTGTTTCATACGCCCATAATATTTATTATCTTTAACTGTGCATGCAAAGTCTTGTATATAATGTACTAGCTGAGAGACCCGGCGTTGCCCGTGAGTTAAATTTGCCGCTAGGAAAAGGTGGGGGGAGGGACAGTGGACAGGAGGAGGGGAGGGACGGGGACAGTGGACAGGAGGGGGGGACAGTGGACAGGAGGGTGGGGACAGTGGACAGGAGGGGGAGGAGAGTGGACAGGAGGGGGGGAGAGTGGACAGGAGGGGGGTGACAGTGGACAGGAGGGGGTGACAGTGGACAGGAGGGGGAGGAGAGTGGACAGGAGGGGAAGGAGAGTGGACAGGAGAGGGGGGGGCACACACACTGTGTCCCACACACACACACAGTGTAACACACACACACAAAGTGTCACACACACACAAAGTGTCACACACACACAAAGTGTCACACACACACACACAGTGTCACACACACACAGTGACACACACACACACACATACACACACACGTCACCTCTCCTTCCGGCCGCCGCCATGTTACTTAGTCCGCGAGGGAGGAAGGGGGTCCTTCCGTCCGCCGCCATCTTAGGTGCCGCGTGGCAGCGGCAGGCTGCCCTGCCCACTGCCTGTCCCCGCGCCGGGGAGGGAGGTGAGTGGAGCGGGAGGGCATGGAGCGGGAGGGAGGTGAGTGGAGCGGGAGGTGAGTGGAGCGGGAGGTGAGTGGAGCGGGAGGGAGTGGAGCGGGAGGGAGGTGAGTGGAGCGGGACCTCTCCTTCCGGCCGCCGCCATGTTACTTAGTCCGCGAGGGAGGAAGAGGGTCCTTCCGTCCGCCGCCATCTTAGGTGCCGTGTGGCAGCGGCAGGCTGCCCTGCCCACTGCCTGTCCCCGCGCCTGGGAGGGAGGTGAGTGGAGCGGGAGAGGAGGTTAGTTGAGCGTTAGGGAAGTGGGCTTAGGTGAATTGAGCGGGAGTGAGTGTAGCGGAGGGAGTTGGAGCGGGAGGATTGGGACGTTAGGAGGTGAGGTGGAGAGGTGATGTGAGTGAGCGGGGGGAGGTGAGTGGAGCGGGAGGGAGGTGAGTGGAGCGGGAGGGAGGTGGAGGGAGGTGAGTGGAGAGGGAGTGCAGCGGAAGGGAGGTGAGTGGAGAGGGAGGTGAGTGGAGCAGGAGGGAGGTGAGTGGAGCGGGAGGTGGAGGGAGGTGAGTGGAGAGGGAGTGCAGCAGGAGGGAGGTGAGTGGAGAGGGAGGTGAATGGAGCGGGAGGGAGGTGAGTGGAGCAGAGGTGAGTGGAGCGGAGGCGGGGAGGTGAGTGGAGCACCGGGGAGAGGGGGAGGTGAGTGTGATGGGGGGGGAGAGGACAGAGAGAGAGGTGTGTGTGTGTGTGTGTGTGCGTGGTTTTTTTGGACCTTTGGCCCGTCACTCCGCCTCAGGCCAATGTGGGGGGCAGGACAAGGGGGTGGTGTGAGTGTGTGAGGCCAATGAGAGGTGTGCGGGGGCGGGCGGGCCAAGGGACCAATGAGATTGCCGCTAGGGACAGGGAACACAGTGAAACATACATACATACAATGCTTTCAGAAATATATAGTAGATACCCTGTTCATTTATGTAACTATTTGTAACCATGTATTATTTGTCTTAACTCTGTGCCCAGGACATACTTGAAAACGAGAGGTAACTCTCAATGTATTACTTCCTGGTAAAATATTTTATAAATAAAAATAAATAAATAATTTCCACTGTATATGAATAAAGGATCCCTGCTGACTACATCCTCTTGAGCAAAGAGGTGAGGTGTTTGTAAAGAAAGTGGACAGTCTTAGGGGGAGGTTTACCATATTTGTCCCGGCAAAAACCGGGACAAATGTCGCACATGCGCAGTTGTGAATGCCGACTGCGCATGCGCAGACGTGCTCGTGACTGCGCATGCGTAAACGCCATCTGCAAACGGCGGCCGGTGGCAACTGCACATGCATGCTCGGCGCCGAAAAAAAAACTGGTACAGTGACCCAAAAACCGGGTCTGTCCCTGGCTATACCAGGACGTCTGGTCACGCTACTTGACGGGGGGAGGGGGAGGTATAATATCATTGATGGAGCATTTTATATATATTTTCCTTTGAATGTCTTCCCACCCCTCTTGGTCTATTTTATTTTTATTTATAAAAATATGTTACCAGGAAGTAATACATTGAGTTACCTCTCGTTTTCACGTACGTCCTATCTCTTCTCCTATAGCCTCTTCTCATTTCTGCCCACATTTACGTTGTGTTGCAGCTCAGTATCCGATATTAAACCGTACATTGTTGAGATCAGACCTTTTTTACTTTCTTTGGTGAGGCACAGTTCCTCAAACTCTGGATTGTCTATGTACGGGTTCTTTGGTTCTTATATGGCCCCTGAACTGAAGATATCTGAAGTGGATTTATGTAGCCCACTTTCTCGTGTTACTGTTTCAAAACGTTTAATCTCTTTACCTTCCCATAAATCTTTAACCCTTTTTATTCCTCCCTTGCTCCAGTCTCCAGTATCGTTATAGTTGGCCACTTTGCGGCTTTCGGAGCCATCCTCGGGACTTCCGATGTCCATTCCTCCGTTTTGGGTGAGTTTTTAACTTTTTCCTTCCTTTTTAGAAGCTTTAGCGGTCCCGCTGTCTGACGAGGTCCCGCTTCAGGCGTCTATCTTGGATCACACCATGCACGCACCTCCCGTGATATCTTTATGTATCACATGAAACATGGATCGGGTGCAGCTCTGGAACCGGCCTTAGTTCCTTTTCGCTGTTTTCTTATAGATATGGGGAGCACAGACATAAACCAGAAATGGAAATGACAAAATATGGTACAATATTGCTTGGTTGATTAAATACATATGGATAGACGCAAGTCTTTAAATCGCCCACTCACATGGCCCCAAAGGGTTAACAGGCACATTGATATATTCCCTGGTGTCTTGATCCTGTCCGTGTCTTTTAATGGAGTCACTCAATGGGTTAATCTTTAAATGTTATTGTCCTGCCCCAAAATTTGAAAAGACAGCAAAGATAGTGCAAAGCGTTGTTTGAAATAAAGCAATTTATCAATCAACAGATTTACACTCACACTTTGTATGCTCTTCAAAGCTTTGAATAAGAGGAAGCGGAGACTTAGGCCTCGTTCAGGGTGCCAGAGGCAGGAGTTGGAGGGAGGGCGTTCGGGAGGGCGGCAGTCTGCTGGGCAATGTGTGTTCATCCCCAGTAGACTTTTTCAGGAGTTGAGGAGGGGGCGGGGATACAGACGGGAGCTAAGGGATCGAGGCTGCAGTCTTGAAATCATTCTCAAGAATGATTTCATTGGCTGCCGAGGTCCCATTGACGCTGCTGCAGCTTCAAAAAACGATTTTTTTGTTTATTGAAACTGTAGCCAGCGTCAACTCCGGGATTCGGAGACAGGGCAGCTGCTACCCTGACAACCAGTATTCAATTTGAATACTTTGTGTCCCACGGCAGCTCGCACGGCAGCACGCCCTCCCTCCGAAGCCTGCACCCTGAACGAGGCCTTACACTCACACTTTGTAAGCGCTTCAAAGCTTTGAATAAGAGGAAGCGAAGACTTAATCTCCCTGCTCGGGGACGAACTCTCACCGCCGCTGCACAGATAATCCAACGCTGTCAGGTGACCACCCGTGTCTCATCAGATCTCGCGATGCCTTGCTGTAGTAGGGTCTCCTTCCTCGGGCTGAGGACTCATAGAATCCTCTTACCCGCGTGCACCATCACGGGATTTCATTTTGATGTTGGTAGTGCCGACTGACTCTTTATCTTTGTTCTTAGTATATATGGATATACACACCTTCCCGGATCCAAACGTGAACATTTTACTGGGTGCACGGAAACGTTGATACGTGAATACAAATGAATTACTTTTTCACGACTGGTGTGCCGTGCGCTCTGTATATCCAACAGCTAAAAATAGCAAGGGTTAAAAAAGAAAAAAGATGTTTCCTACTTTCATGTGTCCCAGCTGCTTCACAGCAAGTACATTCTAGAAACACATCAAAGACCTTCTCCCACTGTACCTTGTGCATCCACACCCCCTTCCAGTCTAGTGCTCTAGTATGTTAATGTTGTTGTAATTGTATTACTGTCTTCATGCCCCCATTGTACTACGCTGCGGTTTATGTTGGTTCATTATATAAAAATTATAATAGCGATGTTAATAAAAACAAGACCAAAATCTAGGAAATCTATTCAAATATGATGTTTTAAGTATGTATAATAAAATGAAGATGTCGAGTTCAATTTAAGATGGATTGCGTTTTTCTGAAACTTGGTGATCTCTCTGCTTTCAGATGGGGTGAAGGGTGAATGTTTCAGATAGTTCAGCTCCCTGTGATCTTGAATGTGAGAGACCGCGCAAGACTTCCAAGACCAACCTGCGGTTCCAGAGAGCACAGCTATTGGGGCTCTCCAGGCCAGTGAGACATACCTCGTTAACCTGTTTGAAGATACCAACCTGTGTGCTATTCATGCCAAGAGTGCCCACCATGCCCAAAGACCTCCAGCTGGCCCACACGATACAGGGGGAGAGTCTAGTCACGTTCTATGGGTTCTTTTTTTGTAGTATAATCTGTATCATACTTTGTTTTCATTTGTGACCTTGTGAATGGATCTGTTGGTCTCATTTGTATTTACAAATCATCCATTTGTCACTCAGGGTGAATGCTTTGTCTTTGCCCATAGATGCCCCTTACTTGTCCTAACATCTCCTACTGGAGGCTGTTAACATACCACAGGGAGTGGGTGCAACTAGCTTCAAATGCATGTTTTTGGTAACCCTTTAACGCAATGGTCTCAAAATTTGGTGTGCTGTTAAATCCCATTGCTTTTTGCCCCAATCACTGCTTGGAGTTTGTGGAAAGAATGATTGGACCTCTGAGCTAATGGAGTGGGGAGGTCACATGATACACCTGTGAACATCTTTTAATGTCAGCCATGGCACCTGCACCCTTGTGTTTCATTGTTTGGCACTATACATCTAGTCTGTGACTGTTTCATACACCTAAAAGATTAAATATGTTAAACTGTTCACGCAATGTCTTTATACATAATGTATAACCCTGCTCACTTCTTGTAACCATATATTTATCATCAGAACTCTGTGCCCAGGACATAATGTACTCGAAAACGAGCGGTAACTCTCAATGTATTACTTCCTGGTAAAACATTTGATAAATAAATACATGGCTGTAAGTTTGTATGGACAGTGGTCTGCAATAAACCGGCCAATGACTTAGTCAAAGTGTTTAACAAAGCAAGACGGTTAGTCTGACCATCACTATATCTGTGCCTCCGACATCACAATAAATCATACGTTTATGTATATATTAGACGATTTCTATGTGAGAAACTACAAGAACTGTGTTTATAGTGTTCCTTATTTATTGCAGAGCTATGTAAAGTACTTCCAATATAACTTTTATTTTAGGGTTACAGCACTATTTTTGACCAGCTGCACATATGACATAATACTTTACAATCCACATCTCCCACCGCCTCTGTCCCTGTTAATGTGATGTATGTATGCTTTATAAATACGTTTGCCACATATTCTTTTATATGCGCAAATTCCACTCAGGATTTAAGTTTGCCCAGTAAAATGGCACAGCGCATCATTACAGCCAGTCCATTAACACGCAACGTTATCAATGTACAGGCGGTCTTCGGTTATCCACCAGAATCCGTTCTGCAAGTAGCGTTGGATAGTGAAACCGCTATAAAGCGAGTCCCATGTTAATCAGTGGCGGTGAGCGATGGATAACACATTCCGGCATCGAAAAACAGTCTTTAGGGTTGCATTGTAAAGTGTTGGATAAGACATTCGTTGTCAAGTGAAACGTTGGATAGCGAGGACTACCTGTAACCATTATTAACGCTGCAGCAGCAGCCTGCATGCAACTCAGCACCACTCCCTCCTTCAACCCATGTGCTGCTAACGCGGAAGTGACATCCCCGTCTCTTCCTTAGTAACCTGCAGTGTGCCGGAAGTGACGTCATCGCGCTGCCTGTCACGTCCAGCCCACCCCCTCCTCGTCTGATTCATTCGACGCTGTCAGCGCTTCGTCCACATCGGATCCGATATCAAGTAACACCCCCCCGTCCCCATTAAACAGCAGCTCCCCCCTCCATTGGCTTTAGGAGTTCTCGTCCCCACACGTACAACACCCTCCTAGCACACAGTATACCGCGGCTGCGCGTGACATGAGCAGGGGCGCCTGGGTAGGACGGGGTTTTTGCGCGCGCGCGTCCTCGAGCCGGGTCCGTTGGAATTATTACGTGGGGTTGAGCGGGAAGGAGAGCGCGCGCGCTTCTGGCAGTCTATACGCGTGCGCGCGAACCCCCTCCCTCCCCCCCCCCTCGCTATCTAGGTTCGGGGCCTTCGCGCCATTGGAGAGAGAAAGTTGACGCGCGTGCGCGCCGGTCACGTGCCGGGGGTGGGGGGGAGAGAAAGCGAAGGCACCGACCCGAAGTTACCTCAGAGAAGGCGGGCGCTCGGGGGCAGGCGGCATCCACCCGCGAGCCCGGCTCACGTTACAGGCTCGGTGCCGCTGCAGAGTGAGGCGGGGGAGCAGAGTGTGACTCCGGTACCCTGCCGCTCCCCCCCCTTCCACCCTGTCAGGCCTGAGGCGCCCCCTCTCCCTGCCGCTTCCCCCCTCCCCGCTGCCTCCTGTCAGGCCCGAGGCGCCGCCCCCCGCGTGCCTCTGGTCGGGGTTACAGATCGGCCTCGTTCTCCTGAGGAGACCCTCGCATATCCCCGCAACATGAAAGGGTGAGCTGGCCGGGGAGAGGGGAGCGGTGTGAGGGGGAGAGGGGGCCGGCGTGTCAGGTGTCAAACGGACACACACTTCTACAGTACAGTGTGTGCATGGTTACAGTGTGTGTGTGTGTGTGTGTGTGTGTGTGTGTGTGTGTGTATGTATATACACGTTTAAGTTTGTCTTGTATCTATGCAATTATATATTTGTGTTTATATCGGTATGGGTGTCAGCGTGCATGGCATTGGTGTGAGCGTGTGTATTTCGAAGGGTGTCAGCGTGTGTGTATTTCGAAGGGTGCCTGGGTGTCAGCGTGTGTATATACATGGATGACAGTGTATGTATGTCGCAGGTTGCGTGGCACGGGTGTCAGCATGTGTATTTTGCAGGGTTCGTGGCACGGGTGTCAGCGTGTGTATTTTGCCGGGTGCGTGGCACGGGTGTCAGCATGTGTATTTTGCCGGGTGCGTGGCACGGGTGTCAGCGTGTGTATGTCGCCGGGTGCGTGGCACGGGTGTCAGCATGTGTATGTCGCCGGGTGCGTGGCACGGGTGGCAGCGGGTGTGTGGCACGGGTGGCAGCGGGTGTATCTCGCAGGGTGCGTGGCACGGTTGTCAGCATGTGTATGTCGCCGGGTGCATGGCACGGGTGGCAGCGTGTGTATGTCGCCGGGTGTGTGGCATGGGTGTCAGCGTGTGTATGTCGCAGGGTGCGTGGCGCGTGGCACGGGTGTCAGCATGTGTATTTAGGAGGTTGTGTAGCACGGGTGTCAGCGTGTGTATGTCGCAGGGTGCGTGGCGTGTTTCGCATGGTGCGTGGCACGGGTGTCAGCATGTGTATGTAGGAGGTTGTGTGGCACTCGTGTCTGCGGGTGTGTGACACGGGTGTCGGCGTGCCTGCGGGTGCGTGGCACAGGTGCCAGCGTGTGTATGTCGCCGGGTGCGTGGCACGGGTGTCAGCGTGTGTATGTCGCAGGGTGCGTGGCACGGTGTCACTCTTTTTTCTTTCCTCATTGTTGCTTTCTCACATTCGGTTTTGTCCCTCGATTTAATTTCTTTCGTGGTTCCTTTTTGCTTTGTCCCCCCCCTTTTTTTCCGCTGCCTCTTTTCAGGGATGGAGGAATGTAGGAGTGCGTGGCACGGGTGTCAGCATGTGTATGTAGGAGAGTGCGTGGCACGGGTGTCAGCGTGTGTATGTCGCGGGGTGCGTGGTGTCTGCGGGTGGGTGTCAGCGTGTGTATGTCGAAGGGTGCTTGGCATAGGTGCCAGTGTGTGTATATCGAAGGATGCCTGGATGTCGGCGTGTGTATATCGACGGGTGGGTGTCAGTGTGTGCATGTCGGAGGATGGGTGGCACCGCGTGTATATATCAAAGGGTGTGTCAGTATTTGTAAATTGATTTAAGTAAAGTGCACAGAGCTCTTAAAACCTGAAGACGTTTGGTGGCCGTGTATACTTTGTGATGTATCCGCAAGCAACTTTCTCTGCTACACATGTCTGCACATTTAAATTGTCCTTATTCGGTTAGAATCGTCTCTTTATTCCCTTGGGATTGCATGGATTATGAGTGGTGTGTTAGGTGAGTGGTTTCTGTTGCATTGGTTTGAGGGTCCTGGTATCACAGAAGCAGTTTGGGTGATGAGTTATTCTCAGGTTAGGGACCAGAGAGAAGATAAATTACTAGGAGTGTGTTGGAATAGCCATGGGTTACAGGAGGAGCTTAGTGTGGGGCGAGTGGTCTCTTTGTCATACTAGGGATATGGACGTGGGTTGTGTTTTTGATAGTTTCAGGGGCTTATTAGTTACCCAAGAGTCTTGCCTTGTATAGGTTGATGGTCCGTAAATAATTTTTTTTTGACATTGTAGGAGAACGCTTAAAGGATAATTGCATTTTTCTTACAGGAGTCGGTCATTTCAGACCCTATTGCAATGTCAGTGAAAGTGCCAGTTATTTTTGTCAAGAGGTAGGCACATTTTTGCTGGAGGGGCAGGGTCTCCCTCTGCAATGTGTTGCAACATCAAAATTGAATCCGTTAAATCCAATCTGCTCGGTGAACTTTGTAAGTTATCTTGTAGCTTGCAGCCATAGACCATTGCAGGCACACTCTAAACACAAGGGCAACAGTTTTAGGTAGGGGCCATTTACCCAGAGAGCAGGTAAAACAAGTCATTTGTCGGTCTTTTTAACGGGCAGCGGGTAAAATAAAAGACTTGTTATGCCAGCCTAATCCTAATATGCCAGACTACTTTAAGGGAGAAGGGAAGAATAAATAGACACTTCCAAATTGTAAATAAGTTTGTTCATCTTTTCTCCATGTGTCCGCCTCCATACTTGGGATTAAAGCAGCAGTCCATATTGAAGAGCAGCCCTCCCTTGTAAATTGATATGCTGCAGTACTGAATATAACTATGCACTTCTAACCCTGAAGCTGCTTCTATTTGTAGATGTGTGACCCAAAAGACATCCTTGGCCAACCTCAAATAATTCGTTTATAACTTCCACTGTCTGCCACTTTAAAACATACCAATGTATTGCAGCTTCTTTTAAATTACTTAACCCATAAAGTGATTTTTCTACCTCTCTGTTAAAAATGTGCATTTTTTTTCAGGATCTTTCAAAATCTTCTGTTAGTTATTGCCCCACCATTTTAGTATGTATGTATGTATCTTTAGACTTCACGTGTCCACAGATGTAATGCTTCTGAGTTTTCTCTTTATGTAAAGGCGCATTCCACGGCCTGTTCAAGTTCTGTCTAATGTGGCATATCGGGGAGCAATGGTGTCTGCTGGGCTTCCTAGAGTTAAATGATTAGTTTAGGATCACACGTGTTGGTGAGTCACCGTGGTTTCGCTGTAAATGTTTTAATTTTTGGCCAAGTTACGGTAAAAAAAAACTATTGTACAAATATAATTTGCACCCTTGTAAATACTAGTACAGTACTATTCAGCAAGGTTCTTATAGAGTTCAGAGTTTTATAGCCTTTGGTGATGTTCAAGACTTAAGTTAATTCCTTTGCTGTACAGGGCTGGGAAGCGTTGCTTTGGAATGATTTTTGTGTCTCCCTGAAATTAAATGTGTTACACATTGTACTTAAACTTAAATGTTTTTAGTTTTTTGTTTTTTTCTTCATTCTGTGGGTTGTGCTTTCAGAGCTAATGTCATAAAATGTGGTAGATGCCGACATCATTGACCTTTTCCTAGCCTGATGCAATATATTGGGAGATATAATTGCGTAATGTACCCAGATTATGAATAATGCTGAGCTGAAATATCAGTGACATAAAGTACAGGTAAACAATGTTATACACACACACACCACACACACACCATACACACACACCATACACACACACACACACACACACACCATACACACACACACACACCATACACACACACACCATACACACACCATACACACACAATCACCATACACACACACACACCATACACACACAATACAAGACAACACACCAGAACAACACACCCACATAACCCCACACCATACTACCACACAACACACCCCACACCACTATACACCACACACACACACACACACCATACACACACACACACACACCATACACACACACACACACACACCATACACACACACATACACACCACACACCACACACACACACTTTAAAAAAGGCCCCACGTGGGTGGGGGGAGAGAAAAAGAAACCTAAATAGCATCTCAAAGCAGCCCCCAGAAGATTATGTATGTCTAACTCCTACTGTTGGCAACTTGCCCCCTGAGCATGCTCTAAAAACACAACAAAGTTCCAGAATCGCAAATGTCTTAATTTCTGGCCCTCTTGGATTTTCACTGAGATCTTTAGATTGCTGGGAGATCCATTTTAACCTCCCGGACACTTATTATATCTCCTGAACGCAGCATTAGATTGTAAAACATTTAAAAAATAATTGAAGAGATCTAATAAAGTAAGTAAAGTAACAAAAAAAAAAAGAAAGTGCTGTTCAGCGAGGACTGCTGCTTTACTAGTACCTTCTGTCTCATTGAGCAAACAATTGATAAAAAAGACTTACTGGTGACAGAAGGCCAAACCAAACATCGATTCACTTTGATGAAACGTCGGTCCCATGTTAAGACACAGAAGGCTAATGGCAGGTAATGTGGGATCGGTGTGAGGTGTACCCCTTTATTGGGGGCAAGTGAATCCCAGGAAATAATATATGTAGTATAGCGTCTAGCAATATTCAGTGCTGTGCACATTGCAGCTTTCTGCTGAAAGATACATAAGTAACTAAATTAGACTGATCACTCTTTTTGGCCATACATTCGTTTCTTTTCCTAAGGCCTCAGACATGGTGGCATTCGCAGCGCTGACGCTCATGCTCTCCTGCTCAAGCAGGAGCTTTTTTGTGTCCCTGCATGAGCTTTAGCGTGCGCTCTTGTGAGCCGGGTGGGAGGCGGTGCTAGCGCAACACGTCACGGCGCCGACGTCACGGACTGCCATTGGCTTTTGGCGGTAACGTGACCGGCCCTTTAAATTCAATTTTGATGTCGGCTCCAATTCCGCAAGCGTGCGTAAGCGCCGTCTAAAGCCGTGCTGATAGGGATAATGTTTCCCCTCAGCGCGGGTCAGCACGGTCTTTTTGACCATGGCCCTGGCCTAAGAATTCAACCCTTAAATACACCCCCCCCATATAACGCTCAACCCCCTTATAACGCTGTGCTTGGGGGCCAAAGAATCACATCGCGCTAAGTGGATCGCGTTAGAAATAATGGTCAATTGTATGCATTTTTACAATAAAGTATTTAAGACACCAATAATCGTGCTGTAAAGTATTCATAAATAAAAAAAAAGTTGGGAGCTACGCTTGCATCGCGTTAAGCGGATTCGCGTTGTCACGAACCACATTATAACGGGATTGAGCTGTAGTTAACATCAGATGTTTCAGGCATAATTTTCCCCCCTTAAAGCTGCAGACCAAACAATATCCTACATGGTGTTTTTTTTTTGTTTTTTTTTAAGAGATCAGTTCTGTACTATAAGAAAATACTTGTAGCATTTTTATTTTTAAACAACTCTGAATGCCATTTTTAATTTATTATAATACATGTACTTATACTACTGTTGGAAGGCAGGTATAGATTTCTTTGAAATTATTTCAAATACAAATCCCACGTGTGAGAACATTCATATGTCTCAGACAGGTCTGCAACCCTGCCCTTCCCCATTATCTCTTGGCATACAGTGCTTCCACTGCAGCCAGGGATTCTGGGAAACGAGCACACTGTTTTTAAGTTATTAAAATAAAAATGCAGGTTAGGTTGGCATGATTAATTCATGATTGCTTCACTAAAGATAGGTAAGAATAGTGGTTTTTTTTTCCTGATTTTATTTGTTTTTCATAATTATTTTATAGAGACGGCGACGTCAGGCTACGGTTGCTGGAAAAATCAAATAGAGATGGCTTCCAGTGATCGCGACCAAGCCGTTGTTTTGACGCGACGTTGTTGTCGCGGGCACTATAAGCGCTGCCTTACGCTGTGTTCTATATAGCCTTTAAATAAGTCATTAGCAGAATTTTTTATTAATTTTTTTAATATGTATACTGAAATTATATTAAACTGGAAATAATATTTGACATTTATGCATTGTATACACACATCAAATAAGAACAATGAAGGTTGCGACATCTGGCTTTGTTCTTGAAGTATGTTTTTTAGAAGCCACACAGCTGCTGGGTATGTATTGTGGAATAAGGTACTGTGACCTCTAATAGGAATTTTGATATTCATGGAAGATAAGAGTGCTCTCCTCCCAATTTCCCAGTTTAAAGATGCTTTTTATACACTTTTTTTCCTTGGGGATAAGACTATCTGAGGAACCTTGAATCTACCGATAGAGGATCAATAGAAACTTTTTATTGTGTTCTTTTTGTGAAGTAATTGTACTGCTGTTACCTGATATAAATGTGTAGATCAATAATTGTGATGTGAAAAATCAAAACAGTCTTGTGATAATTATTCCTAACATACGAATAGGTAACACCTATCACTTTAATATAATAAACGCAATTAAAATTTTCTTTTGTACATGCATTGCTTTTATACGTACTGTATGGATTGAACACTTAAATGGCTAAATTCAACCCTTCTTTGTAATTTTTAATAGTAAATTAGTTACGCAGTAATAGTTTAATTAGTTATATTGTACAATCTTTGGTTACAAAGCTTTCATGGGGATTATTTTACCTTAGTAGAACAGAGGGGTCCCTCAAAGCTGACCCGCAGATCTCCCAATTGCAGGCAATCACCCCCCCAAGTACATATTCACCAAACTATATTTTCTGTAAAAGAAAATTTGGGCTGACATTTCTGTAATATGTGAGGGGATGAAAACATGATTTGGGTAGCTTTATAATGTACAAGTTCTGCTATAAAAAATAAAAGCATGTCTAGGTTTGTTACGGGTATTACTGTTTTGTTGTGGCTTAAACATGGCTTGTGGGGGGCATTGTGAAACGAGCTCGCTCATCACTCGAGGTAATGGTAACTTGCACGGTTTTAAAATATTAATAACAATGACGTTCTGAAATTCTGCACCACGCGTCTTAAACGTAGACACCAACATTATTACCCACTGCAGGTGTCTAGCTAATGATTTCCAATCATTTCCGTGGGTGTCCCGTGCTCCTCCTATGTAGTGATTTTGTGAAACAGTAACCTTGTGAAATGAAGGTGTAATTCTTTGCTGCGGGTGGGGGGGGGGGGGGGGGGGGGGGGAGGGGGAGGGTAAACGCACTGTGTGTTTGCTCGCTTTTCAAAAGTCGGTGGTTGCACAGTACTCATTGTGGTTCCTTGGTCTAGGTTGGCCACTGCCAATCTAAACATACTCTGCTGCTGTTATTATTCAATGGTGCTACGGGAGTGTTACCATAAGAACTGACAATAGTTGGCCAAGCCAAATGTTTCCGTATCCAACAGTGGTAAGTGCTGGTAATGTCTGGGGGAGCACACCCCAAACATTCTACAGGTTGCTAGTCGTTGTATATTTTCTCCCTGAGGCCTCTTTCTATCTTTTAAAGCTATTTATTAATGCTGTTTGTTGTCACACTATTCAGTGATAATTTGCTCCATGGATTGTACGCAAAGTAAAAGTGTTTACATTTCATTTGTTTTATTCGATAATGTTAATTAGCTTGTAAATAACTTCCTTGTTTAGTCTCTGTACCATTTTAAGTCTTTTAATGTGCCATAAAATAATTCTCAGCTAGGAAGCCAACCTTCTGAAGAATGGGGCACCTCCATTTAAAAGATTGAATTTAGAGGGTGATTGTGATGAGTTTTATCTCTGTACTGTTCCCCCTCCTCATAGTAATGTTAGTTTGGATTGTAAGAGAAACTGCTACATGATCTCATCTCGGACTCCAGTGGGCCATAAACCGGCCAAATAGATGGGAATAGCAGAGCCAATATTATACTGTTGCTGCTATGGCCAAACCTACCTTTCCATTTTAATGATGTGTGATCCTTTGGCAGAACTTTTTTAAAAGCCATGCATCTGCTGTTGTATTCTACAGTTAAAAATGAGTGCAGAATATAAATGTGTATATATTTTTCTCCCTCTTTGGCTAATTCTGTAATGCACATTGCATTATTAAGCAGCAAAACCTTCTTACCAGTGGTCAGTGATGGTAGCATTTTTACCCCTGTCAAATTTCAAAACCATCAGACAAATCTCAGGACTGCTTCATCATAAGTAGCTATATAAGTCATTACATAGCAGAAAATGTTTCTATCCCCGCTGGTGCTGAGCGAGCGGCGCTTGGCGCGGTTACGTCTGTGTGTGTGTGTGTGTGTGTGTGTGTGTGTGTGTGTGTGTGTGTGTGTGTGTGTGTGTATATATATATATTATATATATATATATATATATACGCGCGCGCCAAGCGCCGCCCGCTCAGCGCCAGGCACACGCTCGGCGCTTTTGTAAATATTTTTTTTTAACTTTCTCGCTTGCTCAGCACGCAATTGCGGCCTTCCCCCCCCTGCGCCCGCGCAAGTTGCAGGACACCCGGCGCTCATGCGCTCATGCTCTAAGCATGAGCGCGCTCAGCACCAGCAGGGACTCAGCCTTAGATTGTCATATCAACCATTTTTCATCTAGTTCAGCCAACCTGACTGGGAGTTGGAGCCAGCATTGCACACTGACACAGGATATCACCTGATGGCACTATACACTGACACAGGGTATACCTGACAGAATACAAGTGGAGGGGAAGAGCGCGACAGAAGATATGGGGGCAGCTGGGAGAGACATGGGGGGGGGGGGCAGTGGGGTGATTATTCCTACTTTGCTCTCCAGTCCCCACAGCCAGCAGCACATGGAGCTCTCAGCAGAGAGGGTGTATACTCGCTTGTAGCTTGTACCTTTTGCTGCTTGGGAGCCCACCAGGGGTCACCTGTCCATAGGAACTCAGGAGAGGAGCTGGTTAAGGGGCAATCTGGCTTCTCCATGTCTCTATGGTCTCTGCAGTCAGAGCACTCCTCCCCCCCCCCCCTTTTCAGGGGGCTGCACCTGAGCACTGAATGGCTTCACGTGGCCCTTTGCCCACAGGTTGGTCACCCCTGATTTTGTTCTAAGTATTGCATCTGCATACCAACTTCAGATTAGCTAGCCATCGATTAACAACATCTTGTATTACTGGACACATAACTAAACCAGAAAAATAGTGGCGCCCTTGCACATGAATAATATATAAACAAATGAATACTATAATTAGTGATAATAATACAGAGAAATACAACCGTGAAGTGGTAGATAAGGTAGAATATGTTGACTGCGCCCGCCTCCAGAGAGGGGATGGTTGTCCAACCGTCAATCAGCACATGTGAATGAAAGAACACAGCAACATAGTGTAATACAGTTAAATATCCCTAAACATTAGGGGTAAATGATCAACAAGAGTGTTAGAGCAATTGGTTAAAAATGACAAAAATTTAATACACAAAAACAAAAAGTTAAAACGGGAACTGCCACAGCTTCCGCGTCAGGCTCCTATAGAATCCTACTTACAAAACGTAGGTAGGACATGCGCATGTAATAGTCGGCGTCCACGGTGAGATAGCAGTCTCTCCACTTGTAGCATTTGTAGAGGCGATAATCCGTCTCCTCTCAGACCAGCTGGGGGGTTCCGAAATTACTCGGATCCGTTTGTGCTGCCGTCAGACCGCTCGTGCTCGTGGCCTCGGTGCCTCGCTTAGGTCTGCCCAGACCTTTTCGCTCTCGCGAGACAACGTGTGCTGCGAAGGCAGACGTACGTGAGGGCGCCTCAGTTTCACGATGCCAGTAGAATAAAGGGACGAGACGCGGGGCTGTGAAGTCACCCTACGCGTTTCGCGGACAAATCCGCTTCCTATGGGGTATCATTATAGCAGTCAACATATTCTACCTTATCTACCACTTCACGGTTGTATTTCTCTGTATTATTATCACTAATTATAGTATTCATTTGTTTATATATTATTCATGTGCAAGGGCACCGCTATTTTTCTGGTTTAGGTTTTTTTTTTTTTTTTACTAACAGAATGGTTGGTTTTAGTTGGTAGCCCAATGTATTATCACTGAATAAGTGTAATTTTATCACTTATTCCTTGAATAGCGCTACACACACGATTTTCTCCACTGGACACATAACTGCTTTCTAAGTAATTGAAAACGCTATTAAATAGTGATTCTTCTGAAATGCATCTTTTGTTAAAAGAATGTGTGGAAATCAGAAGCGGTTATTCTAGAAGGTGCATTCAGGACAGTGTTTAGTAACTGAATTTTCTTGCCATAGATTTATCTGGGGCTCTGGACTGAATTAAAGTCCACATTGAATCAATTTTATTATACTCTGTGGAAATACGTAGGTTATAGTTTATATAAACCATATTTGGGTGGGGATAGATGGGGTAAAAAGTACAGCAGTTCAGACAGCTTTAACATTTTACTTTCTAATAGATTTCTTTTTGCTGTCGTAATTGATATTGTGAAAACGTATACTTTACTGTAACCTGTATACTGTGTAAGTCAGTTTTGCCATCGGACTAACACAACTCTTGCTGCTGTACACAAGTTTCCAATAGGTATACTCTGAATAAGCTCTAAAGAAGAAGTAGAATGATCTTTTAATGCCCACTAAATGATCAAGTATGCAGAGGTCATCCAGTACTTGGTCATCCTGAGCTTGAGACACAACTCATTTAATAGCCCTCATAAAGTTGACCCAAATTTGGTGGGATTGTGTGTTCCAGATGAGCAACTTGAACAGACCTCATAACTTCTGCATCATTGTAGTTCAAACAGTGGCTGATGTTTCTTATCCAGTATAGTTTTGTGCAGCTGTGGGCAATGCTGTCTAAAATGTTGTAACTTTTAGTGCTCTTTCTATTGTATAGATGTACTGTTTTTCATAATGATGGCTCCTGTAAATATGGAGTGTTAAGGGTTTCCTCCTCCCCCCCCTTTGAAACAGAGTTGCAAAGAAATTACCATGGATAGAGCGATATACCAAGAGGGCACATGTAATGGTCTGAAAAAATGGCAAATGGGTAAAATACCGGTATAGTCGTTTGAAATGCACGGTTTCTGGAGACGTGGGCAGGAACACTGTTCCTATACTGCCCATGCAGCCTCAAAGCTTTTGCTTAGGACTGTTAATGTCAAGTGGGTATTTTTAAGATTAGTTTGGTTGAGCAGACTAATTAGATTCTGAGTTAAATTTAGAGTAATGATGGCTGTAAATATATCTGGGGCTCGGTGGGAAGATTTGCAGGGGGATTTGTTTCAGGGCAGCACATTCCTGCTCGGGATGGTCAGGACTATTTTTAGTAATGAGCTACGCTGCCATTGCTGAATACTGGAGAGTATTAAATATTTCTTAACAAGGTCCAAATTTAGCATTTAACATGTACTGTCGCTTGAAGTTTAGTAGTTGAGTGCTGTTTGGTCCACAAGAACATTGAGCAGATAGTGATGCTTTATATTCTAATGAAAACATATGGTATGCTATTTTGCAGGGGAGACAGGTGAGAGGCAGGAAGGCCGGACAGCAGGAGGCTACAGTAATCAAGATGGGAGACGATGAGGGCCTGAGTCAGAGTTTTAGCAGTTGAGCAACAGAAGAATGGGCGTATCTTTGTGATATTGCGGAGGAAAAAGCGACAGGTTTTAGAAACGTTTTGAATGTGAGAGGAGAATGAGAGAGAGGAGTCCAGTGTGACCCGTAAGAAGCGTGCTTGAGCTACTGGGTGAATGATCGTAGTTCCAACACTAATGTGGAAAGAGGTAGTAGGGCCAGGTTTGGGAGGAAGTATGAGGAGCTCTGTTTTTGCCATGTTGAGTTTAAGGCGACGGAGGGCCATCCAGGATGATATCGCAGAGAGACATTCAGAAACTTTGGTTTGTACAGCAGGTGTAAGGTCGGGTGTTGAAAAGTAAATTTGTGTCGTCAGCGTAGAGGTGATATTTAAACCCAAGAGATGTTATTAGGTCACCTAGAGAAATGTGTAAAGAGAAAAGAGAAGAGGCCCCAGGACAGGACAGAGCCCTGGGGTACCCCCACAGAGAGATCAATAGAGGAAGAGGTGGTGTTAGCAGAAGAGACACTGAAAGTACGATGGGAGAGGTAAGAGGAGATCCAGGACAGAGCTTTATTCTGAATACCAAGAGTATGGAGAATGTGAAGGAGCAAATCTGTTTGTTTACATGCTGCTGATTTCTTCTGGGACCGGGATTTAGTGCTCGTCAAGTTGGATGATCTGGGCGGTGTGAACGCTATTCTTCTTTACAATATTACATTCCTGGAGCCCGTCAGTGTAGTTTGTAAACCTTTACACAAAGGAATATGCAGTGTTTGAATGCATTTTTATTGTAATACATTTTGATGGGAAAGCCTTCCAATTCTGTAGTGATATTAAGCATGTTTTGCTTTGTTCCAGTAGCCGGATCGAGTTGGGAGATGTGACGCCACACAACATAAAACAACTGAAGAGGCTAAACCAAGTCATCTTCCCTGTGAGCTACAATGACAAATTCTACAAGGATGTTTTGGAGGTTGGGGAGCTTGCAAAACTCGGTGAGGTATTTCAGTTTCTCGTAGCCTGCCATTTACTTGCACTGGTAATGCCGTATCTCTTCGCCTATATGTTGCAAGGGTGTTTTACACGGCAGAAGAAAATGACTTTATCAGTAAGTAGCGGCATGGAGTACAGGCACCTGAATGGGCCACAACGTGTGTCACCACAGAGTCAATATGGCTTTATCTGCAATTGGGGGAGTTGGTGTGAGGTTGCTGAAACTAACCTCTATTCAGCCTACTCTACCCTGCCTTTCCCCCCTCTCCCCCCAGCTCACAAATTAGTTTGTGTTGCTTGGCCTTATTTGTAACATTTAATGGCACAGTTCATTTGCAATGAACATCTTTCTAGAGCAGGGGTGCTCCCCCAGAAAAATCTCGCCCCCCCCCCCCCCAGTTTGCGCACCCCTGGTCTAGAGCACTGACATGTCTGTCTGGGATGTCTATAAGGTCACCCAAAGTGTTATTGTAAGAGCTTCGTGTTGGATGGACCACAGTACTTACTATGTGCTCTCCCTCAATCTGTGTGTTAACTAAGAAGCACCTGAAGCATGGAACAGGTTACAATAGCGAGACTGCAAAAAAAGTAATTGATTTTGCATATAGTATCTGTCCTGGTGTCGCCAGGAATAAGGCTGCAACTTCTGCTGCTCATTGCTGAGCAACTTTGTGTTTCTATGTAATGATACCAACATGAACGTACAAATCTCCTGTCATGCCCTTCAATATAAAAGGAGCAGCGCTATTACTTTGAAGAGAAGTGTTACCCTAGAATTGTGCAAGGAGATGCTGGAATATCTATCTTTATATCTCCAAGTTGTACTTTTTTTGGAAGGATTTCTAGGTCACACTGAATACATTTTTAAGGTAAAGTTGAGCAGAAAATCTCCCAATTTAGAGGATTGAGCATCTTCATTCCCCCTTGTCAGATATCATAAAGGGTCCTTGAGTAAAAGGCAAACTACAGACCACACTTCAGAGGAATATAGAATGGGAAAAGCAGGCTTCATGCATTACTGTTTGAATTGGAAGCTTCGGCCTATAATACGTATTTTAATGTGACCCCGACTGCTGATCCTGTGGCTTTTCCACATCACTTAATAATGCCTTTCACATTCCACCACCTCCCTTTTTTCCCTTTCTCTATTTGTTCTTACACTTCTGTACATCAGGAGCAGCAGCGTTTTTCTCCTCAAATTGCTGACTTGTAACTTTCTGCCCTCACCGCAGCATATTTCAACGACATCGCAGTGGGCGCAGTGTGCTGTAGAGTTGATCACTCTCAGAATCAGAAGCGACTTTACATCATGACCCTCGGGTGCCTGGCTCCATACCGCAGGCTAGGAATAGGTAAGACGGCCCAACTCTCGGCAAGTGAAACCTTTCTATTGACCACAGCCCTAATATGAAGACTTGCAGCGATTTTGTGCTCTTGCTTCAGCAGCACTGGGAAAGCCCTTTGTGCCAAAAAAGAAGTCGACGCTTTACTTTTGTAATTACTTTTGAATCTCAATTTTATGTCATCCAGCGTTTTTTAGACGTATTTATCAGAAAAAATGTTAAACCTTTTAAAATGGCCACCAGTGACATTTTCTGCAATGTTCATCCCGAGTCCCAGGTGCATTTTTGTTTCTCTCGGTGATCTATTAACAAGCCATATGTATTTTTTCAGTCTGGCTCTACAGCCTTAAATGTCTAAGCTTTACCCTTCACAATGGTACAGAATGTGTTGTATGACTGAGCGCTTTGATTTACAAGTACAGTCTGTTGCAGTCTGTAAGTGGTAAGAGAATCCTTGCAGTCCCATGTGTTAATTATGTAGTATTGTTTATAATTTCCAATATAGCAGGCATTCTGTGGCATGTCTAGTTTGCAGATACACCAACGAGTTTACTTGTTCCTTACTGATTTAATCACACTTATGATCACACTACATTCATTGTAGGATAACTAATTGTTCTCTAAAGTAATTGCCATTTGTTAACACATCCAGTGTCGCTATGCATCCAATCTGAACAAGTGTGTTGGTAACTGCTAAATAGTTGGTAGCCAAAACGTTTATTTTTCCAGGGCCGTTTGTATCATTACACCTTGATTTAGTTTTCATTTACTGCCCTGTTGCACTCTGGCTTTATATTTAACACACTTGTCATAGTTTAATTCCCTATGAAAGATAACTACGTTTCCGGTAGATTGTTCCAATTGTGGGGTGAAAGGCAAGAGGAGGAACGGCCGAATTGCTTGTTGAACCTTGGGACCATGAACCGTCTTTTGGAGTCAGATCTCAGATGATAAGTGCTGCGTGTGGTAGGGGTGAGGAGCTTGTTCAGATAGACGGGTAGCTTGCCCAGAAAGTATTTGAAGGCCAGACGGGAAAGGTGAACTTTGCACCTAGACTCAAGTGATAACCAATCTAGTTCTTTGAGCATTTCGCAGTGATGTGTGTTGTTGTTGCATAACCATAACTTCTATGTTTTTATCTTCACAGGAACAAAAATGTTGAACCACGTTTTAAACATCTGTGAAAAAGATGGCACCTTTGACAATATCTATCTGTAAGTTCCTTTTAACTTGGTTCTTTACTTCAGTTCCAATCTTTGCTTCGTTTTTCTCATCAGTCATGTCCATTTTACAAAGGTAGATGTGGCCTGACTTCTAAACAGGTATTGAGATCACAAGCTGCACTCTTATGTCAAGGTAACGTTCGTTCAATTACATACCAGACGTACCAAAATGGGTTTGCAGAGGCCTTTATTAGATAATAGGAAAAAATGAAAAGAAATAATATTCTATTTGCTTTTTTTTTTTTGTCATACTTTTATTTTTGTTGGACCTTGTCAGACAATTCACAGTTCCTCCTGTCTAGATTCCTGGTGTATAACTGGGGCCAGAATGATCAGATTTGATTTTCATGTAAGGTCATGAATTGGGTTCTCTAGAGCACGGGTGCACAAACTGGGGGGCGTGAGATTTTCTAGGGGCGGCGCTTACAGGGGACCTCGCGAGGCCTCTGTACTTACCTTACCTTGTCTCCAGCGATGCGTCAAATGATGTCGCAGGGTCACGTGACCCCACGGCGTCATTTGACGCCGGAGACAAGGTAGGGGGTTTGTGCCTACCTAGGTTCACAATCAATACTGATCATTGTCATTTTGTTGTTGGTCTGTAGTCCTGGTTGTATGTTGGTGAGACAAGTAATTGTTAGTTTCAGTGGTAACTTCACTGAGCGGTCCCTGGCACTTGAGAATATTTTTGTGTTGAGGGGTCTTAGATCCTGTTTTGTGGTGAGTAAGTTCCCATTGGTTATTTTCCTGGCCAGCATAGTCTGTGGTAGGGTTTCTTGATGGAAGTACTGTACTGGGAAAGGAGCGACATCCTGGGACTGTTCAAGAGAAGCTAACGAGCGGGTCCTGGGAAAGCCTTAGGATCTGAGTAAATGTAACGGCAACCGTTTATCTGATGAGATGTTACAGATATAATAGAATTACTTTATCTCCTTTATCTCTCCTGGTTTGTGCCGTCTGGGAGGGATGAGGAGACATCTTAGCTGGCTTTTAGCATCTTGGACGGGCATTTTTACCTGGCTTGTTGGGGGGGAGGGGGCTCACATCTCTTCTGGGTTTTGCCGGGAGCAGGTGAGGTGAGTAGAGGTCCTCCTGGCTGCCTTGTGAAAGCCGCAATAGTGGACGGTATAAAACATTTAACCACATGTGCATGGTATGTTGTGATATTACACATTCTCCATTAAGTTTCATAATGCTGCTTGTATCTTCATATTTTCATATTGTATCTAGTGAATATTAGACATGGTGTGGTCAGTTGATAGCAATGCTACTTATGTATTATTATTTACTACTTCATTCAGGGGAGAGCAGAACACTGACATTTCTTTCAATTCATTACCCCAGGCACGTCCAGATCAGTAATGAGTCCGCCATAGACTTCTACAGAAAGTTTGGCTTTGAGATTATCGAAACCAAGAAAAATTATTACAAGAGGATAGAGCCAGCTGACGCCCACGTGCTGCAGAAAAACCTGAAGCTCTCCTCTCCCGCCGGCCAGAATGCAGATGTGCAACAGAGCGAAAACTAAAAGGAAATCCGTGAACACTTCTCTTGCACTTGCTTGTCGCCAAATATGGAAAGAGACCCGTTGAGATTTTCCTCCTACCGTACACTTCTAATATTTCTTCTTCCCTCTCCACTTCAAAAAAAAAAAAAAAAAAATACAAACAAAAAATGCTTCTTCCAAGGACTGTACAATCAATCACATATATATTTTGTTTGGTTGAACTTTTGAAATGTTTTTCCCCCATGTGTGGAGATTATACTGGCAGGGGTATATGGATTCCTTTTGGCTTTTCAATTTTCTTCCCTTTGTTTGGGAGAGTGAGTGGCTACTATAAGTCTGGAATAGTCTTCAAATAAAAATCTAATTTCTTTCTAGCATTCTCTTTCAAACCTCACTGCCTTTTTATTGAAGGGCAAAATGTGACGATTCCTGTATTTTACCTTTTATTTTGCTAGAGGTTTAGCTCTTTTGTCACCGGAGAGGCAAGCAGTACATTGCTGTGCAGTTGGTTTTTGGCTTCTCTTGCACTGAGGGAGTTAGACAGCAATGTTTTGCCCTTCTCTGCACAGCTTCTTGCAAAAAGGTATCGCGGTTCTTACACAGAATGGTTTCACTTCTATATCGACTATAAAAATAAATGACCAGGAGTTAACGTTAAGTTTTTTTAACTTGCTCAATATCCACGTTCTGCTTAGAGATGAGACCCCAAAATATATTGGAGCTGGTTAATAATTGCAACCGTTTTATCCACAGCGCTTTATACGCCGACACCCAAACATGGATAGAGAAAATCCTACGTTCCGAAAATAACCTCCTGTTGGTTAGGAGTGGCGGGCTGGAGCACTGTGTAAATTCAGCATGACAGAACTTAGCAAGGGTCTCTTGAGACTGTGTCTTAACTTCTTTTTCAATATAGAGAGACGTTTGACCTTGGTAACCTTACAAATTGCAGATTGTACATTTTCAAACCTGAAATGCTAATTTAAAACATATACAGAATTGGAGTTTGCCAGTACAGTATTTCATCCTTCAAATGGAAGCTTATTAGACTTGTCAGCAGTTGCATGCCACCTCCTTCATGAATTTAGAATGCGTCTGCATTTTGTTCCTGTGCACTAAAACCCAAGTCAATTTTTGGCACACGTTAAACTGCCTTTAGGTGTTGGTACACACTGCTATGTAGTCGTCTTCGCATCCCGTGCTGTTTCGTGGAAAGTGTGTGAAACTTGGAAGAAAAGCTTCCCAAACATTGAATGAGAAACACCTGCATATTCCCAAATTTCAGAGCAACCTCCATTTTAGAGGAACGTGTTCTCTGTCTGTGACAATGTCCTTAACATTCTTTCCACCTCAATGCCCTCATTCCAAGTGAGGCTTACCCGGCATTCAAAGGTTTTAAGCCTTATTCAAGTGTGTTTCCCAAGTGCTTTCTGTTGAAGCTGAAATGTGTGGCACGACTATTGGCCTGGGTCCAGTATTACACACTGAAAATGATGCCTACACCGTACTTTTTATAGAGGTGGTGGGTATTTTGGTATAGGGTCATTTTTATCTGAGCAAAGTTGGGGTGGTCTTTTTATACCTATATGTATATTGGTTCTGTGGTGAGTGACATTTTATTTTCTTGTGAATTTTTTTTCCCCCTCTTCCCCCAACAGTATTGAACTGTGCTCTCCAAATTGTAGTGCCCCAACACTATTAATGCTGTGGAAATAATTATTTTGCGACTCGAAATGCAACATTTTGTTTTATTAGCCAGTGTTTGGAGACACGGGAATACATTCACAGGAATGCATTCACATACATGTAGAAATGTTTTTTCAGTCGTGGATGTAGACAAAGTAGCTCCGTTTTTAATCCTGGTCTTAAGGGGTGTTTAATGTCTTTGTGAAGCACAATATAAACTAGGAGTGTCACAATCTATGCAAAGTGGAATGCCAATTCCTCACCGTGGAGCCTGGGGCAGGAGATGCTTTCTCATTTTGGGCCTATTCCCAAAGGAAGATTGAATCGACTTTTGGTACATGCTCTTTCCAATCTATTACGCCATTGACTAGTCTAGAAAGAGTAGTGTTTAAACTGCAGAGACCATCTTGCTGCAGTCTGACCTATACCCTACGTCTCATTAAGGATAACACCCCTTTTATTCTGTGGACTGGTTGCATACTCAATTATTT
Organism: Ascaphus truei; assembly: GCA_036426205.1. Classification (NCBI taxonomy): domain Eukaryota; kingdom Metazoa; phylum Chordata; class Amphibia; order Anura; family Ascaphidae; genus Ascaphus; species Ascaphus truei. Next base: position 283,633,815 of record CM071569.1, read on the forward strand.
TTTTAAATTTTTTTTATTGTTGGGGTCTTGCAACAATTTTGTGCTTTTAGACCAAAGGCAACACCTGTGATTTTCTACTCGGGGGACCTGGTTCCTCCAGGTGACTCAATTTCACTTGGAAATAAAAGCATGTGTAATTTGTTGTTTTTTTTTTGCTTTTGCCTGAACAGGGGGAAAAATAGTTGCAATCTGTCGTGTTTTTGTGAGCTGCCAATGTTCTTTGTTATATTTAGTGATTACATGAAGCTGTCTGCAGGTTACTGTCCCAGTTTTTAATATTTAAAATGTTTGAGAATGTGCTGTTGGAATTTATCTCCATATAATTAACCCAGTTCTGGGTCTTATCTGGTACTAGCAAAGCTTTTGAAGGGAGGGGTGGGTAATAGGTGATTGGGCAAGATAATCTATCATAATGCAACAATAAAATCGCACACATGCCTGGTGGTTTGGCCTCCGAGTCTATCATACGTTAAAGCTATTTTTCACTACAAATTTGTCGGGTAATTTTATGATTCTATATACTTCTCATTTTATGGGAATCTCTTCCACGTTCAATTCCTTCCATTTTCACATACCCAGGCCTAGTTCCCAAGAACAGAAAGAAGAAAATAAAGTATATATTTTGTGTTTTAGAGAAACTTTGCTTCGTCATCTTCACATGACTGCAATCTGAAGCCAATCCACCCTCTGGAACTTCAAAAAGAAAAATCTGTTTTGGGTTTTAATTTACGGCCTGGAAAAAAAATTTGTAAAGTATCTCATTTTACCACTGCCTGTGCTCTCGGAGTTAGGAAGTATGAGCGAAAGAGGCAAATTGAACAAAAGTTCATGTTTCTATCTGGATCATTATGCATATTGAACAGCAGAAGCCTGTGTTTTTTTTTTTTTTTTTCTTAAGGCTATTCAAACTTTTAGAGAGAGTTCAAAAAATAAAACTGCACTATTTGAGTTGCCATATTGTGTAATCTTTTTCCTAGATTATTGCGTGTTCTAGGAAACCAGATATTTTTGTGTGTGTGTGTGTGTATATATCTAAACTCCCACAACTGTAGTGACTGCAAACCGTGTAATATGTGAGTTTTGCATTGGACAATTTGTTCCAGATATACATTACAATAACAAGCACTGCAGTTTTTTTTTGGCCCTTTTTTGCAGCGGAGTCTTAAATATGCTTAAATTCCCTTTAATCATTTTCAGACGAGCACAAAGGAAATGTAATAACAAAAATATTGCCAACATAAGTAAAAGTGGCCTTAAATGTTCAAACCGCATGCAATCGTCCTGTTGTACAAGATCTGGGAAAGAATACACAGGATCATCTTGCTGCCATGAGTTAAATGTATTTTGTTTTCTGTGTATTCATGTTTTACCTATTGAAAATGTGTTCATAAAAAGTCAATTAAAGGCATTCCTCACGTGTTTAATGTAGAATACCGAGGTTTAGACCAGTACTTTCAATTCGAACATGTCTGTATGGGACAGAGAAAGCCATGGAAAGATGTAAGGCCGAGTGTATAGTGGCGGCGTCATTGTTACGTGCGCACGTCATGCACAATTCAGTAATTGGGTATACTGTAGTAGTTTTCCAAGTGCCTGCGCAGGTGAAGAGATGCGACACCGTTTTGAAGAGACAGTTGTCTTCTCAGGCGGCTGCCGTGTGACAACAGTCATGTGAGCTGGTTCAGCCACTGAGGGCGAGCCAGCTTCGTGACGCCCCTGGCACTATGAGCAGGGATTGCTTCTGCTCCAACGGTGCGGCAAGGTCAGAGCTCAAGCAAGCGGAGTGTATGAGCTTAGCCTAAGGATTGCAGTGGGGTTGTAGTACTGGAAGGCATAATTGGGGTTCAAGGTAGAAGTTTTAAGAAATGTGCTAAAATAGGTGACCCTAATATGAGTAAATGTTTAAAACAAAAACACCAATAATGACAACCACAGTTGTAAAGCATGGCTCATACCTGCATTTGTAAATATTTTCTGTCATATCCCTGATGGTGTTGATAAAGGATTGGGCCTGAACCAAATCTGTCTTGGTCAATAAATGTAAATCTATACTTGAAGTACACAAGTAAATTATGGCCGAGTAAAAAAAAAAGTAACAATTCTCCATCGGACAGTAAATAAAAATACCACTTGTGAGCACATTCACATTTGACCAGTACACAAACCTGCCTTTCACCATTATCACGCGGCATACAATGTTCTCACTGGTTGTCAACTTTGACAAAGCTCTGTCATGAGACTGAAACATTGGCAGATTAAGCAATAAACCAATATATTGTCTTTGCAAGCAACCTTGGTGTGCACTTCACTTTTTGATTGGCTAGTAACTGTTGGATCGACGGTGGCGAGTGGCAATAGATACAGCATGTAAATAACTACAGAGAATATAAGGGGGAAGTTGAAAGATGGGGGGGGCGGGGGGGTGAAGAGATCCATGTGGTGCTGATATTTGTGGCTACTGCATGTCACAATCATTTTGGCGCCTCTGATCATTATCATGTGATTATGGTTTTACCCCCAATTTCATAAACTGAAGTGGAAATCCTTCCGCTCTCTGGTAGACAGTGTTGATCAGCCCTAAGCACAGGCACAAATTGGTGTCTTCTGGGCCAGGAGAGCTGGCGTGATATTCTAGGATGAGAAGAGTCCATTTAAGGTTACAGTGGTTGTCGCGGGAGACCAAGACTAATACCAGGGATCAATATAGCCAGACAGAACACGAGTTTATAAAATTAATTTATTGAAAAAGTATATCCACAACAGTACAAGTACACAGACAACAAACATACTTAACTGGGGATACCCTGCAGGCCTAGGTGCAGGGACCTTCTTGCATCGGTGTCCCCTGTTCTGCTTCCTGCACAGGGCCTACTTGTCAGGCCTGAGACAGCACTGGAGTTCTGTATATTCAGCTGGCAATTGCCACCAGAACTGGAGCTTGAGCTAACTAGGGGTCTCCCTCCCCACCTTTTTATATACTTAAAAACATAACTTGGAAACATTCAGGGCCAGGTGCTGCCTACACGCCCAGGCCCTGATTGGTGGGTAGAACTGCAACATAAACAAAGTACAGGGGAAGGTCACAAACTGATTTGCAACAATTCTCCTGCAAACATAACCCCTGGTTCCTGAGGTGCTGGAACCAAATAAAATACATACAACTATACATAACACACACAATGCCAATGTATTATTGAGAGGTAGGGGTAATGGCAGACTTAACCTTTATTGACAGCACCCATATTTACCCCAACCATCACACCTCCCCCCCTTAAGCGGAGAGCTCTGGGGTAGCAATCCCAACGGGTTCATCCCCAAGCGTGATGCCTGAAGGTCAAAGTTAGACCGGCGCTGGTCATAATCCTGCCAGGAAAGTCCAATGGCATTGCCAGGGCAGCCTTGAGAGCTGGGAAGGGTCTCTCACACTGATGTCCAGGTTACTGTGCGAGGGAGCCTTTTTTTAGTCTGGTCTGTCAAGGGCACTGTAATTGGGTACAAACTTGCAGTAATACCCGGCAGTCCCCAGAAAGGCTAGTACATGTTTTTTTGGTCTTGGGAACCGGCCACCCCACAATGGCTTCCACCTTGGTGGGCTCAGGTATGAGATGTCTTCCGCCTACCCTGTGCCTGAGGTATACAACCTCTGCAATCTCCATGCTCCGCTTTACCTCCACAGACACTTGGTACGCAGACTTATGAAGGGGCCTCTGATCACCAGTGTTGACTGGATGTTCAGTGAGGTGAGTCCGTCCCGGCTTGTCCGTGAACAGACTCCTATACCTTCCTAACAACTCGTGCGCAAACTTCCTTTGGGAAGCCGCGAGCTGGGACCCTATCCCCACGTCCTCTACAGAGCCTCCCTGCTTAGCCTCCCCTATGAGATCGGGCAGAGCTCTGCTCGCTGTATCTCCTGATTGTGGGCTACACACCGCCAACACCACTGGTCTACTCGAATGATATTCTTTTAACATGTTGATGTGGTAGCTCAGATGTCTACCTAACTCCTGATCCAGAGCTACCACGTAATTTGACTTGTTCACCTGCAGGATTACCGCATATGGGCCGACCAGGCAGCTTGGAATTTGTTCTGACGAGTTGGCTTCAGAACAAGCACCTACTGCCCCGGGATGAACTCTACTACGGGCATTTTTTATCATACCAGCGCTTCTGCCTGATCTGAGCTCCCTTGAGGTTAGCCTGCTCCAATTCCATAAGATCTGCCAACTGATCTCTGAGCTCCACCACATACTGGAGCACCGTTGCATCTGTTGTGGGGGTCTTCCCCTCCCATTCCTCCCCGAACAGGTTGAGTGGTCCATGGACCCGGCCCCCATAGAAAAGCTCGAAGAGTGACAAACCGGTAGACTCCCGTGGCACCTCCCTGTATGCAAACAGTAGGTGCTGCGGGTGTGCTTCCCAGTCCCCTCCTTCGGCCTCCATAAATACCCGAAGCATCTGCTTCAGGGTGCCATTGAACCACTCAGTCAGTTGGTTTGAGTGTGTTAGGGGGCCGTGTGGAGAGAAGTCACCCCGCACGCAGCCCAGAGTCACTATTTCACTAAGGAAACCTACCCTAGTAAAAATAAGAGCACCTCGGCCACCTTTCCGGGTGTCAATGGAGTAAAGCGCCACCGCCTCTGGGTACCTGGTTGCAAAGTCCACGACCGTTAAAATATATATTTTCCCTGACCTACTGGGAATCATCAGGGACCCAATGATGTCTACTGCCACCCGCTGGAAGGGTTCCCCAATCACTGGTAATGGCCTCAGGGGGGCCTTCGTCCGGTCAACCTTCTTTGGAATGTCCACAACTGGAGGCTCCAAGGCCTGGGAAGTGATGGGTTCAGGATTGGGACCCTGAACTACAGCTGAGGCTGGGTCGAGACCCTGGCGACTCTGGCTCAGAGTCACCGCGGCTACAGCTACGGCATAGTCCTCCTCGTAGCTGCATCAGAGTCGACACAAGTCATTGTCCAACAGTACAGGAGCGTCTAAGCTGGGCAGAAAGCCGACATTGTTTATGCCTTAGCCCGTGCCACAGTCCAAGAACACACGGGCCACTTGGAGGGATTTGCTGCCCCCATCCGCCAGAGTCACCCTCATTCCCTCCCTGGGTAAAAAGTGCTCTGGCCCGACCATATCAGGCCGAACCAGAGTAACAGCATCGCCAGAATCCAGCATACCCGTGGTCATCCTGTCCCCAATGGTCACCTGTCGAAGGTGCTTGATCCGGACTTCCGTGGAACCAAGACCGACCATGGGAAGCTGGTTCAGCTGGAAGAAAGGGGTTGGTCACTTGGGTTGCTGTGACTGGCATTGGGAATGAAGGGGAGGGTGCTGGATCATCTGGGCTGCCTATCCAGGAGACAGCCCAGGCTGCTGGGGGGTACGTAGCCCAGCCCCTGCACCCAAGGACTGGGGAAGCATGGGACAGTCACGTTTCATGTGCCACATCTGGTTGCACCTGAAGCACAGACGTTCATGGACGAACTCGGTGGGCGCCGGCCTGGTGCTGGAAGATGCTGCGGCTGGCCGCCAGGAGCTCATGCTGGTTTGGATGGAATCAGGCTGTCGGGCTGAACCAGCACGGTGGGTTTCAGAGGCACCGTGTGCCGCCTCCGGAGCTGAGGACATGCGGCCACGAAGTAATCTGCTAGGGCAGACCCACTCTCGTACCTGAGGCAAGCATTTTAGCATAAACTGTTCTTTGACCATCAGGTCATGGAGTGTCTTAAATGTTGTCACCTCACACCCGGCGATCCATCTTTAGACTGGTACTCTAGTCGGGACATGAACTTGAGGTGCGTGTCCTGGGACCCCCTTGTTCAGGTCTCTGAACTGAGTCCGGTAGGTCTCCGGGGTTATGGCATAGCGTGACATGAGAACATCCTTCACCACCGGATAGTCCCTTGCATCTTCCTCGTCCATCTCACGATGTGCCACAGCTGCTTGACCAGGTATTTGACCCAGTCTTCCTCAGGTAAGTCACGCATTTTGCAATAGTTCTCAAAGGACCGCAGATATCTATGTCCTCCGTGTCCTCTCAAAACACGGCAAAGCTGCCATACTTGACTCGGGGTCCCGACTGGCATGGGACCTCGGACATCATGTGGACTAGCGGGGCCTTGATCGGATGGGACCACGAGCAGCCAGGACCTGGAGCAGGGCGATTCATTCACCAGGAGTGGCCTCGCTGCCCAGGTCGTTCAGCGCACGCCGGATGTCCGCTCGCATGCCCAACTTCACATCGGGCGGCTCTGTCGAATCCTCCCGTGACTCCTCGTCAGAGTTGGCAGGTGATTCCTGTAGTCCAGAGGGGCCCGGAACTTCCTCAGGGCTGGTCAGTGCCTCAGCTACAACCACTGAGGGCTGCGCCTCATACTCTAGCAAGTCGGCGATCAGCTGCATTTTGTTGTGGTTCCCGGCAAGTATCCCGCACTCCTCACAACGGAGTACGATCGGTCCTTGGTCTAGGAACGATACTTGACAGGCATCCTTGTAGTCTTGTCTGTACATTGACTAAGCTAAAGGACTGGTAAGGGTGTGTGTCTGAGTACTGTACAGTTGTAACTCTGTGTTCTGTGGTCTTCAAAATGGAGACCTCACTCAGGACAAATATTCCCTTTAGAATATCGGTGCTGAGCCTGGCAATCCCACCTCTGCCACCAGAAAATAGCCTGTCACAGGAGACCAGGACTGATACCAGGTATCAATATCGCCAGACAGAACACGAGAGTTTATAAAATTAATTTATTCGAAAAGTATATCCACAACAGTACACATACACAGACAACACACAACTTAACTGGGGATACCCTACAGGCCTAGGTGCAGGGACTTTCTTGCATAGGTGTCCCCTGTTCTGCTTCCTGCACAGGGCCTACTTGTCAGGCCTGAGACAGCACTGGAGTTCTGTATATTCAGCTGGCAATTGCCACCAGAACTTGAGCTAACTAGGGGTCTCCCTCCCCACCTTTTTATACACTTAAAAACATAACTTGGAAACATTCAGGGCCAGGTGCTGCCTACACGCCCAGGCCCTGATTGGTGGGTAGAACTGCAACATAAACAAAGTACAGGGGAAGGTCACAAACCGATTTGCAACAATTCTCCTGCAAACATATTAACCCCTGGTTCCTGAGGTGCTGGAACCAAATAAAATACATACAACAATACATAACACATACAATACCAATGTATTATTGAGAGGTAGGGGTAATGGCAGACTTAACATTTATTGCAGCAGCCATATTTACCCCTACCATCACAGTGGTTACCCTTTCTAATTAAAATACTGTAAACAAAATGTGTGTGTTTATACATATTGTTTATTTAATCTATATATATAAGTCTCAAATAATGTTTGTGTGTGTATGTCTGCTGGACAGCTCATTGGCCTGCGGGCCAGGCAGGGAGGAGCCAGGCAGGGAGAAGAGACACACACACACTCTCCTCACACCGTGACCACGTGCGCCTCTGACCAACACCACACACACACACACACACACACACCCTCCCTTCCCCCTCCCTCCCTCCCTCTCTCCCTCTCCCAGTGCCCGTCACTCTCTCCCGTCAGCCGGACCGCAGCTCACCTTCCACACACCCCCCCCTCCTCTCCCGGTGCCCCTCACTCTCTCTCCTCAGCTGGACCGCTGCTCACCTTCCCCCCTCCTGGTGGCTGTCACTCTCCCCCCTCAGCCGGACAGGCCCCGCACCTTCCCTGCTGCAAGCTTCCCGGTGGCTCCGCAATAAAATTTTCCGCCTCACCATGTCGCAACATCCCCAGCCGCACCATCACACTCACGTGCGCCGCCCTGCACCGGCTCCCGGACGGAGAGGAAGCGCGGCGCGGCCCTCCTGCCTCAGCCGCAAACTCCAGGCTCCTCCCCCCTCGCTCCCAACGAGGAATGGAGTTGAAGCGCGGCGCAGGTCTCCTGCCCCAGCCTGCCACTCTTGCCCCCCCGCCAACTTCCCGAACCCACCTCCTGCCCCAGCTAGATGCCACGGGGATATCAGTGCCAGGAGGGGAACCGTCTGCCGCCAGGAACCTCCACCATCAAGGTAAGTCACCCACCGTCTCCCACCCACCCACTGTCACCCAGTCAAAGTCAACCACCCACCCACACACCCAGTCACCCACACATCCACCCAGTCACCCACACATCCACCCAGTCACTCACCCACCCAGTCACTCACCCACCCAGTCACTCACCCAGTTACTCACCCACCCAGTCACTCACTCACCCAGTCACTCACCCACCCACTTTCACTCACTCAGTCACCCACTCACTCAGTCACCCAGTTACACCATCAGTTACCCACTCACTCAGTCAACCCACCCACTCAGTCAACCTACTCACCCACAGTCAGTCACCCATCCACCCAGTCACCCACACACCCAGTCAGTCACCCACCCATTTAGTCATCCACTCACCCACCCATTCAGTCACCCACCCAGTCAGTCACCCAAAACCACCCACCCATTCAGTCAGTCACTGACCCCACCCACTCACCGACCCCACCCCACCCACCGACCCCACCCCACCCACTGACCCCACCCCACCCACTCACCGACCCCACTCACCCCACCCACCGACCCCACCCACCCACCGACCCCACCCACCCACTCACCGACCCCACCCACCCACTCACCGACCCACTCACCCACCGACCAAAACCCACTCACCCACCCAGTCACCGACCCAGAAAAAGTCACCGACCCAAAAAAAGTAACCCAGTCACCGACCCACCGACCCACCCACCGACCCACTCACCGACCCAAAGTCACCCACCCAGTCACCGACACACCCACCCACTCAGTCAAGTGTCACCCACCCACTCAGTCACCCATCCACCCACAAACCCACTCAGTCACCCACACACTCAGTCAACTCAGTCACCCACCTAGCTGTCAAGGGGGGGAAGCCCAATCCTGTCGCTCGCCCCCCCAAAATTACATCCCGGGCAATGCCGGGTATATCAGCTAGTTATATATATATTTACACACACACACACACAAAAATAGTTATTTGTTTAGCAGTTTCCATTTGTAATACATTGTTTTCAACAGTTTTTACTTTTCGCTGGAATTAGGCGTTAAAAACCTGCTTTTTTCTTTACGGACTGCAGCAATTGTAAATTCCCAGAGTAAAATAAATGTCAACATTCTCTACAATATACATGGAAAGATATTTTCTATGATCAGAGCCGGCGAAGGGGGAGAGAGACTATGACACCCAGATATGCACTCCTGTTTTTCTGATGTAGATGTCTGAATAAATCCCTATATAGGTTTAACAGGGCACGAATGTGAGTTTGATATATTTTTTTTTGATGTGTGACATTGGAAGATCGGGTTCATTACAGTGTTTTAATTATTTTTTGCCACTTAGGTGTGAAGAAAGCAGGGTTCCTTGAACGCATCACATGCTGTGACAGTGTTTCTTGAGCGGTTTCACTGCTAATGCTGAGAAAGTCTTACCGATTTTAGACTTTTTTTCTAACGCGCTACTCGGTACTAGAGTGGACGTAGGAGCTTAGGGAGGACACCCCTCCCAAACCTACATCTGGGACGTGCTGAAAGAAACCGGGACCGACGAGGAACATCAACAGGTGGGAAACACGAATGGGAGCAGGAGAGCTGGCTGCCAGGGTAGTAGGGCCTGTTTGCAGTGTTGTGTTTAAACAGGTAAGTTATTAATTCCTTTCAGGATGGAAGTAAAGCTTCCTGATTTATTAAAGCAGCAGGGAGCTTATTCCAAAGTCTTGGGGCTTTTCTTTAAAAACAAAAAACAAAGAAGTGCTCCCACCAGCTTTATTAACCTTAAACCGAGGCTCAATCAGGTGAGGAGCGATGGCAGATATGAGAGCCTGGTTGGGGGGGTCTTGGGGGAGGGGGGGTTACTGATTGCAGTTCTGAAGGAACGGGCGGGGCTATTTCATGGATAGACACATGAGGGAAAAAGTGCGCTACTAGAATCTAATACACATTGTTAACCCATATGGGTATACCACGTGAAGGTGCAAATAAGATAGAGGATTTACGTGATCCTATACAGTCAATTGGAGCGTCTGCAGCCGTGTACACAAGGGGTGGCTCAACACCACCGGAACTATAACAAAACACAAAAAAACAGCGCACAACGCTCATAGTGCATTAAAAGAATTATATTCCAAAAACACAATGGTTAGGTGAGTATTCTGCGTACATCAAGGTTAGATAAAAACAGCATTCATGGGACATATGTTACCCAAACACCAACAGCGGGATCGGAAGATCGGCAGGGCACCATCTGTCTGTCGAGGGAACACCATCTGTTGGTTACCAGGCTACTCGTTGTTACAGCCACACACCTCGGAGGGGAAAGCTATCGCCCGGCTGTCCGTGCTCACAGTCCAGGTGTTTGGACAGTGTGGCAATGGTAATGTCCCGAATCAGTGAGTCCTGCTGCAGGCTGTAGTCAGCCGTTCCGGGAGGGAGAGTTCACAGCGCTCGTGCACAGTACACAGTACCTCCACGTGTCTCCGTCGGATACGTCACTGGATTGCGTCGCTGAATAGCATCACTGTGTGGTGTAGTTTGGAACACTCCAGTACAGATATCGGCTTGAAGCCAGGCAGCAGATTCAAAGTGGCTAGGATCAATCCTTAGAATTCACAAATGTGATTTGGAGAAAATCGTATTCCAACACGTTTCAAAGCTAGAATGCTTCTTCGTCATCTTCAAGCTGATATCTGTACAGGAGTGTTCCAAACTACACCACACGGTGATGCAATTCAGCGACGCGATCCAGTGACGTACCCGACGAGTCGACGGAGACACGTGGAGGTACTGTGTACTGTGCACGAGCGCTGTGAACTCTCCCTCCCGGAACGGCTGACTACAGCCTGCAGCTGGACTCACTGATTCGGGACATTACCATTGCCACACTGTCCAAACACCTGGACTGTGAGCACGGACAGCCGGGCGATAGCTTTCCCCTCCGAGGTGTGTGGCTGTAACAACGAGTAGCCTGGTAACCAACAGATGGTGTTCCCTCGACAGACAGATGGTGCCCTGCTGAGTCTTCCGATCCCGCTGTTGGTGTTTGGGTAACATATGTCCCATGAATGCTGTTTTTATCTAACCTTGATGTACGCAGAATACTCACCTAACCATTGTGTTTTTGGAATATAATTCTTTTAATGCACTAGGAGCGTTGTGCGCTGGTTTTTTGTGTTTTTTTTTTGTGTGTGTGTTAAATATTTCATGGATAGCCTTAAAGGTAAGGGTCAATATCTGAAGAAGGCCTACAAAAGAGCCAAACATACGACTCGTAGGTCTCTTATAACAGATAAACCCCCCAACCACTCAAATAGAGTGATACGCTTCATAGGCACATTCAATAGAGAATGGCCAAGGGCACGGGCCATTCTCCAGAAGCACTGGCATATCTTGAGGGCAGACGGGCCGAAACGCGTCAAGAGGATCCGTTTGCACTTTGTTTCATTAAAGTTTTTTATGAATCACTGATCAGCCTTCTCTGATGTTCATATACCACGGCTGTGCGGCGCTTAGACCTTCCCTGGGAGGATTTCCAGTACTTCAAGGAGTCACCAAAGAACACCCAGCGATGGCCAGTAGACGAGCTCGCAATCTGCGTGACCTATTGGTCCACAGTCACTTCACTGAAAAATCATCAAGGACATGGTTACCACCTAAGCCCACAGGGTCCTACACCTGCCAAAGGTGTAAGGCCTGTCAACATATGAAGATAACGAAACAATTTACAAACTGGAATAACACCAAAACATACCAGATCCGTACCTTCATTAATTGCCTAGGCGCTGGCGTTATATATCAAGGCATTTGCATCTGTGGGAAAATCGACGTTGGTAAAACCAGACGCTGCTTAAAACAGCGAGTTCTTGAACATATTGGTACAATAAGAAATAAAGCTGATAAACCCCTGTCTAGACACATCAATCTATGCCATGGAGGGGACATTGTAGCCGTGAAATTTTGTGGGATCGACCATTTTACTAGCGGCCAAAGGAAGGGGGACTGGGACACAGCCCTCCTCCAAAAAGAGTCCCAGTGGATCTATACACTTGGAACATTAGCACCCAGAGGTCTTAATGAGGGGTACCTATTCACCCCATTCATATGATCCAGTAGCTATGAGCACTTTACTGTACTTTATGCCAAGGGAATATGGTTAACACCTTCCCATCTCATATGCTCTGCCATTCTCTGTAAGTCAGAGATATCCTCAATTCATGACTACACACCATTTCAGGCTAGGAAGCTATAAATATCCGGGTGTCTCTGGAACCCCTAGGTCTCAATGTGTCTTTACCATTGAACCTATGACTAACATACTGTTATTGCCAGTAGTCATACTATTGTGTAATAAAGATCTTTGACTGCCCTTGTATGGTCAGAGAGAGATATATGGAGTATGTCCTTCTGAGCAACCTGATTGCATAATTTATTAATGTATCACAATTATGCACCTAATACTAATATGGAATGGTAGAATATAATCTGTCCAGACCGTGTATATATGCTGCGGATTTCATAGCTGTGTATGTAGACACAGGATTCCATGCACGCATCTGGCACAACAAGGGTTAATACTGACATTACTTACCTGGAAGACCTATAAATACCTGCTAGCCTGCAGGGTTCCCTCATCACTACTTGCAACTTGCCTTGAAAAAGCGTCTCTCGCGAAAACGCGCGCGTCGGCTCATTCCTAGGCTAAGGCCCCGCTACAAGAGTCAACGCGCCTGCACTGCAGACAGGCGGGGCACTGACACTACACAGACCGCGATATGCGGTCTGTAGGGAGCGGGAGCCGGAGTGGGAGGTGGGCGGGAGTGGGAGGATTGACAGGGAGGGGGGCCCGTGGCTGTTGAGCGGAGGGACCCTCGACTCTCTCTCCCCCCCCCCCCCCTCCCTCCCTCCACGGGCTGCAGGAGGGAGCTGCTGATGGTAAGTAAAACACACACACACGCAGGCACTCATACATACACACACACTCATACACACACACACACACACACACACACACAGGCAGGCACTCACGCACTCATATATATACACACACACACACACACAGACAGAGGCAGGCACTCACGCACTCATACACACACACACACACACAGACAGAGGCAGGCACTCACACACTCATACACACACACACACACACACAGACAGAGGCAGGCACTCACGCACTCATACACACACACACACACACAGACAGAGGCAGGCACTCACGCACTCAGGCACACACATACACACATACACACACACAGACAGGCACTCATGCACTCAGACACATACACACACACAGACAGGCACGCACTCAGACACACACACAGACAGGCACTCACGCTTTCACTCCACACTTCTCCCCGCTCCCCGAAGCCTCCCCTCCTCCCGAAGCCTCCCCTCCCCATTGGCTCACAGCCACACCACGTGACGCGTCAACGCTAGGGATCACCATTTTCTTGTGTCCCCTAGCGGCTGACGCGTCACAGCGTGTAGTGCGCTGTTCTGCCAGGGGGGACCGGCTCGCGAGGATTCCCCTGCTGGTGGGGAACTCGCGTGTGGCCGCCCGCGCCAACGAGCGCAGCGGGACCGAGGCCCTAGACATGCACGCGCAGGGATTGATTACCACCGCATCTGACTGTCTCGCATGGCGCGCTGACGCGGTTCCCTGCTCGTGATCTGATATAGGCTTTGTGTTCCGACGGACCAATATAAGCCTCGTAACTTGACTAACAGGGTTTTTACTCTTCAGATACATGTACTTACGCAAGACTATGAGATATTGTACCCCACTAGCTTGCCAAATAACACACTCCGGCTCCTGCTATTGAAACTGATATGTATTAGGGGCTTATCTTCATTAGGAATATATATGAGTACTTCCTCTCTAGGGGGTGTTGTTTTAAGTACATATTCAGTACTTTGATCACATTATCTGCTCACTCCAGGATCAGCGTGTACTTTAGCTGACCCACTAAGTTTGCTTAACGGTGCTCCAGGGACTAAGATATCATTGTACCTCCTCTGACCCCTAAGGTTACTACAGGACATTCCATATTTGTGATACCAACCCCTAGACCCTAAGGAGGCTGGTATCTATGCTGTGAAGACACAGCTGGTATTATTCTCTCACAATCTGTTCTCAATGAGACTGTACACACCTATACCTATAGTGTAAATATACCGATGTACAGTCAGATAAAGGCAAAGTATTAAAGTTTAATAAATCTGCCTGGTAACACTGTTGTTAACTCCCCCAATGGAGGGTCATGTGAGGTCATATCAGCCATCATACAGATGCGATAAAACCTATATAAGATACCTCAGCATTAGGAGAACTACCTGGACACACCATTGCATTTACTTTATCTATGCAAGGTCATATGAGGTCATATCATTTATTCATTGGTGTGAAAATCCTATACCTCTACCTTGTCAAATGGAGGATTCAGATTAGCCCAGAGCTACCAAATACCTTTACTACTTCAATTGTGGTATACTAATTATACTTGTAGCCATGTATAAAAATGGTATACAGCTCCTTCTCATGCTGGCAGTAAACCTGGTAAGTATGCAGGGTTGCCAGCAACAATCATGGAGGTTTGCCCTCACACCCTGGTGAGGTGTCATATGTAACAAGGGAAGTGACAACATGCTCTGTGTCCACTGTTAGTGACACAGAGGGCTGTCTTTTCTGAGTCTATATAAGACACTGCACTGCCTAAAGTTAGTGTGTTAACCAGGAGAGAAAAGGCGTATCTGAAGCAGTTCAAAGCTGTCAGATTTAAGTGCTAGCTGACTACACACTGTTCAGGGATCTGGCACAGATGGTGATCTCCCTTAGGGGAGAGGTGAGCCAACTCTATTGAGAGAGGAGGAACCTTCTGCGAGGAATGTACTCCAACAGGATGAGCGGCTAGCGTGACCGCGATGAGGGGCAGTCTGTCCATGAAGATGACAATAAAGATGCCCTTGTTCAATACAACCCTTCTGTGTGAGTGTGGAGTCATTCTACAGAAGGAGGTACCACAGAGGAGGTCCCCATCAGATACATCCCCCTGCGGCCGCAGAGATCCTGATGGGGTGGAGGCGCTGCATCGTATGTGAGTAAGACTCAGAACACTACCTCAGATGCCTGTCATGCTGATATCCCCATACCAACCCAGAGGGAGACTCAGGAGTCCTGTAAGCCAGCAGGTGCACCACACAATACACATCCATGTAATGGGGCTAGTAGACCACAGGGGCCAATGTGAGACTGGTGGGGCCCGAAACACCGTTACATTTGGAGGCGCTGCTGAGATACCTATCAACAGGACAGATTTTTGCTGGGCACACTAGGAAAAGGGAGAGTGTATGCTGCCAGTCAGTGCTGTGGATGTGGGATGGAGCCTAGGGGTAGTCAGGAGTGTGATGGAATTTGTCAGCTCGCAAAACACAACCTAGGATCCTGAGGAGTACAGTGGGTCTGGAGCCAGGGCTATAGCTGTTCTAGTCACCTTGAGGCGGCTAGTGGTAGGATGCCTGAAGGGATAGCCTGTTAATAAGGGTCAGGAATTCTGGAGAGGGTCTGCGCTAGGTTGGCCAACAGTAGGTAGACTTCCAAGTACTGCATGGGAGAAACCAGAGTACTCTAGCCAGGAGCCAGGACACTTACCGCAGAGCACATACTGGAGGAAGGTGGACACAGCATACACTGAGAGAGTGAGCCTAGCCTGAGGTAGTGCACGAGTCAGACGTACATTAGATACACATAGGTGGTGCATCGTGGCATTCTTTATTGCATCGAAATGGCAGCTGCCCTGCAGAGAGGAGCGTCATGTGTGATAAGAGAAATTATAGTGTGAAGATGGCGACCGCAAGTAGAGAAGCTCCGCGCGGTGCGGAGAGTCCAAGATGGCGGATCGCGGCTGATGGAGCAGGCGCACGTGGGGTGTATGCCACGGAGGAGAGAGCTGCTGAAGTGACTTTGGCAGGCTTGCTATGGAGTGGCGCCAAGGCTGTGGCCGCGTCATTTTTGTCCTGCCTAGGATCTCGGGGTGCTACCCTGGAGGACAGTGTTGAGGACATTGTTGTAATGTGTGGGGCGGATGGAGAATCTGATCGCCAGACTGTGATCCCAAAACAAAAATCTACCTCAATTGCTATTGTGAACGGCCGTGCAAACCAAAATGGCGGTTCCCGCTTCCCTGGGAGACCGCGTGGGCCGAGTGCAGAGAATTCTGCAAATGCTAAAGTTGCAGAGAGTTGGCCGGGATTGGCGCCAAGCAAAGAACCCCACCCTGCTGGGGGTAGGGGCGCGAAAGCTGTGGCCACACCCTCCTGGACTGTGACAGGCTTAGAGCCAGTGCTGGGTCACCCAGTGAATCTGTGGGACCCTCCCCTAATATCCACCAGGGGGAGGGGTCTCCGTCTTTGCCAAATGAGAGTGGAGCTGGCTGAGGGAGGAGTTAAAGAAACGACCCCTGCCCTTCAGTTGCGAGGAGCTGGTGAACAGGCAAGACCACTTTGTAAAGTATCTCCCTGTAACCAGTACATAGAGAAAGAGGAAAAGATGGACATCCTAGCACACCCCTACTCGTTGCCAGGAGGCTTCCTGGTGATCAAGGTGGGTGACACTGAAACGATACGCTGCCTGTGTATGCAGTGCCGATTGCCGGGTGGAGTAGCCAGTACAACGGCTAGGTGCCCTCAATGTGGAATCCACTACCTATGGGCCGTGCAGCCATTTGTGCCGGGAAACACCATGGAGGCGGGAGCGGAAACAGCCAAGCTGACGGCTGAAGCCTCGCCCAAGATCAAAGAAGAGCCAGCTGACCCCGGAGAATGGGGGTCGCTGTTGATGATAGCAACGGAACCTAAGGAGCCAGGGGCCTGCAACCGCGGTGAGAACCTGGAACCTCGCCGTTGGTCTCCTACGGGAGTGCCACTCCCTGAGTCGGACTCTGCATCTTCGGACAAAGAACAACCCAGCCCGACATCGGTGGTGATGCGCCTACCGGCGGACCACTACGGTGGCGTTGTAAAAGAACCAGGCCTTACCTGTCAAGCGGCGGAGCTGAGTCTCGAGGTGCCGAGATAGCCTGTGCGGAGACAACCGGAGCGGAGGAGTCCCACGGCCGTGGTGACTTCCAGCGTGGAAGGCGGAGAAGACCCCATCCCGAGCCGACAGAGCAGTGAGACACATCCTTACCCTCCACAGGCGCCGGTGGTGGCAACGGCGAAGGGAGGCCTAGCCCAGGGCCGAGCGGAACGGAGAGCAGAACCTTCACTTCCGGTGGCGGATGTCGTTGTGGAAGAAGAGGTTCCGGTTGGGAGCCCAACCCAAGATGGCGGCGCCTCATCCCCAGAAACTGATGACATCACTTCCGACGGACACTGCGGAGCCGGATGGAAGATGGCCGCGCCCTCGCGACCGCCGTGCTGTACAAGGTCACCTGGATCCGGGAAGGGAAAGAGCTGGCAGGCCCTGCGGAAGCCTGGGAACCAGGAGACGGGTGAGCCGGAGTCCCAACCCGATGATACTGGTCGAGGTAGCGAGAAGCTGCGGGTTGTTGTGCCGCATCGGCCTATGGCTTTTCCCTATGCCCAGCCCCCGGCTTTAGTTAAAACCCCCGCCCCTGTCACCTCTTCATCTAGGTCCCAGTCGAGCCAAGGGTTGTCTGGGGAGTCACGGGATACCTCCGATGAACGGGCTGGTTCGAATCTGGACTGGGGCGATTGTTTTACCTCCGATGAGGGATTGGGGAGGGAAATGTCTATGCGCAAAGTATCTTCATGTACTAGCGATAGTAACAGTACTATGAATGTGAGATGTATGCCTAAGTGTTTAGGGTCTTATTCCAGGTCCACCGGGACATCTGGAATCTCTTCAGGGGGAGAACCGGAAGAGGGTGAGGATACTGTAGCTACTGTAGAGAGAGTAAAGGAGAAGGAAACCAGGTGGTGGGCGCCCATGTTTGAGGGGTATGAGGCCTGGATGGACCGTACACGGTTCATATTAAGGAGTGATGGAATCATGGACTACTGGTGGGAAGTAGGAGAGTTCTCTGAGGAGGAGCGCTTAGAAGAGCTCTGACTCCGGTGGCATGACATACACACAGGGGTAGTTACTCCCAGAGGGTCGGCCATATTTTGGTACCTAGTGGAACCTGATGAGCCTTTATCATGGGTACTGCCAGGCAGGGCAGGCAACAAAAAGCTAATTCGCACCAGCAGGGCTGAAAGAGCCATTGTCACTAAATATAAGAAATCCCATGGCTTAGAGTACCCTTACGTGCCAGAACCCTTAATGCAGAAGATTGAGGATGGTAGGGATACGTGGCTGAGGGAGACAGTGGAGGAATACATACTGAGCAAGTCAGGTGGGTATGCTGGGTTTAAAACGGAAGAGCGAATCGCACACCTTATGAGAGTGTGGAGTGTTGGGCGCAACATTTACATGCACCGGATGGAATACAGGCCAGAAAATGTGCCGCCTAGAGCGTATAGCGTGACTGTCAATGATGTAAATGATAGGGAGGTACAAAAGCCAGACCCTAGGCACTATTGTTAGTGTAGTGGAATATGGATTCTCCTTAGGAGCAGTGCAGTTTGCAGGTCAGCATGCACTGTGTGCAATTATGTTACTGTGTGAAGAAATTATCGAGTGTGAAATAATGTATTTTTATAATATGTTGTTCTGTTATGTGTTGCAGTGCTACCTGGAAGAAGGTTCTGCAAATTTAGATCCCAGCCAGGTCGTTGGGTTTCACCAGGGGGAGAATGTAGCCAATATAAAAATGGTATACAGCTCCTTCTCATGCTGGCAGTAAACCTGGTAAGTATGCAGGGTTGCCAGCAACAATCATGGAGGTTTGCCCTCATACCCTGGTGAGGTGTCATATGTAACAAGGGAAGTGACAACATGCTCTGTGTCCACTGTTAGTGACACAGAGGGCTGTCTTTTCTGAGTCTATATAAGACACTGAACTGCCTAAAGTTAGTGTGTTAACCAGGAGAGACAAGGAATGTCTGCAGCAGTTCAAAGCTGTCAGATTTAAGTGCTAGCTGACTACACACTGTGTTCAGGGACCTGACACAGATGGTGATCTCCCTTAGGGGAGAGGTGAGCCAACTCTATTGAGAGAGGAGGAACCTTCTGAGAGGAATGTACTCCAACAGGATGAGCGGCTAGCATGATCGCGATGAGGGGCAGTCTGTCCATGAAGATGACAATAAAGATGCCCTTGTTCAATACAACCCTTCTGTGTGAGTGTGGAGTCATTCTACAGAAGGAGGTACCACAGAGGAGGTCCCCATCAGATACATCCCCCTGCGGCCACAGAGATCCTGATGGGGTGGAGGCGCTGCATCGTATGTGAGACTCAGAACACTACCTCAGACGCCTGTCATGCTGATATCCCCATACCAACCCAGAGGGAGACTCAGGAGTCCTGTAAGCCAGCAGGTGCACCACACAATACACATCCATGTAATGGGGCTAGTAGACCACAGGGGCCAATGTGAGACTGGTGGGGCCTGAAACACCGTTACATACTATAAACTAGATACCACACTAACCATGCCAGTAACTGTAAATACAATCACCTGATCTACCCTGTTGTAGTTTATCAGTACGACTGCGGATTGATTTACTATTTATCTTATCTTGCATATAAGCTAAGAGAATTCCCTGGACGTCCTATTGGTTGACAGACCCTCTACAAGGACTGTCATTTAGTGTTATCTAGCAATGGTCTATTGATACACTTTGATTTACAGGATCCTGAGGCAAACAGCTATCAGTCTCAAGATCCAACCAACCTTCAGTTCAATCTTTTAACACCCATTATTTTATCTATTGTTACATAATAAAGGAATATTTTAATTACTACATTAACCACCAGAGGGTGAGCCTGAGTGCTATATTTGGGTCACTTTTCTCCCTATATTATTCAATATCTTAAAAGTAACCTTTTGCTCCACCGAGAGCCAGTGCAGATCATGTAATACGGGCGAGATGTGGTCTCGCCTTGCCTGCTATAAGACGAGCTATGGCGATTGTATCAACTGCAGGGCTTTGATATGGTTTTCTGGATACCCATCAGCAGTGAATGAGCAAAATCCAGTCTGGAGAGGACCAAGGCAAGTGCTACGTTTTTACAGTGGTGCCCACCTGAGGTGTGGGATTGGGTCTTTTACCGAAAGCCTGCCACTTGCCACGATGCAGCCAACTTGGCTGATGAGTATATCACAAGTCGTGCCCTGTCCCGCAAGAAAGGGTCTGCCCAGAATGGAGCCACTCCGGCTCGGGCAGCTAACAGCACTCCACAGTGGAAAGCAACAGAATCTGCAGAGGCGAGTACAACCAAGTCTGCAGACTTCAAGCACAAACTGAGGTGTTACCGGTGCAAATCTGACTGAGCAACTCCGACCAGACTGTCCTGAGCAGTCCAGTTCACACAGTACCCCTCAGGGACAACGTACTCCAGCTGCCAACCCAGTCGCCTTCGTGGGACTGGTACTCACAGCGGAGCAGTGTGCCGCCATCCAGCAAGTACAGCAGTGGACTCAGGCAGCGAGTACTACCCCTTTAACAAGTGGCAGAGCAGCGGAGGCAGAGGGGCATCGGATTGCAGCTGTCTGGCTGAATCCAAAGATGTGAAATGAAAGCATTTGAGGCCAGTGACCATCGGAGCTCGGCAGGCAGCCAACTCTGGTGAGACCTGATATGGTCAACCCAGAGGATCTGCTCCCGGGCATGGGGATGCAGATCACCATGCCAGACGGGAGATCTAGGTCAATCCACATCGCCCGGGTGTTCCTTGATTGGGGTGCCAGTCGAGGTATGAGAGATGTGGGCGTTTTGCCTGGGTTGGGTACTGATGAGATACTCGGCAACGACCTGGAGCACCGCATCTTTTCGTTTGCGGAGGATGCTGCTCCCATAGCAGTCATCACCAGAAGCTCAAGTAAAGCACTTGTCCAGGTATGGGAGCCTTTGGTACACCTGCCCATTGAGGATGTCACCATCCCTTTGCATTTAGGACCAACAGGTCCTGCGGTTCCTAAGGAGTCCAGTAACCCCAGTCCGGGGCAACGGTCCCCAGCTACAGGATGGACGTCCTGCGAGAGTCTATATACCCAGGGGGAGCAGACAGGAGCCGTGCAGAAGCTCCAAGTAAAGATACAGCCAGCAGTAGCTAAAGATTTGTTTTTTTTATCCAGGGGTCCCAAGCAGGCGGGCTGGGAGTCCCCTGCAACAATGTACTCCTGGGAAGCCTGATAGGGTCTGGCCCAGGCACCGGTACCCACGGATGGGGATGCTGGTGAAAGTACCCACAGAGAAGATGCTGGTGACCGCAGTCACAGAAAGCCACAGTCGGGCAGTTGCCCCGGCATCGATGCCCCTCAAGAGGGTTGATGCTTCCCAGCGTTTGGATCCCAACCCACAGATCATAGCTCCTCTACTTTTGGAGCCCCCACAAAGGGATCAGGCAGGTAAGTCAGACCATGCCCAACCAGTGTCCCCATGTATGTGATGTTCCCCATTGTGACCTGTTCAGACAGTGTAGGGAACTATCAGAGCGCATTGTGTTATACCGGGAGGTGGTGCGGGCAGATGCGGATCTACTTGCGGACCCGGGTATGGATTCAGTCTGGCTCTCAGCCCCAGGAGCTCTGGATATGGTAGAGGTAGCAAGGGATCAGCTAGTGGTCCCTTGGAGGTATAGGGAAAGCTCTGTGGAGCAAGGGGAGCTAACTCCCCAGCTCGCAGCTCCCCAGCTCGCAGCTCCCCACTGGGAGTGGAAGCGAGAGATGTCAGGGACTCACAGGGTCCCTGTTATGGATAAGCCAGGGGGAACCCAGTTGACTGATCGCCCGGTAGACTCAGGCGGTCAGCAGCCCCTCCATCCGACTGAGTACCATGTCATGGTGGGGGGGAAAAGGTATGACAGGGAGATCAGGGACACGCAGCAGTACTATAGGGATTTAGTGACTGGCTACAGTGTTGTGACAGACCTCCTAACTAAGATGACTGACAAGAGGGCATTGGTGCTGGCAGCCTCGTCCCTCGAGGATGGACTGGCAATTCAAGGTGTGCAGCCCTGCATTGCTGCAGCCAGCAGCCCCAAGCCCCTGCAGTCTTTTGTGACCTCAGTGGTCAGTGTCCCCAAACCTTGGGTGGTGGTGTGGGGGGGGGGATCCGGTGTGTTGACCCACCAGAACAGTGCCCTGCTGGACATGGACTATGGAGCGGGCAAGGACTATCACCAGGCTGAAGGACTTTATCAGCCAGAGAGACTGTTATATCCCTGGAACCTCATTTTCTTTCAGGCTCAGCAAGCCACCTGATATGGTAACTGTCCTGGAGACTTCATCTTGAGGGGGGAGGTGTGACGGTAGGGGGTAACCAGGCTCTCAAATAAAGGTTAAGTCCGTTTTTGGTTACCCCTAATCCGTATATAAGGGTTCAAGAGAGTTAGGTCTTTGGCCCAGTAACAAATAAAAATATTTTGTGTTTTTATTTTTCCGGGCATGAGTTTCAAGGAGGATTTAGCGGACGAATTGTTGTCAGACTGTGTCTTGGTAGTTGGGGTCCGGAGTTGTCGGTTCCCCTAAAAATGTACCCGGGAATCATGCCCGATTCTCGGATACACGTAGGCACATAGTCCCAGCAATATCTCCCCTTGAAAACGCAAGTGTGACTCACCGCTAGGGTTCCCTGCTTCAGCATAGCCCAGAAAGGTAAATGGGGCACAGGGATGAAAAGTGTCCCTGTAACTGAGGAGATCCCTAGGTTAAGGGGGGTACCCTAGTTAATGCCCAGGTAGCCCAGAACCTGTATTGGGTTTGTGGGTTTGTCCACTAGCAACCTATTACATGTTTGCATATATAAATGCCACCACAGGAACCATTAATACAATTAAAGCAGTACCCTCTGTTTTAATGATATAAAGTCACTATTTACTGACACTTGAGGTTACTAGAGCATAACAACACACAATCTGCTCCACCAGGGGTCATTAATCAGTTACTCCAACAGTTTTCTGTGGTCTGCTACTAGAGCCACACAAACCTGAAATCAGACCTTTTAAACCACTATTATCACACTCTTACGCTCTCCATTTAGTGGCGAACACCTACTTTACTACATTAGGAATAGCAGTATTAGATAAACTCCAATACCTAGGGGAATACTGCTTACCCACTTAGTAGGGTTGTTTCGCTTTTTGTAGGAAAAAGGCATTCTACCTTTACCTGGCTGCACCAGGACTGAAGGTGACTTTACACATATTCCTACGGGAATACATATTACGGATTAGAACATTATATTCACATGAATCCGAGGGAGACAGTTTGAGCAAGTGGTTCTTCTGAGATCTTTTTATGTTTTGTTTAGTCCATTATTATTTTACTTATTTACCAATAAAGGTTATATTTTAACTATATCATCATTACACCGCTGGGAGTGCTATACTAAGGGCCTTCTTTTTCTACCTATGTCTCTTCATAGGGATTCCTTTCCTCCATTATCATAGCTTCAGCACCCCAACGTTATTTAAGACAGTAGCTAAAGTGTTCTCCCTCCCATACCCACTCCCTGTTTTTCTACCTATATTTTATTAATACATTGTATATAGTATCATATATATAGTATATAGTATATGTTGTGTACTGTAAGGCAGTGGGACTTTCGGAACAGATGTTCAAACAGATTGCCAGGGCTAACCCATAGGTGCCGGTAATTCTGCTGGACATCTGAGTTCAAAGTAACCAGAGGATGCCAGAGGTGTGAAGGGCATTGGATGGCAGGGAAGGGCTCAAGTACCCAGGTCAGGAGGACAATGGCAGTCGTCTGGGCTGCCATTTGTTCTGCCAGACCTAGTGGAGCCTGACCCAGCGGGTGGCATTGAGATAGCAAGGGACGGAGGTCTCAAACTTGTGCATGTCCCTTGGCAATTTCATATTTCCCACTGACCAGGCTTTTTATACCGGCTTGTCTCTGATTAGCTGCTGAGGAGGTTCCCACGCGATGATTGGCTGCTGAATTTCATGAATGAAACTCAGAGTACTATAAGAATCGTGTGAGACAAGCAGATTTGAGATTCCCAGCAGTAAGAGCGTGGACGGGCTTTTCAAAGTTGCTTCTGCGTGAATAGCAGGGCAACCGGCTTCGATTTCAAGCCAGCAAAGCCTGCCGGCCAGATTCTAAGTCCAGCTTTTTGCGGCCACGTTCTCAAAATCGAACATAGAGGACGCGGCTGGGATTTCATGCCAATTTCGGTTCCAAAGAATCGGTGGTAGCTCGCGGTCAAGAAAAGTCCAAGTTCTCAGGAGAGAAGGGAGTGGAGGCGTGTGGAACATCACACCGATTTGGAGATTTCGAGCTAAGTCCCGGTCAGGGGGAAACTCTTATTTAGAGTTCCCTACACCTAGATGAGTCTAGTTTTCGACCCCCAGACCCTGAGTAAGTGTGTTTTTCGTCTGTATTTTGTGTTCCATTGTGTGTAAGCGAATTTATGCAGAATAAATTACAATTTATTTTATTACCTAGTTTTGCTCAAGGAATGATCCTGGTAAAAAAAGGTGTAAACTGCCTCCTGTCTCCTGTAACATAGAAAAAAATACAGCGCACAACGCTCATAGTGCATTAAAAATTATAATGTTCAATTGTGCAATACAGGTGAGTATTAAGCGTACATTAAGGATGATTTAAAACAGCATTTCAGGGATTGTTACCCAAATGCCAACCAGGTGTCTCCGGGGCGATGTCATCTAGGTTGGTCACAGGTTGATGACTTGTAGATCTTGGGAATACACTTCTAGTACCCTGGGTGTGGTAGGGTCCGCTTTGGCAGAGAAACGAGTTTAGCTGGTGAGGGTGATGGGCTTGTGGTGAATCACTGCATGCCTGCCGCCCCGACTCTCCGTCTCGGAAGGCGTGACGTCACTCTCCCGCGACAGGGAATATCGCGCGCCTCAATCTCCTCACGATCCAAATTCACAAAGTATAGACTTCAGGATGTGCGTGTCAATTGGTAATCGAATCACAGTCTATTCCAACGCGTTTCGAAACCACAGGGGTCTCTTCATCAGGGAATAATGTATATTGAATTCTCAGCTTAGAATACCCCACGCATCACTCCCCATTGGTCCGTGACTGTAGTCCTCCAACCATCAGAGAGGGAGCGGGGGAGGGTCGGAGACTCGAGGCCATCACTCAAAGTGTATAGCATTTGAATCAATTACATAGATAAAACATTACATACATTTAAATATATATTTAATCAACCATGAATAGTAAAAAACCTATTCAGCATGTAGTTAATTGCTGGAAGGCTAGAATGGAAAATAAATAAAAATTAAAAATACATATTTAATAAAAAACACATACATATATATTTAATGGTTTATAAAGAAAATTAAAACGTATATTAAAAAACAAAGCACAAAATTGGAGCAAAAAGATATACTTATATCACATCCTATGGATATGATATATAGTGGCATAAAGGTTGTTAATACATTGAGTTCTTTAAGTAAATCATAAGAGGATCAGTATAGAGACCAAATATCAATATCCTCATTGAGACCTCCTGGATACAAAGTATTAAGCTTATGTATCCAGAAGGTCTCTTGCACGGGGAGATCTTTCACTCTATCCCCACCCCTTCTATTTCTTGGGACATATGTAATACCCTTTAATAGGTGCGAAGAGGGGTCCTTATTATGGTGTGATGCATAATGCCTAGAGAGGCTATGTTTAGCATATCCATTTCTAATATTACGTATATGTTCCTGTATACGTACTTTGAGGCTGCGTTTAGTGCGGCCCACATATTGTGAACCGCAAGGACACTCTATTAGATAGACTATATGGTCTGAGTTACAGTAAATAAAATCTGTAACATCAAATGTCTCTCCAGTGGAATTGGACTTGAATGATTTTTTGTCCGAGTGAAGATGTTTACACACTGAACATTTCCCACACTGGAAGTTCCCCACAGGTTTAGCTTTTAGCCCCATGTTCCCACCTAAACTACTGTCACTAGTATTAATATCACTAGGAGATAGGGAAACTATTCAGATTCCTGGCTTTTCTGTAAATAAATTTGGGATTTTTTGAAATATGTGTCCCCAATATCGGGTCATTTGATAATATAGACCAATGTTTTTTGACAATTTCTTCTATCTTGGTTGTCATTGAATTACAGTTTGTAATGAAGGATACATTACATTGTCCATTATTAACATCCAGATTTTTTCTTTTTGGATTGGGAATTAGCATTTGACCTCTGTCTAATTTCCGTACCCTCTCTAGGTCCTTATCTAATTTCTGCATAGAATACCCTCTCTCAAGATATCTTGAGTGTAATTTAGTAGCTTCTGTTTCAAAATCATCCTCTGTGCTTCAATTTTTCTTAAGTCTAATAAATTGACCGCCTGGAATATTTTGAATCCAGGTTTTTTTATGATTACTTGAAGCTAATAGTAGATTATTAGTATCCACCTCTTTAAAATATGTTTTGGTAATCAAATTTCCCTCAGCTGTGACCATTAGTTTTAAGTCTAGAAAATTAATTTCCCTCGAATTTTCTATATAGGTAAAAGATAGATTGTTGTTATTATTGATATATTTTATAAATTGACCTATAGAGTCTTGATCCCCATCCCATATGCATAGGATGTCGTCGATAAATCGACACCATATTATAATCTTATTTCTGTAAAGGTTATTATTCCAAATCTGTAGGGACTCCCACTCTCCCATGTACAGGTTTGCGAAACTGGGGGCAAATCTGGTGCCCATCGCAGTTCCACAAACCTGCAGGAAAAATTCATCCAGAAGGCCAAAGACAAAGGCCTGCTGTGGCTGAAACGCGTCAGAGGATCCGCCAGTACTACACTATGCTACAATAAAGTCTTTTTAGTCACCACTTCAGCCTTCCTCTGGTTCTTCTTCACGGCTGTGCATCTCTTCTTACTCCGGTGGGAGGAGTTTTTGTCAGTTCCTGCTTGCCTCCGGTGGCACGCCGGGTTGCTGGTTCAGCTAACAGTACAGTCACTGCCGGTCAGAGACCACCCATCACGACGGAAGAGCTGCTTGATGGTTGGCGGTGCATCTGACTGCTGGAGGACTATCTACACAAAGGCTCGGCGTCACACGCTTTATGAATCGTGAGTCCCTCTATCTCAATATCATTAGTGCTCTAAGGTGAGCCAATTGCTGGGAGAGATTGTCATACTCACTTAGTTTTGCCGTGACCTGTTAAATGTATTGAACTAATAAGCAGGATTCAGCAAATTTCCTCTACTTCTTGAGCACCTGGTTGGTAACCCTTTGGTTTCCTGGTCCATAATTAGATTGGCAGTCAGGCTAGAAAGTCCTGATATAATTGGTCTTCCAGGGGGATTGATTAATGATTTGTGTGTTTTGGGGAGATGATAGAATATAGGGATTTTTGGAGAGCTGGAATATAAAAATGTGAATTCACTTTTGGAGATAACACCACTATTTAATGCTTGATCTAAGAGTGTCTTTAGGCGACTAAGAAAGTCACTAGTAGGATCTTTCTTTAGTCTTCTGTAGGAGGATTTGTCATCAAGGAGTCGAAAAGCTTCTCCTTCATAGTCCTCACGGTCTTGTAAGACCACACCTCCTCCTTTATCTGCTTGTCTAATGATCAAATTGTTATTTTCTTTCAGGAATTTTAACGCTAGATTTTCATTTTTACCGAGATTATATTTAATATCTCCAGACTTGAAATTTTGTGTAAGGGTATTGAATTCATCGTTAACCATATTGAAAAAGGTCTCTATATGATGGCCTTTAGAGTGCGCAGGAGAAAATCTGGATTTACCTTTAAAGTGGGTATGTTTACATAGTTGGTCATTATCTGCCAATACCTCACTCTGCTCAGAAGTTCCAGTATCCACATTATCCATAGTGTCTGTAATTTCTATTAGTATCGCACTTTCCAGGGGGAGCATAGGGGAAAAAAACATAAAAAAACACTCTAAGTGTAGTGGTACAAACAGTGCTGGGAGTAATCCTATCAATCTTGGCTCCTGTGTTATTCCTACTCACAGAAAAATAGAAGTTTTCAGGCAATAGAGATCAATATGCAGATGGAGAGATACCACTGGCCTCCGCTACTCAGGGGATGTACCTCAGCGAGAGAGGGAGAAGAACACACATAGCAGAGATCTGGCAACAATTTCCATTTATCAATAAACTTATAAAATGCACACTCACAGTGTCTCAGAATTAAAACAGCATTTCAGCTTGTAAAAGCTAAGTGACGCGGCCTGGACGAAAGCCCACACCGTCTCTCACCACACCATCTCCCTCTGGAGCTCCGATCAGATCACCACCGTCGTTTGCGAGCGACACTGCTCTACTTCCGGTCGCGGAGCGATGTCGTCACTTCCGGTCGCGGCGGTACAGCGGACAGCAGGTGTAAGCGTGGAGTACAGGTTCGCCTTCTTCCACAGCTGCGTCACGTTTGTGGGTGGTACAGCTCTGCGCCTTTCACCTGTTGATTGGTTCGGCTTCCTCAGGAATCAACAGGCGAAACGCTGTCCGCTGTAACGCTGCGACCGGAAGTGACGACATCGCTCCGCGACCAGAAGTAGAGCAGTGTCGCTCGCAAACGATGGTGGTGATCTGATCGGAGCTCCAGAGGGAGATGGTGTGGTGAGAGACGGTGTGGGCTTCCATCCAGGCCGCGTCACTTAGCTTTTACAAGCTGAAATGCTGTTTTAATTCTGAGACACTGTGAGTGTGCATTTTATACGTTTATTGATAAAAGGTTATTGCTGCCAGATCGGTGCTGTGTGTGTTCTTCTCCCTCTCTCGCTGAGGTACATCCCCTGAGTAGCGGAGGCCAGTGGTATCTCTTCATCTGCATATTGATCTCTATTGCCTGAAAACTTCTATTTTTCTGTGAGTAGGAATAACACAGGAGCCAAGATTGATAGGATTACTCCCAGCACTGTTTATACCACTACACTTAGAGTGTTTTTTTATGTTTTTTCCCCTATGCTCCCCCTGGATCGTGTGATACAGGTTCTACCAATTGGGGAAGAGTGAGAACAACCCCACCGGAGGGTTGAAGCAGGGGGTTATTACATTTGATTGTTTATTTATTTTCCACTTGTTAGTCTGTTATTGCACTTTATATCACGTTTAGTCACTTGGTATTTATAGGGCGTAGCGCCTTTATTACACCTTTGTAATTTCTATTAGTACATTGGATTTCTCTTTATCAAGTTTAAAAAAATGTCTTTTCAATGTAAGATTACGCATGAATTTTTGTAAATCCATATATAACTGGAAGGAGCCTGGTCCACATGAACGTGAAAAAGTCAAGCTCCTATCTAGTACTTTTTTCTGGTCATTAGTTAAAATTACAGATGACAAATTGAAAATCCCTATGTAGCCCCTGTAAGAAATAGTGGGCTGCCTATCCTTCTCCTACTGGAGTAAGCCCTGTTAAGGGCAGGCGCCAGTAGTAATCATGGGTTTCCCCCCCACCAAGCCCTGCCTTGAGTGATAGAGGTAGGCCCCTGACTCTGTGGCAGGCCTGAGACAGAGGTTAGGTTCTGGTGACATCATAAGGGGAAGGGCTGTATCTATTTAGTGGGCTGCTCCTGTGTGTGTCTGAAAGTTGAATCTGGGAGGCCGGATGAGAGTGTGTGTGAGGAGTCCTGCGCTGGCAAATGTGCAAGAGGTGAACCAAGAGAGTGGAGAGTGCTGGAGCAGAGAGAGCATGATCTGGAAGTAGCAAGGAGACAGGAGAGAAGACTCTCAGCCAATCTGAGTAGAGCTGATAGCACTAAGTGCTGTGGACCAATGCCCCTCACCCTGTTGAGGGGGGGAGATTTACCCTCACCCAGAGAGTATATCCTGGATGTGGGGGTTGGGGTATTGAAGCCCCAAACAGCCCATCCTGCTAGGGTACAACCTGGAGGAGAGGAGTGGAGGAATAGACCTGTTACATTTGGAAGCACTGCTGCATATGAACTGCTGCGGTGTATGAACTGCTGTGTGCTGTATCACTGTTACAAGGACAATAAAGACATTGCTGCTTTTATATAAAGACTGTGTGAGAGCTGGATCATTCGCCCTGGGACCAGGGTTTCTCTGTAAGGGTCCCACCCCACATCCCTGGGGCTTATAGAGATGGAGGCGCTGCACCACAAGGACTGCTAAGACGATGGAGGCATATACCCCAGAAGCCTGGCCCTGTTATCCCCCACACCAACGCGGGAGACTCAGGCCCTCCTGTTCCAAGCAGGTATGCACCACCATATACATGTAGCCAGCCCTCACTACACCTTAGAGGTCCAATCTGCGACCGGGGGGGGGGGGGGAGGGGGAACATGGTCTACACCTATATAGGATGGAATTAGGTGTCCTTCTCGCATTCCCTTTAGTAATTCTGGTCCCTCCTCTACTTCCTCTTCTTGTAACGGTCTTTTCTTTTTCTCTTTTGTGAGATTCTGTATTTTTGACCCCAGATCTTCCTCCCTCCTTTTTAGATCCAAATGTATGTATTTGACTGACTCTAAAAAAAAGAAGGGGGTGTGGACTGTGCAGGTGATTGGAATTTGGGGCTAGGTTTGTTTGGTAAGGACGATTTATTATTATCATACCTATTCTGTCCTTTTTGACCATATCTAAAATTCTCAATATAATTTTTCTCTTTATAGTTGGGGTTTCGGTAGTGTCCCCCTTGTCTAGAGGGGGAATCATATCTATTATACTGTTCAGGGTTCCTTTTTTCATCATATCTATATTGTGTCAGTCCCCTTTCATTAGAATGTGTATAGGACCTCTGTTTGTATTGATCTATGGATCTT
Organism: Ascaphus truei; assembly: GCA_036426205.1. Taxonomy (NCBI): domain Eukaryota; kingdom Metazoa; phylum Chordata; class Amphibia; order Anura; family Ascaphidae; genus Ascaphus; species Ascaphus truei. Next base: position 283,664,701 of record CM071569.1, read on the forward strand.
TTTCGTGACTGAGAGGAGTCTCCCCCCCCATGTGTATTTGTTTTAACTGATCTGCCTCTTTCGGTATCTTTGGCCCAATCTCTTTGCCTATTGTTTTCGTAATCAAGTTTATCTCTACAAAAAATGTTGTGCTTTGTTTTTAAGATTTCGGCCTCCGTATGCTCGAGCTTCATACGGAGGTCATGCTCCATTTCTGAACAGTCATATTCAATAACCAATGGCTCAAGTTGTTTAATAATATTAGTAACTTCTTTATCAATAATTTTCAAAGATTTGTTCCTCTCATATATAATTAATTTTATGAGGTTTATGGAGCAGTCATCTAAGATTCTCTTCCATTCTTTCATAAAATGGTCATCGTCCTTGCCAAAAGTAGGTGATTTTAGAATACGTAAGCCCCTCTCTGAAAATAATGAATCAAAATTCTCATCACGTTTCTGTCTACAATTCACTAAACTCCACACCATATTGACAGAGTTAGTGACTTAACAAATACAAATAGTGAGTAAATAATGTGCAACACTAATTAAGCAAGGAAAATGGTGAAACAAAGTGAATAAAGTGCGCAACTAAAATCTATCTCAGATTAACCACTGTATATACCAAGTGATATAGGGTGATACATGGTTTTAACAATATTACGTGATCCTATAGGTAATTGAGAATGAGCGTCTGCAGCTGTGTAAACAGGGGTGGCTTAAACACCCCCTGGAGCGAAATTAATTTTCTAGACTTAAAACTAATGGTCACAGGTGAGGGAAATTTGATTACCAAAACATATTTTAAAGAGGTGGATACTAATAATCTACTATTAGCTTCAAGTAATCATAAAAAAACCTGGATTCAAAATATTCCAGGCGGTCAATTTATTAGACTTAAGAAAAATTGCAGCACAGAGGAGGATTTTGAAACACAAGCTACTAAATTACACTCAAGATTTCTTGAGAGAGGGTATTCTATGCAGAAATTAGATAAGGACCTAGAGAGGATACGGAAATTAGACAGAGGTCAAATGCTAATTCCCAATCCAAAAAGAAAAAATCTGGATGTTAATAATGGACAATGTAATGTATCCTTCATTACAAACTTTAATTCAATGACAACCAAGATAGAAGAAATTGTCAAAAAACATTGGTCTATATTATCAAATGACCCGATATTGGGGACTCATATTTCAAAAAATCCCAAATTTATTTACAGAAAAGCCAGGAATCTGAAGAGTATCCTATCTCCTAGTGATATTAATACTAGTGACAGCAGTTTAGGTGGGAACATGTGGCTAAAAGCTAAACCTGTGGGGAACTTCCAGTGTGGGAAATGTTCAGTGTGTAAACATCTTCACTCGGGCAAAAAATCATTCAAGTCCAATTCCACTGGAGAGACATTTGATGTTACAGACTTTATTTACTGTAACTCAGACCATATAGTCTATCTAATAGTGTCCTTGCGGTTCACAATATGTGGGCCGCACTAAACGCAGCCTCAAAGTACGTATACAGGAACATATACGTAATATTAGAAATGGATATGCTAAACATAGCCTCTCTAGGCATTATGCATCACACCATAATAAGGACCCCTCTTCGCTCCTATTTAAGGGTATTACATACGTCCCAAGAAATTTATTTATTTATAAAATATTTTACCAGGAAGTAATACATTGAGAGTTACCTCTCGTTTTCAAGTATGTCCTGGGCACAGAGTAAAACAAAATAATACATGGTTACAAATACAGTTACATAAATGAACAAGGTATACATTATATACAAGACATTGCATGCACAGTTAAAGAAAATATATATTATGAGCGTATGAAACAGTTACAGACCAGATTAAAGTGTGAGACAGCCTTAGGTTTGAAAGAACTTAAGCTGGTGGTGGATATTAGAGTCTCTGGTAGGTTGTTTCAGTTTTGGGGTGCACGGAAGGAGAAGGAGGAACGTCCGGATACTTTGTTGAGTCTTGGGACCATGAATAGTCTTTTGGAGTCTGATCTCAGGTGATAGGTACTGCATGTGGTAGGGGTGAGGAACTTGTTCAGGTAGCTGGGTAGCTTGCCCAGAAAGTATTTGAGGGTGAGACAGGAAAGGTGAACTTTGCGCCTAGACTCTAGTGATGACCAATCTAGTTCTTTGAGCATTTCGCAGTGATGTGTGTTGTAGTTGCATTGGAGAACAAAACGACAAATTGAATTGTAGAGGGTGTAAAGTTTGCTAAGGTGGGTTTGAGGAGCCGAGCCATATACTATGTCTCCATAGTCAATAATTGGCATTAGCATCTGCTGTGCAATACGCTTTCTGACCAGGAGACTTAGGGAGGATTTGTTCCTGTAAAGTACCCCTAGTTTGGCATAGGTCTTGGTTGTCAGGGTATCAATGTGCATCCCGAATGTTAAGTGGGAGTCAAACCATAAGCCCAGGTATTTAAAACTAGTGACAGGTGTTAGGGTGGTGTTAGCGTTGGTTCTAATCAGGAGCTCAGTCACTGGAAGCTTTACAAATTTAGTCTTGGTCCCAAATACCATTGTTACAGTCTTGTCAGTGTTTAAAAACAGTTTGTTTTGGGAAATCCAGTTTTCGAGTCTCAAAAAGTCAGACTGAAGTATGTGTTGAAGGTCAGAGAGGCTATGGCTGTGTGCATACAGGATTGTGTCATCTGCATACATGTGTATTGAGGCTTCCTTACAAGCTGTGGGAAGATCATTAATGAACACTGAGAAGAGTAGGGGCCCCAGAACAGAGCCTTGCGGGACACCACAGGTGATATCCAGGGGGTTGGAGGATAGAAGGGGTGGGGATAGAGTGAAAGATCTCCCCGTGCAAGAGACCTTCTGGATACATAAGCTTAATACTTTGTATCCAGGAGGTCTCAATGAGGATATTGATATTTGGTCTCTATACTGATCCTCCTATGATTTACTTAAAGAACTCAATGTACTAACAACCTTTATGCCACTATATATCATATCCATAGGATGTGATATCAGTATATCTTTTTGCTCCAATTTTGTGCTTTGTTTTTTAATATACTTTTTAAATTTTCTTTATAAACCATTAAATATATATGTATGTGTTTTTTATTAAATATGTATTTTTAATTTTTATTTCTTTTCCATTCTAGCCTTCCAGCAATTAACTACATGCTGAATAGGTTTTTTTTACTATTCATGGTTGATTAAATATATATTTAAATGTATGTAATGTTTTATCTATGTAATTGATTCAAATGCTATACACTTTGAGTGATGGCCTCGAGTCTCCGACTCCTCCCCCGCTCCTCTCTGATTGGTTGGAGGACTACAGTCACGGACCAATGGGGAGTGAGCGTGGGGTATTTCTAAGCTAGGAGATTCAATGTACATTATCCCCTGATGAAGAGACCCCTGTGGTTTCGAACACGCGTTGGAATAGCCTGTGATTCGATTACCAAGTGAACAAGCACATCCTGAAGTCTATACTTTGTGAATTTGGATCGGTGAGGAGATTGAGGCGCGCGATATTCACTGTCGCGGAGAGTGACGTCACGCTTCCGAGAACGGAGAGTCCGGGGCGGCGGCAGGCATGCAGTGATTCACCACAAGCCATCACCCTCACCAGCTAAACTCGTTTCTGTCAAGAGCGGACACTACCCAAGGGTACTAGAAGGTGTATCCCAAGATCTACAAGTCATCAACCTGTGACCAACCTAGATGACATCGCCCTGGAGACACCTGGTTGGCGTTTGGGTAACAATCCCTGAAATGCTGTTTTAAATCATCCTTAATGTACGCTTAATACTCACCTATATTGCACAATTGAACATTATAATTTTTAATGCACTATGAGCGTTGTGCGCTGTATTTTTGTGTTTTTTTCTCTGTTCTAGCTCCAGGGGGTGTTTAAGCCACCCTGTTTACACAGCTGCAGGCGCTTATTCTCAATTACCTATAGGATCACGTAATATTGTTAAAACCATTTATCACCCTATATCACTTGGTATATACAGTGGTTAATCTGAGATAGATTTTAGTTGCGCACTTTATTCACTTTGTTTCACCATTCTCCTGTAACATGTATCCGAGAATCAGGCATAATTCCCTTCAAACCCTTCCAATCCCGGATCGTCCATGGACACCCCTCTCGATGGACTTCATTGTGGAGCTGCCGAAATCTAAAGGGATGGATACTATCCTCGTGTTGGTTTACCACTTTTCCAAACAGGCACACTTTATTCCACGCAGGGGCTTACCCAGCGCCCCAAGACTGTCCGATGTGTTCATTACGGAGATCTTCAGACTTTACGGAACGCCCCAAGTCATCGTCTCTGACCGAGGCTCCCAGTTTATTTCGAAGTTCTGCAGGGTCTTCTGCCTAAAACTGGGCATGTCGCCACACTTTTTCTATGGATACCACCCGCAAACCAATGGCCAAACGGAACGGACCAACCAATCCCTCGAGCAGTTCATTAGCTATTTCACTTCGGACACTCAGGACAATTGGACGGACCTTCTTCCGTGGGCAGAATTCACACAACAATTTGTGGAACGAATCCACTCAACAGCCCCCCTTCTTCACCAACTATGGTTTTCATCCCTCCATCCTTCCCACCACAGTTTCCAGTATGGGGGTTCCCGCTGCCGAAGATAGGATTCAATACCTTCAGGATTCCTGGGGAAAAAATTCAAGAAAACCTTAGACATGCCATCTCTATGCAGAAAAAACAAGCCGATCGTCATCGACTCTCCCAAATACGCACCAGGACAAAAAGGCATGGTTGTCAACGAAGAACATTCGCCTGCCTGAAAGTGACCCCTCCCAAACTGGCACCAAGGTACATTGGACCTTTCGTCATCACGGAGAGAGGATCAATCCGGTCGCCTATTAACTGAAACTGCCGACAACCATGAAAATTCCCTCGGTGTTTCACAGTTCACTCTTAAAACCCTTCAGACAGGATCCACAATCTCCTATTCAGGACCTACCACCTAGTCCCATATTAGTGGATGGCCAACAAGAAAAAAGTCCATAGCCTGGACGAAACGCGTTAGAGTGGTTGCCTGATGTTTGCTGCTAGCGATCAATAAAGTTTTTTTAGACATCCATGCGTTGGCTGCTGAAGTTGCTGTGATCCGCGGACCACCTTACCTCCTTTCCTGTGTCATCACTTCCGGAGGAGCACGCTGACGCCAGCCACACCAGAGGAGGAAGCCGCTGCAGAATTCCCTGCATCAACAGGGACGGCTTTTTCGTGAGTACCGAATTACTCCTCACCTCCACGCGGTATTTCAGGGAGACTGAGGCGGTTGGTGCCGGGCAGTGATTTACTTGGGGGCGCCCCTTAGGGAGGTGTCCCCCTGTACCTCTATCCGGCTTACCATTGCCCAACTCCCTGTTATCTATACCGGAGGTTTGATTATTTTAATACTCATTGCTGGGTCTTTCTTCAATCAAGTTGCCATAGTGTGTGCACTACCTGTTAGCAACCTCGGTATCCTGGGTCCATCCCAATTTTTTTAGGATGGCCAACAAGAGTTCGAGGTCCAGGTAATTCTCAACTCCAGAGTATCAAGGGGAGGACTCCAGTATTTGGTACATTGGAGGGTCTTCGGGCCTGAAGAAAGAGAATGGATCTCCCAGGAACAGGTACATGCCCCCAGACTGATCCGGGCTTTTCACCGCAAGTACCCTTCTAGGCCACACATGGGCCGCCCGGAGGTCACCTCTGAAGAGGGGGGTACTGTCAGGTCTGCTGAGGGACTCCGGCCCCATGGCGTCACGAGCCATTGCTAGGAACGCGCCACTACACCAGGGAGATTCCAGGCCCTCCTCCTCGGGACATCACGGCGAACAGGCTCGCTCACCCCGCGCCACGCTCCTCATGCACGCACCCGCCGCTCAGGCACGCGCACGCCACACAACAGCTAATGCCGGGATCAGATTAAGCAGTATCTCACTTGGCCTTCATCCAGACTCCTCCTATCGCTGCTCTACCTACATCTGACATCACCACTCCTGGGATCCTCTCATTGGCTCCTGTCCCTTTATATGCCTAATCGTCCCTCTGCTGATTGCTGAGCACAGAATATTATTTTTGTGTTGTGCTTGCTACTACTGCTCGTTGCTGTGCTGTATCTTGTCTTGTGCCTTCTCGTTGTGACCCCAGCTCGGACCCAGACCTCTGCCCTCTTGGACCCTGGATCGTCACTGGACTCCCGCTCTCTCCTCCTTGACCACGGCTACAGACTACGACTACTCTTCTCTCTCCACTCCTTGACTACGGCAAGTACCACGACCATCCTTCACTCTCCTACCCTGACCCGGCTACTCGACCCCGACTCTGCAATCCGGACCTGGCCCCGCGGTTGTAGGGCGGTGGTTATATACATCGCCACCTCAGCCTCGCGGCCTAGTCCAGTTTGTGGTGAGCACACGTGACACCTATCTCGATAGATAAGATGGTAGTTATCAACGCAACAGTGCCCGAACATGAATACTACTTGTACAACATCCAACTTATATCTGAACACTGAAAAGAAAAGGATTACTTTAACTCAAAATGGATCTATGTTGGTCACCCATAATGATCCATTTCTCCACTATCCAAGGAGAGGGGGAGAAGGTATCCCCAAGAATTGGCGTTCTCTCTCCATCTGAATATCAGCCTTTACTAAATGGGCTTTAATATTTTTTGACCTTTTAAAAACAAAAAAGAGCCAGTGTCGTATGAAACCAGATTGTATACGCCCTGATTTTGTGCTGAAGGTAGTTACACGTGGTAATCGTGTTACATTCTCGGTCAACTTAGCTTTAGGTTTTAGCAATGTTTCCCTAGGGATTTTAGTGACTCGCTCTTTAGCTATAACTAATTGGCGCTCGTCATGGCCCCTTGCCGAGAATTTTGTTGTCGTTTTTATTGCATTTGCCTGAAACAACCGGTCTGTTCTCTCATTCCTGCAAACTCACAAATACTGGCGAAATGGGAAATAAATGGAAAATAAAGATCCCGCATGGTGAGCACATTCACATGTCTCAGACAGGTCTGCAACGCTGCCCTTCCCCATTATCTCTTGGCATACAGTGCTTGCACTGCAGCCAGGGATTCTGGGTAGTGACATGCAAATGAGCACACAGTATCACCTTTTTACTTGGACCCCTATAAGCCTATGCCTGCTGTATTACACACCATTTTCTGCACAGTCTGGGTTAAAGAAGTGCAGAGCCAGTAACCCTGCACACAGACGGCTTTTCAAACTTTTAGTTCGCGTCAGTGTGAGGCTGGTTATACTGGCTTTGCAATGTGAAGCTGGAATAATGTGTCGCTAAATAGAGAGATCCAAAATATTACCCAGGCGGATATCCCTTTGAGCCCAGAGTTTTTGCTATTAGGATGGTGGCCAGAGGGTCGCCCAGTGACAAGAGACAGTAAAAGATTCATCCACCAAGTTTTCAGTAGCCACTGTATTGATTGCGCGCGGATGGAAATCCGTTAACCCTCCTACGGTCAGCAGTGGGAGAGAAAAAAAACTTTGGGATATGTCTGGGATGGAAAAAACATATGTTAAAATCAGTAAAGGGAAATTCACTACAATGTGGGAACCGCTACTACAATTTATCTAAAGGAGGGCGGTCACTCACACGGCCGCAGGGCGGTCACTCCACACGGCCGCAGGGCAGTCACTCCACACGGCCGCAGGGCGGTCACTCCACACGGCCGCTGGGCGGTCACTCACACGGCCGCAGGGCGGTCACTCCACACGGCCGCTGGGCGGTCACTCCACACGGCCGCTAGGCGGTCACTCCACACGGCCGCTAGGCGGTCACTCCACACGGCCGATGAGAGGAGGAAGCAGCATGGAGCGGAGAGGTGTGCGCGTGGGCATGCGCGTCTCGCACCTTTCGCCACTGTGTCCAGAATTTTTGGAGAAACCACCTGTGATCCTAGGAGCTACTAGTGCAGAGGGGGGGGGGGGGGGTGCGGCAACTCTAGTCCTCAAGGGCCACCAACAGGTCACGTTTTCAGGATATTCCTGCTTCAGCACAGGGGGTGCAGTCATAGAGCCACCTATCTTGATGCAGGGATATGCTGAAACCCTGCCCTGTTGTGGGTCCGTGAGGACTGGCGTTCGCCTCCCCCCCCACCCCCCGTACTAGGATGGAAGCGGGTTTGCAAGAATGACAAGTTTGAGCTATTTTTGACAAACCGCTTCTAGATAAAAGCCTTTCCCCCACGGGCTGGACATGCGACACGCATTACAGAGTCAGAGAGCCCGCGTATCCGGGCGGGAAGGGCTCCTTCCACGCTGAATGCTACACGAGAAAGGCAGTCACATAAAAATCCCCCCCCCCCCAACAATGGGTGTTGCAGATCTGTTTGCGATGTTCTATACACCAGTTTCATAGCGTTACCTGCTATTATTAGTGTAACGGGTATTCCCCCACCCACTCGCAGATAATACTGTGGAAGTGTAGGAACATGCAAGTTACTCAGGTGTGGTGCATTACCTGTTGGCTCACAGGAGGGCTGAGCTTCCGCCACGGGGAACCTGGGGTACATACATCTTATACATCTCTAGGTGCAACGCCTCCACCTGGGAGGGGTCCCAACGGAGTGGGAGGAGGCCCTCACAGGAAACAACCACACAAAGCGAACTAAGGTAAAACAGGACTGGCTTTACTGCATAACCAACTACATCTACATACATCAACACAACAATCATGCGCCACTGCGGACGCTAACCACTCTGGGCGTCACGGCGGACGCTACCACCTGGGCGTCACGGCGGACGCTACCACCTCTGGCGTCACGGCGGACGCTACCACCTCTGGCGTCACGGCGGACGCTAACCACACTAGGCGTCACGGCGGACGCTACCACCTCTGGCGTCACGGCGGACGCTAACCTCCCATAGAGTGATCCCACCCTGTGTCCAGTAACCCCCACCCAAATGTCTTGCACCCCCAAAGTCAAATACCACTGTGCATGTGTATGTGTGACTGCGCAGCCACTATGTCTGGTGATAGGCCTGGTTGGTGCACGTGAGTTGCAGGTTACCTGCCCGGGCTCCAGCCACGGGTACCGCGATATCACCGGAGATCCGCCCGATCCGACGTTGTCCTCCACACCGCGTTGGGTGAATTCCAGCGCGGATAATATCACCTTAGTCCCAGGGTCTATGATGGTGTTCTGAGCCCAGAACCCACCTCGCAGGGCCGCACGGCTTTAGCACTGTGTCCCTGACTAAGCTACCAATAAATGGGTCAGTATCCCTATCTAGGGCCTGTCCCTATCTCCACAAGCTATTAAGTGGCTCAGGACCTAACTGGGGGCCTGGGGGCTGCTGGCCTAATGCAGAGGGTCACTGACCCCTGCATCTACCTCTTACCCCTAGCTGGTCCGGATCCTGACTGACTCCCGCTCCCCAAAACCCCGCGAAATGTATCTCCTTGGGAGCAGGGGAATCTGGCCTTCTGATTGGCTCCCTGGCGTCAGGTGTCTCTGCCCCTATGCACCCTGGGGGCTGCCCGTCTATTCTCGCGCATGCGCGAGCTATCTGGGGCCTCCCGCGCTAGCTGGCCTCCTGCGCATGCGCGAGCTAACTGTCATGGCGGCGCCCTGCTCCGCTAGCCGCCGGGCCGGTGGCAACGCGATCGCGGCCTTAGCGACGGCCCGATCGCGTCCCCGGCAACCGGCCTGCTCGCCGCTCGCGTCCCCGGCAACCGCCCGATACGCTTCCCTAGCAACTGGCCGCAATACAACCACGCGCGCAACGGGGAAGGAGGGGGTGAGTGCGCGAGGGGGACCTGGCTACATCCTCCCCCTGGTGAAAACTCCAACGTCCCCGCTTGGACCACATAACTTACTACTATACACAAACGTTATATAATAAAAATGCATCTGGTACGAATACAACTTAGCACATTGCATCAACTTTAAACAAGGTTACACAATTCTGTGAGCATCACAATCACGGATTGGATTTTGCTCCGAGACCACTGCTGAGCCTCATAATGGGGTGCCCCTATTTGATCATAGGTTACCCGAGTTGGAGGGTACCTGGCCCTTTGGCTCTTGCGGAGTTGTTCTTCAGCAACTCCCTCTGGGGAGTAATAAGTACAGTCCTGAGGCTCAGCCTCTTCCCTTGAGGGGAGAAATGTCTCTGAACAGTCTCTGTTAGGCACAAAGCACGGGCTCTGTGGATCCAAAGGCTGGCCTGTTGGTGCCACCTTAGTAGGCATTGGCCTACGGGGCCCCTTACCCGTAGCTCCTCCGGGAGATGCCCCTTCTGTGGAATAGTCCCTTTGAGAGGGTCCCTCCATAGGGTCTTCAGGAGTTTCAGAGTGGGTCTCGTTATTTACAGTCTCTTGACCCACCCCTGATAGATCGGACTCACCGTTGAGCGGTGTGGCCTGTATTTCTTCTTCTTCGTCTCCCACTTGGGGGATAGGGAGAAGGTGATTACGATGCCAAACCTTTACCCGGCCGTCTGTGTCTTTGATGCGATAGACCGGGAGGCCGGGCATCTGTGACTCTACCTCATATACGCCATCTCTCCATCGGTCTGCCAGTTTATGTTTTCCGGGGACTCCCAAATTACGAAGTAACACAGCATCCCCAGGACGTAACTCTCGATACTTGACTTTGTTGTCGTATCGTCTCTTATTGCCAGCATTCAGTTTAGCTGTAGACTTCTCAGCCTGTTGGTAAGCTCGCTGCAAACTGTCCTTTAGCCTTTGTACATACTTGAAATGGGTAGCATTGTGTATCCCATCCGTTGAGACTCGAAGACGCACATCCACGGGGAGTCTTGCCTCCCGCCCAAACATGAGGAAGTACGGGGAGAACCCAGTGGACTCATGGCGAGTACAGTTGTATGCGTGTACCAACGTTTCTACGTGACGACTCCATTCTGTTTTCTGTGTTCCCTTCAGAGTTCCAAGCATGTCTAACAGGGTCCTGTTGAATCGTTCAGGCAACGCATCTCCTTCGGGGTGGTACGGAGTCGTCCGGGATTTGGCGATGTTCAACATTTTAAGTAATTCTCGGATCAGAGTACTCTCAAAATCTCGCCCTTGGTCAGAGTGGAGTCGGTTTCGAAGACCGTAATGAACGAAGAACTTTTCCCATAGCACTTTCGCGACCGTGATAGCCTTCTGGTCTTTTGTGGGGAAGGCCTGGGCATATCGGGTGTAATGGTCCGTGATGACTAGCACGTTACCGATACCTCGGCTATCAGTTTCGATACATAAAAAGTCCATACACACCAAGTCCATTGGACCAGAACTCTTCAGATGGGCCATGGGAGCTGCTCTGGTAGGCAACGTCTTGCGTTGAACGCATCGGACACAACGGCGGCAGTGTTGTTCCACCGCTTCCCGCATCTTGGGCCAGAAGAACCGGTCTCGGACTAGCCCAAAAGTCTTCTCTACACCGAGATGCCCATGTTCATCGTGTAGGGACTTCAACACCAGGTATTGTAAGTTCTTAGGTAGGACTAGTTGTCTCCTATCCGGGTGGTTGTGGTATTGCACCACCCGATAGAGCAAGCCATTGTCTATTTCAAATTTGTCCCACTCTCGTATGAGCAATGCCACCAAGTCATTGGGCGCACGTTTCAGAAGGGCTGGGTTCCTCTTTTCAACGGCGTGCCTGATGACACTAGCGACCGGATCTCGAATTTGGTAGTCTACCAGATCTTTCCACCGGAACACCTTGTCATGTGTGAGGTGCATCCCTTTTGGGTCGCAGTAGGCGGCGGGGACAGCCTGCGACTGGCATCCCAAGGAGTCGGCCACTCGTAACTCGGAGAAGGCCACTTGGTCATTAACTATGGCTGCAGTTTTACACATAGCCCGCACTCCGGGGCCGGGAAGTTCTTCCCATTCCTCGTCATCGGGGGTAGCGAGTAGTCCCGGCCTTCGGGAGAGGGCGTCCGCCCCAATATTCAATGGCCCCGGCTTATACTTCAAGGAGAAGCGGTAGTTACTGAGGGCGGCCTGCCATCTGTGGCCGGCTGCATCTAATTTGGCCGACGTATTAATGTACGTGAGGGGATTGTTATCCGTCCTTACTTCGAAGGTGACACCGTACAAGTAATCGTGAAGCTTCTCGGTGATCGCCCACTTGAGAGCCAGAAACTCCAACTTGTGGACGGGATATCTCTGCTCACTGGGTGTCAGACTGCGGCTGACGTAGGCTACAGGCCGAAGACCTTCGGGGTGCTTCTGATGCAGGACAGCACCCAGCCCATTGAGGCTGGCATCCACATGCAGGACATACGGTTGTTCTGGATCAGCATAGGCCAGCACTGGTGCTTCAGTCAGACTCTTCTTCAAGTTCAGGAAGGCCCGTTCACACTCAGGCGTCCACTTATCGCCAAACGGTTGACGGGCCGACGTGGCCTTTCTCCCAGTATCTTCAGGGTATATCTTCAGCAAATTGTTCAGGGGTTTAGCTCGACTAGAGTACCCTTCCACGAACCGACGGTAATACCCACAGAAACCGAGGAAGGACCGCAGTTCCGTGACATTATCGGGACGTGGCCAGTTCACCACAGCTTCTACCTTGGCTGGATCAGTAGCAATCCCCTGGGCAGACACGATGTGTCCCACGTAGGTCACCGAGGTGTGACAAAACCTACACTTGTCGAGTGATAGCTTCAACCCTTCTTGACCAAGACGATCTATCACCTTTAGCAGCCTCTCCTCGTGTTCTTCTAAGGTCTTCCCGAAGACAATAATGTCGTCCAGGTAAACCAGACACTCCCGGGGAATCATGTCTCCGATAGTCTTTTCCATCAGCCTTTGGAACGTAGCAGGCGCCCCACATATACCTTGGGGCATACGGGTGAATTGATAGAATCCCAGGGGGCAGACGAAAGCTGTTTTTTCCTGGTCTTCCGGCGTCATGGGCACCTGATAGTATCCTGATCGGAGATCAAGAACGCTAAACCAGTGACTCCCATTCAGCGCATTCAGGATCTCTTCAATGCGCGGAAGGTTGTATTGATCCGGGATCGTGCGATTGTTCAGTGTTCGGTAGTCGATACACAGTCGTACGGACCCGTTCTTTTTCCGCACCACCACTATGGGCGACGCGTAGGGTCCTCGTGATTCCGTCACAATCCCAGCGGTTTCCATGTCTTGTATGGCGTTCCTCACATCGTCCACATCCCGAGGGGCAAGACGACGAGAACGTTCCCGGAATGGAGTGGCATCACTCATCCGAATGGTATGCTGGGCACTTCGGCTGCACCCCACATCCATCTCGCTCGTGGAGAACACATGTCGTCGTTGCAGCAACTGGGTGGTCAACCGCTCTTTCCACTCTGTGGACAGCGTCGACTCGCCGAAATTGAAGTCCAGATCGACTATCCGCTCATGCGCGGCCGCCGCCTTCACCTGAGGCGTGGCTCCCACCGGGCTGACCGGGTATATGCATCCCAACTTCTGGTCGACATCAAACTCCATCGGAAAGGGGGAGAGATTCTGCACATACACGTGGGTTCGAATAGGGATCTTGGTCGTCCATTCCCTTACTTCGGGTAGTACCCTATACCCTCGCTGAACCTCTTCTTCTTCAGGCTCACTCTCCAGCGAGAACAGTTGGTCGTTCTGGTCTCGGTCAGGATAACAACACCAGACGGCCATCTTTTGCACTCCCCCTGGTAATATGGTCGTCAGTCCTCGTTGACGATTGTAGAGGTCTCCATGACGCTCCAAGGCATATACCCGATGGCACTCCTCTCGTAAGACGGGGTCTAGGAGCGAATCGGCCAGCGGCAGCTCGTTGGTCTCTTTCAAGTAAGCTCGAATTATAGCTTGCACTATGTCCGCATTGGTTCCCAAGATGATGGGGTATTTACAATGGTCGTGGGGCTCCGGGCATACCATGGCCGCTACCTGCATAGGGTGCTTCTTGCCGGTGTTCAGTTGGAGTATGTCCAGCTGGACCCTTGCAATCCCATCGATGGGGTAGTCTTCATTACTCAATCCCCTAACCTTCATATGTTCGGCCGGCCTCAGAGGGCAGTGTTGAAGGTGCTGGTCGTAGAACTTGCGATATATTATGGTCACTTGTGACCCGGTGTCCAATAGGGCCGAGGCGTATATCCCTTCTATTACCACGGGCACGATGGCCGCGGGGCCCACTTGACTGCACGCTTCACCGGGGAAGGCGTCCTCATTGGGGCCAGCGTCAGCAGGAGAATCCGTGGTTCCCGGAGGGGTGTTCACCTCAGGCCCGACGGTCTTTGCTCCCCGCCGATCACCGTAAAGCTCTTTGCTCCCCGCCGGTTCCTGTAAAGCTCTTTGCTCCCCGCCGGTCACCGTAAAGCTCTTTGCTCCCCGCCGATCACCGTAAAGCTCTTTGCTCCCCGCCGGTTCCCGTAAAGCTCTTTGCTCCCCGCCGGTTACCGTGCCGGTTATCGCTGCTGGTTAAGTGGCACCTTCATGTTTATTTTCTGTCCTTTTTATCCTTTTTCTTTAGGAAGAAAAACCGAGAGAGTCACAATGAAGGTCAGTAGCGGAGCCGCTGTTTGTAGCACGTGTGCACCAGGAACGGTCTATATAGGCATGCGAGCAGCATGGATATGTGCGGCGGCTGGCAGTGCGCGCTGCGCTGTCCCGGGGGGATCCCAGTACTTCCCACTGCGGATAGCAGGATGCGGCGGCTGGCAGTGCGCGCTGCGCTGTCCCGGGGGTGTGTGTGTGTGTGTGTGTGTGTGTGTGTGTGTGTGTGTGTGTACTTATGTGACGCATTTGTATTTCTTTTAGTTGAGAGACATCGGAAGAAAAAAATAAACTCTGGGATAAATCGAATAGGAGAACTCATCCCCTGCTCCCCTGCGCTGAAGCAGGTAACCTTACAGATGTCTGAAATTTAATTTGAAACAAATGGACAGAAGACGCCGGGGTCTCTGGTCCCTTTATCTTTTTTTTTACATAGGATTTGAAACTGGACGTCTTCGGAGCTGAACCCAATTTATTTAAGCTCCGAGGACCTCCTGCTTCCCGAGATGCAGACCTCCCATAAGGAGTGCAGGTATCACCGGTATCACCGGCCAGTTTATAGCTCCCGTGTCTCTGCGGGCCAATAGAAAGCTGCGCCGGATGACATCACGGCTTCCTATTGGCCTGCAGGGCATGGGCGCTTTGAACGGTGGCCATTAGGGGAATCAGTGCAGCATTTGGTAGGAGTGACCGTGGGACAGTAGCCATGAGCCCAGGCTATTGACATGCTTAATTTAAGAGGTGCGTTTGTAAGGTTTGTATTACAGGTGGGGAGAGAAGGTGCTGGGCATATACTGAGTGTGAGGGGGTTCCCCGGGTAAGGGGGAGCGAGGGGAAATGGTTTAAGGTGACAGAGCAGTAGAGGTGAAAGGGTTGGAGAGGAGACACTCATGGTTATCGATGGTTTTAGCGCCATATTGTTTTTCTAGAATTGTATTGCCAGCCATATGAGTTACATGGTGCTGCAGAGCGGAGATTTCCCAGGAAGGTAAAATCGCCGAAGCACCGGTGGTAAAAAGAAGAGGTCATGACACGGGCCACGGTGTTTTCCTAGGCTGCGGCCCCAGTGCCTGCGTTGCTCCTGAGCGGCAGGTGGCGCATGCAGCCGAGTCCCCCGGTCTCCAGAGAGCTGCATGGGGAAAGAGGGGGGGAGGGGGCGTGACAGGGGCGCGGCCATGACGTCACCCGGCAGGTTCGCCCTCATTGGCTGAACCGCCGGGGGCGAGGCCTAGTGCTCCGTCGCGACTCCTGCTCTCAATTTTCTTGAGAGCAGGAGTTTCTGTCGGCGCAGCACGGCGCCCCCTCTTGCAGCGGGCCCGGCCCCCTTGTGGGGTGGCTCCTCTCCCTGCAGCATCCGCCACAGCAGCCAGCGGGGACCTGGCCTTAGTATCCATCACAAACACTCGCATTACGCGGGTCAGGTCGGTGCATCTAGGTATTTACCAGGCAAACCCACCGTATTCTATATACGCCGTACGTGCTGGTTTCCCATTCAAGTCAGTGGGTGTTTTCGGCCAAACTATTACCCCCGTCTCCCAGAAGAGAAGTAGAGAGGAGACGGGGGTAATAGTAACGGGAAGCCGCGTCTGTGTGACTGCTTTAAGGCTACGGGGCATCAGCCGATGGGGCTGTTTTTAGCAAAAAATTCACCCAAATCGGCTGCTTCGGCAAATAAAGGATCGGCCCCTCAGGATTTAAAATGTTAAATATTAAAAAAGAAATAAAAAGACGACATTCTTAATGATGGCGGGAAGAACGTGCTGGAGGGCGGACAGATGCATCGGATGGGTTTATCCCCCCGCGGTGCTTGGTTTGAAAGCACCATACGAGTTAAAGCATCCATACATATGTGACGCTCGCATGTAAGACGCCGTGCATGCGCTGCTCACAGCTAAACGCTTCATGTCTTATTATGTGACTGAGACTTCAGGGAGCAAAACGACAGCATTCAGGGCTTAGCTACCGCCTGTGCACCCATCCAAACCAAACATTAAAAAAGAAAACTATTACAACAACAGAGGGGCGTGGTGTATACACAGATGTGTATACAGCTGGGTGCACAGCAGTCATGCAATATTATGAACGGCAGAGGATATACTTAAAGCAGCATTTCATTTTTAAACAAAAATCAGTGGTGTAGTATTGGATAATATTTAGGGCAGTTTCCCCTCCCTAGTCTTTGCCCTGTGTATTAAGCATTCTTGGGTTGCTATAGCAGCCTTTTGGGAAGCCACCGCACTTCCTCTCTTGAAATAGGTCGGCCATATTGCGTGCCCTTGGGAAGCAGGAACTTCGCTGATCGATCGCGGGAGAACGGATCGATCCGCAGCTTAGATAACGGCATTGCCGTAGATGTAAGAAACGTCTGCATTTATTACAGCACAGGAAGAGACAGGCGAGAGGCAATGCCCCTTTTTTAAATCGACCGCCAACTCTTCAGTCAAAAATAACTGTCCTCCACCTGTATAATAACATCAAATGATCACTCCGGATATCTCGTCTTCCAGAGGCCAGCTGCTGCAACCTTTTTATTTACCTGTTTTGCATTTACTTTAGTTAATGTTCTGTTGTTGGGACTAGCAAAATATTTAGGGATTTTCTGATCAGGGGAAACCCCGATGAAATTAATAATAAAGGTGATTATTGAGATTTAGTGAAGTGCTATGTAGATAGTTTTGGTATTTCTGAGGGAAGCAGGAGGCTGAGTGGGGAGGTGAGCTGGGCCTCAGGGGTTTGCATGACTAGGGTCTCCTGTCTGTGTTTCATGTTGTCTTTCCTTACACATCAGAGTAAGAATATGATCCTGGACCAGGCCTTCAAGTACATAACGGAACTAAAGAGGCAAAACGATGAACTTTTGCTGAATGGAGGGGACAAAGAGCAAGGTAATATATGCCAAGTTGGCAGCGCGCTCCATGGAGGAACGGTACGGTCTGTGCAGGACGAGCAGGCCCAAAAACACAGCAGCGTAACCACGCGATGGCGAGATAGAAAATAGAGCTACTTTACTAATGCATAGAAGCTACTATGCTGAAGTCCCGACGTTTTCCGACCCACAGGGGGACCTTTCTCAGGGATATAAAGTGCCGTACTGTGAACACAAACGTATAAAGTAAAGAAAAGTACCGCATGAAGTGGGCGGGGATGTTCAGTTCCAGGCACAAAAACGTTTGCTAAATAACCCGTGTTGATTTAAAAAAAAAAACCCCAAGTAAAATAATAAAAAGCGGCGCACACACGAAGTGAGAGCGTGTCGTTAGAAATCACATGCGATAAAAAGACAGCGGAGATATGGAAACTGGTACAACTCCATCGCAGAAAGGTAGCGGGCACTCGTAAATTGAAGAAAAAAGTGTCTTTACCGAGGTGATATATTCCTCCTACGCATTTCGGTCCCGGCTTGACTCTGACGCGAAACGCGTAGGAGGAATATGTAGCCTTAATTAAGACACTTTTTTTCCTCCCTTCAATTTACGAGCGCCCGCTGCCTTTCTATGATTGAATCTGTTCCAAAACGGGATTTATGTCAGGATTACACCCCGACAGCACGTGGTGCAGTCTGTTCCGGCAGTACTAGGAGTGCAAGCTCTTGCACACATATTTTTTTTTTAAAACAGGAACAACCCGGCAGAGCAACATTGTTGTGGTATTGGTACTGCGCAATTTATGTAAACCATATCCTGTACAATACAAACGAAGCATTGCCCACAGCACAGGCCTACTTGACAAGTGGAGCTGAAGAGAAGGACTCGCTAACGCGCACGCCTGTCCCCTTACTCCTGCACCAGCCGTTTCATAAGGAAAAAATTATTCACATCCAGATTAAAAATTGTATGAAATCTAATGAAATCCTCCTCGTCGAGAAGTATACAAAAAGATCTAGGATCGTGTATATTATTAGATCCGACCACAGATTATGGTGTAAGGCCATCCAATAATCTCCAGCTACTCACCTTGAATCCAGCCCGTTATAGCCACCATGATAACAGCAAGGTTAAGAATTCTCAATCTACATTTGGAACCAAACTGATCGGCGGTAATAAGCCGAATAGGTTAAAAAAATCTGTTCTCCCCAGTGAACATAACTGGGATCTTCTCCTTCCGCACGCCCAGTTAGTGCTCTGACAGGGAAAGAGGGTAACTTTGATTTATCCTCGGGGGTGGGGGGGTATGAGAGTGTCGATTTCAAATGTGCTGCTTGAAAAATGTCGAACTGGCAAATGTAGTTCGTTACTTACACAGCTTCCCTGATTAAGTAAATCTGTGGGCATCCTTAAGCACTATTAAAAAAATGTGTGTTTTTTTTTTGTCAATGTAACATTTGATTCCTTTCAGCCGTAGGGGTGTAATAAACCCCTTTTCATGCATTCTACAGGGATATATTTGCGTGTTGTGCTTCAGTTATATAAGGGTGCACTCCTGGAGTGTTACAAAGTGTCTGAGATTTTCTCTCACAGTAAATATTGTGTATACTGATATAATGTAAAGATGTAGCAGTTGTTATTGATCCTGGTGCAGTATAGACCAGGAGTGCTCATGACCCCCAACAGGTAAGGTTTTCACGATATCCCAGCTTTGGCACAGGTGGCTCAGTCAAAGACTGCCCCACCTGTGCTAAAGCTGGGATATCCTTTAAACCTGACCTTTTTTGGGGGGGGGGGGGGGGGTGAGGGGCGTCTTGGGGTCTGGAGTTGAGTACCTCTGGTGTAGCCCATTTGTACAGTTGATTGTGATACCTGTTGGCAGACCTGCAAGAGTTCCTTGTATGTAATATTAAACTGCTTATGGAAACTCGCCGGTCTCTGCAGAACATTTGAAGAAGGAACCTTTTTGAGGTTTTGAAAGTTCCTGTACTCTTACGTCTGTGAACTCTCTCTTTCTTCATGGAGAACTGGTGTTTGTCCATAGCTTGTAACATAACCTTCTGCAAGTCTGCTCTTACACCGAGTTTGATTAAATGATAACAAAACGGGTGACTGGATCTATTTGAGATCCTATTTTTTTTTTTTCCTGGACGATGGCAGAGTTAACACGCAGCTTTTTGAACATGAACAATTTACTGCTCTCTCTTTAATAAGAGAATCATTGTAGCCGCTTTTTTGTTTTAATGCTTAGGTCTTGTGATCGCTGTATATAAGGGATAACATTTAGAAAAATTAGTTGACCCGTAATATATTCAATAACTCACAGCATTTGAAACCCTGACATCAGTAACTACCCAGAGTCCACTTTAGGACAAGCTTACATTATATTGAGCTGCCCACTTGGATTCTTGGATCTGTATCCATGAAATGGGAAATTTAGGGAAATGTATTTGCCATTTTACTTTTAAGAACGTTTATAGTATTGTTATTCATCTGTCATTTTGTTTTCCAGCTTTCGAGATCAAAAGGCTCCGAAAGGATTTGGCAGAGACCCAGAAAGAGAATGCTCGTTACATAGAACTTCTTAAAAGCAACGGCATCTGTTTGTACGACGATCCTACCCTACATTGGAAAGGGAACCTGAAAAATTCAAAGGCTTCCTTAGTAGTCTGTGCAGAGCAAGTCCAGAAGCTCCCTGTCTGCCTAAATGGGGGCCTGCTGGGTTCCTCTAACCAGGGTACAGCTGTACATGGGATCAATTTTAATGTGGGTCATAATTTGCAGAAGCAAACGGCCAATGTCGTGCCAGTGCAAAGGACTTGCAACTTGGTGACTCCCATTACTATTTCTGGTGTGTACCCCTTAGAAGATAAGTCTTGGCAGCCGAGTGCCGTGTCTGCAACCACATCCAGCCAACATACTCCACTGTGTCTTCCTATAACATCGTCAAGTCCAAGCACTATTGACATCCCCACATCCAATGGGGAGCATAGCGTTCTGGTCTCCACCAGCTCGCCATCTACTTATTCTTTTCTAACGGTTTCAACAAGCCAGTTGCAGTGCTCTTCCAACCACACATCACAAGTGGAGAACAACCCTACGGAACATCTAAGCAGACAGCATCTGGACACCTCACCGAAAACTGCTGCATCCACTAGCACCAGCATTCCATCAAGCTTGTCTTTGCTAGTTTCCGAAGTGCCACAAGTCAGTGTGTCTGGAATTAGTTTACAGCATTCTCCAAATCCATTTCAAGGGCGATTTGCAGGAGCCACCAGCTGTGCCGAAGCGGTGAAAGAGGTAGTCCAAGAGATTTTTCCCAGTATCAATATTGACTCCAGCCCTGAAGTAACGAGCAACTTAAGAGAAATGGTAACTTCAGCTGTTGAAATCCAGGGAGCCACTGCAGTAACTACACTGCCCACTGCATCTGTGGAGAATGTCTGGTCGCTTTCTAGTACTTTGCCTGTATCTGAATTCAGCAGCATTGGCAGCCTAACACGGATTCCCTCAGCTGGAAACACACAGACCACATGGACAACTCTACAACTTGCAGGAAACACTGTGCAGCCCTTAAGCCAAACATCATCCAGTGTATTTCCCATGCTCTTTACTGAGCAGCAAGGATGTTCCAAGGATACCTTCAGTAACAGGCTGACTACAGCATGCATAAACTTGAATAACGCTGTGTCCACAGAAGGCAAACCTGTTGAGCAAGTTATGATTAAAATGCCTTCTTGTCAGCCTGTACCAGTGCAGTCACTCCTCTCCCAACCACAACCCACAACCAACGTTCTTCCACTGAATCCACCTATGCAGGTAATTCAAGTGGCTCAACCCATCGGATCAGCTCTAAATCCAACTCCAGCCAATCAAAACATTATAATTCTGCAACCTCCAAACCCAGCTCCTTGCTCATCCATGCTGAGGGCAGATGTCCCCAAGCCGACAGTAGGACAACAAATTGTTATAATTCAAGCAGCGCCTAACCAAAATTCGCTTCCTCTAGTGTCGGGTCAGCCTGCGCCTTCTGTCATGATGCCTGTTAATGCAGCCAACCCGGTTGTTTGTCCGCCAAACACTGTGCAAAATACAGTTGCTCCACAGACCTTTGGTGGAAAACACCTTGTTCATATATTACCGAGGCCTTCAGCTTCATCACTTTCTAGCACCACACAATCTGTGTCCACGACTACATCAAACCAACAACACCCAACTATTTCTCTAAATGGTCAGCTGTTTGCACTGCAACCTGTGACCCCTACAGCTGGCACCTCGAATCAAAGCCCTATGCAAATTATCCAACCAACCACCAACGAAGATCCCAATACTAATGTTGCTCTCAATACGTTTGGTGCTTTGGCCAATCTCAGCCAGAGCATATCACAGATGGCAGGACAAAGTTGCTTGCAATTCACTCTCAATCCTCCTGCGGCTCCTTTAACAGCCACCAACATTCCGGTTAACTCTATTACAGTGGCTGGGACCAATACGTCTTCTACAACTACTGAAAGTTCCCCAGTGTTATCCATCACTTCTAATGTGGCGAAAACTTCCTCAGTAAAACCCACAAGTATCTCCCCATCAAATGCAAAGCCCAAAAAGACCATCAAGAAGTCCAATGCTAAAAAGACAGCTTCTGTTAGGAAGGAGACTCTCTCATCCAATAAAGTGGAGACGTCTGGTTCTATGGTTGTGGAAGCTTCAAAACCGCAATCGGGTGGGGAAGTCCAGGGCCAGCTAGAAAGTGCATCTGTGTTATTACCAACCACCAGTGTGCCACAAGACAAACCAAGTGTTTCAGGCACACATTCCCAGAAGGTGATGAATGCAGACCAAGTTCATGAAACTAGTACTCTTGCAGCATTTAATGCAGGCATGGTCGCAAGCATACTCTCCAGTTCTGTGTCCGAAGAGCAGTTTCCTCCTGATTTCTCAGGCTCCAGAGATCTTGTTCCTGGCACAGAAGTCTGTGTAACTCAGAATGAGCAAATATCCAGCTGTATGGCGTCCGAGTGCTTTAAAGCTTGTGTCGTAACCAGCATTTCTACTCTACCGCTGACTGAACCTCACGCTCAAGACGCTATGATTGCTGGGGCACCAAGAGATCAAACTGGAGTAAACGCAGATGGCCGTTCAGAAACTATAAGTGTTTCCGAGCCATGCGTCATCCAAGAAGACTCGTCAAGTTTAACAGCTACAGACCTGTTGGAAGTACAAATTCTGTCAGACGTTCCAAAAGGGAAATCATCGTCTGTAAAAGTATCAGCTAACGAAGTCGTTGATCATAGCTTTACTGTAGAACAGTTCAAGTCAAAAGAATCAACGTCTGCTGAGCATGCAAAGCAAAATGTGCTAATGAGTCCTGAAGTAGTCCATATTACACGGCATCCGTCCTGTATATCTGAACATGAAGTAGTTGTTAGCAGTTCCTGCGTTGCTAACAGACAGACGGACTCTCCTATGTCCACTAGCTCTGGGAGCAGTCGAAATTTCTCTGTTGCATCCATGCTGCCGGATAACAGCCGGGAAGATGTTACCAGTAATGCTCCATCCGGGCCGGCATTTAATGGCTGTACTTTTGCTGAGCAAAATGACATTGTTGCAGTTGCAGCGAGAGCTATTTTTGAGCAGGAAAGCCTTGCAAAGGGACGAGCAAGGATGCAGATAGACGTTGGAGACGCTGTTTCCAGGGCTGCCGAAGCTGGAATGTTGGCGGGCGATTGTAGGCATCCCTACAAGACGCAGTCGGCAAAAGAAAACTTGGTTATTCAGGTGCCGTCCACACCCAATACATTTAACTCTTTGGATTCAAATCAGCATCCTAATGCTGATAGGCTGGTGGCCAAAAATAATTGCCCAGTGGGAATCAACACCACAAACCTCTCTTTGCAAATGTCTACATCGCAATCGCAGAACATGACAAGTTTGAGTATAAATAATTTAATACATCAAGGTAGTGTTACCAATTCCATTGTAAACTGTGCAAGTGTGCCCCAGTCATCGGAGCATGTGACCTTAACTACATCCGCGAATTCATCTGCGTCCTCTAACCCTTATGAAAACCAGGCTCAAGGGCCACCTGGGTTACCGGAGTACTCTCAAGAACAGCTACTTTCTATGAGGACTACAATCATGCAGGTGCCTCGGGCAAATGAATCCGTTTTAAAACATAACAGTGACAGTCGTAAGGGCTCTAACAAACGCTCTGCTCATGACGACCGGCTGCTTTCACCAGCAAAGCGACAAAAGCCGTGTCACACGCCTATGAGACTTGAAAGGATGCCACCTCCAGATAATCTTGCAGAGCAACCGGAAATATTGGTTAGTCAAGTTCCTTCTAACACCTCGTCATCGGTGTCGGTGAATAATCAGGGGCTCGGAGATGGGCTCTCCACTCTGTTCCCATCAAATAACAGCTTTGTCAACTCCAACATGAGACAAGCCGACATGCGTTGCAATTCTCAGCCTTCAGTTTCAGAGCACCAGCAGCAAGGGCAAATGGGGAATCCACATCTTCAACCTTTGCCGCAACATGCCCCGAGTCAGCAGTTGTCTCTGCTTCATAATAACAACCCATACTTAAAACAGCAACATCAGATCGGTCAGTTACGAGAGCAGCATCACTTGTATCAGCAGCAGCAGCAACAACAACACCATGTTTCACATTCAGAGACGTCAGGGCATCCACAGTCCCATAATGTTCAGCACCAAAGACTGATACAACAAGATGTTCAAATGCAGAAGAAGCGGGGTCTTGTGCAAGGTAGCCAGACTTCACGGTTGTCTTTGCAGCAAAAACATCATCTCACTGAGCACAACCGTCAGAAGGGTGGTCAGCCTCATGCTCACCACCAGCAGATCCATCAGCAAATGCCACCTCACTTTGGGGCTTCCCAATCGGAGAAAGCGTGCGAAAACACTGCAACTAGCCGAAGCCATCATGGTACTCATTCCCAGAGCCATGCAAGTCAAGATATCCTTCATCAACATCAGCAGGAGGTTGGCAGTAGACAGCAAGGGTCAGTAGTTTCTTCAGAGCACTTGTCTGGACATAACCAAGTGCAGAGGCTTATGACCTCAAGGGGTTTAGAGCAACAGATGGTTTCCCAGCCAAGTATTGTGTCCAGGCCAACGAACATGACCTGTGCCCCACACAGGCAGGAAAGGAATAGAGTTTCTAGTTATTCTGCTGAGGCTCTTATAGGCAAAAGCCCTTCTAATTCAGAGCAGCGAATGGGAATATCTGTTCAAGGTCCCAGGGTTTCAGACCAGCTTGAAATGAGAAAATATTTAGATGTTTCCAGGAGTAAAGGCCTGTCAGTTCATAACATACAAGGCCACTTGTCCATAGACCATTCAGTCAATACTGATGTCCAGCGGCTCCCTGATTGTCAGACATTTAAGCCAAGTAGTTCTAACCAACAGCAACCAGGTACCTTTGATGCACAGAGTTCAAGAAATAATGATGGGAGCACAGTTCCCTCCATGAGGGGCATGCAGTCACAAGGCTACAGAATTAGTCAGAATCCCAATTCATCCATAGATCGACAAAAGCACCACCCATATCAGCCTGTACATGAAATACCAATCGCAAATGCTCTTCCAACTAGAGATAATGACAATTCTTGTCATCAAAGCTTTATGCAGAGCTTATTAGCCCCACATCTTGGAGAGCAGGTCAGTGCAAGTCAGAGATCTATTTCAGGTCATCAGAGAAATACACAGTATAATTCATCCACTGGTATTGAATACAGCTGCCCTCCCTCACGTGATGCTGTGCATCTTCGAAGAGACAATGATGGACAGAACCGGGAAAGCTGTGACTTGGCCATGGGACATGTGAACTCTAGAAACAATTCTTTAAGTATTCCCTTCTCCAGTTCTTCAGGAAATATTCAGGGCCGAAACACAAGTCCCCATGTTTCCATGCAGAAGTCTAATACCATGCGACCAATTGATGGTCAAGGAGCCAAGAACCATTTAAATATTCAAGCTTCACTTAACATGCATGGAGTAGTCCATACTTCCATACCCCATCAATCCATCTCCCATGGGAATGTTGATCAGAGGCAAACATTGAGACAGCCTAATCCTCCAGTAGCTCAGCGTTCAAGACATCATCTGCAGGATGAGGTCGACTCCAAGGTTCGTCAACCAGATAGAAACCGTTCTGGAAACCAAAGACATGGCAATATGTTTGACCCATCTCTGCCTCACCTTCCCCTAACTGCTACTGGTAGCATGATACTTGGGCGCCAACAGCCTGTAACAGAGAAAAGGACTGGTATTGTTCGCTTCATGCCAGACAGCCCTCAGGTGTCCAGTGACAACCCTACCCCTGACCAGCATTCGCTTGCTCAAAACTTTGGGTTCCCATTTATCCCTGAAGGTAGCATGAACCCACCAATGAACGCGAATGCATCCTTCATTCCTCCTGTTACGCAGACCACTGCCACTCGTACACCTGCCCTTATCCCTGTAGATCCTCAGAACACACTGACATCTTTTTATCCCCCATATTCACCAGCTCATCCGAGCTTATCCAATGACATTACCATCCCGTACTTCTCTAACCAGATGTTTCCAAATCCCAGCACAGAAAAGCCCAACAGCGCAGGCTTAAACAACCGGTTTGGATCTATATTATCTCCACCACGGCCTGTGGGCTTCTCGCAAGCCACCTTCCCTCTACTCTCAGACATGCCTACAATGCACCTGTCCAACTTCAACTTGACATCTCTTTTTCCGGAGATCGCCACAGCGCTCCCTGCAGATGGCTCAGCCATGTCACCCTTGCTTTCCCTATCACACTCTTCAGCCTCTGACTCTTCTAAACAGTCGTCAAATCGCCCTGCTCACAACATAAGCCATATTTTGGGTCATGATTCCAGTTCGGCTGTTTGAGGGCAATTTTAAGTATACTTGTGTTCTGGTTTTGCTACTTAAGAGTATGTTCTTCGTGAATCTTTAAAAGCGAGAGTTGCATTCAAGATAAAGTTTATGAATTTGTGTATTCATTTCACCTCCCCTATGCAGTGTCCCGGAAGTCATTGGTAAACTCAGGGAACGTTCCTCAACGTTGGTGAACAACTTATAAACATTGTGGTTCTGTTTTCAAGAAGGGGAGGGAAACTTCTACATTTGTTATCAAAATTTGATTGATCTCCAGTCGTGCCCCTTAAGTGGCACACATTCATTAACATGTCACTATATGTGTGTGTGTGTGTGTGTGTGTGTGTATATGTGTGTGTGTGTGTATATTTATGTGTGTATATATATATATATATATATATATATATATATATATATATAATATATACAATGAGGGTCTGCGCTTGTGTGTGGAAAACCAGAAATATAGGATATATAAAATTGAATTAACTGATAAAAATCATAAATATATAAACAAATTATTAATAAATCAATATAATGAATACTACTATAATAAATCCTGAATAGTGAAATCAATTCATATACCAAAAGTGCACTGTGAATGTCTGATATAAAAAAAGCTAAAACATACAATTATACAAAAAAAATATGTGTGGTGCTGTGAACTTTGCCTTAATCTGCTAATTGCAGATAGTCCTCTAGAGTCCAACAAATAGGTCCAATAATTGGGGAGTGACAGAAGCACTATTAGGATCAACCGGCAGCTTCTTAAAAGGGCACAACGACCTCCCTCTCCACCTGCATAGAAAAATATAAGAAAAAAAAGCGCCAAATCCTAGTGCATTACTGTAAATCGATATATAATTCCCAAAAATCTCAATAAAATGAACTCACAAACATAAAACAATTAAAAGCATTGTATGAGTATACTCATGCTCCTAGGACCAGGAGAACGCTGCTTTGCTGTTGAAGTCCCTCCGTGGCTCCACTGGAACAGATTGCTGCCTCCGTTGTTCACTGCCTGCAGGAACTGACGAATCAGGCACTCCACGCCTCTCCCTTACTGAGGAGTGTTGGGAGTAAGCTGAACCATGCAATCTTGCTGGGCTGACGATTCAAGTGACCTAGGATACATGCCCGGTCTAAACTTCCCAATATACTTTTTAACTCCATATTATATTTTCTATGGAGTTAAATACTGCTCTTTTCCACGCTGGTTCTATTTCATAGTCCAAATTGGTTGCATACACATAAACTTAAAGATACCTTAACCTCTATTTTATGGGACACTGACTAATACTCATATTCATAAATTAATTAAATGATTCTACAATATCAAGAGTAGAACCATCCATAAGGGATTATGGTTTCAACCTCTAATCTTTATCCATGATAACACTAAGAAAAATATAATGTACTAAGATAAAAGTCAATTAATATCTAATAGAGTATTGTGCTCTTTCTTGTTCATTAATTGATCCACCCTCCGTAAGCCACATTTATATTGTATTAACTAAATATCTAACTCTTCTGTTTACTAATAGATATATTGGGATATTTAGGATGTCTTGAGATATACCCTTATAGTATGTTTAATCAAAACAAATAAGGACATTGATTACAAAATAATTTTTGTTGTATAAGAATAATAATTTTTCGTTTAACATATGAAATGCCCAACTGTTGCTAAATATCATTTATATTGAGGTGGTGGCAACTACAGTATACTCTCTCGATATCCTAAGGTATACCCTTGTAGTCCGTATAAATACTAAAAATATAGACAAGGACATCAACTACATGTTTGTTTTAATTATTTTTATTCATTTTTCAGTACAACTGGTATTCATCAGTATTTTATATACATTTCTATGTGCTGGCAAGTATTCAGTGATGTGGATGCAAAATTAGGTGTTCACATGTGTACTTAATCTGTTCCACCTAAAATTTAGATTGCCAACACAGTGTTTTTTGCCTTTCAACTAATTAAGCTAATTGGACTTGGGGGGTATATAATATGAGACACCACACACCCAGAGTCCATCCCCTGAAGAAGTCTGTTAATCAGATGAAACGCGTAGGGAAGGTGTGCAGTGGACTTTTCAACGCTTGCAATTGAACTGCTGAGTATCTATACCGGTCCGGTATTAAGAACGGTTCCCGTGACGTCATCCGCTGGTCCGCGACTTCAACCGTCCCCGGTGGGAACTAAAAAGCAACTGGTTGGTGTGCACCGGGGGAGAGACCATCGTGGAGTGCCTGATTCGTCAGTTCCTGCAGGCAGTGAACAACGGAGGCAGCAATCTGTTCCAGTGGAGCCACGGAGGGACTTCAACAGCAAAGCAGCGTTTCCTGGTCCTAGGAGCATGAGTATTACTCATACAATGCTTTTAATTGTTTTATGTTTGTGAGTTCATTTTTATTGAGATTTTTGGGAATTAAATATA
The DNA here is from genome assembly GCA_036426205.1 of Ascaphus truei. NCBI lineage: Eukaryota > Metazoa > Chordata > Amphibia > Anura > Ascaphidae > Ascaphus > Ascaphus truei. The sequence continues at coordinate 283,693,393 of CM071569.1, forward strand.
TCGATTTTTGCACAGTAATGCACTAGGATTTGGCGCTTTTTTTTCTTATATTTTTATATATATATATATATATATATATATTCTCAAAATGAATAAGAAAAGAAAAGCATCCCTAAAGAAAGCACTCTGGTGTACTAGAAAAGTAACAAAATTGATAAACGTCACTAGAAAAAACACTCAAAATGTTAAAACAATCCTCAGAACCCAAAAGATTCAATCAAATATAGCCGACACCTAATTAGTGTGAAGTCTAATAAACTTCTGAAGGTTCTGCCTAAGAGTGAAAGTTCATCTGTATGTACCACATACAGGCATAACCCGGGTTTAAGGACACTCACTTTAAGTACACACGCGAGTAAGGACATATCGCCCAATAGGCAAACGGCAGCTCACGCATGCGCTTGTTGGCACGTCCTGAACAGCAATACCAGGTCCCTAGCTGTACCGAAGCTGTGCGCAAGCGGGGAGACTATAGAGCCTGTTACACATGCGTTATTTACATCAGTTATGCACGTATAGGACGATTGCAGTACAGTACATGTATCAATAAGTGGGGAAAAGGTAGTGCTTCACTTTAAGTACATTTTCACTTTACATACATGCTCTGGACCCATTGCGGTTTGCCTGTAAATAGCAGGGTGTGCAGGCAGATAGAACAGACAAGTGACCAGGGCATATGGAGCTGACAAAAAATAAGAACAAAAAGGTGAAACTGTCATAGCACTAAACAGGCAGGGGGGACTCCCCGTAAATAAAGTCCCCCACTGAACAACATGTAAGTTAGATCAAAAAGGTAAATACTCGGCCTAAGCCAAGCGCTGGAAGTAGGAGCGGGTCAGTCCAGTAGTGCTGTCCTGATGATAGTCCGAGACACAGAAATCATGTCAGCATGCTCCGGTCAGACACCTTACAAGGTTATTTACGGGGAGTCCCCCCGGCCTGTTTAGTGCTGTGACTGTTCCCGCGGTCACTTGTCTGTTCTATCTGACAGCGTGTCAGCATTGTGTATCACACAGGGAGTATTACTGTCCCAGCAGGTTTGTGTTACAGGCTGGCCGGTCACAGTGGGGAGGGGCTGTTTGCCTGCACACCCTGCTATTTATGTGGAACATACAGATGAACTTTCACTCTTGGGCAGAACCTTCAGAAGTTTATTAGACTTCACACTAATTAGGTGTCGGCTATATTTGATTGAATCTTTTGGGTTCTGAGGATTGTTCTAACATCGCAAACATTTTCTAGAAAAAGAAAAACACGGAAATGACCAAAAAATGGTAACGCCACTTACATTTTGAATAGAACTGCAAGCTAATTAAGCAGAGGGAATTGTGTAAGGGTTGTGTGTAGATTTAAAAAACAACGGCTAGGGGGAATCAAGAAGATAGTGTGTGTGTATATATATATATATATATATATATATATATATATATATTGATCTCAAACACACAATTGGTGCCGCAGTCAAATCACCGGTTCAGATCTTCAATTTAAGTTAAAAAAAATTTTTTTTTTAAAACAAATAAGGGATAAAAAAAAACATCCTCCTGTGATAGAATATGTATCAGACAGGGGAAATCCCCTATGAAGATGCTGATGGAAACGTGTTTGTGATGTAACAAACGCTCTGCCAGGTTGTAACTCATTGCCCACAGAGGCCTTGGGTTTTTGCAGTATAACCATGTCGAAAAATGTAGGAACCCCTCCCCTCCTTCATATCGCCCTTCTGCAGAATTTTGGGTTTATTTACATTTTTGGCATTTAAAACCTAAACTTCCCAGCTCCCAATCTTCACAATGTCCAGGGTTGTGTTTAAGGTGACCGCCATCTTTAAAGCTCCCAATCATATACAATTTAAAGTGCATTTTCTCTGACTTGGAAAGAGCCAAGAAAGAGAGGGGTTGTATTCGGGTAAAAAGGGGAATAAATCTTTGTTTTTTTAAAATATTTTATGAAAGCTTTATTATTGAATGCACTGTTAGAAGCTGCTATACTAAGGGAACTAGTCTGTTTGTCAGTGGAACTGTTCGGTTAGGAAGGTGCCAACGAATTACATTTGAAAGGCGGCATGTGCATATAATGATAGATTTATCACCGGTGCCCAGCTTTCCACTAGTTTCACAGCAATTTGCCGTTGGAAAGGCAGAAAGTAATCTCCGTCATGGTGGTATAAAAAGCGCCGTTCTTAGCTTCTCTTTCCTTTAATTCGCTGTTCTCTGCGTTGTTTTCCCCCCTCTTTTCTTATGCACGTTTTTGCACACTCGGGAGCGCGCTTTCAAAAGATTAACACACATTTCTGTTACTTTTGTCACCCCGTCTTAAACTCATATTGTCCGATGTTTCACCCGTAGCTTTGGCCGCGATTGCTTTACCGCTGTAGATATTCACTGTAATTGAGGCTTTTGTTTCTGGTAGTTTATTCATATTAGTGGTGTTTTTTTTTAATAGGTAATTTCTCTCCCAACTGCAGAATTATATAATGAAAAACGAATAGACGATACCGTTCTGTGGCTAACGAAATGCTTTTATTTGTGCGAGCTCTCGGCATACACCGATCTCTTCCGGCGATGTTACAATGGATAAAGCAAGAGAGGTTTTTACTTGGTGCATCCTGGAATGTATCTGTGACTAGAACCTATCCCTCCCCCCTGTGCAGTATGCGATTTATGACTTAAGGTGTTAAATGGTCCCTGAATGTTAGTTGTGTGTGTATATACATTTATAAAGTGCCCACAGTGTGTACAGCGCTTTAGAAAAGGTGTGTGTGGAGTAGGAGTGTATACTATTGGTGTGGGCAGGTGTAGACGCTGTATACACTGTGGGCGCTTTATAAATGTATATCACATGCCGTGACCCAAGCAAACGTCGGAACATTGCACGGTGGGTGCGGGGTCACACGCAGAGAGTCGGGGGGTGTTGTTGGACGGTGTGTCTCAGAACATCCCCTGCCTGTAACTAGCTTCAAAAATCCATGGGCCATCCACCTTTTACATTGAACAGGATAGAGGTGGCCAACTCCAGTCCTTAAGAGCACCCAACAGGCCAAGTTTTAAGGATAATCCTGCTTCAGCTCAGGTGGCTCAATCAGTTTCAGTCAGAATGGCTGAGCCACCTCGTGCTGAAGCAGGGATGTCTCCAACACTGGCTGGTGGTGGTCTTGAGGATGGAGTTGGCCACACATGATCGAGGGCATAACTGTGGTCCAGCCACGTCGGTAACCAACGTGTTTAAAGGGTAAGGGAGATAATGAGGGGCCATAGAATGTTAAGAACGTTTCCTTTTTGCGCCGACGCGATGACACACTAATTGGCCCGATATAAATGGAAGGTTTTAAAAAAAAATATTAATGCTCAGCAAAAAAAGAAAAAATATATATATTTTTTATATAACAGGTATCTGTACCGTGTTAGCCGAGCTTAATAATGAAAAAAAGAATAGACGATACCATATATTGGCTACAAAATGCTTTATTTGTGTGAGCTCTCGGGATACACTGACTTTCTTCCGGCGGGTTACACTGTCTCTTCTTCGGGGTGTTACACTGATCTCTTCTCGGCGGTGTTACACTGATCTCTTCTTCGGCGGTTTGTTACACTGATCTCTTCTCGGCGGTGTTACACTGATCTTCTTCGGCCGGGTTTACACTGACTCTTCTCCGGCGGTGTTACACTGATCTCTTTTCCGGGTGTTACTGATCCTTCTTCGGCGGTGTTAACACTTCTGAACCGTGTCGCTGTTCTTTTCCGGCGGTGTTACGCTGATCTCTTCTTCCGGCGGTGTACGCTGATCTCTTCTTCGCGTTACGCTGATCTCTTCTTCCGGCGCGGGTGTTACACTGATCTCTTCCTTCCGGCGTTGTTACACGGATCTCTTCTTCCGGCGGGTGTTACACTGATCTCTTCTTCCGCGGGTTTTGTGTGTTTCATGTATTTCTTCGCGCGGTTTGTTACAAATGATCTTTCTTACAGGACGGGCTGTTACATTGCATCACTTACAGGCGGTTGCTTTACGCTGATATCTTATTGGCGGTGGCGGGGTACCTTCCTCGTTCCTCGTACCGGTCGGGGTGTTACCTGATTCTTCTTCCAGCGGTTTTGTTACACTGATCTCTTCTTTCGGCGGTGTTACACTGACTCTTCTTCACGGCGATTGTTACACCGATCTCTTCTTCGGCGGTTGTTACATCGATCTCTTCTTCGGCGAGGTTACCTGATCTTTCTTCGGCGGTGTTACACTGATCTTTCTTCCGGCGGTGTTACACTGATGCTCTTCTTCCGGCGTATGTTACAATGATCTCTTCTTCCGGCGGTGTTACACTGATCTCTTTCTTCCGGCGGGTTACACTGATCTCTCTCCGGCGGTGGTGTTACCAATGATCTCTTCTTCCGGCGGGGTACACTGATCTCTTCTTCGGCGTGTGTGTTACACTGATCTCTTCTTCCGGCGAGTTGTTACACTGATCTCTTCTTCCGGCGGTGTGTACACTGATCTCTTTTCCGGCGATTTTACACTGATCTCTCTCGGCGATGTTACACTGATCTCTTCTTCCGGCGATGTTACACTGATCTTTCTCCGGCGCATGTGACCCTGATCTCTGATTCCGCGGTGGTAACTGTCTCTTCTTCGGCGGTTGTTACACTGATCTCTTATCTTCCGGCGGTGTTCGCTGATCTCTTCTTCCAGGGGTGTTACACTGATCTCTTCTTTCGGCAGTGTTACACTGATCTCTTCTTCCGGCGATGTTACACTGATCTCTTCTTCCGGCGGTGTTACAATGGATAATGCAAGAAAGGGTTTTACTTAGTGCATCCTGGAATGTATCTGTGACTAGAACCTATCCCTCCCCTCCTGTGCAGTATGCGATTTATGACTTAAGGTGTTAAATGGTCCCTGAATGTTAGTGTGTGTGTGTGGGGGGGGGGGGGGGGGGGGGGGTGTAAAATACACATATATATATATATATATATATATATATATATATATATATATATATATATATACACACACACACACTCACTTATAAGATCCCAAACCAAGGTTTGTATTTAATAACTGTTATCTATTTCTTAATGTTAAGCCGTTTAATTAAGATATATATTATATATCTATCAATATATATCTCTCGGGGTGTGTTCTTACCCAAAATGGCGTCTTGCTTTGGCATGCGGTGCAGTTCAACAAGATGCGAGTCCTTCATCACAATTTACACAGGCATAAAGTTTAGTTGGTTGCACTCAAAAATGAATGGGATGCAGAGGTTAATCACCGCACCGGCCGACGCGTTCTGCCACGCCTGGAGCCTCGGGCTTTTTCTGTAAAAATACATATTTGAAACATCTTGGTGACCACTGTACATCTAATCCATATCTGAGTGCCACCAACTAAACGTGTCTGTGTGTCTGTGTGTGTGTGTGTGTGTATCTAATAATACTTGGGAGGGGGGGGGGGGGTTCGGGATCAGAGAAATTTGTGAGAATTATTTTGTAGCCTTTTTTCATTGAATTGGAAATAAAGTTGTCGCCGTCCCCCGTCTCTGTGTGCGGCGGTCTCCTCACATCCCCCATACAGACGCTGCACAGATCTTTTGTTTCTCATTTTGTTACCTGTCTAATTGTACTTTTTTCTTGGTTGTGAGATGGTCTCCTCTGTGCACCTTTTCACCATTACGTGCGCCTCTCTCCCAGTCCTGTTTTGGAATGTGTGAAACCTTCCTTGGGCCGCGTCCTTAGTAGAACGCGCTAGCTTCCGCCCTCAGGCGTCCCGGCGTCTCGCTTGGAATACAAACTTGTTTGTATTGCGAAGCGCCGCTCTCCCTGTAGCGCGAGCACAATGCGCATATGCATTGGCCTCAGAGTGTTTGTTTTGGCGTGAGCTGCGTAGCTCGCGCTGTATCCTGCACTATGGGCGCGGCCTTACAAGGTACAGTATAACCCCTGCTGTGTGTTCTGTTTGTATTCCATAGCAGAGGAGGGGCCACAACTCCAGTCCTCAGGGGCCCCCAACAGGTCTGGTTTTCAGGATACCCCAGCTTCAGCATAGGTGGCTCAATCAGTTGCAGCTTCAGCACAGTGGCTCAGTCTTCGATTGAGCCACCTGTGCTGAAGCAGGGATATCCTGAAAACCTGACCTGTTGGTGGCCCTTTGAGGACTGGAGTTGTGCCCACCCCTGCTAGAGTGGCTTCATTGCCACAGGGAGGCACCTAATGTTGCAATGCAACCCCAGGCAGCAGACAATACAGTGCACTGCAGTGTTGCCCATGCAATGTGTGTGTACATATACCTATACATTATTGGGAGACAGGCGCAGGGCAGGTATGCTGTGTAAATATGTTGTAAAGTTGTTTATACCAAGGAAAATGGGGTGAAATGTATACTTTTTTTCACTGGTTGCATTGGGAGCCGGAGGTTTCGGGCTGTCCTGTTATTGTAGGGGGGTGGCTTTGACTTTCAAATCTTTTTTTATAAAGGTGCTTTGGGACTTGCAAAAATTTGCGTTATGATTTGATTCAGATTTTCGATTTTTAATTTAATGTATCACTGTAATAATTATTTGTAAAGATTTTAACATATTTTATTAATAAAATAAAGAGATCTCATGCAGCTTGTTTGCTTACTCTGTGTACGCTGTAATGTTTTCCATAATCTGACCCCCACAAATGCCATCGTTGTTTTAATGCACTTTGACCAGTGGAACCTCCGCTGCTGGAGAGCACGGAACCCTGCACGGAACCCTGCACCCAATACAGGTTCAATCCTATAGGCCCAAACGGAGCCAATAAGAGTAATATGGTTAATAGGCTGAAGAAGCAATACCACACTATCCCTGCAAGCTCAGATCCCAAACCCACCACACCATGTATATTTGTGTCAAAAGGGAGTGTTACGGGGATTGTGATCTCCTGTAATATAACAAAAGACAGAGACCCCCCCAATAATACACCAATACGGCAAATTATATAGTTAAATATTATCTGTTTTTCTTCACATAAGTAAGGGTCATTTAGTTAAATTATTTGGGCAAAGCAGTGTAAGCCTCCTGCCCCTTCTGCAGGTCCTAGCACTATATGTAACTGTTCCCTTCAGCAGCTCTAATGGAGGGAGGAAGGTCTCAATAGACTAATTCCCAGGTGCATGATGAGGCCCTGCATACCGTGACATGGTTGCAGAAAGTCTAATGCTTTGGCCAAATAATTTAAATGACCCTTACTTATAAGAGAAACGGATAAGTATTTAACTATATAATTTGTCATATTGGATGGAACATTTGGGTCTTTTTGTCCCCAATGCTGTATCCACATTAGCTCACAATCCCAGTCGCATTACTTTTGACACAAATAGTTTGGGGGTTAGTGACCCTCCCTGCCAGGTTTTAAGCTCCCCCATCCTACCTTTATAAATAGCCGGTCTTGTTATGCACCTGTGAATGACCGGTCTATTGAAACATTTATTCCGTCATTAGAGGTGGTGGAGAGAATGTTTACAGGTGGTAGTGTAAGGCAAGGTCCTCGCTGCCTGCTGCAGCGCCCACTATGGCGTGCGCTGCAGGGACAAGAGCCGCCCCTCAATGAGGCCGGGCCCACTGCCAGATTTTTTGGAAAACAGAAAAACTGTTCAGATCTGGTGATGGAGCACTGGCCACGCCCCCAGCGGTTCAGCCAATGAGGGTGAACCTGCCGAGTGATGTCATGGCGCACCCCCCGCTACACCCCTCCCCCCCTGAAACTCTACGCAGACCGGGGAATAGAGCTGCACGCGCGTCGGCCTGGCAGGTGTGCGTACAGCGCCAACACCAGGGACTAAGCCCAAGACCTGCAGAGAACGGTATACCGTAACGGGGCTGCAGGCTTATGGTGCTTTGGCCAAAGAATGTAACTAAATGACCCTTACTTATAAGAAAATCAGATTCTATTAACTATCATTTGACATTGGATGTAGCATGGGGGATTTTTGTCTTTTTGTTGTGTAAAGATGCAAGTCCCATAACTACTTAGGAGACAATAACATTTGTTTTTGTTTTACCAGCCATTGTTGACTCTTAATTCTTGTTATGTTGTAGCACTTACCTTGATGAGGTGTCAAATGACGCTGCGGGGTTGTGACGTGAAGCCAAGTCACGTGACCCACAGCGTCATTTGACGCGTGCGATGTCACATGACCCTGCCACGTTGCCATGGACATGAGTGACGCCGGCAGACTCAACTTAAGTTTTTAGAGTTGCAGAGGCCTCACGCGATTCCCCCGGCATTTCATTTAAGTGCTTCGGGGAAGAGCGCGGGGCCTCTGCAACCGCCTGAGCCCCCCCAGACAAATCCAGTGCCCCCCCACTTTGTGCACCGCTGACTTAGGTAATTTGTAGTTAGTTGAGAGAGTATCAGTACAGTTGAAAAGGAAATAAAGGTTTTGATTCAATGGGCATGTTTATCGCATTGCGGGGTGTACAGAAACGTTTGCATTAGGTGGCGATTTTAGTTTGGTACAAGACGCCATCTTGGTTAGGATGACCTCTAATTAGAGATAAAAGGGAAAGATATTCTAAAATGGCGACTTGGCTTCGGCAACAAACCTAGGTCTTTGATGTGTGCACCATCTTCTTGCTAAAGATTATACAGCGCACGCCCATGCAAATAAGTTTACTTTATAAAAGGAACCTCCATTTTCTATGAAGTAAAATTTGGCTGCGATTGAAAATATTTCTCTCACACATTTGATTTATTTTAAATGTCATCTTTAAAGCAGCCGTCCAAGCTGTCGTTATTTATTTTTTCCTTCCCTTTAATATGTGCATCAATACAATCCACACAATGATAAGTATTTAGCTAAGTTTCTGATCAATCCGTTCTCCTGTGATCGATCAGCGAAGATTCGGCTCAGGGGTTCACTAAATGGCTGTCAGTGCCGCAGAAGGGGACCAAAGATGCAAAGTTCTGTGGGGAAGATCATGTGACCAGGCAGTCACTAGATACAATTGGTGCACTGCTAGAGAGAGGGCAGGGCTCAAAAAGAGGTGTGCCAGAGCCAGTTTCAGAAAAGGAAGGGGATGGGACATTGTAAATGGTTGCTATAGAAACAAAAATTGCTTGTTACATTATAATACATTAAAAATGTAATTCAGAGTTCTTTTTGTAAAAAAAAAAAAAGCTACAAGTACAGAACTGATTTATTAAAAAACACAGTATGTAGGATATTGCTTAGTCTGCAGCTTTATAGTGGACTTTTCCCTCCCTACTAAGCTTCTGTATTTTAATATGGACCTACATATGCCAATTAAAACAAACACACAATCCCCAGCTTTTTTTGGACGGCTGCTAAAGCAGTACTAAGTGGAGGGGGGGGGGTTCCTTTATTTCAAATGTAGCACAGAGGTTAAGACTATTTAGAAATGCGCCACGAGCTAACAAAACCGTTCTCTGAATTTCTCCTTAAGAAAATAGTTAAATATTTAGCATAAAATGAATCTTCTCTAACCTGAGAGAAACAATCTATTTCTGCATGCTCGGCTCTCACAACACTTGCACCAAAGTAGATCAAATATGTGGTAGGAAAGTCAGCTTTTTGTGGGTTCAATCTTCCACTCGGCCTAATACCCGTGGCGTTCACCAGCGCTGTAACATGGAGCGACCCCACTTCTGATATACCAGCTTACTGTAGTATTAGCAAATAAATGCATTCTACAAAAGATGGCTCACGCTCCATAATCCCACAATATCTCAACACATTATTTTCACTTTTATTGACAGATATTACGTTTTAGCATCTATTCGTGTATGATAATATGGTAGGAACTTTATTGGTACAAACAAAAGGTTTATTCGTTGCATCGATTATGCTCCACATACAAGGATATAGTTTCTTTAGACAATGAGTGTCAAATAATAGTTGCATTTGGTATTCTTCCCTAGACAGCTCTCACCACTAGCCTAGGGAGGTTCTGGACTTGGTACCCTTAGCACCGGGTCTGCATGGGGTTCGCTGTCCCTGCGTTTGGATTTGCCTCCTTCTCACAAGCACCCGTTGTAGAGATACTTCCATGATCCGGGATACGTATCCTGTCACTCCTTATCCCAAGGCACCAGAAAGTGCTCGCATTTAGAACTGGTCAGTATGGGCCAATCCTGCGGTGCTCTGGAACCCCTTTATGTAAAAGGACTCGCCCCGGTGTACCGTGCATCCTCCTTTTTCAGGGCAGACGACTAACCTCGGACCATTGCTATGGGCTATGAGTAGAAGGGGCATGTTTCGGAACTATAAAGCAATAATGGTGACCAGACATCCTTAAACATATATAGCTCTACACAAACATGACACTATACACAGTGAGGTCCCCCATCTAAAATCTCCAGGGACCTGAATCTTTCCACCCCACTATATATACTTGCTAGTTTCATGACTGGTCACCATTCGTACATCGGGAGGGGCCCTGGACCTTCAGAGACTTGCAGTGAGCCTACACGCGCTACATTGTCTGTCGGGGGAAAACAAAACCGGAAGTGACATCGCTGAACATCCGGAAGTGACGTCCCGGTAACTCTGTGGGGCGCAGGCGAGGCACGAGAAGCTGGGGAAGGTGGACGTGCTGTCGCAGACTTACCTGATTCGCAGGTGGTGAGACTGTGATATGTCTTCGGCGCCGATTGTCTCAATTTCCTGGTTTTAATGCTTTGAAAGAATGTGCACCGTGTGAGTCCGATTCGAAACCCTTTTTATAGGTAAAGATTTTTCTAATTTGATCTGCGCTATTGTGTCCAATTGTCTCTTCCTCTGAGGTACCCTTCCTCCATGAAATGCTCCCATACAAAGGAAGAAAATAGCCACAGTTTGGGATTTGCCCATTTTATTCTACAGCAATGTGAGTAGGCACTGTACAAGACACCTGTGTTATTCATTATTTAAAAGGACATATACACTACAGTGTTTCTCTATGGTGTTCTCCCTTGCTTCCCCTTGATTTTGAAGACCTATTGGATTATACCCAGACAGCACCTAACAGGAGGGCATGGCTAGGTTTTTGCCTAGTCACCGTGACTCTCACACACCACACACCACCACCACTCTCAGTGCCAGGAAGACTAGCAACTCATCCAACGCCAGATGGGTTAATAATGATTTCTATTTGTGGAAAATGGGTGCTAAATATTTTCTTTAAGTAAAAAGAAAACAAAAAAACTGCCCCCCTGGTTTAAATGCTGCGGCATATCCCTGTTCCTGTCCCAGTCTATAGAAGCCATCATTGTTTTGTGCATCGGTTAAAGGAGCTGCCGGGAAAGCACGCCGTGTCCATTTTCTGCGGCCTGGTTCTCTTGCTCTTTGTCTCACCTGCTCCCATACTTACTGTGGTGCATCCCTTACCTATCTGCCGGCTGGTGAGGGCCAGCACGTTACTGGGTAACCGCACTCACGCTTGGGCCTTTATCTTATTTACACTGTGCAGGCGTCTTCCCTGTGCCACGAAGTGACTTCAAATCACCTGTGGGGCTGTGCTGTTGTCTAGCGCAGGAAGAGGTCTTCACTGCATGTTTAATATGGTTTAATATTGATGGCTTAGTCCATCAATACAAGTGAAAAATGGTTGGTAAGAGCAGCAGAGATCCTCATCAACAATGTATGGCAGCGTTGTTCAACCAGGGTTCCTGGAAGCCCATGGGTTCCCCGGGAATCCCTAAAAGGTTCCTGCAATTTTCAGGTAATTTGAAAACTACCAAATACAGAAGAATTTACAATGCATCTGATGTCAGACACGCTATTAGAGAGGGTTGGGGTTCCTTACAATGCATCTGATCTCAGATGCGCTATTAGAGAGGGTTGGGGTTCCTTACAGTGCATCTGATCTCAGACGCTCTATTAGAGACGGTTGGGGTTCCTTACAATGCATCTGATCTCAGGCGCGCTATTAGAGAGGGTTGGGGTTTCTTACAATGCATCTGATCACAGACACGCTATTAGAGAGGATTGGGGTTCCTTACAATGCATCTGATCTCAGGCGCGCTATTAGAGACGGTTGGGGTTCCTTACAGTGCATCTGATCTCAGGCGCGCTATTAGAGAGGGTTGGGGTTTCTTACAATGCATCTGATCTCAGACACGCTATTAGAGAGGATTGGGGTTCCTTACAATGCATCTGATCTCAGGCGCGCTATTAGAGACGGTTGGGGTTCCTTACAGTGCATCTGATCTCAGGCGCGCTATTAGAGAGGGTTGGGGTTCCTTAC
>CM071569.1:283705648-283863688 GCA_036426205.1 Ascaphus truei
AAGCTCGATCACAGGACACGTATTAGAGAGGATTGGGGGTTCCTACAAGCATCTGATCTCAGGCGCGCTATTAGAGAGGTTGGGGTTCCTACAAGTGCATTGACTCAGGCCGCTCTTGAGAGGGTTGGGGGTTCCTTAAATGCATCTGATCTCAGGCGCGCATAGAGAGGGTTGGGGTTTCTACATGCATCTGATCTACGACGACGTATTAGGAGGTTGGGGTTTCCTGACAATGATCTGATTCTCAGGTCGCGCTATTAGAGAGGTTGGGTTATACAGTGACTGTCTAGCGCGGCGTATATGAGAGGGTTGGGGTTTACAATGCTCTGATCTCAGGCGCGCTATTAGAGAGGGTGGGGTTCTTACAATGCACTTGATCTCAGGCGCATATTAGAGAGGGTTGGGTTCCTTACAATGGCTGATCTCAGACGCGCAAGTTAGAGGGGTTGGGGTCCTTACAATGCAGTCTGATCTCGAGGGGTATTAGAGAGGGTGGTTGGGTTCTACAAGTGCATCTGATCTCGCGACGCGCAATTAGCGAGGGGGGGGTTTTGGGGTTGGTTCCTTACAAGCATCTGATCTCGACGCGCTATTAAGCGAGGGTTGGTGGTTCTCCGACTGACCTCTGACTATTGAGCCACCTGTGCGAAAGCAGGCACTGATGGGGCCCATCTGGGAAAGCAAGGATATCCTGGAACAACCGGTTGGGGCGGAGGGTGCGGGGTGGGCTTGGGGCTGGAGTTGAAACACCCTGCTACATCGCTGAAAAATAAAGGGATTTGATTTAATTAGGATGGATTTGCTAATTCCTCCACTGTACCAAGGATCGAGGAGGGGGAAAAGCATGCGGAATCCACTCTCTTCTTTGCGCTGAGGCTAGGTCCTTTTAAAGGGGGAGACGGGGAGGGTGGGACGAGACGGAGCAGACTAGGGGCGCGGGGACGGTAGGGGGGGATACGGGCAGAGGATGGGCCACGGCGGGGGGAGTGGGCGGGTCAAGGGGGTCGTCTACCGGGGCAGGGGGGCTGGGGGGGGAATTCTGGGCTGTAGGGGGGAGCACGCAACATGGGGAGTCCAGATGCATTTTCCCTTCAACTGAGGGTGGAGGGGGAGGGGGGGTGGGCAAGATCGCGGTGTGGGTCGGGATGTGGGGGTTTTGTGAGGGATCGGAAGCCTCAGGAAGCGAGGGAGGGGCGGCAAGAGGAGACTGGGTGAAGGAGTACCATCGTCGCTAAGGGGAATACGCTGTTCGGGCGTGGCGTGAAATCTTTCCCTTTCGCGGATGAGGACGGAGACGGAAAGGCACGGTGGGGGGGGCGAGGCCCCCGCCCCAGGGAGAATGGGGGGGGGAAAATGCGCGGGTGGCAGGGAGAAGGGAGAGAGCACACCCCCCCCTGGGACGGGGGTGCGGTATGGGAGGGGGGATGTGAAGGGGGGGACACTGGGGGGGGGGGTGGACGGGGGCGATGAGAGATTCGGGGGGGGGGAACTTGAGGGATGGCTATGGTGGGATGGGGGGCGGGAGTGGGAGGGGATGGGGCGTCTGAGGGGGGGGGAAAAAGAGTGAGGGGAGTGGAGGGGAGGAGAGGGGGGGTGGGGGATATAAGGGAGGAGGAGATGGGGCTGAGGGGAGAAGGGGGGAATCCAGAAAGGCGGAAGAAGGGGGAGGGGAGGGGATGAGAGCGAGGAAGAGGGGGGGGAGGAGAGAGGGGGGGGGGGGGGAGAGAGGGGGGGGATGAGGGGGGAGGACAACTGACGTCCAAAATTGGTAATTTGTGCCCCAAATACAAATTACTTTGAGAATATTTTTCTTGTATCCAGTTGCAGTATTATCCCTGAGAAATTCTCCCAACGGTTTTCCATTCCGGATAATCATTAGGAGTCTTGAAAGACGATCCTTGAAAAGGTAAAGATAGTCACAAGTTCCACTAAAAGAGTCGCTATGGAAGTAGACATATGTATATTCCATGGATCTAGTTGGGGGGGGGGTCTAGTTAGAATAACCTTTAGTGCAACAATGAGTATAACATACAGGTTTTAATGACTGACCCAAGGATGGCCACAAATAAGCCTGAAACAAGCCCTCCCAAGTTCATCGACTGGAAACATTTTTACTATGAAAACAAGTGCAGCCAAAAACATATGATAGAATGGACACACTTTGCTCATTTGCATAGCCATACCCAGAATCCTGGCTGCAGTTTGAAGCACCTGGATGCTAAGAGATAATGGGGAAGGGCAGGGTTGGAGCAACTGTCTTAGATTGTGATGTGCGACACCGCGAGATTTTTACTTTGCGGCAAAAAATAAAACAAACAAAAAGCAGCGTTTAGGGACTCTCTAGCACAGGGAGTCTCAAAAATCTGTTCCTCAAGGGCCAATCCACCAACAGACCATGTGTATGGATATCCTGCTTTCAGCACAGGTGGCTCAATCTGTGGTCAGTTGAAAGACTGAGCCACCTGTGCTGAAGCAGGGATATCCGTTAAATAAAGTGGCCTGTGGGGGCCATTGAGGACGGAGTTTTGAGACCCCTGCTATAGTGGTTGCACGGACGGTGTAAAACACATAAACCTTGCGTGCAAGGCAGTCTCCGATCTATAAACGAGCGACGCCGAGGGGGACGTAATCTCCTCTCTCCTTTAACAGACACAGCGTGAAACTGTCCCGACTCGTTGCGAGAACCTAAAACTGGTCAAACCTCGCAAACATACCATTTTGGCCACGAAAATGTATGCAAGATCTTGTCAATGTAGGGAGTTTTCGAGTCGCCAGCCCAAACAGCCCACCCATTCACCAGCCACACGCCCACCCATTCACCAGCCACGCAACACCAACTCCCCAGCCACCGCCCCCACTCCCGTCATCACCGCAAACGACACCCTACCATTCAACATCCACACCCACACGCCATTACCGATCCACACGCCACACCAATCACAGACACACCGCACCATTCACCAGCCACACGCCCACCCATTCACCAGCCACACGCCCACCCACCCTTCACCAGCCACACGCCCACCAATCCACCAGCCACACGGCCCACCCAGTCACCAGCCCACACGCCCACCCATCCACCAGCCACACGCCCACCCCCAAACCACCCAGTCACGCCACTACGCCCCACCCCCACCCACCCCAACCCACCCACCCCCCCCGGTGTTCCCCCCCCACACCTTCACAAGCCACGGCCACAATTCCACACAGCCCCCCGCCCAACCAATCCACCAGCCACACGCCACCTTCACCAGCCACGACCCACCCTACTCCACAGCCCACAGCCCCCACACATTCACCAGCCACACGCCCACCAATCCACCGGGGTGGGCCACACCAAGCCCACCATTCACCAGCCACCGGACCCACACCCCAATGCACCTCACACCACGCCACACACGCCACCCATTCAAAGCCACACGCGCCCACCCATTCAAACAGCAACACGACACACCCAGTCACCAAGCCAAGCCCCACCCATCACCAGCCACCCGCCCACCCATTCACCAGCCACACGCCCACACCATTACCAGCCAACGCAACCACATGCACCAGCCACACGCCCCACCATTCACCAGCACCGCCCCACCCATTCACAAGCACACGCCCACCCATCCCCAGCCAACGCCCAACATCACCAGCCACACGCCCACCCATTCGCCAGCCACACGCCCACAATTGGCAGCCCCACGCCACCAAGTCGCAGCACCAAGCCCAACCCATTCGCAAGCCACACGCCCACAGGCGCGCTATTAGAGAGGGTTGGGGTTCCTTACAATGCATCTGATCACAGACACGCTATTAGAGAGGATTGGGGTTCCTTACAATGCATCTGATCTCAGGCGCGCTATTAGAGACGGTTGGGGTTCCTTACAGTGCATCTGATCTCAGGCGCGCTATTAGAGAGGGTTGGGGTTTCTTACAATGCATCTGATCTCAGGCACGCTATTAGAGAGGGTTGGGGTTTCTTACAATGCATCTGATCTCAGACACGCTATTAGAGAGGATTGGGGTTCCTTACAATGCATCTGATCTCAGGCGCGCTATTAGAGACGGTTGGGGTTCCTTACAGTGCATCTGATCTCAGGCGCGCTATTAGAGAGGGTTGGGGTTTCTTACAATGCATCTGATCTCAGGCGCGCTATTAGAGAGGGTTGGGGTTCCTTACAATGCATCTGATCTCAGGCGCGCTATTAGAGAGGGTTGGGGTTTCTTACAATGCAGCTGATCTCAGACGCGCTATTAGAGAGGGTTGGGGATCCTTACAATGCAGCTGATCTCAGATGTGCTATTAGAGAGGGTTGGGGTTCCTTACAATGCATCTGATCTCAGACGCGCAATTAGAGAGGGTTGGGGTTCCTTACAATGCATCTGATCTCAGACGCGCTATTAGAGAGGGTTGGGGTTCCCGACTGAGCCTCTGATTGAGCCACCTGTGCTGAAGCAGGGACTGATTGAGCCATCTGTGCTGAAGCAAGGATATCCTGAAAACCTGTTGGGGCGGAGGTGGGCTTGGGGCCTGGAGTTGAACACCCCTGCTTTACATCGCTGACAAAATAAAGGGATTTGATTAATTATGATGGATGTTGCTAATTCCTCCACTGTCCCATGGATCAGGAATGTCCAAAATTGGCTAATTTGTGCCCCAAATACAAATACTTTGGAATATTTTTTTGTATCCCAGTTGCAGATTATTCCCTGAGAAATTCTCCAACGGTTTTCCATTCCGGATAATCATTTAGGAGTCTGAAGACTCCTTAAAATGTAAGAAGTCACTAATGTTCACTAAAATGAGTCGCTAAGGGAAGTAGGACATATTGTATATTCCATGGGATCTAGTTGGGTGGGGGTCTAAGTTAGAATAACCTTTTCAGTGCAACAAATGATGTAATTAAAATACAGGTTTTACCTGACTGACCCAAGGATGGACCAAAATAAGCCTGAACACGCCTCCCAAGTTCATCGACTGGAAACATTGTTGCTATGAAAAGATCGCAGCAAAACATATGATAGAATGGACACACTTTGCTCATTTGCATGCCATTACCCAGAATCCCTGGCTGCAGTTGAAGCACTGCATGCTAAGAGATAATGGGGAAGGGCAGGGTTGCAGAACTGTCTTAGACTTGTGAATGTGCGCACACGCGAGATTTTTATTTGCGGCAAAAAATAAAACAAACAAAAAGCAGCGTTTAGGCGACTCTCTAGCACAGGGAGTCTCAAACTCTGTCCTCAAGGGCCAGCCACCAACAGACCAGGTGTTATGGATATCCCTGCTTCAGCACAGGTGGCTCAATCTGTGGCTCAGTGAAAGACTGAGCCACCTGTGCTGAAGCAGGGATATCCGTAAAAGCTGGCCTGTTGGGGGCCATTGAGGACGGAGTTTGAGACCCCTGCTCTAGTGGTTGCACGTGACGTGCTAAAACACACTAAACCTTGCGTGCCAAGCGCAGTCATCCCGATAAACGAGAGACGCCGAGGGGGACGTAATCTCCTCTCTCCTTATAACGCAGACACGCGTGAAACTGTCCCGACTCGTTGCGAGAACCAAAACGGTCAAACCTCGCAAACATACCATTTTGGCCACGAAAAAATGTATGCAAGATCTTGTCAATGCCATAGGGGACTGTTATTCGAGTCTCGCCAGCCACACGCCCACCCATTCACCAGCCACACGCCCACCCATTCACCAGCCACCAACGCCACCGCCTCCCCACCACACCACTCCCACTCCATTCATCACCCTCCACACCCTACCCATTCACATCCACATCTCCCACGCCATTCCCCATCCACACGCCACCCATTCACCCTCCCCCTACAACTCACGACCATTCACCACCCCACTCCCCCGTACCCTTCCCCATCCCCACTCCCCGCCCCGTACTCCCCCTCCCCACTCCCCCGCCCTACCCCCCCCCCACCCCCCCCGCCTTCCGCACCGGCCATTTCCCCTCCCCCGCTCCCCCCCTCCCCCAGTCCCCCTCCCTCGCCCACCATTCCCCCTCCACCAGCCTGGTTCTTCCCCCTCCCTGTCCGCCCTCCCCCATCTCCCACCCCTTCCCCTCCCAGCCTGCCTCCCCCCTCCCCCCGCCCTCCGCCTCCTCCCCCCTCGGTTCGCGCGCCCCCACGAACCCTTCCCCTCCCCGCCCTCCACCCCCCTCCCCGCCCTCCCCCTCCCCCCGTTCCACCTGCCCCCACGGCGTCCCCCCCCTCCTCCACCGCCCATGCCGCGCTTCCCCGCCCCTTCCCCTGGCTCCCTCAGCCCCTCCCCCCCCTGTACCCCCTCCCCCCTCCCCCCCCTTCCTACTGGGGGGGAATAAATACCCTCGGGGTAGCCTTTCCGATCCCCGCGCCGCGCCCGCCCCTCTCCACCCTTCCCTGTCCCGCCTCCCCCCTCCCCTTAATGGCCCTTCCCCCTCGCCCCCTCCCCCACCCTTCCCACCTCCCCGCGCCCCCCCCTTCCCCCCTCCGCCCTCGGGTGGCAACTCCCCCGGCCCGTTGCCCCCTGCGGCCCGAGGCTCCCGCACCGTTCCCCCTCCGCCTACCTCCCCGCCTCTTCCTCGACCTCCTCGGCCTCCCTCCCGTCAGTTTCCCCCCTTCCCCTAGAGTGGGACTCCACCCTGTAATGACCTTCGCCCTCCCCCGTAGTGGTGCCTCCCCCCCCTTCTCCCCTCCCCTGCGAGCCCTCCCCCGTTCAAGACGATCCCTGGTCTCGCCTCCCACCCCCCGTCCCCCGCGCCTAAGGCTCTCACGCTCCCCCCCTCGTCTCCCGAGTTGTGAGACAGCCGCATTCTCGCCTTCCCCCCGGGAGGATCCCCCCCATCCTCCCCGCTCCTTCTCCCTCCCCAGGCACGCCCACCCATTCGCCAGCACCACGCCACCATTTCATCCAGCCACACCCCCCCATTCACCAGCCACACGGCCCCACCCTATTTTTCCATCAAGGCTTATCCATTTTTCTAATTTCGGGAGAAAATATTTATGTAAAAAAAACCCCACAACATTTAAAAAAAATAACCACCAGTTTCTTTGCAAAACAATTAGACAAAGTAAGGCGTGTATCGCCTATAATATAGTATATGCGCATACAGCTTCTTTATAATTTATATACTGTGGTTTTCTACATTCATCATTATACATTTCCAAGCTACTATTTTGGACATTATTTAAAAATGGTGTTACCGCGAGAGCGGCTGCAATCATTGTCTGAGAACGGCTGTGTACCTTGGTCTCGTTCCCAAAGCCCAGAGGAGGGTTCCTTGTGGGCCTGAAATGCTGGTGGATTTGTAGGCTGCAGTCCCACACCCTGTAACGGCGCTTCTTAGTCAGGTCTTGCTGAAGGCCTGCTGTCACTTCTGCACCTATACTCTGTACTATATGACCTGTGCTGAAGCAGGAATATCCTGAAAATCTGAGCAGCCCTGCTCTAGGGCAGCTCAACTCCACTTCTCAAGCCCCTCCGCCCACCCCCCTCCACACCCCCAACAGGTCAGGTTTTTTAGGATAAGACTGAGCCTCTGAGCTACCTGTGCTGAAGCAGGGACTGATTGAGCCACCTGCGCTGAAGCAGGGATATCCTAAAAACCTGACCGGCCGGTGGCCCTTGAGGACTGGAGTTGGCCACCTCCCTGCCTTAGGGCGTTTACCATTATACGCCAAAGGAGCCATTTTCTGACGAAATCCCCATTGACTTCAATGGGACACTTCGGACGCAAACAGCCGTGGCGGCGCCTGCGGCAGACGTACAATAAGCCCCAAAGCGGGAATGTGTGGCAGCGAGAGTTATCAACACCAAAGCACTTACATATACCAATTACCATAACAACGGGGTGACAGGAACAGCAGCTTCCGAAAGCCCCGCAGGTTCACCGCTTCTCGGTAACAAAGGTAGCCGGGAAACGGGCAGAACGTGGCGAGGTTCGGGCGGCGGTGACTGCAGTCTGCATTACTGACATGTATATACACAAATAAATTAATGAGGACTTCAGCCCCCGCCCAACTCCACATCACGGAAACAGGTGCAGCCAGTCCAGGGGTTCAACCCCGGCCGCGGGGTGGCAGTGCGTTAGAGGGAAGGGCGCTTTGGGGTTTTAATGGTGCCGTCCCTCTCAAATAATTTCTATTTCAGAGAGATACTGATGGGAACTAATGGGAATTCTCTAAAAACAAAGGCTTCGTGGCACATTAATAACTCTGCCTCGGAGCGCTGTTACATCCCAACGTGTCCATGATGGTGGTGCCGCCAACGTCCGTGACATGAGTTGTTCGGCTTCCAGTCCCATGTCAGAAACACTCCACGTTATGTCCTGGAATTACAGAGCCAACCTCAAACATGGGAGAGAAGGCGTTACCTGGCTGAGAGCTTTCACTGTAGCACAAGCCCAGTGCATGTGGGTTTGATCATGTAACGGGCCTGCAGCCCAATGCAGAGGAGTTGCTAGCCCCTCCGGCAGGAACGGGTTTAAAGAACGGCATACAAAAGTGGTCTTGGAACAAGGGCGGCCTACTTCAGTCCTCAAGGGCCACCAACAGGTCAGGTTTAAAGGATATCCCTGCTTCAGCACAGTCGTGGACTGAGCCAACCTGGGCTGTGAAGATGGGAGGATTTCGGGCTGAACAACAGAGAAGCCATATTGTCTGTATTCACACTAACTGTGTGCACCTAAATAGCTCGCACAGAAGTTCCAGTTTCCTGGTCATCTAGAAGTAGCAAAGCCATGAATACAGGAGACCACAGAATGTAAGGACTGGAAATATTGAGGCACAACTTGTTATAGACAGGAATGGGGTACAGTGGGGCCCTCTGTGGTATCTACACACACAGGGTTACCGAGAGGTTAAAAACAAGGGCTTTATTATTATTATTACTAGGGAGCTTGTCAGAATAGCGATTGGTGGTACAGAATGAGTAGACATATCACAAGGATGTGTGGAGATACACTGCAGGGCGACACTGTTCTCCCGCGAATGGCTAAGACTGGACATAACAGTTAAAGATGAAAATATGTTTTCTTGCTGCCTATTAATATTATTGGCTCTGGTTGATCGTGAAACAGATACAAGTTACAAGAAGGTCTAAAAGTGTTTCATCCTGTGCGTATCGAACTACTACAGAACTGGAACGGATACCCTCGTTACTAGTTCTCTGCTTATAACTAAGAAATGCCTGTGCAAGACTTATATAGATGGCTTTGTACTGTATCTGTCTCTGAAGAAAGGAATACGGGAACAAAAGAATTTGATCCGTGGACTTATTGACTAAGGTAGAGAGATACCTATTTTCATGCTGAAGCAGGGATACCCTTAAAACTTGACCTGTTGGTGGCCCTTGACGCCTGGAGTTAGCCACCCTGCCCTAGAACATCACGCAAATTGTCTCCATGTTACAGCTAAATGACCAGCCTTGCAGGTAGGTGGCACTGGGTCATCTCCTATATGTGTCTTCTTCTAGGCAGCATGTAACTGTATGGTTTGTTCAGCAGTAGTCTGGTGGGCTAAGGAGAGGACAGAACGTCCTCTCCTGCCGTTGGCACACACATCCTCCCTTTTTCTTCTTCCGCTCAACAGAGGGGTATCGTCTTATAGCAGCTGCCCCTTGGCACACGGGCTTCTCTTGGTGGCAGAGATACATAGATGAAGAGAGGGAGACCTCCGGTCGCGGGGAGAACATTCTCCGGTCTCTTAAAACACCGGGATCTTATCTCTGCGCACAACGTCCAGGTCGTCATCCAGCGTGAGGAGGACCTGGGAAGTAAAAACGCACATGGGTTTCTAGGGATACACAGGGAGCCCGGAGGAGTGGAGAAGCTCCCACATGTCTGGGGTGAGGGAGTGGTGCAAAGACAAGAAGACCACTCAAGGGTCTCGCCATGACCCTACACAGGCTCCACAGACCTTTTCCTATGGGCAGATTCTGAGAATGAAAACGCACAAGAACACACTGGGGGTCTACCTATCCACGTCTCCCGGCTGCAAAACGGGGTCAAAATCAGTGCAAGAAAACAACACCAGATTATCAATGGAAAGGAATCCCAAGGAAAGAACATGGATTTTCCCCTTTGATAAATCTGTTTTCCCCACACGTTTTGGAGCCGGGAGACTATAGCAAACACCTGGCATTGAGCACTCACCAGGAAGGAGAAGAACATGGCGGTGGCAGACAGGAAGTGCCAGATATCATGGTCATCAAAGAAGCTCATGAGGCTGCACTCGCGGTTCTTCTCCCGGGATTCGGCGGGTGTTTCCTGCGGGTAGATAAGAGAGGAGAACGGTGAGTACCCAGGCGGGTATACAGGGAAACCCATATAGAACGTGGAGCCTTTGTCTCCCGTTGCAACATATACAGATGTAGTCAGCTTCACTCGGCGTCGCTGTGTGTCATCCATTACTTCCGAACGGAACCACCTGCAGCGACGATTCCCCTCCGCCGGGGGAAGGTGCGGATGGGATCCCCCGCGACTTAAGCCCGGCAGAAATAAAGAGGAGTCTGGCTGCATCTATATTGGGTTTCCAATACTGTAAACACATACAGGCACATACTACTGTACCAGGGTATGTCCCATAGTACCTCTCTTTCCCCTGTTATATCTGTTATGTAAGCCCTGGTAGCTACAGGCAGTAACAGGTTCAGATCTGCGGGCTCTTATGCCCCTCTTGTGAGTGATGGAAGTAAGGTGGTGACTCATGGCCTGTGTAAGCCTATCAGGGATAGGTACAGTCCGTGAGCCCGCCCCTTCAAG
This sequence comes from Ascaphus truei, assembly GCA_036426205.1. Classification (NCBI taxonomy): domain Eukaryota; kingdom Metazoa; phylum Chordata; class Amphibia; order Anura; family Ascaphidae; genus Ascaphus; species Ascaphus truei. The sequence continues at coordinate 283,716,391 of CM071569.1, forward strand.
AGTCTTCAAGGAGGGTGTGGAAAGTTAGCCTCAGTCTGCTTCCTGCTCCAGTGAAGAGAGGAAGAAAGAGCTGTGAGTCTCTCCCATGGCAGGGATGAGCATGCTCACCCTCAGTCCTTGGACTGAGGGAACATCAGGCTCAGCCACCAAGGCCTATAAGACCAGGGCCTGCACCATCTAGAAGTCTGGGACTTCCAAGACCTTGCACCACTGCAAGGAGAACTGCAGTGGCTGCTACCATGCATGCCAATAAAGACCCTTGTTCACCATACACTCCTGTCTGAGTATCAGTCCTTGGGCAGAAGGGAGAAGAACGCAGTAGTGGGGGCTGACTTCCGGACACCCTGTGACCCACTATGGCAGGAGGCGGTGACACCAGAGAAAGAACTACAGAGAACAAGAACCCAAGCCTGTCCAAGTCTCTACTCTACCGCAGACAGCTCAGTATTGCCTGCTCCAAACAGGTATTGCACCACATACACGTAGCATAGGCTGTGCAATCTCCCAATCTCCCAGAGGGGGGGAACAGTGCTAGACAACCTAGTCTAGTATTTGTATCCAAAGCTGCATTGTAACGGAGTTATACAGCCTAGTGATACAAGACAAACCCGCCATACACTTCCGCAGATTTAAATCCCAGAGAGATATTAGGATGAAAAGTAGATGTAAGGGAAGATTTACAAACAGCATTAAACGTTGAAATCCTCAAAAGCACCCACTGCTCTGTCCCGGGCTCCCTGGGGCCCCGTGAGATCTAACAGGTCTCCTTCCTCATGCAGATAGAGTCCTCCTTGGATTTCTGATTAACTTTATTATGAACACGAAATAGAAATGAATAGAAACTTTGGGGGTGGTGGAAAAACCGAGCTACCCCAGGGAGAGCAGTTTGGGGTACACCATTAGCAATGGCTGCCAGCTGAAAAGGACTAATGCAACAGTCCCACACCAGGAAATAAGGCAGGGCTGTACCAAGTGCTAGGGATGTAGGAATATACCATTATCTCAGGGACCAGGGGAGGGGGTTGCTAAGGCAACAGGCTGAAATGACAACCGGGAACTACCACGGTGACAAGAACAAGGGCAAATGTGATGGCAGCCACGGGAGAAATAACACACATACAGGTGACAAAACACCCACCATTTGTAATATGTCGCGATACACAACAAGGTTAGAAGAGTAGAAAAGGGACAGAAATCCTTCAAAAAAATAAATGAAAAAACTCCTCTCCAAAACCTTACACCGTGATTCCACTGGCGACTTTTCCATTCTGCGCGCACCCGGGACAATGAGTATGGACGGGTTATTATCTTTCAGCTTCCAAATGCCTTTCATATACATATAAAGGAGCACAGAGGTCTCCCCATAAGCATGTGCCGAACAGACGACGTGCCTGCACATCTTACACCGTGACGAGGGTTCTCCCTCTGCCCCGGCCTCGTGCACAAAGTTCTTACCTCCCAGCTGCTGAGGCTCTGGAAGAAGAAGTACAGCGCCGCGCCCCAGACCATGGCCGTCGCGATGATGCAGAACAGGGGGAGCGGCTGGATCCTCTCCGAGTTGCGAAGCTGCACATTGGAGACACAGTCAGCGCATTGACACTTGACATACAGTATGTGTGCAGAGCATTACTCTGGGACTGGAGCATGACAGAGCTAACCCCTCCCTGCAGAGTATTGCACCGACAGCAGTTGTGGTTACCTAGCCACTGATAGAAACGTGAGCTAAACCTGAAGCTCGGTGCCACGGCCTTTCGGGCTTGTAGGCCGGGTTTGAATCCCCACGTCTGTCCTTCTTTTGACCTTGGGATAAATTACTCAATGTATACCAGGGGAACCAGAATTAGATTGCAAGCTCTATGGGGCAGTGCCTCAAATTGTACATAAAGTGCAGCGTACCCTGCCGGCGATATATAAGAAAAACGATTATTCAGTTATATATATAACTAGAGGGGTTAACCCTCTCTCTGCCAGAGGGGATTGACAAGGCATTGCAAGGAAATATGCTGGTAACAAAAGTATTTCAGTATCAGCCACTCCAAAGTGATCCTTCAAAAGGGGTTACACCAACATAACAAGATTAGGAAAATAGATCTCCTTGGATCGCTGCTTAAAAATGTGCTCCACAGAAATACTGATGCTGGACACACTTAAAAATGTCCCGCGTTTGTTTTCTCAATTGCCATTAGAAATGTCCGAATGTTAGACTTTAATATGCTGCCTATAACCAGCAGATCAAAGGGCTCTGATCACAAGACCCCTCGATCCCTCATTCCCGCAGAGCAGGTGTACAGGTTACCGGGGTCGGAGAAGATGAGATGGGGAGAAAAAACAGGTGGGAAAACGGACGCCTCTGGCGTACATATCAACACAGGCTTCCTGCTGAAGCATGGCGCGGCCCACACATTACCTTCATGATGATATAGAAGGCCAGGTAGAGCAGCAAGTTACAAATAAAGATGCCCAGTAAGTAGGAGGCAAAGTCTTTAGGACGGTGCACGAGCCCGAAGATCGCGCTGAAAAACAGAGCGTGGACCAGTGAGAGGGGACTCCGTGTAACGGGGAAACACGCAGCATAATGTCTAGCATGGCAATCTTACGCCATTATCAGCGCTCAACTCTAAGGAGTGCAGGACCGTGGGAGGTGACGGGCATCACACACTGATACAACAGGTCAGGGCTGGCCAACTACCGTCCTTACCCACACAACGTCACACAGACACACACACTGTCACACAGACACACACACTGTCACACAGACACACACACTGTCACACTGACACACAGATACACACACACACACTGTCAAACTGTCACCAGGGTTGCCACCTTCTACTGAATGTCAACCCGGAGGGGAAAAAAATCCCTTGCTTGATGTGGCGGAGTTTCCCGGCATTCTGCTGCAATTACCCCTCCAACTGCAGTGAACGTGACTGCGTGGCTGCGTGGCTGCATGGCTGCATGGCGTGACGCTGCGCAGCCACGTTCACTGCAGTTGGAGGAGCAATTTCAGGAAAATAACGGAGAATGCCGGAGACGCCACTGCACCACACCCCGCCGCCACCCGGTGATTGACAACGGCAACCCGTAGCCCGGAGGTAAGTGCCACAAACCCGGAGTCTCCAGGTCAAACCCGGAGAGGTAGCAACCCTGAGTCTGTCACACACACTGTCACACACACTATCACACACACTGTCACACACACACTATCACACACACACTGTCACACACACTATCACACACACACACTGCCACACACACACTGTCACACACACTATCACACACACACTGTCAGACACACTGTCACACACACTATCACACACACTGCCACACACACACACTGTCACACACACTATCACACACACACTGTCACACACACACTGTCACACACACTATCACACACACACTATCACACACACACTGTCACACACACTGCCACACACACTGTCACACACACTATCACACACACACTGTCACACACACACTGTCACACACACTATCACACACACACTGTCACACACACTGCCACACACACACTGTCACACACACTGTCACACACACTATCACACACACTATCACACACACACTGCCACACACACACTGTCACACACACACTGTCACACACACACTGTCACACACACACTATCACACACAAGGAACGCACGCTTTTTAAGTCAAACTTTTTTGCGTTTTGTCAATGAAATTGTATTTTGATTTTTAATTAAAAACATCACCAACACAAATACAATTTCTGTGACAAAACACAAAGAAGTTGCAGGTACAATGCGTGTGATCTGCACACACACAGTTTTTTATTAGATATAGATGTATCTAGCAGATGACGGGGAGTGTCCTGGGACCAGCTGCATATTCCCTGCTCTGAGGCTGCCAGCTCGTCCTCCTTGTAGTTACAACAATGTTGCTATTCCTGCAGTTCCCTTAGCGTACCCCAGTTGCCTTGGCAACCTCTCACTGCTCAAAACTTTGTTGGTTTAGACCTCTCCCCCTGCCTGTCTCTGTTTAGTAGTATGCTTGTTCCTGTCTGTACAGGTAAGGTTACTTAATTTCAAATCAGCAGACCCGCAGTGAGTAGGCTCACCTCCCACTGCTCCCCTAGGAAAGGATTCCTTCTCACCTCCCACTGTTCCCCTAGGAAAGGATTCCTTCTCACCTCCCACTGCTCCCCTGGGAAAGGATTCCTTCTCACCTCCCACTGCTCCCCTAGGAAAGGATTCCTTCTCACCTCCCACTGCTCCCCTAGGAAAGGATTCCTTCTCACCTCCCACTGCTCCCCTCCTAGGAGCAGGGGAGGGATAAGGAGCCTTTCCTATGGATCGGTGGGAGGTGAAGAGGGATCCTTTCCTATTTGAGCGTGGAGGTGAGATGGAATCCTTTCCGGGGATCAGTGTGAGGTGAGATGGAATCCCTTCCTAGGGGAGGGGCAGTGGGCAGGTAGAAGAATCCTTTCCTAGGGAGGCGTGGGATTGAGAGGTAATCCTTTCCTAGGAGCAGTGAGAGGTGAGAAGGAATCTTTCCTAGGGGAGCATGAGAGTTCGAGAATCCCCCCCTTTCCTAGGGAGCAGTGAGAGGTTGGAAGGAATTCCTTTCTCTTGGGAGCGAGCGGGAATTTGATAGGAATTCTTTCCCCTGGTGAGCAGTGCGGAGTTGAGAAAGGAACCTTTCCTAGTATGCAGCGGGGAACAAAAAAAAGGGGGTGATAAGTAGCCTTTCCCCTAGGCGGAGCAGCGTGCGGTTTAGATGATCCGTTCTCCTGGGAGCAGTGGTAGGTAAAGGAATCCTTTCCTAGAGGAGCAGTGGGGAGGGAGAGGATCCTTTCCATGGGGGGCATGGATGTGATAAGGAATCCTTTCCTAGGAGCAAGCTTTAGGTGAAAGGTCCTTTCCTAGGGGAGCAGTGGGGGTGAGGTGAGGGGCATCCTTTCCAGGGGAGCTGGGAGGTGAGAGGACTCCTTTTCCTAGGGGGAGGCCAGGCGGTGAGGGAAAAGATCCTTCCTAGGTGGAGCGCATGTGGAGCCGTGCAGAGGAGCAGCGGGAGAGGAATCCGTTTCAGGGGCAGCAGAGTGGGAGGGAGAAGGAATCCTTTCCTAGGGGAGCAGTGGGGGAAGGTCTCAGGGCATGGAGTAGAATCTTGCTTTAGCGTGGGAAGGTGAGAGGGAATCCTTTCTAGGGAGAAGGCATGAGGGGGAGGTGAGAGGAATCCTTTTCGTTAGGGGGAAGCAGCTGGAGGGATGAGAAAGGAATCCTTCTTCCTAGGGGAGCAGTCGGAGTGAGAAGAACCTTGTCCTAGGGGAGCCAGCGGAGTTAAATCCTTCCGTGACCGGTTAATCCCCACTCCAGGCAGAGTGGGGATCCTTCCAGTGGAAGTGAGAAGGCTGAAGTTCTTCACAGGGAGATCCTGGAGGAGAATCCTTTCAGGGAGCAGTGTGGAGGTGAGAGGAATCCTGTTCCTAGGGGAGGCGGGAGTGAGGAGGTGAGAAGGAATCCGTTTCCTAGGGGTAAGCCAGTGAGTAGGTGAGAAGGATCTTTCCTAGGGGAGCAGTGGATGTGAGAGGAATCCTTCCTAGGGAGTTGGAGGTGAGAAGAACCTTTCCTAGGGAGCCGTGGGAGGTGAGAAGGAATCCTTTCCTATGGGAGCAGTGAGGTGAGAAGGAATCCTTTCCTAGGGGAGCAGTGGGTGAGTCGAGGAATCCTCCTAGGGGAACAGGGGTGAGGCCTTTCCTATGGAGCTGGATGTGAAGAATCCTTTCCAGGGGAGCATGGGAGGTGAGAAGGAATCCTTTCCTAGGGGGCAGTGGGAGGTGAGAGAATCCTTTCCTAGGGGAGCAGGCGTGAGGAGTTAGAGAGGATCCTTTCCGCAGGGGAGCAGTGGGAGGTTAGAAGAGTCTTCCTCTAGGGGAGCAGGGAGTGAGAAGGAAACCTTTCCTAGGGGAGACAGGGATGGTGAGAGGGAATCCTTTCCTAGGAGCAGTGGGAGGTGAGAAGGAATCCTTTCATAGGATCGGGCTGTGGGGAGGTGAGAGGGAATCCTTCCTAGGAGGAGCAGTGGGAGGTGAGAGGAACTCCTTTCCTAGGGAGCAGCAGTGGGAGGTGAGAAGGAATCTTTCTAGGGGAGCATTGGGAGTGAAAGGATCTTTCCTAGGGGAGCAGTGGGAGGTGAAAGGAATCCTTTCCTAGGGAGCCGTGGAGTGGAAGATCCTTTTCTAGGGAGCAGGGAGGAGTGAGAGTAATCCTTTCCTAGGGAGCATGGGTAGGGAGAGGATCCTTTTCCTAGGGGAGCATGGGAGGTGAGACAGGAATCCTTTCGCTAGGAGCGTGGGGGATGAGCAGGAATCTCTTTCCATGGGAGCGTGGTAGGTGAAGAATCCTTTCTAGGGGAGACAGTGGGAAGGTGGAGAAGGAATCCTTTCCCTGGGATAGGAGGGGATAGGATCCTTTCCTGGGGAGCAGTGTGAGGTGAAGGAATCCTTTCCTATGGGACAGTGGGAGGTGAGAAGGAATCCTTTCCTGGGACAGTGGGAGGTGAAAGGATCCTTCCAGGGCAGTGGGAGTGAGAAGTGAACCTTTCCTAGGGAGCATGGGAGGTGAGAGGATCCTTTCCTAGGGGAGCGTGGGAGGTAGAAGGATCCTTTCAGGGACAGTGGAGGTGGAGGGAATCCTTTCCTAGGGAGCGTGGCAGGTGAGGTGAATCCTTTCCTAGGGGAGCAGGGCATTGAGAAGGAATCCTTTCCTAGGGAGCATGGAAGTGAGAAGGAATCCTTCCTAGGGGAGCATTGGGAGGTGAGAAGGAATCCTTTCTAGGGGATGCAGTGGGAGTGAGAGGAATCCTTTCCTAGGGGAGCAGTGGGAGGTGAGAAGGAATCCTTTCCTAGGGGAGCAGTTGGGAGGTTGAGAAGGAATCCTTTCCTAGGAGCATGGGGAGGTGGAGAATATCCTTTCCTAGGGAGCCATGGGAGGTGAGAAGGAATCCTTTCCTAGGGACAGTGGGGGTGAGAATCCTTCCTAGGGGAGCAGTGGGAGGCTGAGAAGGAACCTTTCCTAGGAAGCAGCGGGAGTTGAGAGGAATCCTTTCCTAGGGGAGCAGTGGGAGGTGAGACAGGAATCCTTTCCTAGGTGAGCCAGTGGGATGTGGTCAGCAGGAATGCCTTGTCATAGTGGGGCAAGCGGGGAGGTGAGTAGAGGAATCCCTTCTTCCTAGGTGGCAACAGTGAGGTGAGAAAGGATCCTTCCTAGGGGCAGGTGGGAGGTTGAGAAGGAATCCCTTTCCCCTAGGGGAAGCAGTGGGAGTGAGAGGGAATCCTTTCTAGGGGATCGTGAGAGTGAGAGGGAAATCCTTTCCTGGGGAGCAGTGGGAGGTGATAATAATCCTTTCCTATGGGACCCACACACACACACACACACACACACACACACACACACACACACACCTTGGAACATAAACCGTCTCAGTGACTGGACACACATGTGGGAAAATAAAACAGATAGTAGCACTGGTGATTGGGTGAGACGATGGCTGTGGGGGGTTGTCAGGGGTCAGGCATTGGCAGTTGTAGGAGCCGTCTTTGTCATTTCCTTCGGGATATGCGGTTTGCAGGAGGAAGCATGACTTAACATTATGTTATTGTCCTACGAAGATCGCAGGCTAAGGCTTATTGAGAAGTGCCACGTCTGCAATCCCAGCTCACATACTGACTTTTACCATCTCTGGTATCAGAATCCAATGGGATCTCACAAACACAAGTCCAAACCTTGACCCCTGAAATGCTATTTTTGTTGGTCCCGCAACAAACAAATCTCCGTGATCGGGATTCTCGTTTGTTCACATCTCGGAGATGGTTCTGGTTCTCCAGAAGTAATGTGGATACTCACATGGACCAGTTGACTAGGTTCCCTGCGATTAGGAGGACCATCCTGTCCTGAGAAGAGATAAGAGACACAGGATGCTATATACAGCTGCTCAGATTCTCGCCCGCCTCGAGAACGGCAATTCTTTCCAACAAGCAGAAAACAGAACGCTATAGCGTGTCAACAATGACATCATCAAGGTAACGGAACGGGTTAATATTCATAGTAAAATGTTCATTATTATTCAATGAAAAAAGGACAATGGGGCTTGGTTATGGTACGCAAAGGACGCACAGACACTACACATATATCTTGAGAAAGGTCCTTGAGAGGACCGAAACGTTTATCCTGTTCAATTTAAACCTCTTTTCTATATCTATTGGTCCTGAGAGTGTCTGATTTCTACATTTATATATATTATTTACTTCCAGTGGACCCAGGCAGGTTTTTCCCACTGAGTACGTGAGTGCCGCTTTAATTCAGACGCGAGGACCAAGTTCTCAGAATAGAACGCAGCGGTCGCTGTTGGGTATTCTCCCCGAAAAGAGTAACCGGAAGCTCGGGACGAGGTCAGGGTAAGCCTTCCGAAGCAGGCTCCCTGCACCTGTTTGAGGCTAGTTTTCGACCCCCAGTAAGTGTGTATTTCGTCTGTATTTTATTCCACCACCTTGTTTTGCCTATTGGGTGATCCCAGAAGGTAAAAAGGTGTTAAGAGTGCCGGTCTCCCGGGCCAGGCTTTTTTTTCTGGTATTTCCAAAATACGCACACAGCGTGTATGTTCCACCTAGGGCTGAAAGTGAAAGGGTTAACCCACCTGGATAATGCTGACCTTACATCACCTACCATGTACATAGGGCGGTTGCACTGCTGTATACAGTCAGTGTACAGCACCTGGCCGATCCGACGAAAGATCCCAAAGTCTGTAGGGAGAGCAGAACGGGTAAGTTACTCACAGAGAGTAAGGACAGCGAGCCCGGCGCAGTCTGAGACATGAACACGATGACTGATGGAGGAACTCACTAACTGACATCCAGCACTGACTCTCCCCTTCCCACAGTGCATGTACTCTGCAGCCATTAACATAGTGTTCAGGCTAATGTTGGCGAAGCACAAATGCTTGTTTCTTGCCATTAAAAAGTCTGCCCCAGACAGCGGCCAGATGCTCTATAGCGGCAGCCTGGAAACAGATTAAGGCCCCCTCGAGAACCACAGTAGTGAGAAGGGTTAATGAGGTCATGGCTATGGAGAAGCTTGCGGCCATGCGCCAAAAGAAAATGCCCCAGTTCTGGAACACATGGGACCCCTGGATCGAGAGATAAACCCCAAAAAATTCAAAGCACCTAGGTCTAGCAGCAACCCCGCCAAACAATTGGAGAGCTACACGGGGACACCTCTGGGCAAGCCCACATACCCCTCTCCCCCCCCTTCCCCCCCCCCTCCCATGTTTGTCTCCTCCCCACCCCCCTCCTCTTACTCTTTTTCCCACTGAAAACGGAAAACTGTTATTGGTCCTTCTCTGAAAGTAATGAGCAGGGATGTTGTGGGCCCCGACACTACTGTATGTAAAATTATCTATGACTGTGACCAATAAAAAAATTGTTACAAAAAAAATAAAAGTCTGCCCAGGCACGATACACAAAGCTCTAGTTTGGGCCCGCTCATGCTAGGGAGAATGACACCGTTTACTGCTGCCACCAACAGGAAGAAGATGGGTACTACAGGCAATACTTCGTTCCATGTGGAGGCGCGGAGGGACCTGTACAGACTGATGATCAAACAGTAGCAGCTGTCTCTGGGAGGCCCCTTCGCAGTTTCCCCTAAATGAGCCATACAAGCTGTTTGTAGTACAGCCCAACATATTGAGGTAGCCACTGTACACTTGTAGGTAGGGATGCCAGGTGTCCAGTATTGACCTCAAGATCCCACGACCTCTTGGAAACCCTCCAGTTCATATAAGGATTGTGAAGAACTGCTCACCTATTATACCGTAGGTCCTTAAAACGTTAGGTGCAAAGAGGTATGAGGTCAATATTAGAAAGAGTGAACAAAGAAGTTCAAATGGTACCCCTATAACTGCACTCTAAACCAATGGTGTATGTTTCTAGGGCTATAAGGTTAAGAATCCCCTATACCTGAAACTAAAATCGAAAACGGCGCAAAAAACAAAAAAGTTTTAATACATCTTTAAATTTAATAATTACACTCAAATGGATAAAATATGGGTATGAACTGACCCCTCGGAGGAGCGAAGGGAGTCAAAGATAGGGATAATAGTAAAGCTAGTAATCTCCTATGGAACATATAAGGGAGGTTAACTCCATAGACTCCTGCGTGTTATTTAGGACATATGATGCTCATGAACTAAACACATATCAAATGCATACTGCGTAGGCAAAAATAAGGTAGCTGTATCAGACTTAGTAGTACACAATGTTGACAGCACTACACAGATAAATATAAGTATCGCACTGTATATAGTAACGTGGTGTTAAATGGTCTATGCTCATAACCAAATAGCAACTCCTGGGACTGTGTCACTTTCAAAGGTGTTATCCCTTCCCTCAGACTCGTATGGATACAAGTTTTGCAATCAGTGTAACAAGCCTGTAACAGAAAAGCGTTGTATAATAACAGCTTCCCGGCGGCTAGCTAGAATACATACAAGCAGCTCTGCATAAGTTAGACGGCTGCTGTAATAGCAACAGCCAGCGCTATTGGTTTGCAGACGGAAAGGGTAAGGGAGAGAAAGCAGGCTGCGGCGAGCCTTAGACAGACAGAGAGAGGCATACGACCCGTTCCAGCATCCGATTCAGTCCTCGCAGTCGCTCCTACGGTGACGTCACCCTCGTGACGTCAGCAACAACCAGGTTGTTTTTTGCACCGTTTTCGATTTTAGTTTCAGGTATAGGGGATTCTTAACCTTATAGCCCTAGAAACATACACCATTGGTTTAGAGTGCAGTTATAGGGGTACCATTTGAAACCCTCCAGTTCCCAAGATATAAATTGTATCTCCACTGGACACAATATAGCCGTGGGGGTCCGCCTGCCTCCTGCTGCCAATACTACGTCACCGGGAGAGGACTTCATCACTTTATCGGTGACCCTGCAGCCACATTTGTCGTTTCTGTTGCGTCCATCAAGTTGGCGCAAAAAAAAACTATGAATATCTTGGGAACCGGCGGGTCCCTGAAGGTAGGGGGGGTGGCAGATCAGATCCAGGGGACCCCCTGGTTCAGGTAGATTAAAAATATACGAAAAAAAGGGCAGAGGATCCAAAATGGACCTGGTGCCCTCATAATGGCCGCCGGGCATCCGGAGTTTGCAGGGATTAGCTTTCTCCTCCCCTCCCCCTCACTACGAGGCAGCGTGGAGTTGCGCTCGCAGCTTTTTTTTCTCTGTGTTCTCTTTTTCTCACCTAACGCTGCTCCCTGTAGGAAAGGATTGCCGTCTCACCCTTCCACTGCTCCCCTAGGAAAGGATTCCTCCACTCCTCCACTGCTCCCTTGGGAAAAGGATTCCTCTCACCTCCCACTGCTCCCCTAGAAGGATTCCTCTCACCTCCGCTGCTCACCTAGGGAAAGGATTCCTTCTCACATTCACCGCGCTCCCCAGGAAAGGATTCCTTCTCACCTCCACTGCTCCCTGGAAGGATCACTTCTCACCTCCCGCATGCTCCCCTAGGAAAGGATTCATCTCACCTCACTGATGCTCCCTAGGAAAGGATTCTTCTCACCCCATGTCCCTAGGAAAGGATTCCTTCTCACGCCCACTGCTCCCCTAGGAAAGGATCTCTCATCCCTCCCACTGCTCGCCTAGAGGAAAGTATTCCCTCTCACCTCCGCTGCATCCCCTAGGAAAGGAATTCATTCTCACCTCCGCTGCTCCCCAGGAAAGGATGTCCTTCTCACCCCCACTGCTCCCCTAGGAAAGGATTCCTTCTCACCTCCCATGCTCCCATAGGAAAGGACTGTTTTTCACTACACTCACGGCTCCCCATGCGAAAGGATTCATTCTACCTCCACGCCCCTATGAAAGGATTCCTCTCACTCTAACTGACTCCCCTGGAAAGGCTTCCTCTCACTCCGCGATCCCCTAGTAGGAAAGGGTTCCTCTCACTCCCACGCTCCTAGGAAAGGATCCCTCCAACCATCCCGCTGACTCCCCTAGGAAAGATTCATTTCTCAACCAGCCCGCTGCTCCCATAGGAAAGGATTCCTTCTACACTCCCGCCGCTGCCCCGTAGGAAGGATTCCTCTTTCACATCACTGCTCCCCATGGAAAGGAACTTCCTTCTCACCTCCCGCTCCCTAGGAAGATTCCTTCTCACACTCCCACTGCTCCCCTAGGAAAGGATTCCTTATCACCTCCCACTGCTCCCAAGGAAAGGATTTCCTCTCACCTCCACACTGCTCCCCTAGGAAAGGATTCCTCTTTCACCTCCACGCTCCCTAGGAAAGATTCACTCTGCTCCCAGAATCTCTACCTACCCGCGCTCCCTAGGAAAAGGGATCCTTCTCACCTCCCACTGCTCCCTGAGGAAAGGATTCCTTCACCTACAACCCCAGGAAGGTCCTCCCATCTGCTCCCCTAGGAAAGGATTCCTCTCCACCTCCCGCTGCTCCCCATGAAAGGATTCCTTCCACTCCCACTGCTCCCTATGAAAGGATTCCTTTCTACCTCTCAACTGCTACTAAAAACTCTACCAGAGGATCTCCTCCCGCCCCTAGGAAGGATCCCTTCTCACCTCCGCTGCTCCCCTAGGAACGCGATTCCTTTCACCTCCCATGTCTCCCCTAGGAAAGGATTCCTTCTCACCTCCCACTGCTCCCTAGTGAAAGGATTCCTATTCACCTCCCGCCGATGCTCCTCCCTAGGAAGGAATTCCTCCACCTCCCAACTGCTCCCCTAGGAAAGGCTTCCTTCCTCCCACCACTGCCCCCCTAGGAAAGGATTCTCTCCCAACTCCGCTGCTCCCCTAGGAAAGGATCCTTCTCACCTCCCGCATGCTCCCCATAGAAAGGATTTCTCACACTCCCATGCCCCCTAGGAAAGGATTCCTACTCACCTCCCACTGCTCCACAGAGGGAAGGATCCTTCTCACCTCCGCGTGCTCCCTAGGAAAGATTCCTTTCACTCCAACAATGCTCCCCGAGAAGGATTCCTCTCACCTCCGTGCACCCTAGGAAAGGATTCTCTTCACTCCCGCTGCTCCCCTAGGAAAGGATTCCCTTCTCACCCCCCGCTGCCCCTAAGAAAGGATTTCCTCTCAACTCCCAGCTCCCCTGGGAAAGGATTCCTTCTTCACCTCCGCTGCTCCACTAGGACAAGGATCCTCTCACTCCCACTGCTCCCTAGGAAAGGATCCTTATCATCCTCCCGCTGCTCCACCTAGGAAAGGGATTCCTTCTCACTCCCAACTGCTCTACCTAGGAAAGGATTCTCATCACCTCCCACTGCTCCCCTGGAAAGGATTCCTCTCCTTCCCACTGCTCCCCTAGGAAAGGTTCCTCTCACCTCCCAATGCTCCAATGGGAAGGATTCTCTTCACCTCCCACTTCTCCCCTAGGAAAGGATTCCTTCTCACCTCCCGCTGCGCCCCTAGGGAAGGACCCTCTCACCTCCCACTGCTCCACTGGGAAAGGATGTCCTTCCTACCTCCCACTGTTCCCATAGGAAAGCGATTCCTTCTCACCTCCCACTGCTCCCCTGGGAAAGATCGCTACTCTACCGCCACTGCTCCCCTAGGAAAGGATTCCCTCTCACCTCCGCTTGCATCCCCTAGGAAAGGATCCTTCTACCTCCGCTTGATCCCCTAGGAAAGGATTCCTCTAACCTCCACAATGCTACCCATGGAAAGGATTCTTCTCACCATCAGTGCTCCCCTAGGGAAAGGATTCCTTTCTCACCTCCGCTGCTCCCTAGGAAAGGATTCTTCTCACCTCCCATGCTCCCCTAGGAAGGATTCCTTCTCACTCCCCCATTGCTCCCCTAGGAAAGGATTCCTCTCACCTCCCATGCTCCCTCTAGGAAGGATTCCCTCTCAACTCCCGCTCCTGCACTATGGAAAGGATTCCTTCTCACTACCCGCTGTCCCCATAGGAAAGGGAATTCCTCTACCTCCCATTGCTCCCTAGGAAAAAGGATTCTCTTCACCTTCCCACTGTCACTAGGGAACGGATTCCATCTCACCTCCCCTGCTCCACCAGGGAAAGGGGTTCTTTCAACTCCCACTGCTCCCCATAGGAAAGGATTCATCTACCCTTCAGCTGTCCCCAGGAAAGGATTCTCTCAACCTCCCGCTTGCATCCCCTAGGAAAGGATTCCTTCTCACCCCCCGTGCTCCCCTAAGAAAGGTTCCTCTCCACCTCCCACGGCTCCCCGGAAAGGATTCCTTCTCACGCCGCCTGCTCCCTAGGAAAGGGGACCTTCTCATTATTTTTCTCACTCTCCCCGGAGATCTACCTCCTCTCCATAGAAAGGATTCTTCTACCTCCCACTGCTCCCCTAGGAAAGGATCTTTCTCCCTGCTCTAGAAAAGATTCCCTCCACCCCATGTTCCCATAGGAAAGGATTCCTTCCACCTCCCGATGTCCATAGGAAGGCTTCCTTCTCACCTACGCCGTGCTTTCCCCCCCCCCCCTAGGGAAAGGATTCTATCACCTCCAATGCTCCCTGGGAAAGGATTCCTCTCCCTCCCACATGCTCCCTAGGAAAGGATTCCTCTCACCTCCAATGCTCCCCTGGGAAAGGATTCCTCACCTCCCACTGCTCCCTAGGAAAGGTTCCTTCTCACCTCCCCGCCTAGGGTCTCCACATCCATGCTCCCTGGAAAGATTCATCTACATCCACTCCCTAAGTCCTTCACTACCTGCTCCCCTAGGAAAGGATTCCTCTCACTCCACTGCTCCCCTAGGAAAGGATTCCTTCTCACTCCAGCGCTCCCCTGGAAAAGGATTCCATTCTACCTCCCACGCTCACTAGGAAAGGATTCCTTCTCACACTCCCGCTTGCTCCCCTAGGAAAAGGATTCTTCTAACCCCTCCCGCTCCCCTAGGAAAGGTTCTTCTCACCTCCCTGATCCCCTAGGAAAAGGATTCCTTCTCACCCCGCTCTCCCCTAGGAAAGGATTCCTCTCACCTCCCACCTCCCTGAGCTCTTCTCATCCATCCCCTAGGGAAAGGATCCTTCACCTCATCTCCCAGGGGTTCTCTCAACTGGTCCCATAGGAAAGGATTCCACTCTCACATCCCACTGCTCCCCTAGGAAAGGTGCCTTCTCACCTCCCAATGCTCCCTAGGAACAGGATTTCCTCTCACTCTCCACTGACTCCCTAGGGAAAGGATCCATCTCACCTCCCAGCTGCCCCTAGGAAAGGATTTCCTTCATCCCCTCCATGCTCCCTAGGAAAGATTCCTCTCCAACTCCCACTGCTCCCACTTGGGAAAGAGTACCTTCCTCACCTCACCATGCAATCCACTAGGAAAGGATTCTTCCACCCCGCCTGCTCCCTAGGAAAGGATTCCTTCTCACCTCCCACTGCCCCCTGGGAAAGGATTCATTTCAACCTCCCACTGCTCCCCTAGGAAAATGGATTCCTTCTCACCTCCCACTGCTCCCCTAGGAAGGATTCCTTATCAACTCCCAAGCTTCCCTAGGAAAGGAATTCCTTACCTCCCAACTGCCTCCCTAGGAAAGGATTCCTTCTCACCTCCCGCTGCTCCCTAGGACGAAGGAATGTCCATCCACCTCCACTGCTCCAGGAAAGGATCTTCTCACCTCCCGCTGCTCCATAGGAAAGGTATTCATTCTCACCTCCGCTGCTCCCATAGGAAAGGATCCGGTCTACCTCACGCTGCTCCCTAGGAAAGGCATTCCCCTTTTTTTTTTTTTTTCTCCTACCTCCCCACTGCTATCCATAGGAAGGATTCCTCTCACCTCCCATGCTCCCCTGGGAAAGGATTCCTCTCAACTCCCGCTTCCCTAGGAAGGTTCCCTCCACCTCCCGCTGCTCCCCTAGAGGGATTCTTCTCACCTTTCCCGTTGCTCCCTAGGAAAGGATTCCTTCTCACGTCCCCATGAAGGATCTTCCACCTCCGGCTGTCCCATATGGAAGGATTCCTTTCAATCCCCTGCTCCCCTAGGAGAAGGCTTCCTTCTCACCTCCCACGGCTCCCCTAGGAAAGGGATTCCTTCTCCACCTCCACTGTCCACTAGGAAAGGATTCCTTACTCCATGCTCCCCAGATTCCCTCCCCTTCCCGCTGTACCCTAGGAAGGATTCCTTTCACCTGCCGCTTCTCCCCTAGGAAAGATTGTAACGGCTCCCGGGTTTTCACCTCCCGTGCTCCCTCAGGAAAGGATCCTTCTCACCTCCCACTGCTCCCTAGGAAAGGATTCCTTCTCACCTCCCCTGCATGGACGGATCCCATCCGTGAACAATGCGAAAGGATTCCTTTTCACCTCCCACTGCTCCCTATGGAAAGGATGCCATCTCAACTCTCACTGCTCCCTCTAGGAAAGGACTCCTTTCACCTCGCTGCTCCCCTAGGAAAGGATTCCTCTCACCCTCCATGCTCCCCTAGGAAAGGATTCTCTTCTACCCTCCCCTGGATGTGTTTCCTATTTTGAAAGGATTCCTTCTCACCCCCGCTGCTCCCTAAGAAAGGATTCCTCAACTCCCTGCTCCCGGGAAAAGGATTCTTCTCACCTCTCCGCTGGCTCCCTTAGGCAAGGCTTCTTCTCACCTCCCAGACTCCCATAGGACAAGGATTCCTTCCACCTCCCAATGCTCCCCTAGGATAAGGATTCCTCACCTCAACTGCTCACCCTGGGAAAGGATTCCTTCTCCCTCCACTGCTCCCTAGGAAAGGATTCCTTCTCACTCCCATCCTAGGGATTTCTCACCATTAGGAAAGAAACCTCCGCCATCTCCCCTGAAATTCTTCTAACCTCCAAGCTTCCCAGGAAAGGACTTCACTTCCTCACTTCCCACTGCTCCACATAGGAAAGGATTCTTCACCTCCCATGCTTCCCTAGGCAAGGATTCTCTCCACTCCGTGCTCCCCTGGAAGGAAAGGATCCTCTCACCTCCCACTGCTCCTGGGACCCTACCCGTGCCATAGAGGATTCCTTCTCACCTCCCAGCCACTAGAAGCTTCTACTCCCACTGCTCCCCAGGAAAGGATTTCCTTCATCCACCCCCCACGGTGCTCACTAGGAAAAGGATCCTTTTCTCACCTCCCGCATGCTCCCAGATGGAAAGGATTCCTTCTACCTCCACTGCTTCCCCATGGGAAAGGATTCCTTCACCCTACACTGCTCCCCGAGAAAAGGATTTCCTCTCACCTCCACTCCCCTGGGAAAGGATTCTCCTCTCCACCTCCCTACTGCCTCCCCTAGGAAAGGATTCCTCTCACCACGCTGCTCCCTAGGAAAGGATGCCTCTACCGTCCGCTGCTCCTCCCGGAAAAAGGATTCCTTCTCCACCCTCCCACCTGACTCCCCTAGGAAAGGATTCTTGCTCACCTCCCACTGATCCCCTAGGAACGGATTCCTTCCACCTCCCACTGCGTCCCTAGGAAAGGATTCCTTCTCACCTACGCTGCTCCCTAGAAGGATTCTCTACCTCCCACTGCTCCCCTAGGAAAGGATTCCTTCACTCCCACGCTCCCCTAGGAAAGGAGCCTCTCACCTTTTTCCCACTGCTCCCCTAGGAAAAGCGATCATCTCCTACTCTCTGAAGGAGCATTCTCAACCTCCCGCTGCTCCCTAGGAAAGGATTCCTGTCTCAACTCCATGCTCCCCTAGGGAAGGACTTTACTCCCCTTCCCGGGAAGACATCTACTCCACTGCACTCCCCTAGGAAAGGATTCTTTCACCACCGCTGCTTTACCTAGGAAGGATCTCTCTACCCGCTGCTCCCCTAGGAAGGATTCCTTCTCACTTCCACTGCTCCCTGGGAAAGGATTCCTTGCTCACTCCCACTGCATCACCTAGGAAAGGCTTCCCTCTCACCTCCCACTGCTCCCTAGGAAAGGATTGCACTCTCACCTCCCACTGGCTCCCTAGGAAAGGTACTTCTCACCTCCCGCTGCTCCCTAGGAAAGGATTCCTTCTCACCTCCCCTGCCCCCTAGGAAAGATCTCTCACCTCGCTGCTCACCTAGGAAAGGATTCATCGCACCTCCCGCTGCTCCCCTAGGAAAGGATTCCTCTCACCTCCCGTGCTACCCTAGGAAAAGGTTCCTTCTCACCCCCGCTGTCACCCTAAGAAAGGATTCCTCTCACTCCCAACTGCTCCCCTGGGCAAAGGATTCCTTCTCACTCCGGCTGCTCCCCAGGAAAGGATTCCTTCTCACCTCCCACTGTCCCCTGAAAGGATCTTACCTCACTCCACCTGGTAGGTTCCTTCTCACCTCCCATGCTCCCCTAGGACAAGGATTCCTCTCCACCTCCCATGCTCCCCTAGGAAAGGTTCCTTCCCTCCCGCTGTCCCCTAGGAAAGGATTCCTTCTCATGCTGGCATCACAAAGTCCTCCCTCCTGTCCCCTGAGGGAAAGGATTCCGCTACACCTCCCACTGCTCCCCTAGGAAAGGATTCTCTCACCTCCCAAGCGATCCCTGGAAGGATTCTCTCAACTCCCATCTCCCCTAGGAAGGATTCCTTCTCACCTCCCCGCTGCTCCCACTGAGGAAAAGGATTTCCTCTCACTCCCACTGTCCCCTAGGAAAAGGATTCCTCTCCGCACCTGCCCACTAAGTCTCCACCTCCATGATCATAGGATTTAACCGAGTTTTAGGCAGTTCTCCTCCCCCACTGCTCCCTAGGAAAGATTTATTCTCACCTCCCGCTTGGCTCCCCTAGGAAAGGGATTCCTCTCTAACCTCCATGCGCTCCCAGGGAAAGGATTCACTTCACCTGTCCGCTGCTCCATAGAAAGGATTCCTTTTAACCTCACGCATGCTCCCCATAGGAAAGGATTCACTTCTCACTCTCCCTGCTCCCTAGGAAAGGATTCTTCTATCACCTCCCCCTGAATACCCCTAGGAGAAGGATTCCTTCTCACCAAGCTCCCCTGATTACACCTTGCTCACCTAAAAAGGATTTTCCTCATCACTCCACTGCTACCCAGGAAGGATCCTCTCACCTACCACACTGCTCCCATACTGGAAAAGGAGTACCTCACCGTCCCACATGCCAACCTAGGAAAGATTCCCTCTCACTCCCACTGCTCCCCTAGGAAAGGATTCCTCTACTCACGCTCCCGGAAACTCCCATACTCCTACCCTAGGAAAGGATTCCTCTCAACCTCCAAATGCTCCCCTAGGAAAAGGATTCCTCTCACCTCCCACTGCTCCCCTGGGAAAGGGGATTCCTATCCCATGCTCAGGGATTCCTCACCTCGCGATCCATAGGAAAGGATTCCTTCTCACCCTCCCAGCTTGCTCCCTAGGAAGGATTCCTTCTCACCTCCACTGATCCCCTAGGGAAGATTACATTCTCACCTACCACACTGCTCCCCTAGGAAAGGTTCTTTCACCTCCCATGCCCCCTAGGAAAGGATTCCTTCTCACTCCCACTGCTCCCCTAGGAAGGATTCCATTTCACCTCCAGCTGCTCCCCTAGGGGACAGGATTCCTTCTACCTCCCAGTGCTCCCCTAGGAAAGGATTCTCTCTCACTCCGCCTGCTCCCCTAGGAAAGGATTCCTTCTCACTCCGCTGCTCCCCTAGGAAAGGAATTCCTTCTCACGTCCGTGCCTCCCCTTTAGGAAAAGGATTCCTATTCCGTCCCCTAGAAATTCATCCCCACTGCCTCCCCTAGGAAAGAGTATCTCACCTCCCACAGTGCTCCCCTGGGAAAGGATTCCGTCTCACCTCCACTGCTCCCTAGTGAAAGATTCCCTCTCACCTCCCGATGCCCCCTAGGAAAGGATTCTTCTCACTCCCGCTGCTCCCCGGAAAGGATTCCTTCTTCACCTCCCACTGCTCCCCATGGAAGGATTCCTCTCACTCCCGCGTGCTCCCATAGGAAAGGATTTCCTTCTCACTCCCACTGCTCCCCTAGGAAAGATTCTTCTCACCTCCCACTGCTCCCTAGGAAAGGGATCCTATCACTCTCCCCTGCTCCCCTAGGAAAGGATTCCTCTCACCTCCCACTGCTCCCCTAGGAGGAAAGTATTCCCTCACACCTCCCGCTGCTCCATAGGAAAGGATTTCCTCTCACCTCCCGCTGCTCCCCTAGGAAAGGATTGCCTTCTCACTCCCACTGCTCCCCTAGGAAAGGACCTTTCTCACCTCCCAATGCTCCCCTGAGAAAGGATCCTCTCAACCTCCCGCTGTCTCCCCATGAAAGGATTCCTTCTCACCTCCCATTGCTTCACCTATTGAAAGGATTCCTTCTCTTACCTCTCACTGTCCCCTAGGAAAGGATTTCCTCTCACACATCCGCTGCTCCCCTAGGAAAGGATTCCTCTCACCTCCAACTGTCCCCTAGGAAAGGATTCCTTCCACCTCACGCTTGATGCCCCTAGGAAAAGGATTCCTTCTACCCCCCGCTGCTCCCCTAAGAAAGAAAGGATTTTTTCCTCTCACCTTCCCACTGCTCCCCTGGGGAAAGGATTCCTTCTCACCACCCGCTGCTCCATTAGGAGGAAAGGATTCCTCTTCACCTCCCACTGCTCCCCTAGGAAGGATTCCTCTTCACCTCCCTGCTCCCCTAGGAAAGGATTCCTCACCTGCCACTGCTCCCCTGGGAAGGATTACTTCTCAACTCCCATGCTCCCCTAGGGAAAGGATTCATTCTCACCTCCACTGCTCCCGCTAGGAAAGGACTTCCTTCTCACCTCCCACTGCTCCCCTAGGGAAAGGATGCCCTCTCACCTCCCACCGCTCCCCCTAGGGAAAGGATTCTTCTCAACTCCCGCTGCTCCCCTAGGAAAGGATTACTTCTCACCTACCGTGCTCCCCTAGGAAAGGATTCCTCTCACTCCCAATGCCTCCCATGGGAAAGGATTTCCTTCTCACTCCCGCTGCTCCCTAGGAAAGGGATTCATCTACACCTCCATGCTCCCTAGGAAAGGATTCCTTCTCACCACCACTGTCCCCCTAGGAAAGGATCCATTCTCACCTCCCACTGCTTCCCCTAGGAAAGGATTCCTTCTACCTCACCGTGCTCCCTGGAAAGTATTCCTCTCACCTCCCACTGCTCCCCTGGGAAAGGATTCTCTCCCTCCCACTGCTCCCACAGGAGGAAGGATTCCTCTACTCCCACTGCTACCTGGGAGGGAAAGGATTCCTCATTTCACTCCCACTGCTCCCCTAGGAAAGGATTCCTCTCACCTAACCCGCTGCTCCCCTAGGAAAGGATTCCTCTCACCTCCCGCTGACTCCCTAGGAAGGATTCCTGTCTCACCTCCCACCCTGACTCCCCTAGGGAAAAGGATTTCCTTTCACCTCCCACTGCTCCCTAGGAAAGGATCCTTCTCACCCCCACTGCTCCCTAGGAAAGGATTCCTTCTCACCTCCCGCTGCTCCCCTAGGAAAGGGATTCCTTCTCACCTCCCACTGACTCCCCTAGGAAAAGGTCCTCTCACCTATCCTACATCTAACCTCCCACTGCTCCCTAGGAAACGGATTTCCTTCTCACTCCCCTGCTCCCCTAGGAAAGGTTCTTCATACACCCCCGCTGCTCCCCTAGGAAAGGATTCCTTCTCACCCCCCACTGCTCCCAGGGAAAGGATTCCTTCTAACCTCACTGCTCCCTAGGAAAGGATCCTTCACCTCCACTGCCCCTAGGAAAGGATTCCTCTCACTCCCAATCGCTCCCTAGGAAAAAGGATTCCTTCTCCCTCCCACTGCTCCCCTAGGAAAGGACTTCCTTCTCACCTCCCACTGCTCCTGGGAAAGGATTCCTTCTCACCTCCCACTGGCTCCCTAGAAGGATTCCTTCCACCTCCACTGCTCCCCTAGGAAAGGATTCCATTCTCACTCCAACTGCTCCCCTAGGAAAGGATTCCTTCTCCACCTCCCCAACTGCTACCCCTAGGAAAGGATCCTCTCCCTTCTCCCACAAGTGTAACTGGGCTATAACCATGGTACCCCCACCTTCCAATAAAAGTGATAGAAAATAGGACCACACCCACCAAACACACACACACACACACAACACACACACACACACAACTTGGAACATAAACCGTCTCAGTGATGGACACACATGTGGGAAAATAAAACAGATAGTAGCACTGGTGATTGGGTGAGACGATGGCTGTGGGGGGTTGTCAGGGGTCATGGCATGGCAGTTGTAGAGCCCGTTTTGTCATTTCTCGGGATAATTGCGGTTTGCAGGAGGAAAAGCATGACTTAACATTATGTTATTGTCCTACGAAGATGCACGGGCTAAGGCTTATTGGAAGTGCCACGTCTGCAATCCCAGCTCACATACTGACTTTTACCATCTTGGTATCAGAATCCATGGGATCTCACAAACACAAGTCCAAACCTCTGACCCATGAAATGCTATTTTTGTTGGTCCCGCAACAAACAAATCTCCGTGATCGGGATTCTCGTTGTTCACATCTCGGAGATGGTTCTGGTTCTCCAGAAGTAATGTGGATACTCACATGGACCAGTTGACTAGGTTCCCTGCGATTAGGAGGACATCCTGTCCTGAGAAGAATAAAGACACAGGATGCTATATACAGCTGCTCAGATTCTGCCCGCCTCGAGAACGGCAATTCTTTCCAACAAGCAGAACAGAACGCTATAGCGTTGTCAACAATGACATCATCAAGGTAACGGAACGGGTTAATATTCATAGTAAAATGTTCATATATTCAATGAAAAAAGGACAATGGGGCTGGTTATGGTACGCAAAGGACGCACCAGACACTACACATATATCTGGAGAAAGGTCCTTGAAGAGGACCGAAACGTTTTATCCTGTTCAATTAAACCTCTTTCTATATTATTGGTCTGAGAGTGTCTGATTTCTACATTTATATATATTATTTACTTCCAGTGGACCCAGGCAGGTTTTTCCCACTGAGTACGTGAGTGCCGCTTTATTCAGACGCGAGGACCAAGTTCTCAGAAAGAACGCACGGTCCTGTTGGGTCTCCCCCGAAAAGAGTAACCGGAAGCTCGGGACGAGGTCAGGGTAAAGCCTTCCGAAGCAGGCTCCCTGCACCTGTTTGAGGCTAGTTTTCGACCCCCAGTAAGTGTGTGTATTTCGTCTGTATTTTATTCCACCACCTTGTTTGCCTATTGGGATCCCAGAAGGTAAAAAGGTGTGTTAAGAGTGCCGGTCTCCGGGCCCGCTTTTTTTTCTGGATTTCCAAAATACGCACACAGCGTGTATGTTCCACCTAGGGCTGAAAGTGAAAGGGTTAACCCACACCTGGATAAGCTGACCTTACATCACCTACCATGTACATAGGGGGTGCACTGCTGTATTAGTCAGTGTACAGCACCTGGCCGATCCGACGAAAGATCCCAAAGTTGTAGGGAGAGCAGAAAGGGAAGTTATCCACAGAGAGTAAGGACAGCGAGCCCGGCGCAGTCTGAGACATGAACACGTGACTGTGGAGGAACTCACTAACTGACATCCAGCACTGACTCTCCCCTTCCCACAGTGCATGTACTCTGCAGCCATTAACATGTGTTCAGGCTAATGTTGGCGAAGCACAAATGCTTTGTCTTGCCATTAAAAGTCTGCCCCAGACAGCGGCCAGATGCTCTATAGCGGCAGCCTGGAAACAGATTAAGGCCCCCTCGAGAACACAGTAGTGAGAAGGGTTAATGAGGTCAGGGATGGAGAAGCTTGCGGCCATGCGCCAAAAGAAAATGCCCCAGTTTGGAACACAGGGGACCCTGGATGAGAGATAAAACCCCAAAAAATTCAAAGCACCTAGGTCTAGCAGCAACCCCGCCCAAACAATTGGAGAGCTACACGGGGACACCTCTGGGCAAGCCCACATACCTCCCCCTTTCCCCCCCCCCCTCCATGTTTGTCTCCTCCCCACCCCCTCTCTTACTCTTTTCACTGAAAACGGAAAACTTTATTGGTCCTTCTTGAAAGTAAGTATGGCAGGGGATGTTGTGGCCCGCCCACACAATACTGTATGTAAAATTATCTATGACTGTGACCAATAAAAAAATTGTTACAAAAAAAAAATAAAAGTGCTGCCCCAGGCACGATACACAAAGCTCTAGTTTGGGCCGCTCATGCTAGGGGAATGACACCGTTTTTACTGCTGCCACCAACAGGAAGAAAGAGAAGGAGGTAATACAGGCAAATTCGTTCCAGTGGAGGCGCGGGAGGAGGGACTGTACAGACTGATGATCAAAACAGTAGCGCTGTCTCTGGGAGGCCCCTTCGCAGTTTCCCCTAAATGAGCCATAAAGCTGTGGTACAGCCCAACATATTGGGTAGGCCAATGTACACTTGTAGGTCGGGATGCCAGGTGTCCGTATGACCTCAAGATCCCAGACTCTTGGAAACCCTCCAGTTCATATAAGGATTGTGAAGAATGCTCACCTATTATACCGTAGGTCCTTAAAAACGTTAGGTGCAAAGAGGTATGAGGTAATATTAGAAAGAGTGAAACAAAGAAGTTCAAATGGTACCCCTATAACTGCACTCTAAACCATGGTGGTATGTTTCTAGGGCTATAAGGTTAAGAACCCTATACCTGAAACTAAATCGAAAACGGCGAAAAAACAAAAAAGTTTTAATACATCTTTAAATTAATAATTACACCAAATGGATAAAATATGGGTATGAACGACCCCTCGGAGGAGCGAAGGGGTCAAAGATAGGGATATAGTAAAGTAGTAATCTCCTATGGAACATATAAGGGAGGTTAACTCCATAGACTCCTGCGTGTTATTTAGGACATATGATGTCATGAACTAAACACATATCAAATGCATACTGCGTAGGCAAAAAATAAGGTAGCTGTATCAGAATTTAGTACACAATGTTGACAGCAAACAAGATAAATATAAAGTATCGCACTGATATAGTAACGTGGTGTTAAATGGTCTATGTCATAACCAAATAGCAACTCCTGGGACTGTGTCACTTTAAAGGTGTTATCCCTCCTCAGACGTATGGATACAAGTTTTGCAATCAGTGTAACAAGCCTGTAACAGAAAAGCGTTGTATATAACAGCTTCCCGGCGGCTAGCTAGAATACATACAAGCAGCTCTGCATAAGTTAGACGGCTGTGTTGTAAAGCAACAGCCAGCGCTATTGGTTTGCAGACGGAAAGGGTAAGGGAGAGAAAGCAGGCTGCGGCGAGCCTTAGACAGACAGAGAGAGAGGCATACGACCCGTTCCAGCATCCGATTCAGTCCTCGCAGTCGCTCCTACGGTTACGTCACCCTCGTGACGTCAGCAACAACCAGGTTGTTTTTTGCACCGTTTTCGATTTTAGTTTCAGGTATAGGGGGATTCTTAACCTTATAGCCCTAGAAAACTACACCCATTGGTTTAGAGTGCAGTATAGGGGTACCATTTGAAAACCTCCAGTTCCCAAGATATAAATTGTATCTCCACTGGACACAAATATAGCCGTGGGGGTCCGCCTGCCTCCTGCTGCCAATACTACGTCACCGGGAGAGGATTATCACTTTATCGGTGACCCTGCAGCACATTTGTCGTTTGTTGCGTCCATCAAGTTGGCGCAAAAAAAAAAATATGAATATCTTGGGAACGCGGGTGCCCTGAAGGTGGGGGGGGTGGCAGATCAGATCCAGGGGACCCCCTGGTTCAGGTAGATTAAAAATATACGAAAAAAAGGGCAGAAGAGGATCCAAAATGGACCTGGTGCCTCATAATGGCCGCCGGGCATCCGAGTTTGCAGGGTTAGCTTTCTCCTCCCCTCCCCCTCACTACGAGGCAGCGTGGAGTTGCGCTCGCAGCAGCGGGGGGGGGGGGGGGGAGCAGGAGGGCAGGCATTATTTAAACCCGCAGCGCGAGGGAGAATGCACTAATCCTGTTTTTTCCCACCCATCCCATGAAGAATGCTGTTAGGTCTAACCAGTTCTTATGAATCTGTTAACAGATCCATTGTTACAGCTTTGGCGGGCGGAGCTGTCAGGCCAGTCATCGTAGGGACACCGTAAATACCCGAAATGGGGCTCCACCCGATGCGGATGGGCCGCCAGGTAACTGTACCCCGGAGAAGATCGTGCGGGCTGGAGGCGCCGACGCAGGCGGTCGGTCGCTGTACCCCTGGCACCAATCTTAGGTAGCTGGGCTCTATCCTATGCGGGTAGGCCCACACGGCCATGAAAAGGGGGACCTAGTGTGTACGGATGACGGGGCCGTGGTAAGGGGCGAGAGTGCCCCTCGCGGCGGAGACTGTGTCTCCCGGTTGACGCGTGTCGTCATTTATGGCTGACAGTTATTTGATAGTATTGTTAAACAATAAAGCTGTGACCATTTTTACTTCCACAAAAATCTGTGTCGTCTAAGTTTGTATGGTGGGGTAGGCAAACCATGCAGTAGGCCCGCTAGGCCGTTAAAAGTGGTGACTGCTACTTTAATATTAAAGTGGGTGGAACAGACTTTGTGGGGCGTGGGAGCGAGTGTGGGTGCGTTTGCAAGAGATTCTGCTGGCACCTGATTGCTGCAATAATGTGCTGGAGTGAAACTAGCAGGGCGTGTAAATCAGACAGGGTCACATCATTATGAACATATCCAGGCATGGACAACTCCAGTCCTCAATCAAAGACTGAGCCATTGATTGAGCTACCTGTGCTGAAGCAAGGATAACTAATACCTGGCCTGTCCATGCTTCAGCACAGGTGGCTCAATCGGTTCTTGCTTCAGCACAGATGGCTCAATCAGATTGAGCCACCTATGCTGAAGCAGGGATATCCTGAAAGCCTGACCTGTTGGTAGCCCTTGAGGACTGGAGTTGGCCACCCCTGATATAAGCTGACGGAATCCCAATGACTGAATACATAACTGTATGAGCATCCACCTCTCTTTGTGGAATAGGGGACATGCCCCATGGGAAAAATATAAAAAAAATGATACCCCCCAAGCATTTCTTGCCATGCTGAATTTGATGCTAATAACACACACACACACACACACACACACACACACACACACACACACACACACACACACACACACACACACACACAGACACAGACACACACACATCTAACCAGAAGCCCCACAGGATAGAACATATGTTACCTGCATTGGACACGTCTGGGGAAGGAGGCAGAGAGAGAAGGAGAAAGACAGTATAGTCAGAGAGGATTATGGGAGCTGCACAGCTTCTCAACTCCAGAGCAACCCTTTATTCTCCACAAGCCTGTGGGACGAAACCTCCGTCCCTGTGGGACGGTCTCAGTGACCATGTCACGCTGCTCTGTGATAGGGTGGTGATACCCACCGGAATATCCTGCTGCATACAGACAATACCCCCTGGTTTATCTGCGGTTACAAAGTACCGGCACTGCGCCTTATTCCAGGAGAACAGAACCCTGGTTAAATTACTCCGTTTAGGCTGTAAGCACATAATGAGGGAGATACAATAAGTAGAAACGGCCTACGGTTGTAAAGAAACAAAGCTATACTCGGTACTCATTAAGACCATCATACTTGTTTCACCAAGAATAGTGACTAAGTGCCATACACAAGGAGAACCAGAACGCTGGACCACTCTGCATCTGATACAATACATCAGGGTGGCCACCAACAGGTCAGGCTTTCAGGATATCCCTGCTTCAGCACAGGTGGCGCAACCATTCCCAGTTTCAGCACAGGTGGCTCAATCAGAGGCCCAGTCTTTGACTGAGCCACTGATTGAGCCACCTGTGCTGAAGCAGGGCTATCCTGATAACCTGACCTGTTGGTGGCCCCTGAGGATTGGAGTTGGCCGCCCCTGTTATAGATCCTTGCCCGTGTTGAATTCTTTTGGCCGCCTGATGCACAGCAATCCAACCCCAGAGGCTGCCCGGGTAACCAATGGGCTTTGAGGATCCCCTCTGCAGGGTCTCCCCGTGTTTGGCTTTCCCACGCCTGTCCCAGCTCGGACTCACCGATCTTGAAGCGACCCATATAATAGATGTGGGTGCTGAGGGCCAGCGAGCCCACCACGTGGAGGATGGAAAACAAGACCCAGAACCAGATGTTGTTCTTTCCGAAAACCTAGGGGTAGAAAATGAGAAGGGATGAGTTCGCGCGGGCAAGCCCCGTTTCATTTAATAACGGAGAGCAAAGCGCTGATCTCATCCCTCCGTGTCAGTGACTGGAATAACCAGGCTTAATCACGTTGCCAGGTGGAATTAGGACATATCCAGCAGTGAAACAGCAATTCCCCCATTATTCAGGCTTTAAATTGCGGGTGGGTGTGGGGCAGTCACACTGATTGGCGTCCTCGTATCTGGAGATACGGGGGGAATCCCTGACGCCTCCTCGTTATACTATAATGCAACGCTGCGCTGCACTCGAGATTGAAGAGATCGAAGTCACGTGCATATTTTGCCCAGTTATTGTGGTAGAGGTGAACAAAAATTACAACAATGTTTCAGGCCCTCCCCCCGTACTGCATCCGATTAAGGGGACCACCCCAAAATGTTGTGCAATTTTTGTTCACCTCTGCCACCTCACTGCACCTGATGAACGGTCTAGAGATGGTCCCTTGCACACCTGATGAAGGGTCCAGGAATGGAACCTTCAAGGCCTGATGAAGGATTCAGGGATGGACCTTTCCAGACCTGATGAAGGATTCAGGGATGGACCTTTCCAGACCTGATGAAGGATTCAGGGATGGACCCTTCAAGACCTGATGAAGGATTCAGGGATGGACCTTTCCAGACCTGATGAAGGATTCAGGGATGGACCCTTCAAGACCTGATGAAGGATTCAGGGATGGACCCTTCAAGACCCGATGAAGGATTCAGGGATGGACCCTTCTAGACCTGATGAAGGATTCAGGGATGGACCCTTCTAGACCTGATGAAGGATTCAGCGATGGACCAATCAAACCTGATGAAGGATTCAGGGATAGACTTGAAACATTGTACTGTTCACCAATGAAATACAAGATTTGTATGTACTGTAGAGCGCTATGAAGTTTTTTTGACTATTGAAGTCTATTTGAAATCAACATAAGGGAACTTGTAAATTTGTTCTGCATGATTACATTTGGATCTTGGTTCTGCTTGCCCCATGTGGACTATCTAAGGACGCGTCCATGGTTATCGCGATCGGGCTCGCAGCGCGATCAAAATGATGTGCCTCTATGAGGCTGTCTTTAGAGCGCACGGCTGTGCGTGACCAGAAGCGCCGGCGCTCGTGATGCGCGAGGAAATTAATTAATTTGTTTTCTCGCACAACGGCCGGGTCACTTAAGTGGTTCGCCCAATGAGGGCGAACTAGCTCCGTGACGTCACGGCCACGTCTCCCGACACATAGTTACATAGTTACATAGTAGATGAGGTTGAAAAAAGAAATTGTCCATCAAGTTCAACCTATGCTAAATTTAGACAACAGATACTTTATCCTATATCTATACTTACTTATTGATCCAGAGGAAGGCAAAAAAAAAAAATTCCTTCCTGACTCCAAGAATTGGCAATCAAATTACTCCCTGGATCAACATCCTTCCCATGTATACTTATTTGGTATATCCCTGAATAAATTTCCTTTCTAAAAAGATGTCCAACCTTTTTTTTAACAAATCTATTGTATCTGCCATCACAGTCTCCATGGGTAATGAATCCCGCATTTTAACTGCCCTTACTATAAAGAACCCTTTCCTTTGTTGCTGGTGAAATCTCCTTTCCTCCAACCTTAAGGGATGGCCCCGAGTCCTTTGTACTGACCGTGGGATGAATAGTTCTTTTGAAAGCTCCCTGTACTGTACCCGAATATATTTGTATATAGTTATCATATCCCATCCCAAATGTAAATAAATCAAATTTAGCAAGCCTCTCATAAGTTAGATTGTCCATCCCCTTTATTAATTTAGTGGCTCTTCTCTGCACTCTCTCTAGTTCCATAATGTCTAAGGAGTGGTGCCCAAAATTGTACTCCATATTCAAGGTGTGATCTTACTAATGCTGTATAAAAGGGCATAATTTATGTTTACTTCCCTTCCATCTATTGCCCGTTTATGCAAGATAAGATCTTGTTTGCCTTTGCAGCTACTGCATGACATTGGGCACTATTGCTAAGCCTGCTGTCTACAAGCACTCCTAAATCCTTCTCCATCAAGGATTCCCCCAATGTATCCCCATTTCATTTGTAATACGCCTTTTTATTCTTGCATCCCAAATGCATAACCTTACATTTATCTGTATTAAACTTCATCTGCCATTTACCTGCCCACGTTTCCAGTCTCTCCAAGTCCTTCTGAAGAGAAATTACATCCTGTTCTGATTCTATTACCTTACACAATTTAGTATCATCAGCAAAGATGGAGACTTTGCTCTCGATGCCACCTCAAGGTCATTAATAAACAAGTTAAAAAGCAGGGGTCCCAGTACCAATTCCTGAGGTACTCCACTCACAACCTTAGCCAACCTGAAAAAGTTCAATTTATGACAACCCTCTGTTGTCTGTCCTTTAACCAGTTTTCAATCCAGGTGCATATATTTTTACTGAGTCCAATTTGCTTTATTTTGTACACCAACCTCTTGTGTGGAACCGTATCAAAAGCATTTGCAAAATCTAAGTAGACCACATCAACTGCATTACCCTGGTCTAAATTCCTTCTTACCTCCTCAAATAAGGTTAGTTTGGCAAGATCTATCCTTCATAAATCCATGCTGACTATTACTAATAATTTTGTTTTCCATTAGGTATTCCTGAATATTATCCTGTATCAAACCTTCAAGTAGTTTTCCCACTACTAAAGTCAGGCTTACAGGTCTATAATTCCCCGGTTGTGATCTAGCTCCCTTTTTAAATATAGGCACCACATCTGCTTTACGCCAAAATGTTGGTACTGAGCCTGTGGAAATGGAGTCCTTAAATATTAAATGTAATGGTTTGGCTATTACTGAGCTTAACTCCTTGAGAACTCTTGGATGTATGCCATTGGGGCAAAGTGCCTTATTTACTTTAATTTTTTCAAGCCGTCTTTGAACTTCTTCTTCAGCTAACCAATTGTTCATTAATATGGAGGTTGTGGCTTCCTCCTGTGGCACTACTATTTACATTGATTCTTCCCTGGTAAACACAGACACAAAGAATTTGTTAAATACCTCAGCTTTTTCCTTATCTCCAATAATCTGCCTTCCCATCTCACACTGAAAGGGTCCTATATTTTCTTTTCTCATTTTTTTGTTATTAAGGTACTTAAAGAACTTTTTAGGGTTGACCTTACTTTCTATTGCAATCCTTTTTTCATTATCCATTTTTGCTAATTTGATTGCCCTTTTGCAATTTTTGTTACATTCCTTATAATTCTGATACGATGTCTCTGTCCCTTCTGACTTAAAGAATCTAAACGCCTTCCTCTTCTTGTCCATTTCCTCCCCTACCTGTTTATTTAGCCACATTGGTTTTGACTTATTTCTTTTATACTTATTACCCAAGGGTATACACTGATAAGTGTGCTTTTCTAACAATGTTTTAAAGACTGCCCATTTATCTTCTACATTTTTCCCTGCAAAAACATCATCCCAATGTATTACTTGTAGATTAGACCTCAGTTTATTAAAATCTGCCTTTCTAAAGTTTAAGGTCTTTGTTGAACCCAAGTAATCTGGTTTTTTTGGATAATTTATTTCAAATGAGACCATGTTATGATCACTGGTACCCAAATGTTCCCGGACTTGAATATTTGTTGTTACTTCTACATTGTTTGATATTACCAAATCCAGTATTGCCTCCCCGTCGCGTCTACCCAGGCCACAGATCGCTGCAGGTAAAGGCGCGTGTTAGGTCACATGCACGCGCACGGGAGCGCGCGCTCGCACGCTATGCACGCGGCCTAAGGCACCACTTTTCTCTACCGGACACAGCTTACCAAACCATATAGATTTCTCTATTTGTAGTGTTAAGAAGAATAAATGTCGGCGGTCCCTAAACTCTGTGCACTATAATTGCATTTATGAATAACTCGTGTTGTCCCCTAAAAGGTAACACAACTTACAACAAATATACATTTCTCCAGGACCAATACAAGTAGTAGAACGTGGAAATACAAAGCTACTGCATTAAACACGTGTTATGTTAGGAAACAGCCATGGGAAATAGGAAGGTTTTTGGCATTCATTCGAATGTCAAGATTTATTGCCAAGTGGGAAAGCTCAGGGGAGCTCAACGCCAGTCCTCAAGACTGAGCCTCTGATTGAGCCACCTGTGCTGAAGCAGGGACTAATTGAGCCACCTATGCTGAAGCTGGGACTGATTGAGCCATCTGTGCTGAAGCTGGGACTGATTGAGCCACCTGTGCTGAAGCTGGGACTGATTGAGCCACCTGTGCTGAAGCAGGGATATCCTGAAAACCTGACCTGTTGGGGGGGAGCCTTGAGGACTGAAGTTGAGCCCCCCCTGATATTAGGGTATCCTACAATATATCTCATAAAAAGGTGCCTCGTACACGCAATGTCTGGCAGCCCAAGTAGAATACACCCTCCTCACAAAGAGACGGGCGACTCTTCTCCTGGTGGCATACAAGTCTCTCGCCCGCTGTGGCTGCCATGGTATATTGCACCATCCGGCTGCGGAACCAATGAACAGAAAGTGTACGGTACATACCACTCCGAGGACGGCAAGAAAAATCACCAGGGCGAAGGAGGCGTAGGCGGAGTAGGCGCTGGCGTTGATGTCTGGATGGCGCGTCTGGTACAGTTTCAGCATGCAGAGGCCGGCGATCATGTACATAAAGGAGGTGTCTGTGGGAGGCAGGAGGGCAGAGATGGGACGGTGACACGGAGCGAAGGATCATGGGGGGAGAGGATGGGTGACACAGAGCGAAGGATCATGGGGGGAGAGGATATACCCTTCTATGATTGGGGAAGGACCAGAATGAATTTACAATTAAATGTTCACCATTAAAATCCAAGACAGCAAGTTGCATGGTCAGTATAAAACGTGACTGTGCATATATCAGCTGCAGCATGTTTGTGTCTTCACAAGTTTTTTCGGCCACGCATCGCCATTTCTCTCTTTTATGTCCATTGTTGCTTAACCCCTCCAATGCCAGAGGAGACGGTAATACGCTAAATTTATCTATCTAATTGTGTATTTTTTTGGGGGGGGGGTGATGTGTTTGTACATTTTTTTGCACAGTTCTGTTTCTTTCCCATTGGTAATACGCTAAAACAGTCAAAAGATTGGAGCTCTGTCCCCTTACCGAACTGAAAGTTGGAGTAGTTGGGGCAGACGTGGTAACACGCACTCAAGACGCCCTCCATGGTCAGGGCGATGCCCATGGTGTAGAACAGGCCAAAGTGTTTGGGAATGCCGTAATCCTGTAGACATGAAAAGAGAGATGTGCCAAACGGTCCCGGCTCACTCGGCAAGCAAATTAATTCCTTTTTAACTTTGGTTTCCAATAACAAACGTCAATGAAAACTATTTGCCTGACTGATCTGCACTCGAGTGAAGCGGTGGGAAGCTGTGGACCTCTTCCCTGAGTCTCAGTTCTATATGGAATGCCACAGCCGTGTCATGGATGAGGCGGTAAGGTTCTTCCATCTTCATCGAAAAAACCAGTTCCACCAAGAACAGAAAATATACTGAAGCCCACAAGGAAGTTACTGAAGTTAAGAAGAATATTACTGTGAGTTCTAGGCAGTCAAATGGAAACCAGAGAACCCTAAGTCTGGGGTGGCCAACTCCAGTCCTCAAGGGCCACCAACTGGCCAGGTATTAGGGATATCCCTGCTCCAGCACAGGTGGCTCAATTAGTGGCTCAGTCTTTGACTGAGCCACTGATTGAACCACCTGTGCTGAAGATACCCCCAATGCCTGACCTACTGGTGGCCACTGAGGACTACAGTTGCCCACCCCTGCACTAAGCAATAGCCCGGGATCACTTTGTATTCAAATACATTGAATCACCAAGTAGATTACATTAATTTGGACTTCAATATGCCAATGTTTCAATGCTATTGATCTTCCTCAGGCCTTTGCTGGATACACCTGAGAAAAGTAGGATTGAGATGTTGGCAAATGAAGGAACAATAAAGGAATAATAAACAGCTGGGACTATTTACAGATTTAATCTGAGACGCTGCAGAAAATGGCATAAAACGTGGGCAGCCATTTCCAATAATGAAAAAATCCCGAGCGCTCGGAACTTGGCTCAGAATTTATGTGGGACCTTAAAGTATCCAATGAGAAAAGGTGCGCTCCACAGTGTTAAATAAGGAACAAAGTATCCGGGGCAGCGGGAATTCCGACTGTAGGTGGAAGAACAGGTAACTGGCACATTATGGCGCTCCAGCAGCTGATACAAAGTCCAGGCCTACTTATACTTCAGAAAATAGATATCCATCCATGAGTAAACGTGAAGGAATGATAGAGCACACACAATAAATATCAAATATAATAAGTGTAATATAAAACGGACGCATCAAATGACATCGGACGAGAGGCCTTCTTCCAGGTCCACTGCTTATGTGAAGAAGTTCCCTCTAGGAGCCGAAACGTTGCATTCCTTTTGTTGCGTCAGTTTTAATAATAATAATACACTTATTCATATTGATATTTATTTTGGGTGTTGCATCCAGTGCCGGACTTCCGCATAAGATAAATAAGCTACAGCTTAGGGCCCCACAATATGATGGGCCTCACAATATAACGGGCCTCGCAACATGACGGGCCACGCCATATGACGGGCCTTACAATATAAGGGGCCTCACAATATTACGGGCCTCGCCATATGATGGGCCTCACCATATGACGGGCCTCGCCATATGACAGGCCTCGCCATATGACGGGCCTCGCAATATGACGGGCCTCGCAATATGACGGGCCTCGCAACATGACGGGCCTCGCAACATCGCAACATGACGGGCCTCTCAATATGGCGGGCCTCGCCATATGATGGGCCTCAAAAATAGAACAAACTTGACAGAACTTATAGCCACAGAAGGTAAAAGTCTGACCCTGGCTGCATCATTCCTTCACGTCTATTCATGGATGAAGATCTGTTTTCTGCAGTGTAAAGTGTGCCCGCTCTTTGTATCAGCGGCGGGTGTGCTATAATCTGCGAGTCTTTCTACCTCTCTGCACATACACAGCTTGATATTATGGTAACCAGCTGCTACCCCCCTAATCAAATACATTATATGGTACCAGCCCTTCCACAAAAAGAACGTGCGTAGCTCAAAACAGGTTTTTATGCATACACTCACCACGTATCAAGCAGACATATCTCATGTTATGTAATCTGACCACGGCCCAGCTCCTGGACGGAAACCGTGGACATAGAATAAATAAATGACTTGACATCCCTATCCATACCACGGCCCAGCTCCTGGACGGAAACCGTGGACATAGAATAAATACATTACTTGACATCCCTATCCATACCACGGCACAGCTGTCTGTAACCTCCAGCAGGCGCCGATGCAGGAGGTCTCTGCGGAGCACGATGAGCAGGAAGAGGAACCCCAACATGACGTGGCCCATGTTACTCATGACGTTGTTGAAAGCACTGCAGCGGAGGAAAGAACAAGAGCGGAATCACCCAACCGCTGAGTTTAATAGCTCTTCGGTCCCCGAGTTATCATCCCGTGTCCCCAACTTTCCTTTCATGAACTACAACTCTAAGACTGCATTTATATAGAGGTAATAAACCAGTGGTTCTCAAACAGTGGTTTACTGGACCCCTGATGGTCCTCAAAGACTTTAGCCGGGGCCCCCAAAGCCTTTTACTAGTCCCACTTCAGGTAGCTTTTCCTGCAGTCTGTGCCTTTACTGTCACTGCTGGAGGAGGAGTTTCAGATATATTGATGACGTCTGCGAAATTATTATGAACACCAAAGTGGTCTGTGATGTGGGAAGGTTGTTATAAGCTATGGATACCACCATATTTATGGTAGAGACGGTGTTACATGGCCAAGGCCCAGATCCACTGACCTTAGATGTTGACTTAACGAGGCGCTAACTTAAGTAACCGCAGTGTTAAGTGCTTTCAGCTGTGACGAGCCCTTGCATTAGATGTAAGGGAGGTTGGTGCTAATGCTATGTAAAACAAGTGTTTGCTCTGATGCCTACACACAGAGCTGTTATAGTTAATGCAGGGATTTAACCATGCGTTACTTAGAGCAGGGGTGCGCAAACTGGGGGGTGTGCCCCCCTGGGGGGGGGGTTGCTAGATTTTCGGGGGGGGGGGGGCACAGCAGTTAAGAGGTCCCGCGCTCTCCCTCCATGCATTTAAATTAAATGCCGGGGGACCGCGCGAGGCGTCTATAACACACTTCCCTTCCAGTGACGCGTCGTCATGGTAACCCGGCATCATTGGTCACGTTACCAATATCATTTGACGCCCCGAGCAGGGGGGCGCCAACTCCAGTCCTCAAGAGCTACCAACAGGTGAGGTTTTCAGGATATTCCTGTTTCAGCACATGTGGCTCAATCAGTGGCTCAGTTGAAGATTGCACCACCTGTGCTGAAGCAGGAAACTCCTGAAAACCTCACCAGTTGGTAGCTCTTGAGGAGTGGAGGAGGCGCCCCCCTGTTCCAGACCCTGAAATGTTTTTTTTTTTTGTAAATTCTTTATTTATAGTCCACATTTTTTTTAATAACATTTAACATACAAACAGTACAGCACAACTTAACACAAACAGTACAGCACAACTTAACACAAACAGTACAGCACAACTTAACACAAACAGTACAGCACAACTTAACACAAACAGTACAGCACAACTTAACACAAACAGTACAGCACAACTCAACACAAACAGTACAGCACAACTTAACACATATTAGAGTTTTTACACTTTTTCACTCTGCCGTCTGCCGTACTCAGACATATTATATAATAGCGTAATAAATACATGATATATTAGAGTACCGGGTATACAATAACACATTAAATGACAGCATTAATAATCATAATAATAAAAACAAAACACAAAACCTGATCTGAGATAAATAAAAAAAATATTGTAATTAAACAAAGGAAAAAAAAACTAGAAACAAGTAAATCCCATAAATAGTAGTCCGGGTTACCTTATTATTATTATTACTATGGCAAGTGTGTTCACTTTCCGATCCTCTCACACTGTTCTATTAGCAGTAATCTCTGACCATGGCAGCCAAAGGCGTTCACATTGTATCCTAGTGTCCGTGGTTATCTTTGATAGTTCTTCCATTTTCATGACCTCCCATACTCCCGACTCCCATTGTCCCACAGTTGGCCGCCTCCAGCTTTTTCCAGTTGGCAGCGATGGCACACCTTGCTGCATTTAGCATGTGTATTTATAAAGATTTCCTAATTCTGTGCCCCTTGACTCCTTCTCTGTTTAGCAGTGTAATAATCGGGTCTTTTGGGATTCTGATCTTGGTAATATTAAAAATCTGCTGTAATGTCATATCCCAGAACCGCTCTATTATCTTACACTCCCACCAGATATGAAGCATTGCTCCCACCTCCTCACAACCTCTCCAGCACTTATGGAAATACGGGTTTTGAGGGAGAGAGATGGAGCTCTTGGGACATTTTTGTGAAATAGGTCTCTCTCGCTCGTTATTTGAACGCGAGGCAGTAATAACGTAACATGCGTCCACTACTGGTATCGATAAGATGACGTCATCGAATTAACGGCGCTCATTGGATCTGGGCCTAAGTAGGGTACTTTCACTGTTTTGAGACTCTAGTATATATTTATAATTGGGACGTTTCTCCTTTTCTCTTTCCCTAGTACACACTTAAAACAGGTTACAGCATATAAATTGGTGTAGGCTCTCCCTAAACAAGCGATTAAACTTTCTATATAGTAATCAGTACTTTAGTAATGAGCAGCTCTGTCCCAGCTTACCAAAATGCGGGCCCGAAAGCTAGACAGAAGCGACAGAGATCGGACACGCCAACATTTTAAGACTGTCCACCAAGCTTTACTAGGCAACAGCAGCACTCAACCAATATTTCTTAATAGCTGGAATGTCGGGTCACTTTGTTGATATCTTCACAATACAGACGAAAAATGCCAGCAATTTGCTCACCTGAGAACTCCAAGTGGATGGGCACAGAGGAAGTTATAGAAGCAGATGTCTTGGTTACCAGTTACATTTACCACCTGATGGAGAGGGACAGTGTTACTGACAGAACAGCCGTTTGTCCACCCACATCCTCAGTCCGCAGTCTGAATGTCTCAATTACTATTCCCACATGCATACAGTAGATGTATGCAGAGTAGTTTTCCCGTTAGTAGAGTTCTACAGCATGAGGAGCCCTCGTAGAAGGGAAGGTTTGTTGTTGAGATGTGGTCTACTCAACCCTCCTTAAGGTTTAAGCATTGGGCGTAAGACAGTGTTAGGTGTGGGACAGCCAACTGCACGTACTTAGGAAATCCTATTTGACCATACTGTACTCCCCAGGATACCAGTAAATATGCCTATGGGATTATCTCCAGATCTTGGCGCTACCCCACTTCAATACACTCAGCTGGGTCATCTACCCTTGCGTCATCTGAGGCAGGATGTGAAACGAGGATGGAAATATATTAAAAGCATCCTCTGCCTCGTACTTCTCAGCCTGTTCTCCTGTATTATCAGCAGTATTTAAGGGAAAGCATCCCCCACTTCTACGTGTATTGCTCGAGAAGGACTATAAACACACAGACACCCCACTTTAGACATGACCAACGTCTTCACAAACATGAGAATGCACTAAGATCCCATGAGAATGGAGTACTGATTGGTATCCCCAAAACAGGAACTATCTGTGGTTCCTTGAGGATAGTGTGGACAAGGACACTTGCAAAAATAAAGAGGGTGTAGCATAACCCAAGAAGATAAAGGGCCAGATTTACTAAGCCATGAGAGTCCATAAGACACCTGCCAGCATGGCTTACTACATATGGTCCTTTACAGAACGGTCTGTAAGTTCTCTTCCATTGCCAGAAGGTGTCTTATGGAGTAACACTGCCTAGTAAACATGGGTCTTCATGGTCCACTCACTTGAATGGGACCCTTGGGTGCCTTCCAGCATGGAACGGGTCTTGTGGAGTGGCATTTTTATTTTTTAGTAAGCGTGGCCCAAAATATGAATCCCTGCCGGCCCTACCAACTTTGAGTATTTGGTTTAATGAGGGCAGATGGGATACGTACGGTCTGGTAAGTGATAACCAACTGGATCACAGGCAGTGCATAGAACACAGCAATGGTGATTATATTCCTGAGGAGGGAGAAAGAAGCAGAGCATTGGTATACAGTAAATGGGAAGTATTGGGGGGGGGATTGCACAGCAGCGCTTGGACAATAAAACATCCATTGTTGGTGACAACTATTTTATTTCAGCACATTGACTGGTGGAGATGTCCCCAGCACATTGACGGGTGGAGATGTACCCAGCACATTGACGGGTGGAGATGTCCCCAGCACATTGACTGGTGGAGATGTCCCCAGCACCTGATGGGCGAGATGTCCCCCAGCACATTGACTGGTGGAGATGTCCCCAGCACATTGACTGGTGGAGATATCCCCAGCACATTGACGGGTGGAGATGTCCCCAGCACATTGACGGGTGGAGATGTCCCCAGCACATTGACGTGTGGAGATGTCCCCAGCACATTGATGGGTGGAGATGTCCCCAGCACATTGACTGGTGGAGATGTCCCCAGCACATTGACTGGTGGAGATGTCCCCAGCACATTGTAATATACTGCCATCCCCGACAGCAAACATGTCACTCAAATGTTGCAAGAACATATACATCAGGCGTGGCCAACTTGAGTCCTCAAGTGCCACCAACAGATCAGATTCGCAGGATATCCCTGCTTCAGCATAGGTGCTGCAGTAGAAGACCGAGCCACTGATGGACACACTTGGGCTGAAGCAGGGATATCCTGAAAACCTGACCTGATGGTGCCCCTTGAGGACTGAAGTTGACTACCGCTGAGACACAGTGTAACTGGTCCCAATTGGCGCCGTGACTCAGGGAAAAGCTGCAAAGCGCACAAGGTTAGAAATGCGCAGTCACAACGTGTCTGCTCCGAAAACAGAAAGCGAGAGACTTCCCGCAAATCACCTCCTTCTTCTTCAAAAAGGACCCAATATATATAGTATTGGGAAAACCAATGGCCAATCGTAACAAAAAAAAGAAATTAAAGTTATCTCCCAAATTCTAAATGCTACTAGATGCACCATCGCCAAAAACTGGAAACAACCGACTCCCCCATCCTTAAACCAAATCAATAACAAAATCTGGCATATAGTCTACATGGAAAAACTCACTGCCTCTAACTGGTTCCACTTCACAATTCTCAGAGACATGGGCTCCTTGGTTTAGACATGCAGGTATATCCCCATATTTAGACTAGATTATTCTGAACAGAGTGATTTAAGATTTATGTTGTATTTAACCTGTTATTTAATATGTTACATGGTTTCAAATGCTGTCCCCTTCCCCCCTTCCCATACTCTCCTCCCCTCCTAATGTGTCATCAGACTATTTGCAATATTGTACCGTTGTATTGTTCCCCTCCTTTTTCCTTTTTGTACCCCTCTTACTTTTGGAAAAATGATTAATAAAAAAATCTAAGTAATAAAAAAAAAAAAAAAAAAAGGAAAGGGTGTTGTGAGCTTGTAAATAAAAGCAAGCAGTGGTCCTGCCCAGCGCCATCACCCACGGACCACGGACAACAGTCTGTTTTCAGGGTTTAGGAGCACTCACGTGGGAGCAGTCCTGCCACGGGTGCACACAGGATCAAGTGGCCACGAAGGAGGTAAAGGGAGAGGGATCCAATGGTCTTTCGGCGAAGAAAAAAAGGTGTTGGTTAAATCGGGATCGATGTTTCGTCCCCTCCAACGTCAATCCGGCGTGAAGGAACACCTTTTCTCTTCACCACAGCCCGCTGGAGTGACTGGATCCTTCTTCCTTCACCGATGGTACTCTGTATTAGAGGCCGCCCTTCCGGTGACCATGGGAACCCAGGAGCACGCTTGGACATTCGACGGAAATGTTATGGTTGAGTGTGAATATGTGACGTGGGCTATTAGGAACGGGCAGAGACGCCATCACATGCTAGGAACATTTCATTCTTTTTTTGGTAAAGGGTGGACTGCAAGGAGACTAATAAAGGTTCAACAGCTGTGAGGTTTACCTCACAGTAAGTGACCATAAGGAGGTCTCCTGGACATATTGCAGCTGGGCATCTTGAAACGCACAGAATTTCTGGCTATCTCGCCGCACATATTATTATACTGTAATTTAGCAGCGATAGAAAGTCCCGATTCCTATATCACTAAAGGTCAGAGGTGAGCTCTTCATCCACCAGTAGTTGCCGTTAGCCGGGGCAGAGCCGGGCAAAAAAATAGCGGCGAGTGACTGGGGGTTTCTATTCATATTATTGCAGGTCAACGTCTCAACTGAGTTGTACAGTAAAATCCTGGGCTTGTTATTCCAATATGCGCTGGGCTGGGTGTCCTCGCCCTATAGCACAAGATCCTGCTCGGCAATTGTTGGCTTAAATACAAGGGCCTTTCATTTCTGTTGTAGTTGCAAACCGCGCGGAAATTGCTTTCTTCCCCCAGAGCCGAAGAGTGAAAGTTTTACTGCGGATAAGACCCGACGCGTCTGCTTTCTGTTCGTATACAACGTCAGGAGAAAATCGGATTTCATGGCGTTCAGCCCGTTTGACACCCGCGTTTGTAAGATGTTTCATTCGGTTTGTGCTTGGATAGGGACAGCTGGATATTGTCGTTATGAAGGGGACAGGCCCGACTATGTACCTGGGTTCTCTCTGGCTGCGAGACTTTGTATTGGACCAGCACGGCAGTTCTTTGTAGAGAATGACGCACAAGAGTGTTTAAGACACGAGAAAAAACGCTGTGTGTGCGTGTGTGTGTCTGTGTGTAGGAAAATTAACCAGCTGTATACAGGGGTAGTGATATATTCCAGGTAATTTACATTACACATGAATAGAAATCTGACCGTTCTCTTGCACCCTTTAGGATGCAAAGTAAAGTGACACGAGAAGGATCTAAAACAGGGCTGGCCAACTACAGTCCTCAACAGCCACAAAGAGGTCAGGGTTTCAGGATATCCCTGCTTCAGCACAAGTGGCTCAATCAGGAGCTCAGTCAGAATGACTGCACCCTCTGTGCTGAAGCTGGGATATCCTGAAAACCTGACCTGTTGATGGGCCTTGAGGACTGGAGCTGGCCCACCCCTGGTTGAAAACCTTTACAAATATATACCGCACATTATAAATGAACTACCGTTTTCGAGGTCAGAGGCCATGTTGGTGCAGGAGGATGCAGTGAGAGGCCATGTTGGTGCAGGAGGATGCTGTGAGAGGCCATGTTGGTGCAGGAGGACGCTGTGAGAGGCATGTTGGTGCAGGAGGACGCTGTGAGAGGCCATGTTGGTGCAGGAGGACGCTGTGAGAGGCCATGTTGGTGCAGGAGGACGCTGTGAGAGGCCATGTTGGTGTAGGAGGACGCTGTGAGAGGCCATGTTGGTGCAGGAGGACGCTGTGAGAGGCCATGTTGGTGCAGGAGGACGCTGTGAGAGGCCATGTTTGTTGCAGGAGGATGCTGGAGAGGCCATTGGTGCCGGATGGAGCTGTGAGAGGCCAATGTTTGGCAGGAGATGGCTGTGAGAGGCCATGTTGGTGCAGGAGGACGCTTGAGAGGCATGTTTGGTGCAGGAGGAACGCTGTG
Source organism: Ascaphus truei (assembly GCA_036426205.1). Lineage (NCBI taxonomy): Eukaryota > Metazoa > Chordata > Amphibia > Anura > Ascaphidae > Ascaphus > Ascaphus truei. The sequence goes on from CM071569.1 coordinate 283,759,078, forward strand.
AGAGGCCATGTTTGATGCAGGAGGTACGCTTTGTGAGAGACCATGTTGTGCAGGAGAACGCTGTGCGAAGGCCATGTTTGGTGGCATAGGCGACGCTGTGAGAGGCCTTGGGGTGCAGGAGACTCTGTGAGAGGCCATGTTGGTGGCAGGAGACGCTGTGAGGCCATGTTGGTGAGGAGGATGCTGTGAGAGGCCATGTTTGGTGGCAGGAGGATGCCTGTGAGAGGCCATGTTGGTGGGCAGGAGGGACTGCTGCGAGGCCTTGGTGCAGGAGGACGCTGTGAGAGGCGCATGTTGTGCGATGAGAATCGCTGTGGAAGCCATGTTGGATGCATGAAGGACGCTGGTTGATAGGCCCATGTTTGGTGCGATACTGTGGGCATGTTGGTGAGGGGATGTGAGGCTTGGTGAGAGGCTCTGTGGCATTTGGTGCAGGAGGACGCTTGAAGGCCATGTTTGGTGCAGGAGATTCTGTGAAGCGCCATGTTGGTGCAGGAGGATGCTGTGAGAGGCCATGTTGGTGCAGGAGGATGCTGTGAGAGGCCATGTTGGTGCAGGAGGATGCTGTGAGAAGCCGGAGCGGTCTCCCTGTGTGACACGGGTACCGGGAGCGGGACTCTGCCAGTTTAATACTTACCAAAAGTAAATCTTGTATTTCTTGCTGACGATCCTGCGGTCTTTCACCGACAGGTCGGACACATATAAGAAGGTCTGTAATATAGAGTTAGAGAAACCTTCAATGGGTAAAGGGAGCCTGAGAAACACTGGAGGAGTGATTTGAGTCCCACGCCTTTTAAAACATGGTCTCAGAATGTTGATTGGCAAAGGCTGAGAGGAACTTGCACAAAAGCAAATATAAAACATATGTGTGGACATGTCCTACCCCTGCAGGCTCAGGCGCCAGTTACATAGTTACATAGTAGATGAGGTTGAAAAAAGACGTACGTCCATCAAGTTCAACCTATGCTAAATGTAGAAATCCAGTCATCTTGGATCTATGACACTGAAAGGATCAGAAAGGCTGCAGTTTATTGAGATTCCATGTATACATGCCAAGGCCGGCTTGATGGCGGTTCCATCGTGAATAAAGCTAAGTACAGCTGAACCCCGTTATAACGCGGTCCTTGGGGTCCACAGAATGAGACCGCGTTATTACTGGGATGGCGTACATTTTGCCGAATGAGGACTTGCCGGCATCTGCATTTCTTTCCTCTCTGTGGCTCTCTCCTCTCCCTGCCATAGACTTTCGTGTTGTATTTAAATGATTTGCGCTGGCGCCACCGTTTCCTTAAATATTAATTGGATTAGACTGATGGTATTTCGCATAGTGTTTAGAAACACTATGAGATTATAAAAGAGGAGAACAGAGAGATTGGAAGAAAAAGCAAAATAATTACCATATAGAAAGAAAAAATGAGAATAGATATGGAAATACCAATCCTAGAACTGAAAAACCCTATTACATAAACAGCTCTTACCGCAGAGAAAGAGAATATATTCCAGCTCAAGATAAATCCCATCAAATTTATAGGGAATCAAGAGAGCAGATAAATAGAGACACAAAATATGTTCAAAATCTATCCCAAATACCTAGCAACACACGGATTGAAAAAACTATATTTGAGGAAAGGGATAAACGTAGAGAATTTGAATATCAAAGAGAGAGGGAAGGAGGAAGGGAGAGAGAATTTAAGATGGAGGAGGATAGAAGAAGAGAGAGAGAGAGACAGAGAGAGAGGGAAAGACAAAGAGAGAAGGAGTGTGTGTGTGTGTGTGTGTGTGTGTGTGTGTGTGTCCGTGTCTGTTAGCAATAAAGCATTGGAAAAAAAAATGATGTTTTTAAATCGGGAGCCACGTTTAGACCGCGTTATACGTTTAAAAAAAAATCAGTTGTATAGTATTAGATAATAGTGACTGTTTTTTTTTTAATTCAACTCTAAATGCCATTTTTAATGAGTTTGAATATACTGAGCGTCCTTTGATTTCTATAGCAGGCTTTAGCACACTTCCCCAGCAGTGCAAGATCTTTGTAACACTTTCCTGTTTGTGATAAACTGTTGCCAATGTTCACAGCAGTTTGAGCTGCAAACTGTAACAATAGATAATGTTACCATAGTAATCGTAGTAATAACAGGATACATTGTAGCTGCTGAGTTTCACTGACTGAAGGATTGATTGAAACTGAAAGGCGCACATTTCGTTAGGCACACAGTCAGGATTTTGACAGATTTATAACGGGCACCAAACGATTGCAATTACTTAGGTAAGAATGTAGAATGATACATCGCCGCATGCTTTACATGTGCAAATAAGGGGTAAAAGAAGAGAAATAGGGACTGTGGTGTTGCTGCTTTAAGGATTGCACAGTAATATAATTCTGACACCAAAGGGCTGGATTCACTAAACGGCGGTTTAACGCGATGGTAACTGAAGTACCAACGTATTCACTAAAGCAAGAGGTACCCGGGAAGACATCTGCGATACCTGGGAAATATGCAAATAATGACATTAAATATACATATTCCCTATGCAAATAATGACATTACATATACATATTCCCTATGCAAATAATGACATTACATATACATATTCCCTATGCAAATAATGACATTAAATATACACATTCCCTGTGTAAATAATGACATTAGATATACATATTCCCTATGGAAATAATGTCATTAAATATACATATTCCCTATGTTGAACTTGATGGACGCATGTCTTTTTTCAATCTCATCCAATATGTAACTATGTAACTTTGTAAAATAATGACATTAAATATACACATTCCCTGTGTAAATAATGACATTTGATATACATATTCCCTATGGAAATAATGACATTAAATATACATATTCCCTATGCAAATAATGACATTAAATATACACATTCCCTATGCAAATAATGTCATTAAATATACACATTCCCTCTGTTGAACTTGATGGACGCATGTCTTTTTTCAATCTTATCCAATATGTAACTATGTAGCTATGTAACTATGTAGCTATGTAACTTTGTAAAATAATGACATTAAATATACGTATTCCCTCGCTCCCAATGCTGCGTTACTGACAGATAACGCTGCGCGATCACAAAATAACATGGTTATTAACGCTGCATTAACTCCCGGGGAAATAACAGCTGCTCATGTTTCGACCCCGTCACTCGCCCTGAAGTAACGGACCGCCGTGTCCGGGCGACCTCTGCGCGCGTCGGCGCGGTTCTGGTACCTTAGTTCGGATGATGTTCTTATCGCTCCCCAGCTCCGGCATGGGGTCAAAGTCGCACTCTTCATCGACGGAGCTGTCCGAGTAAACGCGCGGCCGGGGGTTGGGCGGGAGGGAGGACAATAGTTTGGGCGTCCCGGGGCTGGACTCATCTGTGTGAATGGGGTGAGAGGGTTACTAGAAGTGACCACAGGCCAGTAGGATGAAGAAGTCCGGTCACACCCAATAAGTGCGGCATTTAATACATTAACGCCTCGACAGCGGCAAATCCAAGAACTACTCGGCAGCTACTTTTACACTACACTCTTTAAATAGCAAATAAAGATCCCACGTGTGAGCACGGTCACATGTATCAGACAGGTCTGCCTTTCCCCATTATCTCTTTGCATACTGTGCTTTCACTGCAGCAAGGGATTCTGGGAAATTGCATGCAAACGAGCACACAGTGTCACCTTTTGCTTCATGTCCATTTTAACACGGGACCCCTATAAGCGTACGCCTGCCGTATTACACAGCTTTTCAGCACAGCCTGGGTTACAGAAGTGCAGAGCCAGTAGCCCTACTCACAGACAGCTATTTTGACCTGTTGGGTCTCATCAATGTGAGGCGGGTTATACTGGTTTTGCAAAGGGGAAGCTGGGATAGGTTTCAGCCACACAAGATACAGAATAAGTTATGTTGAATAAATACGGTAAGTGGGAAAATCCCTCCACCGTACAGAAAATATAAGTATCGTTTGTAAGCACGTTCACGTCTCCGACAGCCCTGCCCTTCCCCATTATCTCTTAGCGTACAATGCTTGCACTGCAGCAAGGGATTCTGGGTAATGACAAATGAGAAATCCTGAAGTAGAAACATAGGAGCCTAATCTATAAACTTCGATATCCAACTCAGAGGATTTTGTGCTGTTCTCGCAAAATGGGGCAAGGCCGCTATTCAGAAAGCCTCGGTGAGTGGGGGGGGGGGGGGGAAAGGGAGGGAAAACCGGGGCTTGCGTGGGGGAAATCAGAAAGCCTCGGTGGAGTGGGGGGGGGGGGGAACCGTGCGGGGAATCAGAAAGCCCGGGAGGGGGGGGGGGAACCTGCGGGGAATCAGGAAAAGCCGCGGTGAGTTGGGGGGAACCGTGCGGGGAAATCAGAAAGCCGCGGTGAGTGGGGGGAACCGTGCGGGAGGAAATCAGGAAAGCCGCGGTGAGTGGGGGAACAACGTGCGGGGAGGAAATCAGAAAGCCGCGGTGTGAGTGGGGGGGGGGTGGAAACGGGCGGGGAAATCAGAAAGCCTCGGTGAGTGGGGGGGGGGGGGAACCGTGCGGGAGGAAACGGAAAGCATCGGCGTAGTGGGTGGGTGGACCGTGCGGGGAAATCGGAAAGCCTCGGTGAGTGGGGGGGACTGTGCGGGGAAATCAGAAAGCCTCGTGAGTGGGGTGGGGTGGAACCGTGCGGGGAGGAAATCGAAAGCCTCGGTGAGTGGGGTGAACCGTGCGGGGAAATCAGAAAGCCTCGGTGAGGTGGGTGGAACGTGCGGGGAAATCAGAAGCCTCGTGAGTGGGGGAACAGCGGGGGAAAATCAAAAGAAAGCCCGGTGGGGGGGGGGAACCGTGCGGGGAAATCAGAAAGCCTCGGTGAGTGGGGGGAACCGTGGCAGGGAAATCAGAAAGCCTCGGTGAGTGGGGGTGGTGAAACCGTGCGGGAGATCAGAAACCTCGGTGAGTGGGGTGAAACCGCGCGGGGAAATCAGAAAGCCTCGGTGAGTGGGTAGACCTGTCGGGGAAATCAAAAGCCTCTGTGAGTGGGGTGGAAACCGTGGGGGAAATCAGAAAGCCTCGGTGAGTGGGGGTGGAACCGTGCGGGGAAATCAGAAAGCCTCGGTGAGTGGGTGGAACCGTGCGGGGAAATCAGAAAGCCTCGGTGAGTGGGTGGAAACCGTGCGGGGAAATCAGAAAGCCTCGGTGAGTGGGTGAAACCGTGCGGGGAAATCAGAAAGCTTCGGTGAGTGGGGTGGAACCATGCGGGGAAATCAGAAAGCTTCGGTGAGTGGGTGGAACCATGCGGGGAAATCAGAAAGCCTCGGTGAGTGGGTGGAAACCGTGCGGGGAAATCAGAAAGCCTCGGTGAGTGGGTGGAACCATGCGGGGAAATCAGAAAGCTTCGGTGAGTGGGTGAAACCATGCGGGGAAATCAGAAAACCTCGGTGAGTGGGGGGGGAACTGTGCGGGGAAATCAGAAAGCCTCGGTGAGTGGGGGGGGGGAACCGTGCGGGGAAAGCATTTTCTCGCGATTTCCGGCTCCCGGCCAGATACTTCGCACCGGAGCCGGCGAGAAGCTCAAAGTCGCAGTTTTTATAAAATCGTGCAATTCTAGTAGCCTCGAGAATCTCATCGAGGATGTGGAACTGCGATTTTATGAAAGGGGCGGCGAGAAGGGGTGTGAGAGAGGGACTTAGAAAAAAAAATGCTTTTTTCCTGCATCGGATTCATGTTGGGGGTCTCCGTAGCTGATACACATTAATACCAGCACCGGAGACCCCCGGCATCAATCCGATGCTAGAAAAATGCATTTACAGGCAGCTTCATTACGTTAGCGTCTAATTGCTAAGGCAATGAAGGGGTTAACTACCAGTCCCATGTTTATTGTGGGTAGTGGGGGTGGGTGATGATGGTATTTGGCCCATGGTGAGTAGCGGGTGGGTAACGGTGTCTCCCCATATCCCACCGTGTCTCCCCATATCCCACATCCCACCATGTCTCCCCATATCCCACATCCCACCATGTCTCCCCATATCCCACCATGTCTCCCCATATCCCACCGTGCCTCCCCATATCCCACGTATATCCCCATATCCCACCGTGTCTCCCCATATCCCACGTGTCTCCCCATATCCCACGTGTTTCCCCATATCCCACGTGTCTCCCCATATCCCACGTGTCTCCCCATATCCCACCGTTGCCTCACATTAAATCCCCAGGTTCCCCATATCCAAGGTCTCCCATATTGTCCCACCGTTGTCTCCCCATATCCCACGTGTCTCCCCATATCCCACCGTGTCTCCCCATATCCCACATTCCACCGTGTCTCCCCATATCCCACCACGTCTCCCCATATCTGTCTCCCCATATCCCACGTGTCTCCCCATATCCCACATCCCACCGTGTCTCCCCATATCCCACCGTGTCTCCCCATATCCCACATTCCACCGTGTCTCCCCATATCCCACCGTGTCTCACCATATCCCACATTCCACTGCGTCTCCCCATATCGCACTGTCTCCCCATATCTGTCTTCCCATATCCCACGTGTCTCCCCATATCCCACATCCCACTGTGTCTCCCCATATTCCACCTTGTCTCCCCATATCCCACCCTGTCTCCCCATATCCCATTGTGAAACCCATATTCCACCATGTCTCCCCATATTTCACCGTGTTCCCCATATTCCACCGTGTCTCCCCATATCCCACCGTGCCTCACCATATCCCACATCCCACTGTGTCTACTAGAGGTAAAAGAGAAACTTCAACAGGTTAGTGTTAGGACCTGCAAAGTTTGGTTATGCCTTGACGTTGGCTTGCAGGCTTATAATGCTTTGGCCAAAGGGTTTAACTAAATGGCCCTTATTCATAAGAATATTATTATTGAAGTATTTAACTATAAACTAATTACTATATATTTTGTCACATTGGATGCAGCATTGGGCTTAGCTTTCCCTCGTATTTAGGACCCCATTACAGTATGTCTATCCCAAGCACGTTTGACTTCCCGTTCTGTATTAGCCCCTAACACGTCTGCTGGCAGCCGGGCGGCGATTCCACGTATCCACCCCCCTTTCTGGGACCTGAATCTTTCATTCACTGCTCCAACATTTTTTTTATTTTCTTTTAATGATAAAATTGGCCCTTTGCATCTTAATCACAGCCCGCTATGAATTCCTTTCTTATTCTTGCATTCTGCAGATAATTACTGGAATAGATGTGGTATTCATGTCTGTTTCGCTGCCCCGGGGGGGTGGGGGGGGGGGGATCCTCAGGGGTTTCATATTCTCTGGCACTTGGGCGATTAGTAAAGAAGCACGTTACAATACATATAGCTGTAGCCTCTTCCCTGCTTAACAAAAGTCCGAGGCAGAGGGATTATAGTATAGGTGTAACCCCTTCGCTGAACAGAGGGGCCTGAAACACATTGGGGTCACAGTCCCCTGTTACTAGATTAGCAGATCCCCCAACATTTTGCCGATGGAAAAAAATACACTTTATTTGCTATGTCAACGTGGGATAAAGGAGCTTCCAGGCAAGTGACCCCCAAATAACACGTGCAATTTACTACCTGCAAACATCATATCACCAATAAAATATATGTATTTATGGAACATGCAAACATCACATCACCAATACAATATATGTATTTATGGAACAGGCAAAGACCATATTACCAATACAATATATGTATTTATGGAACAGGCAAAGACCATACTACCAATACAATATATGTATTTATGGAACAGGCAAAGACCATATTACCTATACAATATATGTATTTATGGATTAAATTGTATATATTTAATATACACGCAAAATAGAAGTGGTGTTAAATCCTTCTACCCAGCTGATCTTTAGCAGATAAGTCATCAATCTCCCAACCAAAGCTTCAGCCAATGGCAGAAAAAGGTACAATGGGCTACATGACATAGAAACAGGTGCAGAACCTCCTATGTAGGTAGAGTTAAAGGGTATGCGGTTGTATTGTATTGTATGTCTTTATTTATATAGCGCCAAAAGTGTACCCAGCGCTTCACAAAAAATACAGTACGGGGAATTATAATAATACAATAAGTGCAGCAAAATCAGACAATAGGAAAGGAAATCCCTGCCCCGAAGAGCTTACAATCTAAAGGTTTGAGGGGAATTTACAGAGACAACAGGTGAGGGTATAAGTGCTGTATAATGGCAGGGCTTGGTCACAATGGGTGGTAGGAATGACTGGGTGTGGGACAGTAACCATGAGTGCAGGCTATTGGGATGCTTGATTTGTGGGGCGAGTTTTAAGGGTAGTCAGTATTAAATAAAAAGGTTGACACCATTTGCATGGGAAGAGATGGCAGTGAGGCATGAATGAGAGCAAGTGTGTATGTCTGGCTTCAGGGAGATCCCCAGCAGCAGGAAGGAGTAGATAAAGGGTGTGAATAGAGGATTTGTGTGTATGTTTTTTATTGAGGGGGTAAAGAAGTTGTTGGGAGAGAGGTGTATAAATAATGGCGCGGTGGGGAGTGGGGAAGTTGGAGAGAACAGAGACATTCACAAAGGAGTGAGGAAACAGTAAACAGAAAAAGCAATAGGGAGGGCATAGTGAGATACAGGAGAAGAGACTTCACAGGTACTGGAGGATAGGAAGAGTACAAAGAATCACAGTGTTTAGAAAGTAAAGTTATCACAGTTGCAAAGTTGTTGTGTGGAGTCCAGATCTTCCTCAATCTTCACCTCCAATTTCAACTCCAATGTTAACTCTGCCCTACACTTAAATATGACACTTTAAGATGGGACACACAGCCATATGGCTCACAGCCAATATAGTTGGTCTTAAATACTCCAAAACACAGTCACTTGAATAACAATTAAGGGAGGGGTCTGCCTAATCAACTCACAGATACATACCAAATGGTTAGTGTCCCTCTTACCTATTGCTCCATAGCTGCTTCCATCGGGAGTGCTGGTTGTGATGGGATGTGAAGCTGCCACAGTGCCTTCCCCTGCAATGTAAACACCAGATATATACCTATTCTCTTGGAGCTAGCCATCTTAAACGCGACCCACATAAAACACGGGTTTTTCTCATTTTCCACTGCAGCTTTTTATTAAAAGGAGCATGAGTTGTAATTAGGGGGAGAACGAGGTGAACTTCACTAATATGGCTCAGAACCAACTCATTCCCAAAGCAGGAGATGAAGTCCCACTCCCCGTCACACGGCTGGGTTATGGATTCCTTCCAGCCACATATTGCCCAAACACAACAGGACAGCCCGGGCAACGTTGTGCGCCATCGGCCCACTTATTATGTACAATATCTTTGGTTCGATCACACAACAGAACACATCCATGTAACAGGTCAGATCTCCTGCGATAATGGCCCGGCTCTGGCTTTGCTGAGTACAATAGAACAGACCTAAAGAAAGACGGGCTTGGGTCATCATCACCCCGTGGACCTGGAGTTACTTGGCAGATATAACAAAGCCCTTTCTGGCGGAACACGTAAGGCTCTTTTCCATGCGACACCGAATCAAGCAATTCTTTGTCCGCACGAACTAGTGCAGAGACAAATCCAGGTTGGCCTTTGATATTATTCTCTTCCTTAGGAGTGCATCTTACCATCATCTGGACTGCCCCTTATTTCCGCGCCCTTCTTCTGGATTCTGCAAATGAGCACAAATACCCCAATTACACTTAAGAAGCCCCCACTTCTCCAGAGCGCGCAACTGCCTGTTTGAATCCCGCAGTGCTCTAAGATTAGCACCAGCAGCACGATGATTGTATTATAACAAGGACATCTTCACCGAGTGATAGTATGGTGTACGTGTCGTTCACCCAGTTGTTCAACCTGTACGGTATAAATGGCGATGGTGAAACGCTTGAAGGAGCCTGCAGCAACAGATTCAATATTTCTGTGGGGTGGAAAATAAACCTCTCTCTTTATTTAGAAGTACAGTCACTGCTTGTAATTCTAAAAAAACGATACCAGATCAAATGAAACCCAACATAACCTATTAGAATGAAGACGTGCTGTGTGCTCGGTGAGGTGGTTTTACTTTGCATGTCACCAAGTCTTCTAATGCTTCTTCTTCCTCTGTTGGTGGTTCTCACAAACCTCTCTCCAGAGCCTTTCAGAGCCAGATCAGGTTTTTTTGGCAACCAACCAATAACCTAATGATATGCAAATTAGGGGAATTCACCTGTGTGAAAATACGTTGGTTATGTCTCAAACCCAACGCGTTCGAGGGTCCTTAAGGAAGGGTTTCAGAACCACTGCAGTGAAAGTGATTGCACCAACAATGGATTGAACCGGCTGCACCAGAAGTGAGCAGCCTCGGACCGGCTGCACCAGAAGTGAGCAGCCTCGGACCTGGCGCTGAGGGGTCCAGGAGAAATATTAAGGTACTGAACGCAAGGGGGAAATAGACATAGGGTTGTCATTATAATAGGATAGGAAGAATGCATTTAAGATATGTTCTAGCATGACTGATTATTCCTGTGCTTTCTTCACTATCATTAACAAGGGCATAATTCACCTTTTACACAGCTACAGGTGCTTTAGGGGAACCCGGGAGTGTCCCCCGCCCCCTTCCCTCCAGCTCGCACGGGCGACCCACCTGATGTAATGCACAAAAGCTGCCACTAGGGCTCCCAGGTAGAACACGAGGAAGAAGAGGAAACACAGGAGGATGGCTTGAATGTAGACCGAGCCTGGGGCGTAAAAGACAGAGATTATTAAGTACTTGTGCAGGGGGGAAGGGGATAATAACCCTAATTCCAGCCAGTAACACCCAGTGACCGCTCGCAATCAGCCATTCACGTTATGGAAAAGGGACAGACACAAGCATTGTAAGGGCTGGGGGAGGGGAGAATGGCAGGTACCCCCACATTTACAGAAAGGGGTATCCTAAACTATACCTGGCTGCCTAAAGCCTGAATCAGTTTTTGATCAAAAGATGCAACTGGAATGATTCCTTTGTTAAAAGACGTATTGTCCTGGAACAGGACTGTGTGTTTTCTCTCTGCCCTCGGGCTGCCAGCACTCGTCAGCCTGGCTGTGGCAACAATGTTCCTTGACTTCAGCCAGTGGCAACCCCCCTACCTTTTACCAGGATGGACTGCTCCCCCCCCCCCCTTGCCAGGTGGTATTATCCCAGTTAATTTCCCATCAGCCCAGACCAGCATGCTGTCCTTTAGTACCAGCAGCCATCTCTCCTATCCTGGTAACGTTACGGATTAAAGTTACGCCAATGTTTCGGGCCTTTGTGATGTCCTGGAGGAGACTGGCTCACTGGTTTTCCACGTGTCCCTCCTACACTGGCCAGTGACACACACACCACTTACTGGCAATGGAAGGGGTGATCGTCACTTCAATATCCTTCACGCGCTTCAGGTTCCAAGTGTGGTTCCCTTTCCCTGCAGCAAGACAAAAGGTACTCCAGTAACAGACCAGCATCAACTGCCTGTAAGGTGAGGTACTTCTTATAATGTAATGACAAAACACACATCACACAGTTGTATCACGCACTGTTGTATCACACACTGTTGAATCACACACTGTTGAATCACACACTGTTGAATCACACACTGTTGAATCACACACTCTATGGGAACCCTGCGATATTCTGCGTTATTATCACTGCCGCTGATTCCTATGGGAACCCTGCGATATTCTGCGTTATTCTGATTATGATTCCTGTGGGTAAGATAAAGCTGGCTGCTGTAAAACGCTGATCACTGGGCAGCAAATGACATCACATATGGTCATATTTGGCAGCATATAAGCCAGGTGTGGCCAACTCCAGTCCTGAAGAGCCCACAAACTGGCCAGATATTAAGGATATTCCTGCTTCAGCACAGGTGGCTCAATCAATGCCTCAGTAGAAGACTGCGCCACTGATTGAGCCATCTGTGCTGAAGCAGGGATATCCCAAAACCCCAACCTGTTGCGGGGTCTTGAGGACTTAAATTGGCCGCCCCTGATATAAGAATCGTCCCTTAGTCATTTAATGGCACCTCAGACTTTTTTGCCATGTAATTCCTCTCCCAGCTCTTCCTATAACCGTGTCCCTATTCACCTGTTGCCCTAAATGAATCGAGTTCCTTCAGACACGGAAACTTCCTTTCTGAGCCGCAGATGTGGGAGTCAGGACCGTGATACTTTTTGTGTTTTCTGATTTCCCCCTTCTGGTAAAATTGTGGCACTTTTCATGTTCGCCGGTGTTTCGCGGAAGTGAGAATGATTTTGCTGGTTTTTCGTGACCTGCAGTATGGTGAAATTACAGACGCACACAGCCCCTGTAAGCTCCGAACCCGAACCCACCACACCGCTTGTGACAACTGAGTGTGTGTTTGTACATTTCTATGGGTAAACACTTTGGAGGCTTGTGACCCGTCCTCTCCATTTTCAAGCTCACCTTTTCATGAGACAATCCAAGCAGCTTAAAAAAAAATATTAATAATATTTGTTTGAATGTATGCAGCCATTGATTACCTTTATTGAGAAAACCTATTACCTAAGCTGCCAATCAATTCATTCTCCTGTGATCGATCAGCAAAGATCCTGCTGCCCAGGGTTCAATAAATGGCTGCCTTTCAGTTCCAAATCAATCCTTCAGTCAGTGCAACTCAGCAGCTACAATGTATTCTTATGTTACTAAGGTAACATTATCTATTGTTACAGTTTGCAGCTCAAACTGCTGGGAATGTTGGCAACAAATGATCACAAACAGGAAAGTGTTGCAAATACAGCTCAACCCCTTTATAACGCAATCCGTAACAACGCGAATCCGCTTATAACGCGATGCAAGCGTGGCTCCCAAGTTCCGTATTTATGAATACTTTACAACACGATTATTGGTGGTGTCTTAAATACTTTATTGTACAATGCATACAGTTGTACATTATTTCTAACGCGATCCGCTTATAACGCGATGTGATTCTTTGGACCCCAAGCACAGCGTTATAAGGGGGTTGAGCTGTATCTTGCACTGCTGGGGCGGTGGCTGAATCCTGCTATAGAAATCAAAGGATTCTACAACTCATACAAAATGGCTTGAAGAGCTGAATTAAAAAAAAAAAAAAAAGGTAGTAAGTATTATCTAATACAACAGAACCCATTTATTTAAAAAAAATACACAAATGTAGAATATTGCGGGATTGGTCCTTTTTAAATGGCAGTTCTTGTTACGCACCTGTAAATTAAGTCTATTAAAGCTGCAGACCCAGCTATATCCTACCTGTGTGTTTTTTAACAGTTCTGTACTATGAGAAAATACTTGTAGCATTTTTTTTTAAACACTGAATAACATTTTTAATGTATTATGTAACAAGCATTTTTTGTTTCTATAGCAACCATTTACAAAGTGACATCCCCTTCCTCTTCTGAAACAGGCTCTGGCACATCCCATTTTAAGCCCTGCCTTCTCTCTAGCAGTGCACCAATTGTATCTAGTGACTGCCTGGTCACATGATCTTCCCCACAGAACGTTGCATCTTTGGCCCTCTTCTGCTGCACTGACAGCCATTATGTGAACTTCCGATCAGAATCTTCGCTGATCGATCACAGGAGAACGGATCAATCGGCAACTTAGCTAATTACTGATCAATCTGTGGATTGTATTGATGCAAATATTAAAGGGGGAAAAATATATATATTAAAAAAAGGGCAGCTTGGACGGCTGTTTTAAGACAGTTCTCCCTCTATTAGAGAGGTTATGAGAGCTTTTTGCGGGTGCAGTAGTGTTAGGATGTGCAGGGCCTCAGACGGGGGGGGGACAGCCGGGACAGGTGTCTAGGGACCTCTGGCCAGGCCCGGCTGCGGGTCCTCTCGCGGCCGAGCCACGGCTGTCCCCGAGCGGCAGGCCTCTTCCTCACCCTGTCCCACGCCGAGCTTCCGACGTCAGCGCGCCGGAAGTAAGCTTGGAACAGCTTCTGGCGTGAGCCGGCATGAGCCGGGGGCCAGGCCGCGAGAGGACCACACGCCGGGCGCCCAACATGCAGCGCCGGCCGGGCGCCCCCCAGCCTTGTTACACTAAAGGGGGCTCAGTATTTTTAGGGAGCCAATAGCATTGATAAGCCGTTTAAAACAATTGTGGCAAATTTCTAATACATAACAATCTGCCGAGGCCTTTGGGAATGTCGCCGACAGCGAAAGTCTCCCGAACGTGTGTGGCACTTTCGCCATCCCTAGTAGAAACGGGCACGAGCGCCCAAATCCGTCTCCCGGATATTCTCGTGTTTTCCACCCAAAACCCGTGTCGCAGGTGTAAAATCCGCGCATGGATTTGGTTGGTTTTAACCCGCACGGATTCATCAAAATTCGCCATTGGATGCAACCCGTGGCCGGACTTTTGGAATCCACTCCTGCTTAAGAATCCGCCGCCGGATTGCGGAATCCGCGGGTTGATTGCCGCAAATTTCGCCGGCGGGCTGCAGAATCCGCAGAGTGTACTGGTAATAATGATCCAAAAATCCGCAAAGCGCGAAATGCCATTTTTGACATTGATCCGCGGACCGAAGGAACCGGACGATCCAAATCCGGCAAACACACGCGCCGGTCTCTAATCTCTAGCCGTGGCGTCAGCTCCCGGGTAAGAGTGCTTGATACAGATATAGTTAGCTTTACTGGTTTCGGCGCGGCGCCAGTCAGGATTAACTCTGCGAGGGGTCCCATTGAAAGGAATTGACCCCCCCCTGCAGCGCCGTCCCGACTGACACCTCCCCCCCGCCCCCACGTTTTTTGAGAGTTTGGGGCGCAGCACCGGAAACACGCCGGCTACATCTGTACATAAAATCGCCAAAATGGTGATTCTGGGGAGCCGGGGGGGCCTGACATCCTCTCCCCCAGACATTGAGAGATAAGGTAAATACCCTTCACATGTAATCAGTTTCAGGCCGGGATACCCTCCCGGGGGTCTCTCTAAATGAGGTTAAGAGCGAGTCCAACTTGCTGGGGGCTGTGTTCCTGATACTGCACATCTATGTTATTAAAATGTAATAGGCAATGTGACACGTCGGGGGCTGCCAAGAACTTTATTAACGCCTCCAGGAAGAAGGGAGGGGTGCGGGGTAGGGGGGGGGGGGGGGGCGGAATCACATTTGGAAGCTGTTAAAGGTATTTGGGAACATTATGATGTAGTGAGGTAAATGGAGTACAGGCAACATGAGCGGAGAGCTGTAATCCCGTGCAGAAATAGGACCGCAATGTAACACTGAGGTAGGGGGTCTCTGGCAGAGTGACACAGAGACACGGAGCCAGATCAGCCGCTGTCCCACCGTAGGCATTGCAACTTGCAATAACTTATCCCTTAAACCAGGGGGGCTCAACTTCCGTCCTCAAACACCCCCCCTCCCCACCCCTAACAGGTCAGGTTTTCAGGATATCTCAGCTTCAGCACAGGTGCCTCAATCAGTGCCAGCT
This sequence comes from Ascaphus truei, assembly GCA_036426205.1. Lineage (NCBI taxonomy): Eukaryota > Metazoa > Chordata > Amphibia > Anura > Ascaphidae > Ascaphus > Ascaphus truei. The sequence continues at coordinate 283,774,462 of CM071569.1, forward strand.
TCAGCACAGGTGCCTCAATCATTGCCAGCTTCAGCACGAGTGGCTCAATCAGTCTTTGACTGAGCCTCTGATTGAGCCAGCCGTGCTGAAGCTGGGATATCCTGAAAACCTGACCTGTTGCCCCCCCCCCCCCACCCAACAAGGCACAAGTGACACAAGGATCCTATCTCTCCTGCTGTAAGTGGTCAGCTGCCGTGAGGCAGAAAGGCCTCATTGGACATTTCGTCTGTGACATCCCCCTTATCAGGGTGACATTGTGACCCTAACGGGCTTATCCAATAAGCCAAAAACTCACATTCAAGTCAATAGAAGTTTGCGATCTGCAGCCTCAGCGCTTATTGAAGAAGCAACCTCAGTGAAAAAGTAGTGGGCTTGTTTGGACCTCTTAATCCTCAAAGAAGGTAATTCAATTGTGAAGGGTAGTCACTGTAAAATGACAGCCACGAATAGTCTGTTGGTGACTTCCAGTCAGCGGTTAGCTGCTCTGATCAAGGGGGTTCCTGAGACTTAGGAAGAATTGTTCCACCAACAAGTGTTTTGAAGACAAACCTCGTGATTTGTCCCGTTGGTTCCGCCCAAGAGAGGATATTCTAAATGAATTATAGCTGAGGGTGAAGAGGTCTACGAGAACTGACCTCCTTTTTGGGAGAAGAACTTCAAAACTAATGAATACACTTAGATTTGTAACTGAATAGGATGGGTTGATCTGTGCAAAATATCAGACAAATACTGAAGAGCCATGTAAGCAAGTCTCCTCATGGACAGCCAGAAGATCTCCACAGTTGAGGGGTCTTCCGGTCAGAAGTCATTTCTCACCAAGCTCATCTCCTGGGTTCCCAATGAGAAGGGTACTGGCTGCTGCCCCGGTGACCCCTGCAAGGCTGGGTAATTGTTCAAGAGAAGCAAGTGCTGCTTCTCGGGTATGAATGACAAGACCTTACGCCATTAACTCCTTCATTAACAGGAAAAAGGAGAGGGGCATTTATTGATTACACTGTGATTGTAGAAACCAATATATTGGTTTCTACAAAGAGAAAACTTAGAAGAAGGGTCCTCAAACACACACATACATACATATATATACACACCACACACACACACACCACACACACACCAGACGCGCTATTAGAGAGGGTTGGGGTTCCTTACAATGCATCTGATCTCAGACACGCTATTAGAGAGGATTGGGGTTCCGCAGCATTTCACTTTGGGTTCCTTAACCAAAAAAAAGTTGGAAACCGCTGGTTTAGGACCTCACAATACATGGGGGGGGGCTTCAAATATAAGGTGAAAAGATAGCACAAGTGCGGTGGTATCCGGAGCAGCGGTTATTATTGGCAAAAGAACAGGATCAAAAGTAGAAAGCTTTAACGGCAAATATACTGTATAGAACAGCAGCTTCCATACCTCCCTCCGACGCGTTTCACGCAGCTCGTGCGCTTTGTCAAAAAATAGAAAATAAATGTTTTATTTCTCATTCAATTTTAAAACTTGAAATATATAAGATATGGGGGGGGGGGGGAATTCTCTCTATATATGGCCATTTCCGTTCAGATACGACCCTAAGCATCGTGTGCATTGTGTGCATTGTGTGTATCGAAAGTGACAAACTTCATGGCTTGTCCTTTGATGACATCATTAATAACTTTGCTCTCCAAAAATCACCAGAGAAAATGTTTTAATATTAAAATAAATGTGCTGCACAAACTCTGCTCATTTTATTCTGTATATAACATGTAACAGCGCTGGTATAACGCTTTCACTCATTGCAGTCTCAGGTTTATATTTTCAATGGTCCCTTCAGTCAGAATAATAAATCTATTGCTCATTTTGGGGGCCTCTTAAACTTTCCATAGCTTAGGGCATGGGGTCTCCAGCCCCCCAACAGGTCAGGTTTCAGGATATCCCTGCTTCAGCACGTGTCTCATTCAGAGGCTCAATCTATGACTGAGCTTCTGATTGAGCCACCTGTTCTGAAACAGGGAAATCTAGAAAACCTGCCCTGTTTGTGGGGCTGGATGGGGGGGGGGGGGGGGGGCTTGAGGACTGAAGTTGCGCCCCCCTGGCTTAGGACTTCGGAAGGTCAAAGTCCGACCCCACAGGTGACCCACAGCCAATTGTATCATTACTGGACATTACAAGGTAAAATCCTTCTCAGGGTCAGAAGGGATACGGGGTGGAGGCACGGGGACTTCATAGGTACAAGTCGTGAGAATTAAGGGTGCATTAAATATGGCAGACACACTGTGGCATGGCAGAAGAGTATTTTTTGTTTATGTGGTGTTAAAAAAGGGGCACATTTAAAATGTCAGCTACTGCACCACCACAGACCAGATGGGGAAAAATACCTCTGCTGACAGCGGCCTGCTTTGTCATGCACTGCAAACCCCTTCTGGCAGAGAAGCAGTTAACAGTCAGCATGATGGGCTGACAAGCCCCTGCTTATAACCCCCCCACCCGCCCCGGAATAATGCGCCAGGAAATCCAGTCCCCCTTTGGTGCCACATTTGGAGAACATTGTACTTCACAGGATTGTTAATGAGCCTGGGTGGACCACCCTAGCATGGCTAATGGTGTAATGTGAAAAACATGTGCGGGGTGTCCAGTTTAATGAGGGCCCTGTGCCGGTCTCACCGCCGATTCTCCACGCTGCACATAACAAGGCCATGAGCAATACAGGAGGACCAGCCCGGCAAGGTCAGCCCCGGCGTATCAGACGAGACCCAGGCTCCAGGGTGGGTCATTCATGGGCTACAATGTAACAAGAGCCAGCATCAAATGGGAGCGCCTGGTGTAACGCCCAGCGTGGGCTTCCAGTGACCTTAGGAGAGTCAGGACTCGGGCGCTACATCTGATTGCAAGCTTCTAGGATCAGGGATTTATTGGGGAGCTGTTGATCAAAGATTTGCATTTGCAATTTGGGTGCAAAGCGTTTTCGCTCTTGGATAATTGCTGATAATTGCGCTGGTGCTTGTTTTAAATGTTTTACAGACCTTTAGTATACGAAACCCTGGAAAAGCCCATTACTGGTACCACATTGTGCAGGCAATATGGTTGCACACAAGGCAGGTTGTACACTGCAGCATCATACAAAAAACATTCATAGGTGCATATATATCAAAACAAAAGTGGTGCAAATCTGAGACACAAAAATATGCACCATATGCATCACAGTTGCACCTGAAACAATGTTTTTGCCCAAGAATTGCATCACATTTGCTTTGATACATAAGCCTCATAGTATACAGTATTTGATTGAACAGCAGCAGGGTCTCTGGGGGAGATGTATCAAGGAAAAGTTGGGGGGAAAATTGACGCAAATTGTATTAATTTCACCTGCGTCAATATATAAAGGTCTTTGCTCAAAGTTTTGTGCTGTGTTCAGCTTGCACCTTGGCGAGAGTATCGGAGGAGTTGGGGGGAGTTACAAGTGTCACTTATTTGGGATCAGCATCAGGGAACGGGGAACACGCGTCAGGGAACGGGGAACACGCGTCAGGGAACGGGGAACACGCGTCAGGGAACGGGGAACACGCGTCAGGGAAGGGGAACACGCGGCATCAGGGAACGGGGAACACGCGTCAGGGAACGGGGAACACGCGTCAGGGAAGGGGAACACGCGGCATCAGGGAAGGGGAACACGCGTCAGGGAACGCGGAACACGCGTCAGGGAAGGGGAACACGCGTCAGGGAAGGGGAACACGCGTCAGGGAAGGGGTCTGCCCTGGCACATTTGTGTAGAGAAATTCAGCATTTTTTTTCAGTGTGAAATGTGACATTTATTGCGTGTTTTGGTACGGTTGTAGGTAACGCACCACACACACCGTAGTCGCCTTATTTCCCAGGGGGTGGGGGAAAGTGCGCTATATATATATATATATCTATAGCTATATCCACTGTCTATGCCTATAATACATTTAATTATATAAAAATATATATATAATATATATAAAACTCACTATATATTATCATTATATGCAGATATGGATTTATACATAGGTTTGTAGAACCATATAGTAAATATAATGTTATCTGTATACAGTATATTGGGCTGCACCTCACACACACTGCAGTGACAGCCCAGGACCTCGCTTTCTGAACGCTCCCGGCCGCCGTCCCTGACGTCACCAAGATGGCGCTGCACAGGGCGCAGCGGGCAGTGCTGTGCCGCGTGAGCAGTGGACACCGGGGTTTGGGGAGCGAACCGGACCGGGGAGGCCAGGTACTGGGCGGGGGAGGCCGGGTACTGGGCGGGGGAGGCCGGGTACTGGGCGGGGGAGGCCGGGTACTGGGCGGGGGAGGCCGGGTACCGTCCCGGGGAGGGCGGGAGAGAGAAGCCAGGCGGCACACAGTGCGCTGCACACCCCCTCTGGCAGTGAAGGGGTGAAGTTAAGACCACGTGACTCATTCAGATATGGATGGAATGCCAGTGACCCGCCTGGCAGTGGAGGGGTTAAGTTAAGACCACGTGACTCATTCAGATATGGATGTAATGCCAGTGACCCGCCTGGCAGTGGAGGGGTTAAGTTAAGACCACGTGACTCATTCAGATATGGATGGAATGCCAGTGACCCGCCTGGCAGTGGAGGGGTTAAGACCATATGTAAGGGGTGAGGTGGGGGTATCTATAACCTGAATCTCACTCATCTGGATGTAGTCCAGAGTCCAATGGCACTGAAATGATTAACACCATTTATTCTATCTCTCCCTAATCATCTTCATAGTTACATGGTAGATGAGGTTGAAAAAAGACATGACTGCACTGAAATGTTTAACACAATTTTCTCTCTCCCCAAATATATCTGTTCCCTCTAGACATTGTCACTAATTGTCTCTCTGATCAATATGGCCAAGATAGAACAGTAAATCCTCTCACCCGCCATTTCCATCCTCACACCGTCATTCACCGTAAGCATAATAACTCCATCACAGCTCCAATACCCCAAGACAGATGCCTAGGAGTCATCTTTGATTCGTCCTTCTCCTTCATCCCACAAATCTCTCACTAAATCATGTCACTTCAACGATATTCGGCCATGTTGTCATAATCCACCCCTTTCTCATCCAGTCCACCAAAATCCTAATCCGCTCCCTCACAAAATCTCGGCTTGACTACTGCAATTTCTCTCTAGCTGGTCCTTTTTCTTTTCTGTCTTCCCCTCCTTCAGTTCATTGTAAATGCTGTTGACAAACTCAATCTTCTCACACACTGTGCCCTTGACTTTATGTAAATCCCTACACTGGCTAACAATATCACCCTGAATCTAATGTAAGATTCTGTTCCTCACGTAAAAGGTCTCCTCCAGAAAAGCAGCCGCTCCATACATCTCAGAAGACATCTCCAAATACATCCCCACAGAGCCTTTGCTCTACCAATAAGGTCCTCTTCCCTCATTACCTCCTGCCACTGCCGCCTCAAGACTTCACCTACGGAGTTCCCTTCCCTGCAACATCACTTCCCTCCCCTTCACACATTTAAACATGACCTGAAAACTCACTACATCAAGGAAATGTATGCATCATTCACCTGAAATCGTAAATCTTTTACCTCCTGCCTCCACCATAATACTTCTCATCTGCTATAAAGTACAGTAATGAGCATCCCGGCATCATAACAAGCAGCTCTCAGAAACACCCCAACCTTCTTCTGCCCCCTTACCATTGTTTCCATTTTCCCTTCCTTTATAGTTTGTAAGGTCCTTGAAGCAAGTACCATAATTTCCTGTGTATATCCCCCTGGTGAAATAGAAAAATAAAAGATGCACAACCACAAAGCAATGCATACCAATCTCCAGATGTTATACCTATACTTTTATTCAAAACCATCTAACTCTGAATCGGCAGTGTCCCAGCAAAACATCTGTAAATATTCGCTGTTTAAGAGATCCTGATCTTCATTTTCATTTTCCCACCATCGTTGCGATTATCTTCTGAATCAGCTGCCTCACAAATTCCGCTTTCCGGACGAAAGGCATTCACAATCGTTCCAGTGCTGACGTCATCCCAGGCTTCCTTCACCCAACATGTCACTTTGGAAAGTGCTGCTCGGCGCATTCTTCCGGTCTTTGTATATGTGTGAAGTCCTTCAGACATCCATTTTTCTCACCTTTGCCGTGAAGGGTTTGTTTACGCCAACGTCTATCGTCGGTAGCATTTTCGTAAATCCTCCTGGAATTATCAGTAATTCAGCGGAAACACTTTTGCAAGCTCTTTTGACTTCTGTTTGAATGTGAGGTTTCACAGAGTCCATTATTAAGAGACCGTTGGGTGGAAAACCGCTGCTTTGCATGTTCGATACAGGGTGTCCAACCACCTTGTCCTCATACTCGCGTTCATCCTATGCTTTTCGTTAGCTTCGACTATAACCCTTAATTATAGTTTTCCTTTTAAAAATGATCCAACGTTTCTGAACCAGCCAAGCAAGCCAAAGCAACAATAAAGTTTGATTTATTAAGATTTATTTCCTAAAGTATTGTGTTTCAACTGGGGTTCCTTGGACATGTCCTGCATGTAACGCCCCCTCGGGTTTACCATGGCCTTGTAGGGGTTAATGGTGCGAACCCACATAGTGATACTTTTCCTATAACACAGGATTGGGGGTGAGTCCGCAGAGGCTAAGCCTCATCCTGTTTTGCCTGGAGACAAAGATGTCAGAGGGTGTATAAATGGTGAGTAGAAGGTTCTACAGGTTAGGTTCTTGGAGGAGTTAGAGAGTAGAGGAGCCTCAGTATATATAGTTAACAAGTATGTTCCTGAATGTATAGGGCAGACCAGTCCCCATTTATTATGTTCTAGATAGGGACAGTGCCCCTTCAGTTAGGGTCCCGAGATATCGCCAAGGTGAACCCAGCAGTTCTCAGAAGAGGAGGCATGCATGCCACAGAAGTCTCCATGAGGGGGAAGCTTGCACCGTGAGTAAGGCAAAGTCTTCTGAGAAGCCACTATAGAGACACCGATGTAAACGTCCTAGCACCACGGCAGGGAGGGTTCCCGGCAATTTTCTGGTCATTTGGAAATGGTACCAAACACTGAAGAATTTACAATGTATCTGATCTCAGACGCGCTATTAGAGAGGTAACGGCAAAACAAGCGGTGACGCTCAAAACGCTCACAGGGAATAGTGCACAGTGAATCAATAAATGTGAATATAATAAGTGAACACACAATGTCCAAAAGTGAAATAAAATTATTATGAGGTACTCCTCCATGCAACCCTTATAAGACTGTTCCAAAAGTCTTCTCCACATCATACCCTCCAAAGGTAAGGGGAGCGGGGGACTGTATCAAAATACAAACAGAACTGTATCGAGTAGTAACGTCAGTGAATGGTGAAAAAAATAAATATACCCTCCAATGGAGGGATATACGTGGCAAAATCTAAATCCGTGGCAAAATCCAAATCCGTGGCAATCTTGATAATGAAGAGGGTGATTTCGGTGATGTGCTCATGTGGAGAGAAAACGCAGCAGTAGTGTAGATGGTAACAGAACATTTATACCACAATAACGTCCCAATTCAAGGCTTACATCAGTTAAAAACAACATAGTTCATGGATGTGCATTGTGTGGTGTCCCGTGGCCCAGGTGAGCTGCAGTCTCACCGCCCGCTCGGCATCCACCGCTCGCCTCCGCGTCCGTCTGTTTGGATCCGGTTTTGACGCTACTCATGGTGTCGGTGATCAGAGGTGGTCCCCGGCGCGCGCCGATAATGGTCGCCTCTCTTGTTACTTGCGGGCAAGCCCGCGGTCCCCCCATGCCCCTATGTGTGCGCGCGCCATGTTGCTCCGGTGACGTTATGGCTCGAGATGTGGCCGTTGCTCTTCACTATTCCAATGCTCTGATCTCAGACACGCTATTAGAGAGGTTGGGGTTCCTTACAATGCATCGGATCTCAGACGCGCTATTAGAGAGGGTCGGGGTTCCTCACAATGCATCTGATCTCAGACGCGCTATTAGAGAGGGTTGGGGTTCCTTACAATGCATCTAATCTCAGACGCGCAATTAGAGAGGGTTGGGGTTCCTTACAAGGTATCGGATCTCAGACGCGCTATTAGAGAGGGTTGGGGTTCCTTACAATGCATCTGATCTCAGACGCTATTAGAGAGGGTTGGGGTTCCTTACAATGCATCTTATCTCAGACGCGCAATTAGAGAGGGTTGGGGTTCCTTACAATGCATCCAGACGCGCAATTTGGAGAGGGGTTTGGGGTTCACCTTACAATGTTATCGGATTCTCAGACGCGCTATTAGGGTCGTCTCAGACGCGCAATTAGAGAGGGTTGGGGTTCCTTACAATGCATCTAATCTCAGACGCGCAATTAGAGAGGGTTGGGGTTCCTTACAATGTATCTGATCTCAGGCGCGCTATTAGAGAGGGTTGGGGTTCCTTACAGTGCATCTGATCTCAGACGCGCTATTGGAGAGGGTTGGGGTTCCTTACAATGCATCTGATCTCAGACGCGCTATTGGAGAGGGTTGGGGTTCCACAGAATTTCACAGTATAATTACAGGTTCCTTAATATAAAATAGGTTGGAAACCACCTCCTAGAGAGAGACCCTTTCCATAGAACTCCCTCCCGTGTAAGTCACCCTCTGAAGTCTCCAGTCATACTTTGCGTTGTCTCCATCTCTTTATAGTGACACTTTGTAACTTGTTCTACCCCAGCCCCTGCTTCTTTGCATGCACTTTACATTGCTCTGTTCTTTGCACTCTTCCTCCCTTTTACACTGCTTAGAGTGTAAGCTCCTCGGGGCAACCACTCCCTCTCACATTGGCTGGGATTCACTAAGCTCTGATTAGATCCGGCATTACCTGACATGGCCTTGCGCTGCCGGAAACCTCCCCCTTGGAGTCCGGGCATGAATGAACTTACCGCTGTCGCCAGCACGGCTCTTCCGTGTGCGATACGATGGGACACATTGGGTTATTCTGCCGCGAACGTGCTGTCACATCCTATATAAACTCTGATATATTTGTGTTCTATGCAGGGAAAACTGGGGCTATTTACAAAAATCTCACAACTAAACGGTGGCAAAACGGGTATCTAAAGAAAGCCCAGCATCGTATTTATCACAAGTAATCCCGCTGTCAGCATGTGGTGGTTTCTGTTTGATCTGCTGTGGCTATTCTGCACATTTTAGCAGCTTTCGGTAACTAAACGTATTCCTGGCCGCGCGTGAGCGGCGATGAGATGGGTGACTGATTTAATAAATGACCCGTGTGTTTATAGTGAAGTTCTCATCACTTCAACGGTGTGGCTGTATATTCCTATACACACTGAATCCAGAAATAGACGTGTGTTATTATTGGTAACGCCCAGCTCCTGCACAGCTTCCATTGGTTTGCAGCGTGTAACCCAGGACTGCACAACCCCAGTCAAGGAGGGCCGCAAACAGGCCAGGTTTTCCGGATATCCCTACCTCAATTAGTGGCTTAGTATGACTGAACCACTAATTGAGCCAGCTATGCTGAAGTAGGGATATCCTGAAAACCTGGCCTGTTTGCGGCCCTCGAGGACTGGAGTTGTGCAGGTCTGGCTGTAACCCCTTCTCTGCCAGATACAATACAGAGGGGCCTAACAGGCCGAGTCCCGTGTTTGCCAGCCGTGTTCCGGGCGTGAAATTACTAGCAGAGGCCTGCAGGATGGTCCCCTGAGGAAGCCTCGCTCGCCTGTCACTGCACCCTCATTAATCACCGCCTCACACACAGGCCGTGTGGCAGTAAGCACAGCAGCTCCTGTGTCTGCAGCTTCCTCGCCTGCCCGCCCTCAGCTGACACATGGGAGAAGCCCCATCAATCTTTCCTGTCAGATGTACCAGCGGGGATCCCTCCTGCCCGCCAAGCTCTGCCTCTCCCCCCTCTCTCTGCACTTTGCCACCTGTTTTGAATGTGCAGTTTCCTAGGCCGGAGATTCTTACAGGGTTTCTCTGATCCTGGTAAAGAAAATGTGTACTTTCAGACACCATAAACCAGTGTGTGTCACAAACACACACACACACACACACACACACACACACACACACACACACACACACACACACACACACACTCTGTCTCTCTCTCTAGATTGCAAGCTCTCAGGAGCAGGGCCCCCATTACCTTCTGTACCTGTTTGCGTCTCTCTCCGCTATGTATGTTTATGTAATTGATGTCCCTCTGTACCCCCTCCCCTCCCCCCCCCCCCCCAGTACCGCGCTGCGGAGTATGTCGGTACTTTACAACCGATAACAATAACTACAGTACATAATGCACCCCCTCTCTCGGAGCTCCCCCAGGCGCAGGCCGGCCTGGTGTGCGCTGTTGGTTTGTATGATTTGTTAGTGATGCATGTGCACTGTACAATGCTTTATTCTGCATGGGTCAGCCCTTTATTGTGAGCGCGGTTCTGGCATCACCGAGATTAACCATGCTGCTTTGAAGCCCGATTTAAGTTGAAGCGCAGAGAATGAGCCGGGACTCCCGGCCGTTCTCTCCGGATTCGCACAATCGCATCTTTTTCAACTCTGGCATGTTTTGCAAAGTAATCAAAAAATGAGACTTTGGGTGAAAAGCCGTTTAATGTGATGGAAAGCCGCCCTCGCCCCCAGAGTCCAGCATAGGTCAGCGGCTGCGGGAAGAGTCACCGAACCCCACCAGCCGGCAAAAACCTCAATCGGGGGTGGCCAACTCCAGTCTTCAAGGGTCCAGGTTTTCAGGATATCCCTGCGTCAGCACCGGTGGCTCAATCAGTCCCTGCTTCAGCGCAGGTGGCTCAGTCTTCGACGTAGCCTCTGAGCCAACTGTGCTGAAGCTGGGAGATCCTGAAAACCTGTCCTGTTGGGGGCCCTTGAGTAGGAGTTGCCCCCTTGGTCTAAATGAATCCTCTGCACACTTTTTGTGTCGGATAAAATCACATGCATGACACGCTTTGGCGCAGGCACTGTGTCCGGCCTGTAATATTACCGCGAGGTGTCACACGCGTGATTTTATCGGACAATAGGAGGGCGGAGGATAAAAACAGAAAAGAACCCCAAGGAATCAAAGCTGAAAGCTGACCCCGCACCTCATTACACACGTGGCAAACCTGCGTGGTTATCTAAGAGGACGGGACTAATTACCCACCGTGGCAAAACCTGCGTGTTTATCTTAAGAGACCGGGGTCTAAGTACACACGTGGACAAACCACTGCGTGGTTATCTAAGAGCCCGGACTCAGTACAAAGTGGCAAACCTGAGTGGTTATCTAAGAAGCCCGGATCTCAATGACAACGTGGCAACCTGGTGGTTATCTAAGAGGCCCGGACTCATTACAACACGTGCAAAACTGATAGTGGTTATAAAAGACCCGGGACTCTCATTAGACGTGGCAAACCTGAGTGTTTATCTAAAGGACGGGAGGGGACTCATTCACACGTGGCAAACCTGCCGTGGTTATCTAAGAGACCGGGGACTCAACACCGTGGCAAACCGCGTGGTATCTAAGAGACGGGGCTCATTACACACGTGGCAAATCTGCGTGGATCTGAGGCGGAACTCGATCAACGTGTAAGTGGTACTAACGCCGGACTCATAACACGTGGCAAACCTGCGTGGTTTATCTAAGAGCCCCGGACTATTCATACCGTGGCAAACTGCTGGGTTATTAAGAGAACCGAGGACTCATTACACGTGGAAACCTGCGTGGTTACTAGAGACGGGACTCATACCACGTGGCAAACCTGCGTGGTATACCGATCATTAACACTGGGCAGGGGATCAGGCGCGACTCATTACCAAACGGGCAAATCTGCGTGGTATCTAAGAGACCGGGATCATTACAACGTGGCAAACCTGCGTGGTTATCAAGAGAACGGGACTAGTACACGTGGCAAACCTGCGTGGTTATTAAAGAGAGGGACTCATTACACATTGGCAAACCTGCGTGGTTATCTAAGAGACCGGGACTCATTACACTGGCGGCAAACCTGCGTGGTTATTAGAGACGGGAACTCATTTACACACGTGGCAAAACCTGCGTGGTATCTAAGGAGAGCGGGACATCATTACACCACGTGGCAAACCTGCTGGGTATTAGAGAGACGCGCGACTCCTTTCTACACACGTGGCAAACCTGCGTGGTTATCTAAAGAGACCGGGAACTCATTGACACACGGGCAAACCTGCGTGGTTATCTAGAAAAGACGGGCCTCATTACACGCGGGCAAACCTGAGTGGTTATCTAAAGGACGGGACTCATTACCACACGTGGCAAACCTGCGTGGTTATCTAAGAGACGGACCATTACACACGTGGCAAACCGGCGTGGGTATCTAAGAGACCGGGACTCATTCCACACGTGGCAAACCTGCGTGGTTATCTAAAGACCGGGACTCATTACACCGTGGGCAAACTGCGTGGGTTACTAAGAGGACCCGGGAATCATTACGCTTGGCGCAAAACCATGCGGGTTATTAAGAGACAGGGATCATTACAGTGGCAAACCTGGTGGTTATCAAGAGACCGGGACATAATTACACGTGGCAAACCTGACGTGGTTTATCTAAGAGACGGGACTCATTACACACCGTGGCAAACCTGCGTGGTTCTGATATAAAGAGGACGGGGACTCATTACACGTGGCAAACCTGCGTGGTTTATCTAAGAGACCGGGACTCATTACACGTGGGCAAACCTGCAGTGGTATATAAGAGACGGGACTCATTACACACGTGGCCAAACCGCTGTGGTTATCTAAGAGACCGGGACTCATTACACACTGGGCAAACCGGCGTGGTTATCTAAAGACCGGGACTCATACACGTGGCAAACCTGCGTGGTTTCTAAGAGACGGAAGCTCATTACACACGTGGCAAACCTGCGTGGTTATCTAAGAGACCGGGACTCATTCACACGTGGCAAACCTGCGTTGGGTTATCTAAGAGACAGGACTCATTACACACGCGCGGCAAACTGCGGGTTATCTAAGAGACGGGACTCATTACACGTGGCAAAACCTGCGTGGGTATCTAAGAGACCGGGACTCAGTTACACACGTGGCAAACCTGCGTGGTTATCTAAGAGACCGGGACTCATTTACACGTGGCAAAAACCTGCGTGGTTATCTAAGAGACCGGGGACTCATTACACGTGGCCAACTGGTGTGGTTATCTAAGAGACCGGGACTCATTTACACACGTGGCAAACCTGCGTGGTTATCTAGAGACCGGGGACTCATTACACAGGTGCAAACCTGGCTGGTTATCTAAGAGACCGGGACTCATTACACGTGGCAATCTGCGTGGTTTATCTAAGAGACGGGACTCATTACACGTGGCAACCTGCGTGGTTATCAGAGACCGGGCACTCATTACAAGTGGCGAAACCTGCGTGGGTAATAAGAGACCGGGAACTCTTACAAACGTGGCCCAAACCTGCTGTGGTTTTATCTAAGAGAGACCGCGGACTCATTACACGCGCGCAAACTGCGTGGTTATCTAAGAGACCGGGACTCATTACACACGTGGCAAACCTGCGTGGTTATCTAAGAGACCGGGTCTCATTACACACGTGGCAAACCTGCGTGGTTATCTAAGAGCCCGGACTCATTACAAAGTGGCAAACCTGAGTGGTTATCTAAGCGCCCGGATCATCTAACCACGTGGCAACCTGCGTGGTTATCTAAGAGCCCCGACTCATTACAACACGTCGGCAAACCTGATAGTGGTTATAAGAAGACCCGGGATCTCATTAGACGTGGCAAACCTGAGTGGTTTATCTAGAGAGACGGGGGACTCATACCAGTGGAAACCTGCCGCTGGTTACTAGGAGACCGGGGATCATACACACAAGTGGCAAACGCGTGGGTATCTAAGAGACGGGCGACTCATTACCAAACGTGGCAAATCTGCGTGGTTATCTGAAGAGACCGGGACTCATACACACGTGGCAACCTGCGGTTGGTGATATCTAAGAGACCGGACTCAGTTTACAGTGGCAAAACATGCGTGGTTATAAGAGAACGAGGAATCTCATTACACGTGGCAACCTGGTGGTTATACTAAGAGACCGGGACTCATTACACGTGGCCAAAAAACCTGCGTGGTTATTAAGAGACGGGGACTCATTTACAAACGTGCAAATCTGCGTGGTATCTAAGAGACGGCGGGCATCATTACAAACGTGGGCAAACCTGCGGGTTATCAGGAGAACGGAGACTCAGTACACGTGGCAAACCGTGCGGGTATCTAAAGAGAGGGAACTAAGTACACATTGGAAAACCGCGTGGTTATCTAAGAGAAAGGGCTCATTACAGCCGCAAACGCCGTTTAGGGCGGGACTTCACACCAAAACCTGACGTTGGTTATCTAAGAGAGCGGGACTCATTACCCACGTGGGCAAACCGTGCGGTGTGCGTAGAAGATGAAAGGACTGGCTGTCGCTCTCTGCTAATCTTTACACACGTGCAAACCATGCGTGGTATCTAAGCAGACCGGGACTCATACACACGTGGGCAAACCTGCGTGGTTATCTAAAAAGACCGGGACCATTACACACGTGGGCAAACTGGGCCTCCCGGTTAGACGGCTTATACAGTGCTGGGGTTTATATAAAGGACTCTCTTTGGGGATCTAATACACACGTGGCAAAAACCTGCGTGGTTATCTAATAGGGACAGGGACCAGTACACGTGGCAAACCGGCGTGGTTATCTAAGAGATGGACTCATTACACGTGGCAAACCTGCGTGGTTATCTAAAGACGGGGACTCTTAAACACCGTGGCGCAAACTGAGTGGGTATCTAAGCGACCGGGAATATTACCGTGCGCAAAAACTCGGGATTGAAGAGCGGGATCATTCATGCAGAACGAGTGAAAGACGGGGGAATAATCACGTGCAAACCTGCGTGGTTTATCAAGAGACGGGACTCATTACACACCGTGGCAAACCTGCGTGGTGATATAAAGAGACGGGGAACTCATTACACACGTTGGCAAACCCTGAGTGGTTACTATAAGAGACCGGGTATACACGAAACTGCGGTATTACACGATCATAAAGTGGCAAACCTGCAGTGGTATATAAGATACCGGGACTCATTACACCGGTGGCCAAACCGCTGGTATCTAAGAGTACCGGGACTCATTACACACGTGGCAACCTGGTGGTTATCATAAAGACCGGGACTCATTACACGTGGCAAACCTGCGTGGTTTCTAAGAGACCAGGACCTTAAATGCAAACCGCGTGGTTATCTAGAGACCGGGCTATTACACACGTGGCAAACCTGCGTGGGTTATCTAAGAGACAGGGACTCATTACACACGTGGCAAACTGCGTGGTTATCTAAGAGACCGGGACTCATTACACGTGGCCAAAACCCTGCGTGGGTATCTAAGAGACCGGGACTCACGTTACACACGTGGCAAACCTGCGTGGTTATCTAAGAGACCGGGATCATTACACGTGGCAAAACCTGCGTGGTTATCTAAGAGACCGGGGACTCATTACACACGTGGCAAACTCGTGTGGTTATCTAAGAGGGGGACCGGACTCATTTACACACGTGGCAAACATCTGCGTGGTATCTAAGAGACCGGGGACTCATTACACAGTGTGCAAACTGCTGGTTATCTAAGAGACCGGGCTCATTACAAGTGGCAACAGGCGTGGGTTTCTAAGAGACCGGGACTCATTAACGTGGCCCAACCTGCGTGGTTATCTAAGAGAACCGGGACTCATTACACGTGGCAAACCGGTGTGTATCTAAGAGACCGGGAGACTCAGCTTACAATACGTTGGCATCTGCGTGGTTTTAGTCTAGAGGACGCGGACTCATACACGCGCCGCAAACATGCGTGTTATCGAAGAGACGGGACTCATTACACACGTGGCAAACCTGCGTGGGATCTATAGAGGCACAGGGACTCATTACACACGTGGCCAAACCTGGTGGTTATCTAAGAGACACGGGACTCATTCACTCGCGCGGGCAAACCTGCGTGGTGTATCTAAGGACGGGACTCATTCAACGTGGAAAACCTGCGTGGTTATCTAAGAGACCGGGACTCATTACACACGTGGCAAACCTGCGTGGTTATCTAAGAGACCGGGACTCATTACACGTGGCAAACCTGCGTGGTTATCTAAGAGACCGGGACTCATTACACGTGGCAAACCTGCGTGGTTATCTAAGAGACCGGGACTCATTACACACGTGGCAAACCTGCGTGGTTATCTAAGAGACCGGGACTCCGTGTTGCTGCTGTATTTGTTGTTTATTTCCTGATATGCTCTTCTGGCCCCGGTAACGGCGTCCCCGCCAGCGCTGAGCGGGCGGCGCTTGCCGCATTAACTTACAGATATAGAAATATGTAAGTTCCCGCTCACGCGGTGCGCGGGCACACACGCTGACACGCGTTCGGCACTTACCAAAACAAAAAAACTATACTTCCCCGTGCGCTCAGCTGGCCCGCAATGCCCCCCCCCCTGCGCGCGCATGCGTAAATCAGAGGACTCCCGGCGCTCATGTTCAGGGAGCGCGGCGGCGGCACCGCACGGGAGTGCGGCGGCACCGCACAGGAGCGCGGCGGCACCACACGGGAGCGCGATTAGGAGAACCCCACGTCTCACCGCATAAACAAGAACTCTGCTGTGAGACATCTGGCCGTGCAGCAGGGTGCGAGACAACGGCGGAGCAGACGCACGCTTTTTGTAACGGGATGCTCTGCGGGTCTTTAGTCTGGGTATAAAGAGCCCTGGGGGGCAACTCCATTCCAAGTTGGCATTGTCCTGTGTTTATGTGGCTGCGGCCCTGACAGTGATCAGATAAAAAGCTCTAACTTGCAGCTCAGATACTGTACGTCTCCAGCCTTCCGCCTCGTTCTAACTTGTGGGCAACTGTAGTTTGAGGCTCTGACACGCAGATGTAGCAGGGGGACCGTGGCTGCACTATCTCTGGAGCCACAGAGGCTAACTAGCTAACTAGCTCGGGGCAATGCCGGCTCTCTGGATGCGCTGAGCGGGAGGCGCTTGCGGCGGTTACTTACATATATAGATATATGTAAGTCCCCGCTCGGGCACACACGCTCACCCGCGACCGGTGCTTAGGTAAACAAGGAACTATACTTACCCGCGCGCTCAACTACCCGCAATGCCCCTCCCTCTCCCGCGTACAAGCCGGACACCCGGCGCTCATGCTTGGAGTGCTCTCCAAGCATGAGCGCGCTCAGCGCCAGCGGGGACTTAGCCTTATTAACTGTGCCTACTTGGGTCGTAGGTGAATAACCGGAGTCGCCGCGTCATAGCTTCGTTTTGTGTCTGTGCTGTTTGTCGTTTCTTCCCCCCCATCGTCTAACCGTAATGGTTTTATCCAGGATTACAATGATTATTTTATCGATATAACCCCGTGGGAATATATTGCAACGTCCCTCACCGACGTACTGTATTTTGCACCTGGACTGGGTGTGCCCAGTATCTTCTGCTTCTGGTTCCTGTCGAAGATTCCTGACGAAGTCGATTGACGAAACGCGTTGTATCTGCTGAGAGATCCTGGCAACCGGAGACCAAGCGTGACGCCACATCCGCCCTTACCACAGTGCACACCGGAAGTGTCGGACGGGAACGAGCACACGCGCCGGAGACTGTATGCCCAGAGGATCAGGATTTCGTACAATTCCCTGTGTTGTATTTTAAAATGTGAGTGCATTTGAATTTTGCTATATACTTTTTAGACATACTACACCATGTTAGTCTTCATCCTTTTTGCATGACATGGAAGGAGATATTACCCCACGGACATAGTAACGTGCTGAAAACTACAGCACTGGCCAATCATCTCTAATTTGCACCCGCACCCACCGGGTAAAAATGGAGAGATCTTCGATGAATGACGATTGTGGCAGAAATTCCGTATTTGCTGCAATTTGGACTCCGTTTGTAAGGATTCTAATGGCAGCCATATTTAATGGCCCCCTCAAAATTGGTTACGTAACTAGAGGTGAATATGTGGTTAGTCTGACTACTGAAAGGAAACTGCTCCGGTGAAATGTTGTGAACCATCTTTACCACAGGATAAGGGGGAGCTAGCTGCATTTCAATTAACCCCGTCTATGCCAGAGGGGGCAGGAGTGTTGCTTAACCCCCTCCCTGCCAAAGAGGTCGGTGTCTCATTGCTTTAACTCTTTAAATGCCAGAGGAGGTCTGCAAAGCTTTGCCTTCACCTTTTTGTACATCAAACAAAAACACCACATCGTGAGCACATTCACAGGTCTGCAGCTCTGCCCTTCCCCATTATCTCTTAGCATACAGCGCTTCCACTGCAGCCAGGGACTCTGGGTAATGACATGCAAATTACTACTCCCGTGTCACTCTTTACTTCTTGCCTACTTTTAACAAGGGCCCCTATATGCGTATGTCTGCCACATTACACAGCTTTTCAGCATTGCCTGGCTTAAAGAAGTGCAGAGCCAGTAACCTACTCACAGACAGGTGTTTCGCCCTTTTGGGTCTCATCAGTGTGAGGCTGGTTATACTGGCCTTGCAATGTGACCCTGGAAGTGGGCATAACCAGACATTAAAAGTTCTGGTGGGTAACTCCTAACTTACAGCTGTTCAGAGCTTACACCGTGCTGTGTGTGTGCTTTAAATCCGCTACATTATTCTCTCCTAGACCCTCTACAATCTGGCTTCCGCACTGCTCACTCCACTGAAACAGCCCTCACTGAAATAACGATTGACCTCCATGCTGCCAAAGACAAAGGTCATTACACTTTGCTCATACTACTCAACCTCTCTGCAGCATTTGACACCGTGGACCACCCTCTTCTCCTTCACATTCTCCATGCTCTTGGCATTAGTAACAAAGCTCTATCCTGGATCTCATCCTACCTCTCCCATCGTACTTTCAGTGCCTCTTCTGCTAACACCTCCTCCTCTATCGATCTCTCTGTTGGGGTACCCCAGGGCTCTGTCCTGGGACCTCTTCTCTTTTCTCTCTCTACACACACTCTCTGTAGGTGACCTAATCACATCTCTTGGGTTTAAATATCACCTCTATGCTGATGACAAACAAATGTACTTTTCAACCCCCTGACCTTACACCTGTACCAGACCAAAGTTTCTGAATGTCTCTCTGCGATATCATCCTGGATGGCCCTCCGCCGCCTTAAACTCAACATGGCTAAAACAGAGCTCCTCATACTTCCTCCCAAACCTGGCCCTACTACCTCCTTCCACATTACTGTTGGAAGTTCGGTCACACGCTGCCTAGGGTCACACTCGACTCCTCTCTCACATTCTCCTCTCTCACATTCAAACGTTTCTAAAACTTGACGCTTTTTCCTCCCTAGTATTACAAAGATACGCGTTTTCCTCTGTTACTCGACTGCTAAAACTCTGACTCAGGCCCTTATTCTCTCCCGTGTTGATTACTGTAACCTCCTGCTGTCCGGCCTTCCTGCCTCTCACCTGTCTCCCCTACAATCTATCCTAAATGCTGCTGCCAGAATCACTCTACTCTTTCTGAGATCTGTCTCAGCATCTCCCCTCCTGAAATCCCTCTCCTGGCTTCCGCTCAAATCCCGCATCTCACACACCATTCTCCTCCTCACTTTTAAAGCTTTATACTCTTCTGCCCCTCCTTACATCTCAGCCCTAATTTCTCGTTATGCACCATCCAGACTCTTGCGTTCTGCTCAGCATGTCTTCTCTCTACCCTTTGTATCTAAGGCCCTCTCCGCTTAAACCTTTCTCACTGACTGCCCCACACCTCTGGAATGCCCTTCCCCTCAGTACCCGACTAGCACCCTCTCTATCCACCTTTAAGACCCACCTTAAAACACACCGTAGCTCCATTGCTGATAATTAACACCTCATAGATAAAACTTGGCCCCCTGCAGACGCACTTACCAGAACTCCCTCCTACTGTCTCTGTACGTTCTCCCTACCTACCAATTAGACTGTAAGCTCTTCGGCCAGGACTCCTTTTCCTAAATGTTACTTTTATGTCTGAAGCGCTTATTCCCATGATCTGTTATTTGTATTATTTGTTATTTATATGATTGTCACATGTATTACTACTGTTAAGCGCTTTGTACATTAATGGCGCTATATAAATAAAGACATACATACATTAACCTGTGCAGTGCCATAGGGTCCTGGCAGATATAGGGGTTAATTCACTGGGGAAGGGGAGCAGCAGCTTTTGATGGATTGCATGCTGACAGTTCATTTACTTTGTGAATTATTACGAGTTTCATCTTCAGAGAAAGCTATTCCCATCATGTTCAGCAGAACGCCATTCTCTGCTCCCGTCCATCCTGCAGATCTGCCAGTGTGTATGTATATATATATATATATATATATATATATATACATACACACACACACACACACACACACACACACACACATACATCCACACACACGGCAGTGACCTCACATCTGAATAGTGTCACTCTAGAAGAGCAGTGCAAGTTTTCAAAAGCGTGAGATGATAAGTAGAATATATATATATATATATATATATATACACACACACACACACACACACCACACACAACACACACACACACACACACACACACACACACACACACACACACACACACACACACACCACACACACACACACACACACACGTGACCTCCGCCCTAAAGAGCTTACACTCTAGAAGAGCAGTGCAAGTTTTCAGAAACTGACTGATCAAAACATTAGGAAGAGAGGTCGGAATATAAAATACATATATTTTAGTTCAGTTTATCAAGACTTGTAACTTTTTTTTTTACACCATTATTTATTATTCTCCACTGCGTCATATATTTCCCCTGCAATTATCTTCCCGGTGAGGATCGGTGTGAAACATTGCACCGGGCTGCCTGAATACACACACTGATTTCAGAGCCTCCACACCAAGCCACAGAGCAGAGGTCTCAAACTCCGTTCTCAAGGCCCACCAACAGGCCAGGTTTTATGGCTATCCCTGCTTCAGCAAAGGTGGCTCAATCAGTGACTCAGTCAAAAACTGAGCCACTGATTCACCCACCTTTGCTGAAGCAGGGATATCCATAAAACCTGGTCTGTTGGTGGCCCTTGAGGACTTGAGTTTGAGACCCCTGCCATAGAGGGACAGCAGAGGGTCCATGGGTCACACAAACCGGCCTTAACGGGCCAGATTATTATTATATTAATATTATTATAGACGTGACCCGGGCTGTGAGCGGAAGATTCCTGCACTACAGTCACGGCTCGGGGGGTAAACCAGAAGCAATCAGTTGAGCTCATACTTTCAGTGTCTTCCCGTGTTCTCGTACATACACAGAGACCCGGTATCAGACATGGGCAAGCCAAACTCTACGAAAGGTTCGCCCCTCACATACGGCAATCATCCAACAAGTTAGAAGCAGGTACAATATAGATCTGCCGTTCCGGACACTTCCACTGGAGAGCGGTTACAGTTAACCCTTGAGTGCAGCGTACACATATAGTCTGACTTGGCAGCGTGTGTTTATTTATTTATAACGTGTTACCAGGAAGTAATACATTGAGAGTTACCTCTCGTTTTCAGGTATGTCCTGGGCACAGAGTTAATATGACAAATAATACATGGTTACAAATACAGTTACATAATGAACAGGGTATACATTATACACAATACATTGCATGCACAGTTAGAGAAGATGTATATTATAGGCGTATGTAACAGTTACAGACCAGGCTAAAATGTGAGACAGCCTTAGTTTTGAAAGATCTTAAACTGGTGGTGGATGTGAGAGTCTCCGGTAGGTTGTTCCAGTTTTGGGGTGCACGGAAAGAGAAGGAGGAGCGGCCGGATACTTTGTTGAGCCTTGGGACCATGAACAGTCTTTTCGAGTCAGATCTCAGGTGATAAGTGCTGCATGTGGTAGGGGTGAGAAGCTTGTTCAGGTAGCTGGGTAGCTTGCCCAGAAAGTATTTAAAGGCAAGACAGGAAAGGTGAACTTTGCGCCTAGACTCGAGTGATGACCAATCTAGTTCTTTGAGCATTTCGCAGTGATGTGTGTTGTAGTTGCATTGGAGAATGAAACGACAAATTGAATTGTAGAGGGTGTCAAGTTTGCTAAGGAGGGTTTGAGGTGCCGAGCCATATACTATGTCTCCATAGTCGATAATTGGCATTAGCATTTGCTGTGCAATACGCTTTCTGACCAGCAGGCTTAGGGAGGATTTGTTCCTGTAAAGTACACCTAGTTTGGCATAGGTCTTGGTTGTCAGGGTATCAATGTGCATTCCGAATGTTAAGTGGGAGTCAAACCATATGCCCAGGTATTTAAACTAGTAACAGGAGTTAGGGTGGTGTTAGCGTTGGTTCTAATCTGTAGTTCAGTCACTGGAAGCTTTAAAAATTTAGTCTTGGTCCCAAATACCATTGTTTCAGTCTTGTCAGTGTTTAAAAACAGTTTGTTTTGGGAAATCCAGTTTTCGAGTCTCAAAAAGTCAGACTGAAGTATGTGTTGAAGGTCAGAGAGGCTATGGCTGTGCGCATATAGGATTGTGTCATCTGCATACATGTGTATTGAGGCTTCCTTACAAGCTGTGGGAAGATCATTGATGAACACTGAGAAGAGTAGGGGCCCCAGAACAGAGCCTTGCGGGACACCACAGGTGATATCCAGGGGGCTGGAGTTAGAGCCAGACATGGACACATGTTGGGATCTACCAGATAGGTAGGACTGAAACCAGTTTAAAGCATGCTTCCCTATTGCAGAGCTCTGGAGTTTGTTAAGCAGGATAGCATGATCAACAGTATCAAAAGCATTTGCAAAATCAAGGAATACTGCACCAGTGAGTTGCCCCCGTTCCATTCCACACTGGATTTCATTGCAAACTTTTAGCAGGGTAGTTACCGTGGAGTGTTTGGGGCGAAACGTCCTGGTCATGTGATCGCTCCTGAGATCACATGATCCTGGCGTCACTGCGTTGGTGGTGCCCCGCTTCCGTGCATATCATGGCTAATGGCGATTTACCCCTAGAAAACGAGCGTGACGAACAGGGCACATCAAGGTTCTTCCACTGGTGGCTCTGCGGGCCAGCTCCGACCCCGGAAAGGTGTTGATGTGGATCTTAGAGTGTTATTTATGCTAATTTCATTGTAGACACACACACACAGTACAGGTGTTGTACATGCATGGAAAACTCTACAGGGACGGTGATTCATGTCCGCAAAAACAGGTGTACGGTGGGGCGTACATTTTATTTAAGAACAAAGTGTGTGTGTGTGTGTGTGTGTGTGTGTGTGTACACACACACACATACATATATACACACACACATACATATATACACACGTACATACATATACTTATTGTATGTGTAACCCAATAAACGTGGCACTGCCATTAACTCACCGCGGTCCTGGGAGGGTGACCTTTCTGCATCCTACCCACGCCCCATCACTGCCTCGCCCATCACTGGTGCACACATTTAGCGCCTGCGCTCTGTATTGCAGGATGTCCCGCCTCGTGTGTTCTCCGGCATCCAGCCCACGGGAATCCCTCACCTGGGCAACTACCTGGGCGCCCTGCAGCGCTGGGCGCAGCTGCAGGAGGAGTACGGCTGTGTCCTGTACAGCATCGTGGACCTGCACTCCCTCACCGTCCCGCAGGACCCGGCCGCGCTGCGGGAGGGCGTCCTGGACATGGCCGCCTGCCTGCTGGCCTGCGGGATCCATCCTGACACCAGCTGCGTCTTCCAGCAGTCACAGGTCAGTGCAGGCGAACCCCGGGATCCGGGATACAAATGGACTTTACAAAGAGCAGTGGTACTGTGTCTGACGTCCATAGCTTGTGAATTATGTGTAACATCACAAGAGAAACTATTCCGCCCGTTTTTTAAAGAAAGATTTATACCAGATCTATGCTTAGAAAGCAGACGGAGAGGCGCCTCCTAAATGCTATTTTTCTTTTAATACAATGGAGTTTGTCAATATAAAGTAGTGGTACTGTGGGGTTACAAATGAAAATTATTGGTATTCGGTGTCCCGTAGAATGATCGCTGTCCCTGAACTTTTCCCTGTTCTGAGGCTGCTAACACTCAGTGTAAAGTTGCAACAAATGTAACTTTCCCTGTTGGCTTCTCAGCCAGTTGCCTTGGCAACGCCCCCCTCTTTTCTCAGTTACTTGAGCTGTTCCTGGCTCCCCCTGCTAGTTGGCACTGCCTGATTTTGTATTTCCTGTTAGTCCAGGCTAGCATGTTTCCTTTTAGACCCAGCAGCCAGTGTGGATAGTCACAACTTGCCTATTACTTGGTAAAGCCATTGTAATTGACCTCTCCCTTAGGCCGCGCTTATAGTGCCGGCGCCGAGACGTCGCCCGAAAACAAATACATTGCCGCCACCGCGTGCGCGTATAGTGCACGCGACGGCGACAAGCGACGGAGCGAAAATCTGAAGCCGGCAACATTTGATTTTTCAAGGGCCGTCGCGTCACGTGACGGCCCTTGAACAAATCAAATTTTGCCGGAATCCCGCAACCCCCGGCGCCCGGCGAAACATAACTTTCGCTGCCACACCGCCCCCGCACCTCTGCTCACCTGTTCAGATGTCCGCGCGGGCTCCCAGCAGGTAAGTAAGAGATACTTTTCAACTACCCTGACATTACCCGGATACCCGGCGCCGGGTCCACTTTCCAGCTGCCGGGTCCGGGTAATTTCCGGGTAGCTGAAAAGCCGCCGGGTAGTACCCGGTACATCACTAATTCTGTGTGCATCTACAGGAGTTAAACTGCCTGCTTCTACTCACTTGCCACAGTGAGCTTGAGTCAGAACAATGGCGCTTCCACCACTTTTAAGAAGGCAAGGTGAGCACCCCCACTCTGCTCACAATAACAAATTAGTTCCCTCCTTTCTTTTTGCCGTTGGGGAGTCCTTTCGCTGCAAGAAAAACAATGACAAAGTTAATATCCAAGTGGGCTGTGGGGTCACCCAACAGAAATGTGGGACGTCACCAGGGGAGAGGGGGTTGGAGAAAGGTGATCTGCGGTTTAGCCGGAGCTGGACTGAGGTTTAAATAAAAACATTGCACAGTGAGGGTTTCTGCTGCTGCAAAGAAACACCCAATGGTGGTTTCAGATGTTTGCATTGGAAATGTAGTTCCTTTATCTTCTGCTGGTTTTGTCTTCTTTCCATGTTACATACTTTTTTCCTCTCGCCTCCATGCTCCTCTGGCAGGCCGCAAGATAAATATTGTTAAACGCCCGCACAGCATTGTAGAGTGGTTAAAGGCTTCAATCATCGTTATTTCCTCCATCGAAGGAGGAGTCCCATTTAAAGGGCAAAAAAAGTATATTTTGTGTGCTAAGTGGGACTTTCCCTTTAAATGAAAAGTAATTATATACATAATTTTTTTCCCCCCCAAGGAGTTGTTGATTAAAAGTAGATGTATTCTGCTAATACTTCCATTTCTGGGTGGCGTTCTTGAGTTTCCAACCGTCATCTAGTCACACGCATGGTGTATGTTCTGTGAGGGGATCACTGTATGTTCATACTGAAGAACACTTATAAAAAAGATATATATATGTACATATAAAGAAAAATATAAATATGTATTTCTATTATTCTATTTATAGAGAGAAGGAGCGGCTCAGTGAGTAAAGACACTCACTGGCACTGAGTGTGAAGCAGGGGAACCTGGTTCAATTCCCAGTGTTCCCCAGCGTCCCCATGATCTTCCCAGTGTTCCCCATTTTCCACAGCGCAAGTCACTTTAACTCTCTGTGCCTCAGGCACCAAAAACATAGATTGTAAGCTCCACGGGGCAGGGACCTGTGCCTGCAAAATGTCTCTGTAAAGTGCTACGTAAAACTAGCAGCGCAATACAAGAACATGTCGTTATTATTATTTCTGCATATAAAAAGATACTTCACCAAAATCAACTGACCAGGCGAGAAGACGCAGCACTCCAGGAAGATGGGGGAAAAAAAGGGTATTTAATCCATATTCAAATGTATCCAACATTTCGGAGCATCTCAAATGGAATAAATCCCCTTTTTTTCCCCATCTACCTGTAGAGTTGCGTCTCCTTTCCTGGTCTTTTAGTTTTGATGAAGTATCTTTTTGTGTACTATTAATGTACTATTAATGTACTATTAATGTACTATTAATGACACATTCACTTGCCAATTGTGAGCCAACATTTTTGTATATATAGCGTGTTTTCTCTTCCCTTTTCCTATATTCGCATATAGATACAAATGTATAAATGCAATCGCTGCCTGCTCACTAATGCATGAGACAGAAAGCACAACATTGAAATGAATTGCTGACAAGTTACCGGTATTGTGTGGCCGTTAATAGGGATTTAGCACTGTACCAGGTAGCAGGGAGGTTGTATACGAGAGCGCGAGAAGGGAGGGTTTCAGGGTTATATACAACTCCCAAATAGGGTGCGATTTAAATACAGAGGGCGCATTTTAATAGTGAAATCAAATGTAGGAGGTGATAAATTATTTTAAAAAATACATTCCACGTAAGAGACTATTTCCCCACATTTTTTAACGTCCCCGATCTGATGATATGAGAGTGAAAAAGTCGTTTTTAAAGTCCCCTTTTGGCATTGACTGAATCTAAATGACTGTAATTGTGAATAATGGGATCTGTGTCATGGATGGCAGGCCCTGCTGAGGGAGAATAACACCCAGATAAATAAGCAGACTGAGGTTCTCTCTCCCGCTATGTCCTGCGGTTTGAACGCACTCCGTGCCGCATACCTCGCTGTGTAACAGGCAGCAGCCTCGGGGGGGGGGGGGGGAGGTCTGGGAGTCTCGTTCCATATGTCCAAATAAAAAGGCCCTCCAACTAAAACACCTGACTTCACCCGGGACGTGGGAGTGAGAAGCGGCGTGTTTCCAGGCCGCAGAGCAGTGCACGTGTGTGTGCAAACCGCGTGTCTGTATGTGTTTACTGTACGAGTGCCCGGCTGCACTGTACTATATGTGCAGTACGTGTACAACATTGGCTGTGCCTATGCATCCATAAGTAATTAAAGCAGCAGTGCCACTCAAGTGTGTTCTTTCTGAGGTCAGTGGTCTTCCGACGACCCCCACTTAATAAATCTGGTGCTGTTTTGTACCCCAGCCCGTGGGACCTGATTACATGGACCCTGCTGTGTGTATAGAAGTTCCGGGGGGGTGCATGTGACCGGGCGCCCGTGTAATGTGTAATGTCCTCTCCAGGTGAGGGAGCACGTGGAGCTGGGCTGGATCCTCGGCTGCCTGACCTCCATGCCACGGTTACGGCACTTACCCCAGTGGAAGGTCAGTACGGAGGTTTGTAGGTAACGGAGCTTGTTATTAATGTTACTGCGGCCGGGCGGAGATACCTGCAGCGGGCATTGTTCTGCGTCCTGCCGCCGGGGCGCTCCCCTGAGGGGTGGGCTGCCCTTGTTGGACTACGTGAACATTAATGATCAGGAAGCATGTTTACCATTTGTCTGTTAAGCGAGACACAGCCGTCCCCGTTACCATCTGTCAGTAACGATATGATTGGTATAATAAACTCTGCTACATGTATCGCACACATGTTGGCTTATTCAAGTCGCATACTTATAGAAATGCTGCAGTGTATATAGTGCTGTACATAGAAACGTTCAGGCACAAATCCCTGCCCTTTGTAGTTAAACGGTATCACATTGTGCCTGCGGCACAGGGAGATATTAACTCGCCCGAGACCACAAGGAGCCGACATTCCCAGTGTTCTGCACCCACTTGAAATACAGTAATGCGCAGTGACGCGCAGTGATGGTGCTAAACTATTTATTTATACTATTTATATATCGGGAATCAAAAGCTGGGCATGCAAAGGGCCCGTTGTGTGGCCTGCTCGCTACCTGTCTCTCCAGGGAATCCCCCGGAAGCTTTACATCACAGATCTAAACTTCCCAGCCCAGCCACACCCGGGCGCCTGGCTCTACTCTCCCATGTAACTTGTAGTCCGTGTTTTCTTGGACACACTGAGTGCATTTTGATCTCTTATTAGGTGAAGAGCCAAATCCAGAAGAATGAAGGGAGCGTCGGACTGTTCACCTACCCGGTACTGCAGGCGGCTGACATCCTTCTGTATAAGTAAGCGCTGGGGGAGGGGATTCACACACACAGCTGGTGATACTATGCAACTATGTGTGACAGTGTGTGTGACAGGAGGGAAGTAGGACTTCACTGGAACAACCTGCCTCGTTCCATGATCTCTTCCTGCTGGTGAAAGTATGGAGAGTAATAGCACGCAGAGTGTGATGTTAGATTATTATTCTACATTAGATTCGGCGTCTTCCACGTGCAACCTGTGGGGCAAAATGTGTCCGGCAAAGGATGGCAGACTGGCGGCTCCTGCTAATTTCCCGTCCTGAAAGTCCTTTCTAAGCCTGGTTAATATAAATATATATGATATGATAGAGATAACGTGGATGCTTGCAATAATATCTGCACGTGTTCTTAAATTAATGTTAAAGTACATTAAGATGCAATTGGGGCCCTCCTATTAGCCATCTTTTTTGCCCAACTCTACACCTCCTTGTTATTTTTAATGTTGAAACACTGAGTACCGGGGCTTTCCTCCAGAGCCGAGGGAACCTCCCAGAAATCGTCGCGCCTTCAGTGAAGTCATCGCTACCGAGTCAGCGAACGTAAAGGAATAACGGAAACGCGAGGTGGGGGAGACAGTGCCAGTCCAGTAAAGGGTCTCCAACATCACCAACAAAGTCCAATATCCTACGCGTTTCGTGACTCACACGGTCACTTCATCAGGGGGGATTCCCATTTGTAACAAATGGTATAAGATCAAATACCTCACGTAACATCTTAAACCACCAACTACTGACAAAACATAACAGTAGCAACCTTGGATGCTAGAGAAATAAGTAAAACATATATTTATTGACTTATAAGTGGCCAGAGGCTACAATAAGCGGATACTAAGAACTATAGTGATTAAGTTAAAACGGAGATGGTCTTCTACTATATGTGTGATGGGAAACATACCGGCATCAAACTATAGTTATATATGGTTCGACCAATAATACCAGATCACTGCGTTTGATTTATACTATACAGAC
Organism: Ascaphus truei; assembly: GCA_036426205.1. Taxonomy (NCBI): domain Eukaryota; kingdom Metazoa; phylum Chordata; class Amphibia; order Anura; family Ascaphidae; genus Ascaphus; species Ascaphus truei. Next base: position 283,803,496 of record CM071569.1, read on the forward strand.
GTTTATACAATACATAAAATCAGTTATATCCCAAATACCCACACACATATGTAGGACCCAAATGTCCTAATTCTAAAATAATCATAATTCAACTGTTTGAGCGGTTTCCAGAATGGCTGCACTGGAATAAAACATCGCATGCAAAAATGTACTTCAGGCATGACTTATTAAATGACTTATTACATGACTTATTACATGACTTATTACATGATTTATTACATGAGGGGCACAGAGCTCGGGAAAAGGGGGAGGGGAAAGGATGGGGCGGCTCAATGGACTAATATCTGACTGTGTAACTTGACAAAAAAGCCCCTATATCTATATAGCTGTTTAGCCCGTGTGAGACTGCGTGTGCAGGGATTGGGTGTGAGACTGCGTGTGCAGGGATTGGGTGTGAGACTGCGCGTGCAGGGATTGGGTGTGAGACTGCGCGTGCAGGGATTGGGTGTGAGACTGCGTGCAGGGATTGGGTGTGAGACTGGCTGTGGGGATTGGGTGTGAGGGACTGGTGTGCAGGGATTGGGTGTGGACTGCGTGTGCAGGGATTGGGTGTGAGACTGCGTGTGTCAGGGATTGGGTGTGGAACTGGCGGTGCAGGGATTGGGTGTGCGCGGTTAGGGATTGGGTGTGAGACTGCGTGTGCAGGGATTGGGTGTGAGACTGCGCGTGCAGGGATTGGGTGTGAGACTGTGCAGGGATTGGGTGTGAGACTGTGCAGGGATTGGGTGTGAGACTGTGCAGGGATTGGGTGTGAGACTGTGCAGGGATTGGGTGTGAGACTGCACGTGCAGGGATTGGGTGTGAGACTGCGCGTGCAGGGATTGGGTGTGAGACTGCGTGTGCAGGGATTGGGTGTGAGACTGCGCGTGCAGGGATTGGGTGTGAGACTGCGTGTGCAGGGATTGGGTGTGAGACTGCGTGTGCAGGGATTGGGTGTGAGACTGTGCAGGGATTGGGTGTGAGACTGCGTGTGCAGGGATTGGGTGTGAGACTGCGCGTGCAGGATTGGGTGTGAGACTGCGGCAGGGATTGGGTGTGAGACTGCGTGCGGGATTGGCTGACTGCAGGTGGATTGGGTGTGTGAGACTGCGTGTGCAGGGATTGGGTGTGGTTGAGACTGCGCGTGCGGGATGGGTTTGGGTGTGAGACTGTGCAGGGATTGGGTGTGAGACTGCGTGTGCAGGGATTGGGTGTGAGACTGCGTGTGCAAGGGATTGGGTGTGAGGACTGCGCGTGCAGGGATTGGGTGTGAGACTGGCGTTGCAGGGATTGGGTGTGAGACTGTGCAGGGATTGGGTGTGAGACTCGTGCAGGGATTGGGTGTGAGACTGTGCAGGATTGGTGTAGACTGTGCAGGATGGGTGGGTGAGACTGGCGTGCAGGTGATTGGGTGTGGAGACTGTGCAGGGATTGGCGTGAGACTGCGTGTGTAGGGATTGGGTGTGAGACTGCGCGTGCAGGGATTGGGTGTGAGAGCTGTGCAGGGATTGGTTGTGAGACTGTGCAGGGATTGGGTGTGAGACTGCGCGTGCAGGGAGATTGGGTGTGAGACTGGCTGTGTGCAGGGATTGGGTGTGAGACTGCGGTGCTGAGGGATTTGGGTGTGAGACTGCGCGTGCAGGGATTGGGTGTGAGACTGTGCAGGGAGGATTGGGTGTGAGACTGCGTGTGCAGGGATTGGGGTGTGAGACTGCGTGTGCAGGGATTGGGTTGTGTGAGACTGCGCGTGCAGGGATTGGGTGTGAGACTGCGTGTGCAGGGATTGGGTGTGAGACTGGTTGTGAGACAGGGATTGGGTGTGAGACGGCGTGCGGGATTGGGTGTGAGACTGCGTGCAGGGATTGGGTGTGAGACTGCGCGTGCAGGGATTGGGTGTGAGACTGTGCAGGGATTGGGTGTGAGACTGTGCAGGGATTGGGTGTGAGACTGCGTGTGCAGGGATTGGGTGTGAGACTGCGCGTGCAGGGATTGGGGTGTGAGACGCACGTGCAGGGATGGTGTGAGACTGCGCGTTGCAGGGATGTGGGTGAGACTGCGCGTGCAGGATTGGGTGTGTGAGACTGAGCGGAGGAGATTGGGTGTGAGACTGTGCAGGGATTGGGTGTGAGACTGTGCAGGGATTGGGTGTGAGACTGCGTGTGCAGGGATTGGGTGTGAGACTGTGCAGGGATTGGGTGTGAGACTGCGTGTGCAGGGATTGGGTGTGAGACTGCGCGTGCAGGGATTGGGTGTGAGACTGCGGTGCAGGGATTGGGTGTGAGACTGCGTGCAGGGATGGGTGTGAGGACTGCGTGTGTAGGGATTGGGGTGGAGACTGGTGTGCAGGGATTGGTGTGAGAGTGAGGGATGGGTGTGAGACGGTCTGATGTGCAGATTTGGGTGTGAGACTGTGCAGGGATTGGGTTGTGAGACGCGCGTGCAGGGATTGGGTGTGAGAAGGCGCGTGCGGGATTGGGTGTGAGACTGCGTGTGCAGGGATTGGGTGTGAGACTGCGCGTGCAGGGATTGGGTGTGAGACTGCGCGTGCAGGGAATGGGTGTGAGACTGCGCGTGCAGGGATTGGGTGTGAGACTGCGCGTGCAGGGATTGGGTGGAGACTGCGCGTGCAGGGATTGGGTTGTGAGACTGTGCAGGGATTGGGTGTGAGACTGCGCGTGCAGGGATTGGGTGTGAGACTGCGCGTGCAGGATTGGGTGTGAGACTGCGCGTGCAGGGGGGTTCTGTGAGACTGCGTGTGCAGGATTGGGTGTGAGACTGTGCAGGGATTGGGTGTGTGAGACGTGTGCAGGGATTGGGTGTGAGACTGCACGTGAGGAGTGGTGAGATGACGCGTGCAGATTGGGGTGAGACGTGTGCAGGGATTGGGTGTGAGACTGCCGTGCAGGGTTGGGTGTGGAGACTGCACGTGAAGGGATGGGTGGTGAGACTGCGCGTGCAGGGATTGGGTGTGAGGACTGCGCGTTCGGGATTTGGGTCGTGAGACTGGCAGGGATTGGGTGTGCGACGCGTGTGCAGGGATTGGGTGTGAGACGTGCAGGGATGTGGTGTGTGCGACGTGCAGGGATTGGGTGTGAGACTCGCGTGCAGGGCTGGGTGTGAGACTGCAGGGATTGGGTGTGAGACTGCGCGTGCAGGATTGGGTTGAGACTGGGTGTGCAGGGATTGGGTGTGAGACTGCGGTGCTTGGGATTGGGGTGTGAGACTGCGCGTGCGGATTGGGTGTGAGGACTGCGCGTGCAGGGATTGGTGTGAGACTGCGCGTGCAGGGAGGGATTGGGTGTGAGACTGGCGTTGCAGGGATTGGGGTGTGAGACTGCGCGTTGCAGGGATTGGGTGTGAGACTGAGCCGTGCAGGGATTGGGTGTGAGACTGTGCAGGGATTGGGTTGTGAGATGCGTGTGAGGGATTGGCGTGTGAGAATGTGCAGGGATTGGGGGTGAGACGCTGCAGGGATTGGGTTGTGAGACTGCGTGTGCAGGATGTGTGGGTTGTGAGACTGCGTGTGCAGGGTATTGGGATGCTGAGGTGAGATGCGGTGTGCAGGGATTGGGTGTGAGACTGCGCGTGCAGGGATTGGTGTGAGATGCAAGGGATGGGGTGGACTGGTGTGCGGGATTGGGTGGGGATGCGGATTGGGTGTGAGACTGCGGTGCGGGATTGGGGAGGGTGTGAGACTGCGCGTGCAGGGTTGGGTGGAGATCGCGTGCAGGATTGGGTGTGAGACTGGCGTTGCAGGGATTGGGTGTGACACTGTGCAGGGATTTGGTGTTGCGACTGTGAGGGATGGGTGTGAGACTGGTGAAGGATTGGGTGTGGACGCACGTTTTGGCGTGCAGAGGATGTTGGTGTGTGAGACTGCGCGTGCAGGGGATTGGGTGTGGACTGCGCGTGAGGAGGGATTGGGTGTGACGGGGGGTTGCGGATTGGTGAGACTGCGCGTGCAGGGATTGGGTGTGAGACTGGCGAGTGCGTGGATTGGGTGTGAGGACTGCGTGCAGGGATTGGTGTTGTGAGATGCGTGGCAGGAGTGGGTGTGAGACTGCGTGCAGGGATTGGGTGTGAGACTGTGCCGGGATTGGGTGTGAGACTGCGGTGCAGGGATTGGGTGTGGACTGCCGGCAGGTTGGGTGTGAGACTGCGCGTGCAGGATTGGGTGGTGAGACCTGCGCGTGCAGGGATTGCGGTGCGAGACTGCGCGTGCAGGGATGGGTGTGGCACTGCGTGTGCAGGGATTGGGTGTGAGACTGTGCCGGGGATTGGGTGTTGAGACTGTGCAGGATTGGTGTGAGACTGTGCAGGGATTGGGTGTGAGACTGCGCGTGGCAGGGATGGGTGGGAGACTGCGCGTGCAGGATTGGGTGTGAGACTGCGGGCAGGGATTGGGTGTGAGACTGCGCGGCAGGGATGGTTGGGTGCGAGACTGAGCGTTCAGATGTGTGCATCGTGAGGGATTGGAGTTGTAGGAATGTCAGGGATTGGGTGTGAGTCTGTGCCAGGGAGGTGGGAGTGAGACTGCGGGCAGGGATTGGGTGTGAGACTGCGCGTGCAGGATTGGGGTGTGAGGACTGCGCTGGTGTGCAGCGGGATTGGGTTGAGACTGTCAAGGATGGAGTGGTGAGGGATTGGTGAAGGACTGCGGGCGTTGAAGGGATTGGGAACTGCGACGTGAGGATGTAGTGTGGAATGTGAGGGAATGGAGGGAGACGGGAATTGGGCTGTGAGACTGCGCGTGCTGCAGGGAGGGTGTGGAGGGCGTGCGGGAGATGGGGTGTGAGACGGGGGGGGGGGGGGGGTGCAGGGTGGGTGTGAGCGGCGGGTGGGGTGAGGCGTGGGGAGGGTGGGGGGGGGGGACTGGCGTGCAGGGATGGTGGGTGGAGACGGCGCGTTGCAGGGATGTGTGAGACTGTGAGGATGGGGTGCGATGCGGCGATGTTAGACGCGCGTGACAGGGATTGGGTGTGAGACTCGCTGTGCAGGGATTTTGGGATGCCGTGCGAGTTGTGAGGACGTAGGAGGAGGGGATGCGTGTGCGGAGTGGTGGGATCTGAGGTTGTGAGACTGCGAGTGCAGGGATTGGGTGTAGACGTGCAGGCTGGGTGTGAGACTGTGGGCAGGGATTGGGTGTGAGGACTGCGCGTGCAGGATTGGGTGTGAGACTGCGCGTGCAGGGATTGGGTGTGATGAGATGTTGGCAGGATTGGGGTGGACTGACGTGTGCAAGGGATTGGGTGTGAGACTGTGCAGGGAGGGGTGTGAGACTTCGCGTGCAGGGATTGGGTGTGAGACTGCGCGTGCAGGGATTGGGTGTGGAGACTGCGTAGGGAGGGTGTGAGACTGCGTGCAGGGATGGGTGTGAGACTGTGCAGGGATTGGTTGTGAGACTGTGCAGGGGATGGGGGTGAGACTGTGCAGGATTGGGTGTGAGAGGACTGCGCGTGCGGGATGGGTGTGTGACCTTGCAGTGGGGCCGATTTGGGGGTGCCCAGGGACGGCGTGAGGGATTTGGGTGTTGAGACTGCGCGGTGCAGGGATTGGGGTGGAGACTGCAGCGTGCAGGATTGGGTTGTTGAAGACTGCGCGTGCAGGGATGGGTGTGCGAAGAGCGTGCAGGGATGGCGGTGTGAGGATGAGCGTGCAGGGATTGGGTGTGAACTGCGCGTGCAGGATTGGGTGCGAGACTGCGGTAGAACGCAGGATTGAGGGAGGACCTGATGCAGGGATTGGGTTGTAGAGACTGCGTGTGCAGGATGGGTGTGGAGGACTGACAGGGATTGGGTGTGAGACGGCTGTGTGCAGGGATGGGTTGAGACTTGCAGGGATTGGGTGTGAGAGACCTGTCGTGCCGGGATGGGTGTTGTGAGACTGCGCATGCAGGGATTGGGTTGTGAGATGCGCGTGCAGGGATTGGGTTGTGACTGGGACTTTAGCGGGTGTGCAGGGATTGGGTGTGAGTACTGTGCAGGATGGGGGGTGTGAGAACTGCGCGTGAAAGGGATTGTTGTGTGAGATGCGTGTGCAGGGATTGGTGTGGAGAGGATGGTGCAGGGATTGGGTGTGTGTGGACGGTTGTGTGGGCCGGGCTAGGGGTGAGACGCTTTGTGCAGGGATTGGGTGTGGACTGCGTTTACAGGTATTGGGTGTAGGGACTGCGTGGTGCAGGATTGGGGTGAGAGACTGCGTGCGTGAGGGAGTGGGAGTGTTAGAGACTGCATGTGCAGCGGATTGGGGCTCGTGGACTGAGAGTGCAGGAGATTGCGTGTGAGGGATCGGTGAGGTGTGTGAGACGTGCAGGGATTGGGTGTGAGACTGCGTTGCAGGGATTGGGTGTGAGGACTGTGCAGGAATTGGGTGTGAGCTGACTAGTGCACAGGGATTGGGTGTGAGATGCGCGTGCAGGGATTGGGTGTGAGACTGCGCGGCAGGTGAATGGGTTGAGGACGCGTGTGCAGGGATTGGGTGTGAGGATGTGGGGAGTAGGTGGGTGTGAGACTGCGCGTTGCAGGGATGGGTGGGAGACGCGTGTGAGGATTGGGTTGTGAGACTGTGCAGGGATTGGGGTGTGTGACGGTTGTGTGCAGGGATTGGGCGTGTGAGGACGGCTTGTGCGGGATGGGTGTTGTGAGACTGCGTTGTACAGGTGTGGGGTGAGAGGCGGTGCAGGAGAATTGGGTGTGAGACTGCGCGTGCAGGGATTGGGTTGTGAGGAATGTGCGTGCAGGGATTGGTTGTGAGGACTGAGTGTGCAGGATTGGGTGTGAGACTGTGCAGGGTTGGGTGTGATGATGTGAGACTGCCGTGCAGGGATGGCGGTCGTGAGATGCGCGTGCAGGGATTGGGTGTGAGGGACATGCGCTGTGCAGGGAATGGGTTGAGACTGTGAGGGATTGGGTGTGAGGAATTGTGCAGGGATTGGGGTGTGAGATGTGCAGGGATTGGGGTGAGACTGTGCGCGCAGGGATTGGGGTGAGACTAAGTCCCCCCCTCATTTCAGGGCCACTCACGTCCCAGTGGGAGAAGACCAAGTGCAGCACCTGGAACTGACCCAGGACGCGGCTCGTAACTTCAACAGCAGATACGGCCATTTCTCCTCCCACGCGTTCCTGAGCGCAGGATCACGGCGGGTGAGTATGACCCAGGGACCCGCGGGGTGAGTATGACCCAGGGACCCCGCGGGGTGAGTATGACCCAGGGACCCCGCGGGGTGAGTATGACCCAGGGACCCCGCGGGGTGAGTATGACCCAGGACCCTGAGGGTGAGTATGACCAGGGACCACTGGGTGTGAGTATAGGCCACGGCGATAGAAAGGACCTCGCGGGGGGCAGTCCCGCCCCACGGGACACCAGCGCCACAACCCAGGGACCCCAGCGGGGGGGGGGGTGGATGAGTATGAACCAGGGCACACCGCGGGCGTGAGTATGGACCCAGGGACCCCGGTGGTGGTGAGTAATCCCGTCTCCCGAGACACTAGCGCACAAAATAATGGCTGAGGAAACTAAAATAAGTTGGAGAACGGAAATATCAGCGTATTTATTTTATATCTCCTTTATAAATAATTTACGCTCATTGTTACAGGAAGAAGAAGCAAACTGAGCGCTGACGGGTGCGGGCGCCCCGCGCACACAAGCAAGAAATGCAGGTCACTTCCTCTTGCTTCCAGGGACTTAGCAAGAGATCCCAGGGTTTTCGCAAGAGATCCAGGGCTTGGCAGAGATCCCAGGGCTTGGCAAGAGATCCCAGACTTGGCAAGAGATCCCCAGGGCTTGGCAAGAACCGCTGAGAATCCCAGGGCTTGGCAAGAGATCCCAGGGGCTGAGGCAAGAGAATAGGCCAGGCTGCAAAGGCCAGAGTCAATCCAGGGCTTGGCAAGAGATCCCAGGGCTTGGCAAGAGATCCCAGAGCTTGGCAAGAGATCCCAGGGCTTGGCAAGAGATCCCAGGGCTTAGCAAGAGATCCCAGGGCTTTGAAAAAGATCCCAGGGATTAGCAAGAAGAATCCCAGGGTTAGCAAGAGGATTCCAGGGATTGGAAAGAGATCCCCAGGGGGTTATGTTCCACTGAAACTTTTTCTAGCTTTGCTGTTTCTGTAGGGAAAATATTCCTGGGGATATGTTGACAGTGAACTTTGGCTAATTAAATGTTTCAGAGGACGGATTCTCGGAAAACAGAAAGTGCTTTATAAGCAGTTTGATGCCAGGTCGCGGTTTCTCGTATCACGACGTCACCGCGGTGGCTTCTGCGAGCTCTTGCTATCGAACCCCTGCTATGCGACCTTCTGAGCAGCTTCGGATCTCGTCTCTAGCCTCCCTCCTTCCGCCCCTCCTCGCGACGGCCTCTGCTCTCTGCGACCCTGCTCTCTCACGTACTTCTCGCACGACCTCGCTCCACCTGCTATGTCTGCACGCTCTTCTCTGGACGGCTCCTGCTCGGAGACGCTCCCTCTGCTCTCTCGACGACCTGCTCCTGCACTCCCTGCTCTCTGCGACGCTCCTCTGCTCTCTGCGACGCTCCTCTGCTCTCTGCGACGTACTCCCTGATCTACTGCGACGCGCCTCTGTTCTCTGCGACGCTCTCCTCTGCTTTTGCGTACTCTGCTCGAATCCCTCTGCGACGCTTCTGCCTCTCGCTCCTCTGCTCTCTGCCACGCTCCCTGCTCTCTCGCTACTCTCGCCACGCTCCTTACTTCCGGTCTACCTGCTTCTGCCACGCTCCTCTGCTCTCTATGCCCATCCTCTGCGCCTCCTCTGTCTTGGCCACGCTCCTCTGCTCTCTGCCACGCTCCTCTGCTCTCTGCCACGCTCCTCCCCTGCTCTCTGCCACGCTCCTCTGCTCTCTGCCACATCTCTCCTCTGCTTCTGCCCGCATCCTTGCTCTCTGCACGCTACTCCTGCTCCTGCCACGCTTCCTCACGCTCTCTGCCACGCTCCTGCTCTCTGCCCTCTCTCCACGCTGCGCTCCTCCTGCTCTCTGCCACGCTCCTCCCCTGCTCTCTGCCACGCTCCTCCCCTGCTCTCTGCCACGCTCCTCCCCTGCTCTCTGCCACGCTCCTCCCTGCTGCCACGCTCCCCCTAAGGCTCCTTCACGCTGCTCTCGCCAGCTCTCTCACTGCCTCTACTCTGCCACGTCCTCCCTGCTCTTGCCACGCTCCCTGCGCTCTGCCAGCTCTCTGTCCTCCACAGTCTCCTTCTCTGCAGCCTCTCTCTCTTGCGACGCACCTCTGCTCTCTGCGACGCTCCTCTGCTCGCTCCTCTGTCTCTGCTCGCTCCTCTGTCTCTGCTCGCTCCTCTGTCTCTGCTCGCTCCTCTGCTCGCTCCTCTGTCTCTGCTCGCTCCTCTGTCTCTGCTCGCTCCTCTGTCTCTGCTCGCTCCTCTGTCTCTGCTCGCTCCTCTGCTCTCTGCTCGCTCCTCTGCTCGCTCCTCTGTCTCTGCTCGCTCCTCTGCTAGCTACTCTGTCTCTGCTCGCTCCTCTGCTCTCTGCCTGCACCTCTGCTCGCTCCTCTGTCTCTGCTCGCTCCTCTGTCTCTGCTCGTCTAGTCTTCTGTCTCGCTCTTGTCTATCGCTCGCTCCTCTGCTCTTGCTCGCTCCTCTGCTCTCTGCTCGCTCCTCTGCTCTCTGTTCGCTCCTCTGCTCTCTGTTCGCTCCTCTGCTCTCTGCTCGCTCCTCTTGCTATGCCTACTTCTGCTCTCTCTGATCCTTCTCTTGCCACGCTCTCCCTCCTCCGTCCTCTGCTCTCTGCCACGCTCCTCTGCTCTCTGCACCGCCTCTGTCTCGCCCGCTGCTCCCTGGCTGCCACGCTCCTCCCTGCTCTTGCCAACGCTCCTCCCTGCTCTGCCCACGCTCCTCCCTGCTCTGCCACGTTTTTTTTCCTCTGATCTTGCCCGCTCTCCCTGTCTCTTGCCACGCTCCTTCTCTGCTCTCTGCGACGCACTCTGCTCTCTGCAGACGCTCCTCTGCTCGCTCTCTCTTCTGTCTTCGTCTCGCTCCTATGCTCTATGCTCGCTCCTCTTCTTGCTCGCCCGCTCTGTCGATATGCTGCTCCTCTGCCGTGCTTGTTCTCGCGTCCTCTGCTCTCTGCGATGCTCCTCTGCTCTCTGCGACGCGCCTCTGCTCTCTGCGACGCACCTCTGCTCTCGGCGACGCTCCTCTGCTCGCTCCTCTGTCTCTGCTCGCTCCTTGACTCACTGTCGCTTTCCTGCTCTCTGTTCGCTCCCTGCTCTTGCTCGCTCCTCTGCCGCTTATCTGTCACTGCTCGCTACCTCTGCTCTTGATCGCTCCTCTGCTCTCTGTTCACATCACCATCCCCTGTCTCTGCCCTCCTATGCTCGCCGATACTCTGCTCTCTGCGACGTCACTTGCTCTCTGCGACGGCTCTGCCTCTGCGAAGCCCCTGCTCTGCGATCCACTGCTCTCTGCCTCTGCCACTGCTCCTCTGCACTCCCCCTACTCCTCTCTGTCTCGAACGTTCCTCTGCTCTCTGCCACGATCACCCCATGCTCTGCCACGCTCCTGCTCTTCTGCACAGCTCCTCCCCCGCTTTCTGCCAGAGGTTCGTACTTACTGCTCGCTCCTTGTCTTGCTCGATCACTATGTCTCTGCTCGCTCCTCTGTCTGCTGCTCGACTCCTCTGCTATACTCGCTCTTCTGCTATGCTGCTCCGCTCTGCTCTCTGCGATGCTCCTTCTGCTCTTTGCGATGGAATCCTGCTCTCTGCAGACGCGCATTGCATCTCGCGACGCACCTCTGCTCTCGGCGGAGTCCTCTGCTCGACTCTGTCTCTGCTCACTGCTCGGTCTTGCTCTGCTCTCGCTCTCTGCTCGCATCGCTCTCTGCGCTCCTGTCTGCGGACTCGCTCCTATCTGCTAGCTACTCTGTCTCTGCTCGCTCCTCTGCTCTCTGCCTGCACCTCTGCTCGCTCCTCTGTCTCTGCTCGCTCCTCTGTCTCTGCTCGCTCCTCTGTCTCTGCTCGCTCCTCTGCTCTTTGCTCGCTCCTCTGCTCTCTGCTCGCTCCTCTGCTCTCTGTTCGCTCCTCTGCTCTCTGTTCGCTCCTCTGCTCTCTGCTCGCTCCTCTGCTCGCTCCTCTGCTCGCTCCTCTGCTCGCTCCTCTGCTCTCTGCTCGCTCCTCTGCTCTCTGCTCGCTCCTCTGCTCTCTGCTCGCTCCTGTGCTCGCTCCTCTGCTCGCTCCTCTGCTCTCTGTGATGCTACTCTGCTCGCTCCCTTGACTTTCCCCTATCTCTGCTCACTCTATATATTCTACATTTAGCCACAAGCTCGCGCCTGCTAAAACATACAAGCACAGCATACTCAGGAGAGATACTAGAGCATAAAGAAATCTATCACTTGGCAGCCTCTGTCTTAATAAGTGTAAATGACAGCGGCCATTTTAACCTCCCAGAGAGGCAAATTTTCAGCAACCGATTCCTCCATAACTCTGCTACAGAATGTAAGGCGTGCGGTACTGCTAAAAGCCGCAGCGGAAAGACTTTGCAATAGCGAAAAGAAAGGCGCTAGTTATGTTTCATGTTGTTCAGATTCGCTGCTTTCAATAATGGAGCAGTAATGGGAGACGGCTCAGAGCATGTTGTATTGCTGAGCGCTTTCAGTGTGTTCCAGTTTCTCAGAAGGCGCTTCCGTAATCTGTGAGCGCCCGGCCGGTGGTTTGGGCCTAGGCGTGACGGCGGGACTTACGCTTTCTTTGTGTTGCTCCTTCAGGCAGCTCCAAGAAGATCCGGTCCCTTCGAGACCCATCGGTCAAGATGTCCAAATCCGACCCGCAGAAGCTCGCCACCGTGCGCCTGACCGACAGCCCGGAGGAGATTGTCATGAAGTTCCGCAAGGCCGTGACGGACTTCACCTCCGAGGTGACCTACGACCCCCAGGGACGCCCGGGCGTCTCCAACCTGGTGGGCATCCACTCTGCCCTGACGGGGCTGGCGCCGGAGGACATCGTGCGGCAGAGCCGCGGGTTGGAGACGGCGCAGTACAAGCTGGCGGTGGCGGAGGTGGTGGTAGAGAAGCTGACCCCCGTCCGGGAGGAGATCCAGCGACTGCGAGGAGATGCGGGGTACCTGAGGGGGGTGTTGGACCGCGGGGCGGTCAAAGCCAGGGAGCTGGCGGCGCCGGTGTACGATGACGTCTGCAGGCTGGTGGGGCTGAGATGAGGTCCTCACTGGGCTACAGCTGGGGTCGGTACTGTGCCTCGCCAATGCAAGGGGAGCCAGCGCAAGAGCCCACCAAGATGGAACTTGAATGGGTTACCGACTCTATACTTCCTTAAAACAAGGGGAACAATTGACCCGTGGGTCATCTTGTCTACCATTTTTAAGTTGTTTTGTAATCAATAATGTCACAAATTTGGACCCGTTCGCCTTTCTATGTGAAGCGCAGAACCGAATCTCGTGGGAATCACAAAGCAGACGAGGGTCCTGGCGCAGACGACGGTCCATCTGGCGCAAACGAGGGTCCTGGCGCTGCGGAGGTGATCGTCGTTCGATCCTCTGGTCCTTCTTCCTGGTTCTGTGACAATGTCACGAAGTGATCACAACTTATTTTTTACATAATGGCCCCTCTTTTTATACAATAAAGGGATCTGCCTTTGCCGGCTGTGGGAACGTCAAAGTATTTAGGAAGAGGCTTTTACATTTTGTTTCACACGCTGGGGCTACATGACAAGATGGGCAGAGGGGTTATACACTACCAAGCGCATCTGTATAAATAGTAGAGATGGAGGCGGATGTCTTTTACTGTAAGCGGCGCTTTATCATAAGACGCCTTCCTGCCGAGTCGCTTGCCTTCCGGCGCTGCAAGCCGTCTTAGGCTGAGTCCCCGCTGATGTTGACTGCGTCATGCTTGAGTGGTGAGTCACACCTCTACCAGAGCAAGGGCTCGCTTGTCCTCACTAATTTTAGAGCGGGGTGTGTGGCTATGAAGGGAGGAGGCGTGTGTGTGTGTGTGTGTGTGTAAAAAACTTTGTAACACCGGAGCTTGTTCTTTCACCTCTCTCCGCTCGGCCCCCCACTTTCACCTCTCTTGCTCGGGCCCCCCGCTTTCACCTCTCTCCGCTCCGCCCACCCCCCTGCTTTACACCTCTCCGTCGCCCCTCCCCCCGCTTCACTCTCTTCTGCTCGCCCCGCCCGCTTTCACCTCCCTCTGATCGGGCCCCCCTCGCTTTCACCTCTCCGCTCGGCCCCCCCGCTTTCACTACCTCCCTGATAGGGGCCCCCGCTTTCATCTCTTCCGCTACGAGCCCCAGCTTTCACTCTATCCGCTCGCCCACCCCCCCCTTTTCACCTCTCTCTGCCCCCCCCCCCGCTTTCAACCTCTCTCGCTCAGGAACTATAACTCGCCTCCTATCCCCATTGGTCAGAGCAGGGTCTATCCCCCAGGTGCCCGCGCCCCCTTTTTTTACCGTCGTCAAATGACGCTGCCTATGACGTCACATGACCCCGTTGCCATGGCGACACAACAAGGCCTTCTGGATTCCGGTAAGTAGAGTACAGAGGCCTCGCGTGATCCCCTGGCATGTAATTTAAATGCCTTGGGGAAGAGCGTGGGACCTCTGCCACCGCCCGCTCCCCCCCCAAAAAAAATCCTGCGCACCCCTGCTGTAGGGTACAGAGAGCAGGGGGAGCCAACCCCTGTCCTCAAGGGCCACCAATAAGTTGGGTTTTGAGGATATCCCTGTTTCAGCACAGGTGGCTCAGTCTTTGACTGTGCCACTGATTGAAACCACCTTTGCTGAAGCAGGGATACCCTCACCCTGACCTGTTTGTTACCCTTGAGGAATTTGACTGAGCCACTGTCACTGGAGACCAGGTATTTACACCTTTATACCGGGATCGTATCACTGAGCAAAACCAAGAAGTAAAACAAATTGTCATTTATTCCTTAGAAACAGACGTACACACCGTGAGTTACAATATACAGGAGGAAACACACTTACTGGGGGTCTGGGAAACAGACGTACATACCGTGAGTTACAAAATACAGGAGGAAACGCACTTACTGGGGGTCTGGGAAACAGACGTACACACCGTGAGTTACAATATACAGGAGGAAACGTACTTACTGGGGGTCTGGGAAACAGACGTACACACCGTGAGTTACAATATACAGGAGGAATCGCACTTACTGGGGATCTGGGAAACAGACGTACACACCGTGAGTTACAATATACAGGAGGAAACGCACTTACTGGGGGTCTGGGAAACAGACATACACACCGTGAGTTACAATATACAGGAGGAAACGCACTTACTGGGGGTTTGGGAAACAGACGTACACACCGTGAGTTACAATATACAGGAGGACACGCACTTACTGGGGGTCTGGGAAACAGACGTACATACCGTGAGTTACAAAATACAGGAGGAAACGCACTTACTGGGGTTCTGGGAAACAGACGTACGCACCGTGAGTTACAATATACAGGAGGACACGCATTTACTGGGGGTCTGGGAAACAGACGTACACACAGTGAGTTACAATATACAGGAGGAATCGCACTTACTGGGGGTCAGGGAAACAGACGTACACACCGTGAGTTACAATATACAGGTGGAAACACACTTACAGTTTATCTGGGAAACAGACGTACATACCGTGAGTTACAATATACAGGAGGACACACACTTACTGGGGGTCTGGGAAACAGACGTACATACCGTGAGTTACAATATACAGGAGGACACGCACTTATTCGGGGTCTGGGAAACAGACGTACACACCGTGAGTTACAATATACAGGAGGAAACGCACTTACTGGGGGTCTGGGAAACAGACGTACACACAACGTGAGTTACAATATACAGGAGGAAACGCACTTACTGGGGGTCTGGGAAACAGACGTACACACCGTGAGTTACAATATACAGGAGGACGCGCACTTACTGGGGATCTGGGAAACAGACGTACACACCGTGAGTTACAATAAACAGGTGGAAACACACTTACTGGGGATCTGGGAAACAGACGTACATACCGTGAGTTACAATATACAGGAGGACACGCACTTACTGGTAATCTGGGAAACAGACATACACACCGTGAGTTACAATATACAGGAGGAAACGCACTTACTGGGGATCTGGGAAACAGACGTCCACACCGTGAGTTACAATATACAGGAGGAAACGCACTTAATGTAATCTGGGAAACAGACGTACACACCGTGAGTTACAATATACAGGAGGAAATGCACTTACTGGGGATCTGGGAAACAGACGTACACACCGTGAGTTACAATATACAGGAGGAAACACACTTACTGGGGATCTGGGAAACAGACGTACACACCGTGAGTTACAATATACAGGAGGAAACGCACTTACTGGGGGTCTGGGAAACAGACGTACACACCGTGAGTTACAATATACAGGAGGACACGCACTTACTGGGGGTCTGGGAAACAGACGTACACACCGTGAGTTACAATATACAGGAGGACACGCACTTACTGGGGGTCTGGGAAACCGACGTACACACTGTGAGTTACAATATACAGGAGGAAACGCACTTACTGGGGGTCTGGGAAACCGACGTACACACCGTGAGTTACAATATACAGGTGGACACGCACTTACTGGGGGTCTGGGAAACAGACGTACATACCGTGAGTTACAATATACAGGAGGAAACGCACTTACTGGGGGTCTGGGAAACAGACGTATACACCGTGAGTTACAATATACAGGAGGACGCGCACTTACTGGGGGTCTGGGAAACAGACGTACACACCGTGAGTTACAATATACAGGTGGACACGCACTTACTGGGGGTCTGGGAAACCGACGTACACACCGTGAGTTACAATATACAGGAGGAAACGCACTTACTAGTTCCATTCACAAATACTACATCCCATCAGAGCGTGGGCATAGTTTCTACCCTACAGCCTATCAGAGACTTGCCCGGGACCCTGAAGCCAGGTGGCACCGATTTCATTCTGGGCTAGTGCATGCGCAACTTGGCACCCTTCTGTTGCACTTAGTATGCAGAGAGAGCCCACCCGCTGTGCCAGGCTCCTCAGATTCTGGTGAAGGGCAAATGTGTCTCCCATAGCTTCTACTATTCATAGGCCAAGACGTGGGGTGCTTGGTTTAACTCCGTACTTTTTCCGCGCCCCCCTGACACCTTTTTGGCGACCCCACCTCTGAGACTTTTCATGCCGGACCGCAAGCAGACCATAGTCACAGCTGTGGTCACCACCTGTCTCCTCTCCACGGAACCATGGACTTGAAATTCCCCAACTCATATACAGGGTCGATAAAAAAACTATATAACCTTTATACAGCATGTTATAAAAATCTGCACACCACTACATGTTGGTCCTAAGTCACCTCTTTTCTTAACGTTTGACTTAAAAGACCCTCACACACAGTTTCAGCACACTCCTCCTAGCCTTCCGAGATGAGAAATGTGTAAAACGTTGAACCCAAATAATGCTCTAGTGTTCACATCTCAATTTAAAATTGCTAAACACTAGGAACTTGGCAAAACAATCATCAGCCTTGCAACCTTATCGAGTGTTGAATAACACCCAGAACCTCTATAACCGTAGGTTTGGTGATTTGGGGGCAATCTACAGATGGGACACCCTTAACACTAGGGACCCTGACATAATCCGTGATCAACATTACCCCATCCCCCCATTAACCTCTCTGGTCTGGTGCTAAGGCAGGAGACCGTAGGCGGTGATGGGGGGTTGAGCAACCCAAACCGATGCCAGAGAGGGAATTTTTTCCAGAGAGTCTTTGGCTAACGTGTCGCCCGGGAACAGATCAGATACATTTTTGTGGTGTGCCACGACACTCGGACCATGACTACTTAGACCATTCTGACAACACTTTTACCGCAAAACCCCCCTGACACTCAGCCTGAGAAATCTCCCCTGTTAGGCACTCCTGGAAAGGGCAAACACACAAATACTTTATTGCAATACAATTACACACATTGCACGTAGCTACATGGGTTCAAGAGCTGACACTCTAAGTACCCAATAGGCCAGAGTAACCAGCTAGGCATATACCTTTATATTTGGCCTGGTTCCCACCCCTCACCTACACAAACATACATGATGGTGTGCATGCCCGGTGCTGAGGCTAATGGTCAGAGCCTTCTAGCTCAGCCTTAAACCCTAGCTCAGGGTTCCTAAACCATGTTCCCATTTCATTTTGAGCTCCATAGGGTATTATTGCCCCGAAAACCGAAATGGCCATCTAAAGGCAGAAAATATACCTCCCTCCATTCAGATGGCCAAGTTTTATTCATCAAAGCCGGAAGGGCCACGATACCAGCCGCCCTCATGGACAAAATACGTACCTCTTTCCCCAATTAGTTGGGCTGGCCCCCATCCTCCCCCCTGCTCCCGCTCTTGGCACACCTTACTCTATTTCTGCTTGTCCCGGCTAGCAAGCTCTCCTTTTTCAACCGCAACCATCTTGAGCAGTTACCTGACCTCACCGTCTCTGGGTAAAGTCCTTGCAATTACCTATCCCTAGATATAAGCTATCCCTATTCTAACTAGCAAATTACCGGCTGTACCATCGCTTAGCTCCCTTTATCCTCTCCATGGTTGTTCCCGACCCACTGTGTTTTCCTCCCCAGTATCTTTGTTCCGTTTCTTATTTGTTATTGGTTGTTGCTCATAAACACCTCAGCAAATAAGATTCCGCTTGGACCTTGGTATTGGGATTGAGTTACGCTCGCCTGGTCTCACTCCACAATTGCCTCAGTGAGCTTGGACACGAAACAGCACAGCCCCATTCTCTTTGATGAGAATTTCCCCGTGTGTTTAAAGTAGCGGCTTCGTCCTCTGTAAAGAGAAAAGGGGCGGACCATCTTTTTTCTGGCAAAGACCTTCAAGAATGCCGTAAAGTTAAAAAAGACCAGCGGGACAGATATATTATAGTCCAGGGAAGATGCAGAATTCAGAGGGATTATTACACTAGAACAGAGGTGGCACTTTTTCACAATGTAGCCGACAACGGTGTGGTGAATGAGAGTGAGCATGCGCCACCGTGCTTTTCCATTACTTGCGATCACTACATTTTAGTTCCCATAAAAAATAACATTCAAGGTCGGGTCTCGACTCCAACTGAAGGCAGAGGGGGTTATTGGGTGGCTGTGCGTCGTCATGACATATTCAGAAAGCGGAAACCAGCACAACGCCATCATGAAAAGTTTATTTTCTGTGGGAGCTGCAAACTCCAATTCGTTGAACTTTCATGGCCAATTCGCCACTTGTGGCGAGTTGGCGACAGGGTTGCCCACTCGGCACTAGATTGGTGTCTGTGTCCCAATGAGGCTTTAAAAAAAAAAAAAAAGGGATGTATCTTTTGTATCATCCCTTTTTTTTTTTTTTTTTAAACGTTTTTGGGGGGCATTAGACAAATCTTAACAGTGCAGGGTCATCCTGGCCAGGGATTTTAACAACGGTCCTAGATGTGGACATGAACTTGTTACCAAATATAGGGACCGCGCTCAGCCCCTAGAGGAACCCCTGCTGTATTCCAGAGCCTTTAGGGGACTCCTGGAGGATCGCGCCTTTGGTCAGAGAGGGCAAAGATCAATAATATTAACGTGGTCCGACCACGCAGTGGTGGAGATAGGGTTCAGGAGTTTGTGCTCCCACAAAGCATAGCCAAAGATGCTACAACGCTCCTTATTACAGGGCCAAGAATGCTGTCCGACTGGGAAGAACTAAAAGACTTCTTGCATAAACACAACCCCTGGGGCCTCTCCGCCTCCTTTCTATACCCTTCTTGGGTGGCACATCCATGGGGGGGGCTGCATGATTAGAATTGCAACCCTCGGAAAAGATTAAGGAATTAAAAGAACTTTCCTATCGAAAACAACTCTCTTAACTAAACAGCCCACACGCTCTCCCCCACCGCTCCTACCAGTAGGTCTCCAGGTCAGGGGTAAGCTAAATATATGTCGAGTGATGGCAACTCAAAGAGGCCGTGATGAAAATTACATACTTAGAAAAGGGTATAAATCAGATAATATATTGGCTAAAAGTCCTAACTACAAATTCAAGGCTAGATCCATATTGCGTCAATTAGGCACATACCGGGGTATCATGTCGAGCACCAAAATGATCCTGAAAAACATTATATTGAACTATATGATGGTTTGGAAAGCCTGGGTGAAGGGTGGACTTTGGATCCTGTTGGGAGCCTGCAGACTACCCAAACTTAACAAGCAGCCCAGACTGAATTTGATGGGAGGTCACATGATGAGGAAGTAGGGATGTGATTAAAAAACCCTGAAATCCCAAGGCCCCTGGGTATGCAGGATCTCCAACCATGGATGCCTTCTGACTTCCCCTGCCGTCTACCAACATGAACCGACTGCCCGAGGCAGGAAGTCCACCCTCTTCCTGAGCCGATTGCTCTCACTGCCTTGTCCCCTTATACGGCTTCCATTCCCCTCTCTCCTTGCCTGTGCAGGTTCTCCATGCCTATTCTCCAGCTGGAACTCTTATCTTGCCTGCCATAGACCCCTGCCTGCCGCTGGACTACCTTAGTCTCAACCATTCTGCCTCACTCCTTCCTTAATCCCGGAACAGTGTCCTCGACCACCCTGTCTCTCTCCACCCAGATCACAGAATTTGACCTCGTCCATCCTGCCTCACTCCGCCCTAACCCCGAACAGTGACCACGACCATCTTGCCTCTCTCCTAGCCCTGACCACCATGACACAGTGACCGTGACCATCCTGCCTCTCTCCTGCCCTGACACCCAGAATAGTGACTTCAACCATCTTGTCTCTCTCCTGCCCTGACCCCAAATAGTGACCATAACCACTTGCCTCTCTCCTGCCCTGATCCAGTCCGAACGTGACCTCGACATCCTGTCTTCTCCAGTCCCTGACCCTGGAACTGTGACCTCGCCATCCTGATTCCTTCCCTGCCCTGACCCTGGAACAGTGACCACGACCATCCTGCCTCTCTCCCAGCCCTAACCCCGGAACAGTGACCACGTCCATCCGGCCTCTCTCCTGCCCCGCCGACCCGGAACAGTGACCACTCCCTCTCCATCCTGCCTCTCTCCTTGCCCTGACCCCAGAACCAAGACCCCACTACTTATATTGCTTCAGTATTCAGATCCCAGGTACGGGTCAGTCTACTCTCCCACCCTCTGCCCAGCGGTTCAGTCTCCTGGACAGCACATAGCAACATACAGGATTAATACCAGGTCCAGATGGATATTACAAATATAAGATAAGAATTTTTCTCTCTACCCTGATCCCACACATCACACTCACACGTTTCTGCAATTACATCATGAAAGGCATAAGACTCGTCCCAGCGCTTCTTTTCGCAATCCTAAAGACCTTCGGCATACCAGCCAAATGTCTCTCAATGGTTATGATGGTGTGAGGGTAACCAGTGCTCACTAAATAAAGGTCAAGCCCACTCTTGGTTGCCCCTGATCCATGTTTTGGGGTCATAGATTGTCAGCTCTTGGACCTGACTGTTGTATATGTACGGCTGTGCTGTATGTAAAATATGCACATAAGAATTTTATGTTTTTTAAGCCTTTGCCAGGGGGCGCCAGCGAGCAGAGATTCTGGGGGATGGGTGGCTTTGTGAGGGGGGTGCCAGCAGCAGAGATATGCTGGGCTGTGAGGTTTCCGGTTGGGTTTTGCTGAGTAAAGGACTTTACAGATTGTGGCTATGTAGCGGGGTTCCGAGTTACTGGATACCCCAAAAGTGTATCCGAATCAGGTAAGATTCTTGGATAATTGAAGCCAATGCTCCGGCCAAAATCCTACCCTGAAAACTTTCTTGGGCAGCTCACCGCCAGGAGACCTGCTTCAGCACAGACCAATGGGATATAGGGGAGCCCCTGCTCACAGCCACAATAGGATATGTTGTGAACGTGCTTTGGGTGTATACAGTAGTAGATAGGTGAGAAGAGAGAACCCAGTTTAGCACTCAGGTTCACGCTCTGAAGATAAGTGAATGGTTTAAACATAATCTTTATTATAACAATTATATTAAAAAAAATGGTTGATAGAACGACGTACTGAAGTGGTGATTCCTAATAAATAGCCTAGCCGTGTTGGCTCCGGATCAAGCTTATAATGTACCAGAAGTTTTAATAAACGACTGGTATCATGTTGACACAGAATTCCTGATGTGGACCTGTGTGGAGAGTGAGTACTCCATCCAGGTGTGTCCGTTTATGTAACTGAGTCTACAAGTCATAAGTTGGTATCTCAATCCTAATATGTGATAGTAGATGTGACTTATAGCAGCTACCACACAAGAGCAATATATTAATGTACATCAGTTGTAATTTATTCATACAGTTATGCTCCCCTGTGTGTCTGTATATCCACATTAGCGTCAGAATACCCGCCAGATGACCCACTGAGAATGATATCCAGGGGTGTAATGACCTATAAACCTGCGTAGTCCCAGTCATAGTAGTAGCTGACTAAGTATCCTGGGGGTACATGGGTTCCAATAGCAGAGAGCTGAATGGTAAACCTCCTTGCTGCTTGTAAAGTGACAAGCACAGCAAGGCAGCAGGCTCATTCCAACACGTGCACGCGCAGACATTTACTGCCTCCGGCATGATAAAAAAACCAACACCCCAGCGAAGTTGATGCGGCAGTCTTCTCGTGCAGATCTATATAGGATATAAGTGGCCCCGATGGTCACAATCATCCTCTTTTATCACTGTTTTCAGGACAGGGATGTCCGATACTATTTGCCCTGAGAAACCTCACTTGTAGCCAACAGTAGCTGCCTGCTGTGGCTTGTCACTTTACAAGCAGCCAAGGAGTTTACCATTCAGTCCTCTGCTATTATCCTCAACACCCTCTGATATAAGTAATGGTACTGAATCTGCTCTCCCAAAAGGGTCCTCCTGTATTGGAACCCCATCTACGACCCCCCAGGATACTAGTCAGCTACTTACCTATGACTAGGACTACGCAGTTATATAGGTCATTACAACAACCCCCTGGATATCATTCTCAGTGGGTCACCTGGGGTCATTCTGACACTAATGTGGATATACATACCTACACGGGGAGCATAACTGTATGAATAAATTACAACTGATGTACATAAATATATTGTGCTCTTTATGTATGTTAGCTGCTATAAGTCACATCTACTATCCCTATTAGGATTGAGATACCAACTTTAATGACTTGTAGCTCAGTACATAACCGTACACACCTGGTAGTACTCACTCTCCCACACAGTCCACATCAGGAATGTCTGTGTCAACATGATACGCAGCCGTTTATTAAAACTTCTGGTACATTTATCAAGCTTGATCCGAGCCAACACGGCTATTTTATTCAGGATCTACCTACCTTCATTACGTCGTTCTAATCAACCCTTTTTTAATATATATTGTTATTAATAAAGATTATGTTTTAACCATTCACTTCTTCAGATCGTGAACCTGATGCTAACTGGGTTCTCTCTCTCTCACCTATCTACTTCACACAGACCAGAAAGGTAAAAGGGCATAGTGGGATGAAAGGTATCCCCAGAACAGTACAGGGGTCCCTAGTCTAGAGGGGTGGTGCCCAGATCATGCCCAAGTCACCCGAATCTGGATAGGGGTTCAGGGATTCTCCAGCTGTAGGATAAAGCTGCTCAAGGTTTATTTTGTATAAAAATGTACGTCCAGATTTTCAGTGTGGCCGGATGTGGCCAGTGAGAATAGCAAGTAGTGAATTCTTTTCTATCCCTGACACCCAAATGATAGGACTTAGCATTTAGCAGACACATTATCCAATATATTTTATTAAAGACTGCAGTTTCATCAATATCCTGCATGTGTGGTTTTTTTTAAATAAATCAGTCTGTAGTAAGAAAAAATACTTTTAGCATTTTTCGTTTTAAAAACATTAACTTTGAAGACCAATTTTCTTTGTATTCTATTTTAACAGCTATTTGCATCAGAGGCACTGCCCCTTCATATGTCCTGTCAAGCCCCTGCACACACCCCCCTTTGTCAGCCCCCCTGCCCCTCCCCTCTAGCACATGTCAGTGTCAGGAGTGGCTCATGACTATTCGAGCTTCCACTGACTGACAGAAGCAGATGAAAACATATGCCATATCTAAAGATGTCGCCAAATTCGGCGATCAATACTGGATAACGAATGTCTGGCAGCTTTCAGTTCTTTAGGTAATTAGATATTGCCCACTGAAACTATTGAATAAAAAAAAAAAACATGAAACTGCAGCTTTAAACGGATATGTTTAAAATGTGTAATGCTTGGGCGCTGTATATGAGCTGGGGATTTTCTAAGTCCGTGGTTCCGAGAGCCCTGGCTACCTCAGTTGGTTGCCACTAAGTCTGCTCGGTCCCACTTGAAAGCCACAAGATGACCAAGATTGTTAGTGTGGGCAGAATACCAGAGTTATCCTTGAGTACCCCGTCCTGGCACTGAATTAACCTGCCTTTAGTGCCGCAACTCGCGTCAAAACCAATGCATTGCCGTCGTCGTGTGTGCTTAAGTAAGCTCGGCGTGATGGAGCGTCGGCTTGGCCGCGCTCACTGAATTCATCTTAATTCATCTCCTCAGCAACCGCAGCCTGACAACTCGCTGTCGCCGCACTATAAGCACAGACAAAGGGATATCAGGCGACCATTGCCCGACCCCAACACTGAGGAGCCTGGCCCAGCGGGGGATCAGTATGCTAAGTGGCAGAGGTGCCAGTTTGACGGCATGCCCCTTGCAGAATTGAAATCCATTGCCCTCCCAGCTTCAGGCAACCGGCAAATCGCTGATAGGCTGGTGGCAAAAGTCCCACGCTCTGATTGGTGGAGGTATTCTGTGATGGGACTGAAATCCTAAAAGAACCCAGCAGCCAATTAGCGCAGACATTCTCAAGCGCAAGACAGCAGCGGCAGTTTGAACCGACCAAAAGATGCTCTGTCGAGAATAGACATGAGTCGGCTTCAGGAATCTCAAGGCGAGACTTTTCCAAGTCCCACTTTTCCGGGCCAAGCTCTGAAAAGAAACGTAGCATCGCGTTGGAAGTAAAGGCCGAATAAGAGTGCCAGGACGTTGTACTCTCGCTCCCGGTCATGGGATTTCAGTACCCCTCCAAAGGGAACGTAGCGTTGGCGCAGGACTGCGTGCCGAGATCAGTTCCAGGACTTTTCGGGCTCAGTCCCAGTCATCTAAGGACTTTGTAAGACTTTGTTTTCTGTGCTATTGCACTAGGAAAGGTTCGTTCTGCAGGCCCAGACCCCCCGTAAGTGCGTTTCCTCCTCTGTATATTGTAACTCACGGTGTGTATCTGTTTTCCCAGACCCCCATTAAGTGCGTTTCCTCCTGTATATTGTAACTCACGTGTGTACGTCTGTTTCCCAGACTCCCAGTAGTGCGTGTTCCTGTATATTGTAACTCACGGGTGGTACGTCTGTTTCCCAGATCCCCAGTAAGTGCGTTCCTCCTGTATATTGTAACTCACGGTGCGTACGTCTGTTTCCCAGATCCCCAGTAAGTGCGTTTCCTCCTTTATTTGTACTACACTCACGGTGTGGACGTCTGTTTCCCAGATCCCCAGTAAGTGCGTTTCCTCCTGTATATTGTAACTCACGGTGTGTATGTCTGTTTCCCAGATACCAGTAAGTGCGTGTCCCTCCTGTATATTGTAACTCACGGTATGTACGTCTGTTTCCCAGATCCCCAGTAAGTGTGTTTCCACCTGTATATTGTAACTCACGGTGTGTACGTCTGTTTCCCAGACCCCCAGTAAGTGCGTTTCCTCCTGTATATTGCAACTCACGGTGTGTACGTCTGTTTCCCAGATCCCCAGTAAGTGCGCGTCCTCCTGTATATTGTAACTCACGGTGTGTACGTCTGTTTCCCAGATCCCCAGTAAGTGCGTGTCCTCCTGTATATTGTAACTCACGGTAATGTACGTCTGTTTCCCAGATCCCCCAGTAAGTGCGATTCCTCCTGTATATTGTACTCACGGTGCGTACGTCTGTTTCCCAGATCCCCAGTAAGTGCGTTTCCTCCTGTATATTGTAACTTACGGTGTGGACGTCTGTTTCCCAGATCCCCAGTAAGTGCGTTTCCTCCTGTATATTGTAACTCACGGTGTGTATGTCTGTTTCCCAGATTCCAGTAATTGCGTGTCCTCCTGTATATTGTAACTCACGGTATGTACGTCTGTTTCCCAGATCCCCAGAATTGCGTTTCCTCCTGTATATTGTAACTCACGGTGTGTATGTCTGTTCCCCAGTTACCAGTAAGTGCGTGTCCTCCTGTATATTGTAACTCACGGTTGTACGTCTGTTTCCCAGATCCCCAGTAAGTGTGTTTCCCCTGTATATTGTAACTCACGGTGTGTACGTCTGTTTTCCCAGATCCCCATTAAGTGCGGTCCTATGTATTTGTAACTCACGGTGGTACGTCTGTTTCCCCAAACCCCCAGTAAGTGCGTTTCCTCCTGTATATTGTAACTCACGGTGTGTACGTCTGTTTCCCAGACCGCCCCCAGTAAGTGCGTTTCCTCCTGTATATTGTAACTCACGGTGTGTACGTCTGTTTCCCAGACCCCGATAGTGCGTTGTCCTCCTGTTATATTGTAACTCACGGTATGTACGTCTGTTTCCCAGACCCCCAGTAATGTGTGTCCTCCTGTATATTGTAACTCACGGTATGTACGTCTGTTTCCCAGATAAACTGTAAGTTGTTTCCACCTTGTATATTGTAACTCACGGTGTGTACGTCTGTTTCCCTGACCCCCAGTAAGTGCGATGTCCTCCTGTATTTGTAACTCACTGTTGTACGTCTGTTTCCCAGACCCCCATAGTGCGTGTCCTCCTGTATATTGTAACTCACGGTGCGTACGTCTGTTTCCCAGACCCCCATGTAAGTGCGTTTCCTCCTGTATTTATTGTAACTCACGGTATGTACGTCTGTTTCCCAGACCCCCGTAATGCGTGTCCTCCTGTATATTGTAACTCCCGGTGTGTACGTCTGTTTCCCAACCCCCAGTAAGTGCGTTTCCTCCTGTATATTTGTAACTCACGGTGTGTATGTCTGTTTCCCAGACCCCAGTAGTGCGTTTCCTCCTGTATATTGTACTCACGTATGTACGTCTGTTTCCCAGACCCCCAGTAAGTGCGTGTCCTCCTGTATATTGTAACTCACGGTGTGTACGTCTGTTTCCCAGACCCCCATTAATGGCGTTTCCTCCTGTATATTGTAACTCACGGTGTGTACGTCTGTTTCCCAGACCCCCAGTAATGCTGTTTCCTCCTGTATATTGTAACTCACGGTGTGTAACGTCTGTTTCCCAGATCCCCTAAGTGCGTTTCCTCCTGTATATTGTAACTCACGGTGTGTACGTCTGTTTCCCAGACCCCCAGTAAGTCGTTTCCTCCCTGTATATTGTAACTCACGGTGTGTACGTCTGTTTCCCATAGCCCCCGCCGTGAGGTATCTTGCTACAACTGCGGGAAGAAGGGCCACATCTCGTACTATTGTCCGGAGAAGGAGGACCAACCAGAAGAAAAACCTCCCGACAGAAGAAGCACAGCCCGATCGATGGTATGCCGAGCACAGACCGTCGAGCCTGACGTGAACACCCCTCAGGGAACCACGGATTCCCCTGCTGACGCTGGCCCGAGTGATGACGCCTCACCCGGTGAAGCTTGCAGTCAAGTGGGCCCTGCGGCCATCGTGCCCGTGGTAATAGAAGGGATATACGCCTCGGCTCTATTGGACACCGGGTCACAAGTGACCATAATATATCGCAAGTTCTATGACCAGCACCTTCAACACTGCCCTCTGAGGCCGACCGAACATATGAAGGTTAGGGGATTGAGTAATGAAGACTACCCCATCGATGGGATTGCAAGGGTCCAGCTGGACATACTCCAACTGAACACCGGCAAGAAGCACCCTATGCAGGTAGCGGCCATGGTATGCCCGGAGCCCCACGACCATTGCAAGTAACCCATCATCTTGGGAACCAACGCGGACATAGTGCAAGCTATAATCCGAGCTTACTTGAAAGAGACCAACGAGCTGCCACTGGCCGATTCACTCCTAGACCCCATCTTACGAGAGGAGTGCCACTGGGGATAAAAATTGGAGCGTCATGGGGACCTCTACAATCGTCAACGCGGACTGACGACCATTTCACCAGGGGGAGTGAAACGCCTGACCGTCTGGTGCTGTTATCCGGATCGGGAGGAGACCGATTATCTGTTCTCTCTGGAAAGTGACCCTGAGGAAGAGATCCAGAGAGGATATAGGGTAATACCTGAAGTAAGAGAGTGGACGACCCAAATTCCTCTACGAACCCATGTGTATATTCAAAACATCTCTCCATTTCCAATGGACATCGATG
This sequence comes from Ascaphus truei, assembly GCA_036426205.1. Taxonomy (NCBI): domain Eukaryota; kingdom Metazoa; phylum Chordata; class Amphibia; order Anura; family Ascaphidae; genus Ascaphus; species Ascaphus truei. Next base: position 283,830,844 of record CM071569.1, read on the forward strand.
TAGGACAAAGTCTGGGCAGTATATATCCCGTCAGCCCGGTAGAAACAGTGCCTCAGGTGAACGCCGCGAGCCTCAGGACTATGTGTACTACTCCCCTGAGGGAGTCGCAGAAGAGCAACTCCGTCGGAGCCAACGAATCCGGTACCCTCCAACTCGGGTCACCTACGATCAGATGGGGCACCCCATTATGAGGCTCAGCAGTGTTCTCGGAGTAAGATACAGTCTGTGATTGTGATGCTCACCGAGTTATGCAACCTCGTTTAGAGTTATACCTGTGCTAAGTTATATTTTTTACAGCATTTTTATTATATAATTTTTGTACATTGGTGGGAAGTTATGTGGTCCAAGCGAAGGACGTTGGAGTTTTCACCAGGGGGAGGATGTAGCCAGGTCCCCCCTTTAGTGTGGCTTGGACCCCACTCCCCTCCCTTTTGGCAAACGCTGTTTTGAGGAGTGAGGGGGGGCCGGCGCGCGATCAAAATCCCTGGTAGCTAGGGACGCGAGCGTCAGCGAGCCCTGGTAAGCTATGGTGACGCTAGCGGCCGGTTTGCCGGGGACGCGATCGTGGGCCGTCGCTAAGAGCCAGGCGATCGCGTTTCCCAGCCGGCCCGGCGGCTGAAGTGAAGGGCGCCGCCATCTCGGGCTGTTTGCCGCATGAGCGTGGATAGGACACGCGGGAGGCCCCAATATGCTCGCGCTTCGCGAGATTAGCTGCCAGCCCCCAGGGTTCATAGGGCCAGAGACACATGACCCCAGGAGCCAATAGGGCTTGAGGTATGGGCCCTGCCGGAATAAGATACATTTGCGGGTTGTTGCAGCCACGCAGGCAGTCAGGATCCGGACCAGCTAGGGGTAAGAGGTGGATGCAGGGGTCAGTGACCCTCTGCATTAGGCCAGCAGTCCCCAAGGTCCCAGTTAGGTCCTGAGCCACCTAGTAGCTTGTGGAGCTTAGGGACAGGCCCTAGATAGGGACACTGCCCCATTAATTGGTTGCTTAGCCAGGGACACAGTGCTGAATCCGTGCGGCCCTGCGAGGTGGGTTCTGGGCTCAGAACCCCACCAACGACCCTGGGACTAAGGTGATATTATCCGCGCTGGAATTCACCCAACGCGGTGTGGAGGACAACGTCGGATCGGGCGGATCTCCAGTGATATCGCTGTACCCGTGGCTGGAGCCCGGGCAGGTAACCTGCAACTCACGTGCACCAACCAGGCCTATCACCAGACATAGTGGCTGCGCAGTCACACATACACATGCACAGTGGTATTTGACTTTGGGTGTGCGAGACATTTGGGTGGGGGTTACTGGACACGGGGTGGGATCACTCTGTGGGAGGTTAGCGTCCGCCGTGACGCCTAGAGGTGGTAGCGTCCGCCGAGACGCCTAGAGGTGTAGCGTCCGCCGTGGCGCAGAGTGGTTAGCGTCCGCCGTGGCGCATAGTGGTTAACGTCCTGTGAGACGCCATGTGTGGCTCCTCTAGAGAGGAGTCATGGTTATGTTGATGTGTTATGCTATGCAGTAAAGGCAGTCCTGTTTTATATTTGCTCGCTATGTGTGGTTGTTTCCTGTGAGGGTCTCCTCCCACTCCGTTGGGATCCCTCCCAGGTGGAGGCGTTGCACCCAGAGATGTATAACATGCATGTACCGAGAAGATGTTGTAAGTGATCACCCCTAGTATAATTTCCCCAGGTTCCCCGTGGCGGAAGCTCAGCCCTCCTGTGAGCCAACAGGTAATGCACCACACCTGAGTAACCTTGTATGTTCCTACACCTCCACAGTATTATCTGCGAGTGGGTGGGGGAAAACCCGTTACACTTATTTTTTGCCATCTTCCAAATTTTCAAAGTAAATCCAATTACTGTCGGCTCCAACTGTTTTCCGGGCCATGTCCCAGAGCTTGACCATAATAAAGAAGACAGTCCAGGGCATTTTAGCATGCACCCCAGATCCACCAAGGCATATACTCCACTCGGGGAATGTCAGTAAACCATTTGTTTCATATGGGAGGCTATATAATATTGTAGAATATTTGGAACTGCCATACCATCTCCTTCCTTAGCGTCCAACATAATTGACCTAGCTATTCTCGGTTGTTTGTGTTTCCAAACAAACTGCATAATTAGATTCTGAATTTCTTTTATATTTGAGTGCTGGACAGATATCGGTAATGTCTGAAAATAGTACAAAAATCTCGGGAGCATGTTCATCTTAACTGCAGTTATACGCCCTATCCAGGAAATAGAATGAGAATTCAAGGCTTGTAGATTTTTTTTTATTTTGGGGAATAGGTCCAGGTAATTATATTTATATAATAAATTATAATCTCTGGTAAAATAAATTCCTAGATATTTCAAATGGGAATTTTTCCATTTTTAGTCAAAGTGCCATTTAAGCACCTCGACCTCCTTTTCAGTTAACATCAAATATAAAGCTTCCGATTTTCCCATATTTACTTCATACCCAGAGAGCTCACAAAACCCCCGAAGGGTGGACTGCAGATTTGGAAGGGATGTCAATGGGTTAGATACAGTAAGAATAACATTATCTGCAAACAGCGATATTTGGTAGTACACTTATTTTAATCCATTGTATATTTTGGAGGCTCTCATGGTGACCGCGAGAGGCTCGATTGTCAAAGCGAAAAGAAGGGGGAAAGGGGGCACCCCTGCCTAGTCCCATTTTTAATTGTTATTAGGTTCCCCTCCCCACCTGGAATCTTCAGGATGGCTGTTGGCGACAGAGAGAGCACAAACTCCCTGTAAAACAAATCCAGAAAATCCAAATGCCTCTAGTGTTTTATCTAGGAAATCCCACCTTATCCTATCAAACGCTTTCTCCGCTTCTAAGCTCAGCAGCATAGCTTTCAGTTTAGACTTATGTGTTTGGTCAATAACAATAATTTTTCTTGTGTTGTCCATTTGCTCACAAATACCACCTGATCATGGTGAATTAGTTTTGGGAGTATTGGATTCAACCTGTTGGCTAAAATGTTGCAATAGATTTTCAAATCCATGTTAAGCAGTGAGATTGGCCTGTAGCTAACACAACGTAGTGGGTAATTTCCCTCTTTAGGGATCACCACTATATTGGCTTTTGTCATATGTGGAGGGATTTGAGAAAATCATTAAATAGATCCAACAGACAAGGCCCTAAAATTCTTATAACATTTTTATAATACAGATTTGAAAAACCATCTGGGCCCCGTGCCTTCAATGGTTTCAAAGAGCCAACCTAGTGTGACGTCACACTAGAGCGCCGGATACACGCGAGGTACACGCGGTACCGGAGCGGACTACCAGTGACTTAGGCGGCTGTGTGTGTGTGCTGGGCCGAGCACTTTTTTATTGTATTTTAACTCACCTCCTTTTGTGAGTATTTTATCGTGGTTTTGGGCAAGTGCCATTAAAGATTTATTGTGCTGCGCAATCCTCTGTCCTTCTTTTTGTTCCCTAAACGGAGTAAGAGGTACAGGATTCCTGAAGTTGTGTCAGAGTCTTTCTTAGTGAGCTAGCGCATGCATGACTGAATTCGGAGCAAGTAACTGAAGAGAGAGACCCTGATATAGTGAGATTCACGACCTCATTATTTGGCGCCCAACGTGGAAGGGGGGGGAGCGTGACTCCGGCTCACCACGAGAGACTGACCTGTCGCTGATTTTGCTGCCGAGACCGTGACACACCGAACCGAGGACTGATCACCCTCATTGTCAAGGTAAGCTCTTGCATACAAATTGTGTGTTATCTTGCCTATGACAAGTCGGTGGGTTGCTGCCTGGGTGGTATAATCTGTTTAGGTCCTTCACTCACGTTGATGTGATACAACGGTGTGATCTTTAGAGTCGCGCTCTGTTTAGAACTGTTAAAAATATCATACTCTTCAGTTGCTTGCGGTCACCTATAAGTTGCTAAATTGTACGCATGTTTACATATTATATATGCTAGTCAGTGCCGCAAGTGGGAGCCCGAAGTGGAGTGGGATTTTTGTCGACTGACTAGTATATGTATGTGTATTAATGCATTAGTGTTGGGAACTTAGGAGACCGAGTGGATATTAATGGGAAATAGACTGCGGGTTGTCTGACTGATTTTCGGACCAGTAATTGCAAAATCCCTGAATGAGAGTGCAGGCTGTCAGCCCAAGATAAGGGAACAGGACAGGCACTGATGGTCTGAGGGCGGTAACCTGGAAAAGTGGTTCCCTCGAGACGTTGAGATAATACTCTGTCTCCGGTACCGGGTGTCTGGGGTCAGAGACCCAGCGTCTGAGGGCGGTAACCTAACAGTGGTTCCCTCGAGACGGTGACACAGGACCGGCCACGGGATATTAGTGGGACGAACAGAGAATTCAGAGATGTTGCACTTATTTAAGAAAAAACATGTGTTGCCCACAGGGGCACAGACAGCACTAGATTTGGTCCGCACTCGAGAAGGGAAGAAGTATATCAAAAATGCTGCTAGTCTGTATAAACTGGCTGGAGTCCCGCCTACGGGAAGGTTGCAACCAAAAATGTTGAAAGATAGAATCCAGGCATGTAAAGAAATGTTGAAAGATGAAGGATATGAAGAAGTAGTGAAAGTACCCGAAAGTGACAAAACTACACCTTCTACCCCTAAAGTTGATCCTCCCCCGCCATATCCTCTAAATAGTCAGAAAAGTCCTGAGGTGAGATGAAAGAAGAGTTAGTGAGGGTTAGACTTGTGAGTGTTGATTAATGGAGAGAAATAGGTTTGTGTAGCTTGAGAAAGGACAGAATTGCAACAGGATAGCATAAATTTGTAGTGAATGAAGTCAGTGAAACTATGAAAGTTCAAAACAGAGAGATTAAAAAGAACTGAGTGGAGGGAAATAGCATGAGCGTGTGGAGTTATTTGTGTGTTAAGATGTTATATGAACCTCAGCTATATAAAAGCCTGTTGGTTAATTTTTGAAAGGTCATAAAAAATGTAGTTCTTAGGGCTCTGGATAAAGCTCCATGTATTTAAACTTTAAGCAAAAGTTCCAATCCAATAATTATTATTTTTTTAGGAAGAAGTGTGGTGTACCATTATCTTATCTTTTCAGGGTCAATTGGCGAAACGCCCAGAAACAAAATGGCTCTTTGCCCGGAAACAAGTCTTATAGAAATATTTTTTCTTTAGTCAGATGAATATGCAGAGTGTCTTTAAAATGATAAAGCTGACCATGTGCTCAGCACTGTGCAAAGAGATTATATAAAGCAAGACATTAGTGTGAAGTCTTATACAAAATCATTTGTCTATTAACTGAATGTGATGTATGTTATAACTAATTAATCATTTATTTTTTCCAAAGGTGTCCGTAAGCAGTGGTTATTGTAAAAATTGCTGTGTAATCTAGAATGGGTTTGCCAGAAAGGGGTGAATTTGGGAGTCACCTCTCATTTGTGGGTGTGTCGTGTGTATAGGTTTAAATACAGGGGATACATAGTTGCAAAAGCAGTTACATAAGTGAATAAGGTATGCATTATGTAGAAGGCATTTCAATTTTTTAACAGAATAGTTACAGTGGAGTGTTTGGGGTAAAAGCCAGATAGGGATTGGCTAGGAAATTTGTATGGGTAAAATAATGGCTTAATTGGGAGTGAATATTTTTTCCATAACAGTGGATAGTATTGGGAAAAGGGATATTGGCCTGTAGTTTGAGACAGTGTTTTTTGTCCCCATTTTTGAAGATTGGGACAAACTCTGGTAGTTTCCAGGTCTTAGGGATATGGCCTGCAGACAGGATAGAATTAATTATGGAACAAGTGGTTAGCAAGGGATGAGGCCCTAAAGTTTCAGGAACTTAGATTGTATCAAAGTCAGGTTCACATTGGCTACTTAGTTTTAATTTGAGGAACATTAATAGGGAATACCTCTGTCTATATGTGGATGCTAAGACAGGAGTAAACACATTGATACAAGAATTTAGTCCTAGGTATAAATTATCTCCCTATGAGACACATATGGGATGACTTGTGACTATCAACAGTCCAAAGGAAAGAATTAAGGACCATATTATTGGTAATAAAACAATAAGTTGTATGCAACTAATACATTTTTGAGTCTCTCTAGGCAAAGTTGAAAGTGCACCTACTCGAGATGGGGTTAATAGTCACATGTTTCCTGCGCAAGCATGCTTTTCATCCCAGGTGAAAAGGCCTAAAGTAATCACCAATACAGCAATTAAAGCGGCAGAGTCATTTTCCTGGACCCAAAGCACGTAAAGCTCGTTCCAGCTCCACCAAACGTTCCAGCGCCACCAAAGACCAAAGTCACCTAAAGCACAGCCGCATCAAGTTAACGTCTTGCCGAGTCAAAACTCTAACCGTTAACCAACGAGGAAAATAAGACACCAGGCTAAGGCCAGGTTTTATCAGAACATTTCATTTTTTCAGAGACTCAATATTTAGATTCTTTAGAGTGTGTTAAGTTAGAAATTTAAGGTGTATGTAGAATTGAGCCTTGATGGGAGGATTGGTTTCCTGGAAGCGTGGCTTGTGAAAGCTCTTGTATGTGTTTTGGCAGTACTCTTCACTCTCTATGTATGTGTCATGTGCAGCAAAACTTTGATCCAGAAGTGTGTTGCACCTCCACCGAAAGGAGGGGGTCACCCAGGGGCGTGTGTCAGCCACAAGGAAAGGATCATAAGTCAGCCATGTTGACCCATCGCAGACATCGTCTGTTCTGATATTCTGAGTGAATGATGTATACAATGCGTGCAGGGTGAGGATCATGCATTAGCTTCCACAGATACCAAACCCCCTCAATTCTCAGTAATAGAATGTTGTGATGATTCTGAAAATCCAAGAACAGGTTCAGATTAGGCTTATGGCCTTACAAAACAGAATTGCTTTAGACTATGTTTTAGCTTCAAAAGGAGGGGTATGTGTTTGATTAAAGACAATGTTGTGTTTATATTTCAGATCAGTGTAGCAATGTGCAGCATGAACTTGATTAAATACAAGAGATTCAAAAGAGGTTTACAAAGGGAAGTGACAGATTATCACCCTTGGGGTTAGGTGAATGGCTTAAATCACTTGGAGCAATTTTTTTTTTTTTTTGAATATTTTGATGTGTTTGGGAGTGTTACTTGTTGTCATATATGTGGGTGTCACGTGTTGCAAAGGTATGATCCACAGGTGTGCGACCCCCTCCCCCATTCGGATGCCACTCTTACAGATGCCAGAAAACAGCAGTACCGTGAAGAAAGAAGATGCCGACCACAGTTATTCAATTCATCAAAAGACATATTGGCCGCAGCGCCTTACGAGACTATGACAGTGAAGGGCACGCACCCTTGTCCTCTGAGTTATCCCTGGACTATCATCATGAACTTTATTCTCAAAAGCTATGTTTTAAGAATAAAAAGGAGGGAGTGACAAAGTGAGAATATGACGTAAGGGAGGGGGGTCTGACATAACAGCAATGGGATCTAAGCAACCATTTTGAGTCAGCATCCATCTTAGGTGCCTGATATTGTCTATTGTCTGTATGAAAGTTGGAATGAATGTTAGTTTAAAATACATTTTTTCTTCTGAAGTTCCAATTGATATTGAGCGGTTCAGCTAAGCCAAAAACCTTGAGAACAAGAGCAATGTTGAGTGACAGGCTCCTCAGTGCCCATAGGATGAGTGACAGGCTCCTCGGTGTCATAAGGATGAGTGACAGGCTCCTCGTGTCATAAGGATGAGTGACAGGTTCCTTGGTGTCGTGAGGATGAGTGACAGGCTTTTTGGTGTCCTAAGGATGAGTGTCAGGCTCCTTGGTGCCATAAAATGAGTGACAGGATCCTCGGTGGCCAAAGGATGAGTGACAGGCTCCTTGGTGTCCTAAGGATGAGTGTCAGGCTCCTTGGTGCCATAGAATGAGTGACAGGCTCCTCGTGACCAAAGGATGAGTGACAGGCTCCTTAGTGCCTATAGGATGAGTGTCGGGCTCCTTAGTGCCTATAGGATGAGTGACAGGCTCTTCAGTGTCCTAAGGATGAGTGACAGGCTCCTCAGTGTCCTAAGAATGAGTGACAGGCTCCTTGGTGCCTATAGGATGAGTGACAGGCTCCTCAGTGTCCTAAGAATGAGTGACAGGCTCCTTGGTGCCTATAGGATGAGCGACAAGGTCCTTTGGTGCTCAAGGTGGGGGAGGGGGGGGTCCAAAAAGCTTTGCCTCAATGTTTTAACAGGTTAGGAATCTCTGCAGCTCATGCACAGTTCCGCTGCTTATTTAAAGTCACTTTGACCATGAGACAAATCTGGTGCAATTCGGTGGTAAAATCTTGCACCAGATGTAAAAACTCATACTGTTTTTTATTAGTATTTTTTATGTTTTGATGTACAGTATAGGGCTTTATTAATTAAAGTCTCACAGTTGCAAAATGGGTGTAATAAACTACACAAAATTTACCAAGGATCAAAAACCCCCATTACTTTCAACAAAACTTTTTGGTGGTTATGGCGCCACCTCATTAACCTATGACGTGCTGGGAGCAGTGCGTCATGTGACCGCTCCTGGCATAATCACATGACGTGGCTGGTACACAGGTATTAGAAGACAGAAGGGGAAGGAGCTCTGCTGGAGCGTTCAGCCCGATCTCCCCCCCCCCCCCCCCTAGAAAACAAGCAAGTTCCCATGATGCCCCTGGTACATCGTTAGGGCACTGTAAGGGTTAAACCCTGGTGTTGCCCATGCAAAATCATCTGGAAACGGCCTACAACTGGAGCAATTAAAATCTGGAGAGACCACTTTCAGTGAGGGCCCATTGACTTACATACCCCCATATAGATTCACCTATATCTCCCATTAGATATACCTGGGGTCTCTGCGAATTTCAATATTTCAATCCGTGCTTTCGCTCCCGTATCGTTTTTTTCTGCTGTTGGATCTCACAGAACCTTACATTTTCATGAACCCGCCAATGCAATGTTTTCGGCTCTTGTTTGCAGCCGGGAGACGTAGATAAATAAGCCTGTTTTTCTTTGGTAGATCTGGTGCTGTTTTTCTTTACTGATTAAGCGCCCAGTATTAAGGCAGGGGTGCGCAAACTGGGGGGTGCACCCCCAGGGGGGGCGCAAGATTGGTATGGGGGGGGCCGCGGCGGTTGAAGAGGCCCCGCGCTCTTCTCCCAAGGCATTTAAATGAATGACGGGGGATCGCGTGAGGCTTCTGCAACTTCCCTTCCCTAGTATTCGGCGACGTGTTGCCATGGCAACACGGCTCCACATGACGCCGCGGAGTCATGTGACGTCACATTGACCCTGCAGCATCGTTTGACGCCGTAGAGCCGGAGACAAGGTAAGGGAAAGGGGGCGGGAGCAGGGAGGGAAGCAGGCGGGCACAGCAGGGAAAGTTTGCGCTCCCCTGGATAAAGCGTTGCAAACGTAAACAGCTTTTTGGGCGCCAAATTGCTTGGTGTCCAGCTCAGTTTTAGTTCTGCCTTATTTCCTAAGCTCAAGTTTCTCCCTCTGCACCAGCCGCGCCAAAAAGGACTTGATTATTTGTTGGCGCACGGAATTGGACTGCGTCAAAATTGTCCGCCAAATTCAACTTGGCACGAACCCTAAAAAGACTATTAATAATGTTAGTGCAGAATTACGCTGATATGTATCAACCAATAAATGTATTACAAGCAGCACAGATGTTTCATTATATAGCTGAACAAAATGTATTATTTTCACCGTATGTCTAATGTAGATAATATTACACTAATAATGGATGTAGCCCTCTTTCCTACGCTCTAGAGAGGCTAAGGGTACTGCACACACCTGTGGGCTCCAGGAGATCTGAGCCTCCGCCTACTGGGAGCCTGGGGTAAAATTTATACAGCGCAGCGCCTCCACTTACCCAGGATCCCCATCGTGTAAGATTCCCCTGGGCAAGAACCATATCCACACACATATGCTTTAACTGCATTTACAGGAACGCAATAATAACCTTTGTTACTTAACCGTGGCAATAACACATATCACATACTCATTACTTATACTTATAATGCTAGTGGCTCGGCCACTCTCTTAAGGAGTGATGTCTCTGTCCCGTCACCGCGTGCCCACACACCGTGTCCATATACTAAATAGTTATATAGGCTCAGTCCTTTGGCCACTCCACTTAGTGTCCCCAAAGAGTGTTCCCTAAGGCGGGATCAGCGCCTGTTGACCGGTGTTGGTGCACTTGTTGTAAATACCTTCCGGTCACGGCGGTGACCGGTAACAGCTTCGAAAAGGATCCGTCGATCCAGCGCCTTGATTCCTATGTCGCAATGTCCAGCCGTCTGGTCCCAGATGACACGCAACAACCTTGCTCCGCACACTTGTCCCTGTCTGGTGTACAGTAAGGGGTGATGTCGCTATCACTACAGGGTGTCCCTGCAGCACCACAATATACTGTGACTCAGGAAAACTCCTAGGTCCTGCAGGGAAGATCTAACCTATGCAGGTGGATCACGGACCCCCTGCACCCACACTACCTCTTCCCTTGCTCCTCCGGTGCCCTCTGCTAGCGTGGTCTCTCCCCCATGCTCCCCTTTCCTGCCTCCCGCGAATCCAGCCCTCCCATTGGCTCCCTGGCATCAGGTGACTCCGCTAAGGCTCCTGGGAGTTGTAGTTACTGGCTGAGCCTCTCCCTTATTGGCCAGCCGTTCACGCGCTTCCCCTGCGCATGCGCGACCTCTCTCCGCTCTGACAGTGCCCCTCACTATTGCGCAACAACATGGCGACACCCTGTACTTTCGGGCCGCCGCGGAACCGTACCACACTCCCTCTGGAGACACACTGCAGCAAAGGGAAGACAAACTAACACATCCCTACATTCTCCCCCTCGCAGAATCCAACGCCCCCACTTGGGAACGTAACCATAACATATTTACCCATTTCTGTGCACCTTACTCTGTATGCTCTACATGAGGTTATACATTTCACTGAACATGCCAATTACAGATCTCACTTTATGGCGAGCCCACTGCTGAGCCTCATAATGGGGTGCCCCGAATTGATCATAAGCCATCCTCATTGGAGGTTGACCAGCTCTTTGGCTTCTGCGAAGCTGCTCTTCGGTTACTTCCTCGGGAGAGTAACAAGTCTCAGTTGGCACTCCAAACTCTGCCCTTGAGGGGCTCAATAGGTCTACGCAGTCTTTTTGAGGCACAAAGCACGGGCTCTGCGGGTCTAACGGCTGGCTCACTGGAGTCAGCGTGTCTGTCGTTGGACCAAGGGGCTCTTGACCCGTAGCTCCTTCGGGAGATGCCCCCGCGGTCGGAAGGCCCCTTTGAGAGGTTCCTTCCATAGGATTCTCAGAGGTGGCATTTATTACAGTCTCTGGGCCATCCTCTGTGCTATCAGCTTCTCCGTCGAGAGGAACAGTGGGCACTTCCAGACAAACACATCCCTACATGGATATTTATTAATATTTCTTATAAATAAAAAAAAGACACATTCTGTTTTAATTTAAAATGAATCAATGGGGCACGATGCACGGAGTCAAAAATAATTTAAAACAGCAAATGATGCAGAAAATCTGCGTACATACAACGCGCGTCTTGTGCATTATTGTGTTACTTTTTAGCACAGAATTTTATCTTGATAGATCTGCTCGGCTGCTGACTGTATTAAATGAGTTTATGGATCAAAGTTTTCTAGCTGCAGAATCGGGGTAAAACGGGGTATAAAATACTGCACCAAACACAATGAATCTAAAAAAATCCCTTTGCACCCTACAGAACATTTTCCTTCCATAGATCTAATGCTGATGTAGGTTTATATGTAAATTATTCGGTCCCCCCCCCCCCCCCCGATTTGTTCGGGCCCCTCACCGGCTCCTGAGATATTCACTATTTTTGCGCTGATGGGACACAAAAAACAACAAATGCTGCAGTGGATTCACCAAAGGAAAGTTGCAAGTAACTTAATCTGTCGATGTTGCAGCTCACTGGAGCAAAGGTGGGTCCCTGAGGTGTGTTCCAGCGGATCGTCTCCGAGGGACCTCAAGAAAATAAATACTCTCCTCTTTCCCCCCCAGGAAATGAATGAGCAACTCAAACTAATGCTTTAAATAGAAAGATGGGCTCTTGAATTAAATATATATATATATGCCAAAAGTTGCACATATCTGCCCGGATTGTGTGTTTTCCCAGCACTGGAAGGTCTCCATGTGAGTCCCATCTGTGAACCTGTCGGCACCTGGAGCAGAGGTTGATAAATGAACAGGTCCCCCGTGGAGATGAGCAGAGTCCCAGCTGAGTCCAGAACACGTCTTGATGGACATGCGAGTCTACAACACAAGCACATTCCTTCCCCAGTGCAGGGAAAGCATGGTTCTGTATTCCCTTCTCGGGAGTGAGTCCAGGACAAGGGGGCGTGCCCCGCCTATTTTAGTTTTGATGCAATATTTCCCGGCAGGTAATTACCTTCACTTAAGAAACAGTGAGTTAGATCAGAGGGGCGCAAACTGGGGAACGCGCCCCCCAAAGGGGCCGTGAGATTTTTTTGGGGGCGGGCGCGGCGATTACAGAGGCCCTGCGCTCTTCCCCAAGGCATTTAAATTAAATGCTGGGGGACTCCGCGAGCCCGCTGCAACTTCCCTTACCGTGACTCAGTTGGCTTGTGTGACGCATCGCCATGGCAACACGGGAGGAAATGACGCCGTGGGGTCATGTGACCTCACGCCACGTGACCCTGTGGCGGCATTTGACGCTTAAGACTAGGTAAGGGGGGCGTGAGCAGTGGGGGCGAGCAGGCAGGGGGGCGGGGGGCGGGGGGCGCAGGGCAAAAGTTTGCCCACCCCTGGGGTATATAACTGTAAGAAAGGAGAGATAAATGTCAGAGGGGTATTTTGTTAAATCAAAGTCTGAAAAACTTGGGCAATAAAAAAAACAATGGGGCTTTTTCCTTGGATAAACCTGGGGCATTATTAAAGATTACACATTGAGGGGACTTCGGTAAATAAATCCTGCAGGATCTATGTACCAAGGCAACAAGACTTCGCAATTAACGCACACAGCATTTTTTCCGTGTCTCTCCCAATTTAAATAGAAAAAAGAAAAAGTGCTGGAAAAAGCGCTTAAATATAATGCATAAAATATGTGTATGTATGCTCAATGTGATAAAAATAAAATTAATCTCAAACAAGAGTACAAAGAAGCTCACACGTGTGTGTGTGTGAGGTGGGCAGCCTGATAACGCTGACTGTTGTTCATTAGTGTTACATGTTGTTTGTTTGCTGTTTTGTCAGTCGGTGTATTTTTGTTGGTTTTGTGAGGGGGGCCGACATGCTAGCCACTAAGCACGCAGTTACTGAGTGAAAGGAGGGCTGGCAAAGGATGGTTCGGTCGTAATAGAAAAAAAAAGAAAATCCTGTGTAATAAAAAAAAAAAAACAAAAGGTTTCATTGCAGGAACAAAGGTTGAGCCTAAATTGGAATATGTGCTTTTTCCTCATTTACAGGTAAATCGTGGAAAGGCCCGGAGCCGCCGCTCTCGCCATCGGTCCGACCTGCTTCGTGGAGGAATGGGTTACGTCAGTATCGACGGGCTCGCAAGCCAGGATACGGGACGGTGCGGCTTAGCGTGTCAGATGTTGGATGGGACAAGGGTTCTTGAGGGGAAGGTCCGACCAGGTGGCTTAAAATCACAGCAAAGGACTGGGGGCATCGAAGGGGAAGCGGAAAAAGAGTTGTCTGGTTCGGGGGAAATTCAGGGCCGGTACCTGTCAGGGCCCCAAAATAGTTAGCTCACTTTGCGGCCACATCGGGTGTCGAGCTATTGTTCTCGGGAGTGTAGAGGGCGACTGCCGAGGCTTAAGACATGAGGTGATGCTGGGGGGTTGACGGGCGTTCAGGGTGAGCTTTATGCCATATCGAATACGTTCTATCCATAATGAAAGACAGCTGAGGACCTGCAAGTCAGTACTGCGAACGACACTGGCCAGTGGCTTGTAAGATTTCAGTGCTTGACGTCGGGTGTGGGTTAGCAACCGTTGTGAACAGTGTGGTGGAGAGTTGGCGCAGGTGTATTTGGTGTGGAAACGTACAGCAGGTTGTGACCATTAGCACAGAATGACGAAAAGTTATTAAAGCTGCGTTGGCACGGCCCACAGCATTGGACCCGGTTTGACAGGGGTGGGAGACAAGGAGCTGCATTGTAACGGCCAAGTTGTCGTTTGTGAGGGAGGCCATCCGACGAGGTGCGGGAATTCAGGTTTTGGGCTGGGCAGGCTGTTGGGACAGGCTCAGGGCATAGAAGGGCGCATGTGGCAGCGTTCAAAAAAAGGGGGGCGCCGGCTTGCCCGGCGGCTCATATCGGGGACTCATGTTACTGCACCATATCCACGCTTTCCTTAGGACGTGTGCATTGTCAAAAAGAAAGTTAAAGGAAAAAAGATTTGAGCTGGGCGGGGATTACGTTGAGATTTTGTTACTTGCTTTCCGGGTACAATGAAGCGGTGGCTAAAGCTAAATCCGAAAAAAGAAAGACGGGGAGGACCTTAAAAAAGGGAGGATGTCTTGTTTCTTGTTTTTTTTCTATCTCCCCCTTCCTGTTTCTCTTTGTTTTCAATATGAGTTGCGCTTCCCCCCTTACTTGGTCCCTTTCTTTGACTTGCCCTACCCCCCCTTCATATTATCATCGCTTCTGTGGGTGCATAGCTGATCCCCCCCTCCTCGCGTGCCTACTGCCTTTATCCAGCGTTTGGTCCCCCTCGTCCCACCACTTTGTCCTATTTTGCCCGCCCTTTGCTGTCTTTCTCGTCTCTGGACGTCATTACCCATCTTTTTTAGGCTTGTACTCGAGTAAAATGCACCCCCCCCCAGCCCCCCCTGCTTCGTCTTTTATCCTTGTCCCAACGCGTGCATTATTGGTAGCGGCAATTGCGTGATTTGGGCCAGGGGGAGTTAGGGTGGAGAAAAGCGATCCGCAGTATGCTCTTGTACGCTTTTAAGTACTATCAGGATACGATATAGAAAAGAGTTTCAGAAGCAAACACTGGGGTTGGCGTGTATCTGTTTTATGTGGAGGGGTGGGCATATTGACTGGTGGAGTTTAGGGATGCGTACTGGAATGTCTAATATAAGGTTCTCTCTTGTCTGTTTGGTTTAATGGAATTGTAAGGGATGTGGATTTGGTTACTTGGAGGCACATTCATGGTGGGGGTAGTGTTTGGGGGGTCGATCCTCTCCTCTCTTGTGGGGCAAATAGTCACTCAATTAAGGGGTTAGGCGTGCGCATATTCAGGTAGCTGCACCTTCATTGGGAGATGTGACGCGTTAGGAACGTTGTGGAATGTGATCCGAGCATAATCGCGATCTGCGGGCGAAGTTGAGGGGAGAGTACCATATACGTTTGGGTCGTTATCAACGAGTAAAAGATCCATATTATTTGAGGGAATGTAGATAGATTACACACTAATAATTGAAGATGGGTGATGGGTAGTTGATGTGGTCAGCATTCCCGAACCCAAGTTCTAAGAAAGAGCATGTAAGGGTCAAGGTAGCATTGACAGCAGGCTGTGTCAGTAAGGCGGGAAAAAGCCTTAGTTTTAAGGCAGAGGTCAAACAAATGTGAGCTTGGCTCGAAAAACACTCATCACAGTAGACGCCCTCAAGGCAGCTAGTGTTTATTACTGATTGATGGGGTTTAAGGGAAAGGTATTACGGAGTCCCCTTTGAGTATCAGGAGGGATCGGGATTGGGTATCGGGAGGGTGGTCGGAGAGGATATGTTGAAGTCGGGGTCAGGTGCATGGGGAGTTGTGGCAACAGGAAAAACAAGTGATATATAGAGATTGAGTTGGAAGAAGGGGGGTTGGGTCCTTTACCTTTACCCGCCCTTGAAAAATCTATCAATTCAGGGTATGTCATTCCACTGGGAGTGATGATTAGGGTTCCAGAAAAGGCTAGGATTGCAGGATGTGGGGGGGGCGGGGCTTTCAGGGTTAATTCAACATCTGTTTACCGAAAGGGTCGTCAGTTAATGATTGTGATAGGATAGGGACTATGCTCAGTAAGATACGCAATCCCCCTCTTTTTTTTTTTTTTTTTTTAGGGGAGAAAGGGAACACTTGTCCACCTACTGCTCGCCTCCATCCATGCTCTTGTTTATTTATTTTTTTTTTTTTTCAGGTACCCATGTCCCACCCTTGCTTTTTCCAGGGACCCATGTCCCACACCTGTTTTTTGTGGGGACCCCTGTCCCACACCTGTTTTTGTGGGGACCCATGTCCCACCCCTGTTTTTGTGGAGACCCATGTCCCACCCCTGTTTTTTCCAGGGACCCATGTCCCACACCTGTTTTTGTGGAGACCCATGTCCCACACCTGTTTTTTGTGGGGACCCCTGTCCCACACCTGTTTTTGTGGGGACCCCTGTCCCACACCTGTTTTTGTGGAGACCCATGTCCAACACTTGTTTTTGTGGGGACCCCTGTCCCACACCTGTTTTTGTGGAGACCCATGTCCCACACCTGTTTTCGTGGGGACCCATGTCCAACACTTGTTTTTGTGGGGACCCATGTCCCACACCTGTTTTTTGTGGGGACCCATGTCCAACACTTGTTTTTGTGGGGACCCATGTCCCACACCTGTTTTTTGTGGGGACCCATGTCCCACACCTGTTTTTTGTGGGGACCCCTGTCCCACACCTGTTTTTGTGGGGACCCCTGTCCCACACCTGTTTTTGTGGAGACCCATGTCCAACACTTGTTTTTGTGGGGACCCCTGTCCCACACCTGTTTTTGTGGAGACCCCTGTCCCACACCTGTTTTTGTGGGGACCCCTGTCCCACACCTGTTTTTGTGGGGACCCATGTCCCACACCTGTTTTCGTGGAGACCCATGTCCCACCCCTGTTTTTTCAGGGACCCAATGTCCCACACCTGTTCATGTGGGGACCCATCACCCAGGCTCCTCCCAAAAGTCACCCAGCCTTCAACCAAATAGGCTGTGATTTCCAAAAACTCCGCCATGACATACCCTTCTGCACCACCAACGCCTCCCGTGCTCCGTAACTAGGACCCCCTTCATCACTTGATGATAGCCACGCCTCAGCGCAGGTAGCATGGGAACCGCCCTGTCCTCTCGCGTCTTCACGACTGCCCAAACTTCCTTGATCACTCCCAGCTTTCAGCACTAGTGCACACATCTGTTTTTGAAACCATCCTTCCTCATGGTTGTGCGCCTCCGCCAAAAGCTGCATGGTGCTGACCTGAAGGACATCGCTACTAGCGCTGTAATTTATCAATGGCTCGTCAAACACTGGTTTAATTCCACCACCTAAATCCTGCCAGCAAACTACTCTTGAACTTCTGCTGGCCGATCTTCCACGAAAACCAGTTCACTTGAATAGACTATAAACACCGCTACTAACGCTGTAATAACATAAAATTCCCGCATTAATGCTTATATCTTTAGCACCTAACACCCCCCACCTCCATCCATTAGCGCTAACATCCAACCAACCATTGCGGTCATTTTTTTTTTTTTTTTTTAAGTATGGTGTCACCCACGACACGAAAACCTTAGCATGTCTTCCATTAACCACAACCAAGACCAACCTCAAAAGGCTTTTTTTTTTTTTTTTTTTTTTTTCTTAAAACCTTTTTTTTTTTTTAATATACATTTTTATTTATTTATTTCATTATTATTTTTTGATTTTTAAAATGGCCAGCCCCCCCCTGACCACCTCCCACTGTTTAAAAGAGTGGAAAGAAAAAAGGGGGGGGGAAGGAAGAGGGCCAATATCTCCCCAAGGAGAGGGAGGAGGGGGGGGCAAAAGCCACCATTCCAGCCAAACCACAACAGACCCCTCCCCCAGCCGAAAACAGCCTTGCCCCCAGCCCCCCCAAACAAAACCCCACCCCCTGATCATCGTCAGGAGGTGGAAACACATGACACTCATGTTTGCAAATACCTTCCCTTGCCATAGCCCAACCGCACGGCTAAGCGTGGGCTGGGCGAGCCTCTCTTCCACCCCCCCAGCCACACAAGTGGCCATAATAGGAGGACAGGAACAGGGCTCGCAAACGGCGAACATGCAAACCTCCTCCTGCACGCTGATGCGCCTTCTTCGCGCAACAGCCCCAGGTAGGAGTCACTCTCCTCGTCATTCTCCCTCCTCCCCCCGCCGCTGCCACCAATAGAAAACG
Source organism: Ascaphus truei (assembly GCA_036426205.1). Classification (NCBI taxonomy): domain Eukaryota; kingdom Metazoa; phylum Chordata; class Amphibia; order Anura; family Ascaphidae; genus Ascaphus; species Ascaphus truei. The sequence goes on from CM071569.1 coordinate 283,848,963, forward strand.
CATGAAAACAAAAGGCAGGACAAAAACCTACCCTTCCCGCAATCCCCCCCCCCCCCGAGCACCGGCACAACCGGCAAAAACACACGGGGGGGCGAGGGTCCTCAACACGAGGAAGGAAGGGAGGTCCCACGCCAGGACAAAAACAACAGCCTTCTTGCAATCCCCCCCCCCTCCCCCCCCGGGCACCGGCAAAACCAGCAAAAACACACGGGGGCCGGAGGGGTCCTCACCACGAGGGAAGGGAAAATCCCTCACCCCGGGAGGGGGGCCCAAATCAAAACCACTTAACAACCTACAAACACAGGAAAGAGGAGAGTGTCAAACCGTTTGAAACGCCAAGGAAACAAGGACAGTTGCTTGTTCCTTGGCTCTATTGAAAAACTAACTGCCCAACTGCCTTCTCCGATCGGCACCGCGACCAACAGCCTAGCTGGGGGGGGGGGGCCCGCACCCCCGGTCAATAGCTGTAGCCACCCATGCGGGCTAGGCCAGCTCTATAATGAGATGTATCACATTCTGTGTCTCTGCCCCAGCTTGCACCTGGTGGGAAGTCAGTAAGGGAGGAGTTGGGGGAGTTACATGGGCACAGATTATAATGAGATGTATCACATTCTGCGTCTCTGCCCCAGCTTGCACCTTGGGGAGAGTCAGTAGGAGGGTTGGGGGGGTTACATGGCGCACAGATTATAATGAGATGTATCACATTCTGTTCTCTGCCCCAGCTTGCACATTGGGGGAGAGTCAGTAGGAGGAGTGGGGGAGTTACATGGTGCACAGTTATAATGAGATGTATCACATTCTGCGTCTCTGTCCCAGCTTGCACATTGGGGAGAGTCAGTAGGAGGAGTTGGGGGGAGTTACATGGTGCACAGATTATAATGAGATGTATCACATTCTGCGTCTCTGCCCCAGCTTGCACCTTGGGGAGAGTCAGTAGGAGGAGTTGGGTGGAGTTACATGGTGCACAGATTATAATGAGATGTACCACATTCTGAGTCTCTGCCCCAGCATGCACCTTGGGGAGAGTCAGTAGGAGAATTTGGGGGTGTTACATGGTGCACAGATTATAATGAGATGTATCACATTCTGCGTCTCTGCCCCAGCTTGCACCTTGGGGAGGGTCAGTAGGAGGAGTTGGGGGGAGTTACATGGTGCACAGATTATAATGAGATGTATCACATTCTGCGTCTCTGCCCCAGCTTGCACCTTGGGTAGAGTCAGTAGGAGGAGTTGGGTGGAGTTACATGGTGCAAAGATTATAATGAGATGTATCACATTCTGCGTCTCTGTCCCAGCTTGCACCTTGGGTAGAGTCAGTAGGAGGAGTTGGGGGGAGTTACATAGTGCAAAGATTATAATGAGATGTATCACATTCTGCGTCTCTGCCTCATTCTTATCCCCTTTTATTTGCCCCAAAATATGCACCAAAAAGAGGTCGTTCCCAAGTAAAAATCCCACGATTGGCATAATGCCCAGAATGTGGTAACTCAGTAAGAATAAGGAGAATATGAAAAAATAACAAGTTGTTTTGCAAGGGTTAAATGTCAAGTGAAATCACATGTATATGAGATAATGTTTATGATAGTGTATAGGAGCGGGAGGGGTTATATTATAGATATATATATATAAACACATGTATATGAGAGAATGTTTATGATAGTGTATAGGAGCAGGAGGGCTTTCTCTCATTGTTTTGAATAATAAAGATTGACTTTGAAATACCAGACATCTGATTATTATACAGAAGAAAGAAACATGTTATATATATATATATATCACCCACTGCCCGGCTCCCAGGGAGATTACGTCGGTGTGCAATATTTAGCACGATGGGCTTCCATGACTCAGGGTGCTGGAATCAGGCGGCTGAGCGATGAGGGTGAAAATAATGGGCGCCAGGAATAATTATAACATCAGTCTTTATCCACGTCCCCCGGCACAGGGACACACCACACACACGAACACGCTGTACTGTTTTCTCGTGGTTATTCATGAACATTGGGCTTCCTTAGTTGCCCACTCTGCAGTAGGTGTATCTGCTTGGTTACTTTACTTGTATTGGATCTGGCGCCCCCTGCGGAGTATCGGCCGTTACTAGGAACCTGCCCGGTCCGATGCGGGTGAAGATTGTGCCCCTTTTTCTGTGTGGGAAATGCCTCTTCCACAGAGGTGGAATAGAATAGTGTGTGTATATGGATCTGCCGTTAGAGCTGACCTGCTGACCCCCGGGAGACTTCTGACTGGGGCCCTCGTGTCGGTCTCCCCTCTCTGGGACCTGCTTGGCTCTGCTAGCAATCTTCTGGGATCCTAACTCGTAGGGCACTGTCCTTATCTACAGCATTATAAATAGGGGGTCCTGGTCTCGTCTATTACTTTATGGACAGAGTGGGTGAAAATTAGCCCAGCATATATTATCCCGCAGCGTGTACTATCTTTGCTAGTAACCCCGTACAGCCACCTACAGTAGTAACCCCATAGAGGGGGCGGGAGGGGGGTTACATATATAAGAAAAGAAGGGATTCTTTGGGCGTGTAACATTCTGCATCAGATGTTAGAATGATGACAAACGGCGTTGCCTCTGATCTGCTTTAAATAACGGAGCAGTGCGCTGAACACACGGTTCTCTGAGCTCATACATAGGGGCTACTAACTAAAGTTTCCCGGCTGCCAAAGTAAGGTACAAAAACAGCCATATTCATCAAAGAAAAGGAGTCCCAGGGAAAGTCGTGACAAATCCGGGAGAAATCTTCTTTCCAGACTTTGCCCGGGTTTGCAGCCCGGAGACTTCAGTAGACGGACCCCCAAAAATTTAGCTCCAATTACATTTATTGCTACCTCCTTTGCAAAAGAACTTATTTATCAACGTCTGCTTATCCAGAGCAGAAACTGGTGCAGAACTAGAGCAAAAAGTGGTGCAAAACCAGAGCAAAAAGTGGTGCAAAACCAGAGCAAAAAGTGATGCAAAACCAGAGCAAAAAGTGGTGCAAAACCAGAGCAAAAAGTGGTGCAAAACCAGAGCAAAAAGTGGTGCAAAACCAGAGCAAAAAGTGGTGCAGAACTAGAGCAAAAAGTGGTGCAAAACCAGAGCAAAAAGTGGTGCAAAACCAGAGCAAAAACTGGCGCAGAACCAGACCAAAAACTGGTGCAAACCCAGAGCAAAAAGTGGTGCAAAACCAGAGCAAAAAGTGGTGCAAAACCAGAGCAAAAACTGGCGCAGAACCAGACCAAAAACTGGTGCAAACCCACTGTGTCACACTAATCAAGGGACATAATCCCATCAATTTCAATGGGAATATTTTCCCTTGGTAAATTTAGTGCAGTATTTTTGTCCCAGTTTTGCAGCTGCCAACATGTAGAGCCTATACGCCCGGGCCTTCAGTACGGCCATGCACTGTCTATATGTTATATTCCTAAACACATGTATCTTTACTATAAAGTTGTGCTGGAGGCTGCTGCTCCTGTGATCTGACTGTGCCGCTCTGGGGGTGGGGACAGGTCCCCAGGGCGCTGAGCACCCAACGTGGCTACACAACACTTATGGTTTTCATCTTTTCCACATCTTCTTCCCACAATCTGACGTCCTCGTCGCGTTATCACGCGCACCTCTGTTTCTCCGCGTCTCTGTTACTCCGAGAGACAGAGAACTGCTACCCACCAGTAACCAGCGAGGTCCCCAACACCGTCATTTCCGCATCTTACCCAGAACACACAGGGGGAGGTGGGTCAATGCAAAGAAAGTGCAAAGAAAAAGGTGTTTGGACGCAAGTATCTCGGGGAGCAGAGGGTCCCCGGGGCTGAAATGAATGGGGTTCAGCACCAGCGGCCGCACTGCTTCACTGCTATGTTAAAAACAAAAATCAGTTGCTTGGATTGCTGCTTTTGATGGTTAATAAATGCTGGGGAGTGTTTTTACAATCTTTACCTAATGTCGTTTGAAGATCAAATTTAGGTGGGTCTAACTCACTCTCTTGCTTGCACGGTAATTATTAACTCTTCATTACATCTCCAAACAGATAAACATAGCTGATCTGCTTGAATTTAGTGTTCCCGACAAGAAGCGATTCATATTCATTTTTCACAGCATGGAAAAAACAGATACTTTAAGAGAGATTGAATCTTCATGATGAATCCAGTTACACTTATAAGTTGTTTAAGAAACATTTTTTTTGAAGACCCACAATGTTTAAAAAATAAATATATAATAATAATAATTACCTAAGCTGCCGATCAATTAATTCTCCCGTAATCGATCATCTAAGATCCTGCTTCCCAGGTTTCACTAAATGGCTTTCTCATGTATCCAGGTGTTTTGGGGAGCGCAGGTATGTGGAGAAAAAACATACAAACAATGGCGCAATATGTTTTTGGCGATTCCAGGTGATGAATTGCTCCCAAATCCAACTAAATGTGTATTTACAAATGTCTCAATCTTTAAGTGCATGTAAACGGCTGTACCAGGCGATAACCACAGGTATAAAACAGGCAAGAACACAGATTACCAGAGAGGACCTTCGTGGAATGGAATAGAAGACGGGAAATAGTATAGACTGGTAAAAACTTTATGAAAAGTAATAATATATTAAAACACTCACATGGTGTTAGATCAAATAAAAAAAATGTGACCAATAGACCGACTCCGGCGGCTGAAAACCAGAGCGTCTCCTTCCTTCTTCGCTCAGCTGGGCTCTCGACGCCCGTCACCGTACTTCCCGGATTGGATCCCCGGATGATAGACAGGAGGCAGGTCTCGCGGCCAGCGGGCAGCACTGCGCGTAGCGTCCCACTCGGCAAGAACACTACGTGTTTCACCTTTAGCAAGGTTTCATCAGGAGTGTTTCTTATTGGCTGCAATGCCTTAAAATACCCTACCTAGCGTTTTCATTGGTGACTGCAGGTATGATGGAAACTAAATGTTTAAATAGACAATGTATCTACAACTGTGTTACTAAATTGATGCTACAATTGATAATGAATACTATGGTACTACAATTAGTAATGAAATAACACAGAGAGTAATAAAACATTAAATTCTCTCCGCAAACATGCATACAGCGCAAAGCATAATTACACTATAATAAAAATAAAATAGCTGAAAAATATATAAAAATAGAGATACAATATAAATGACTATTCATGATATATCCACTTCTGGAATAGATAATAGAAAAGAGACGTACAGTAAGTTAGAGCAGGGGTGCGCAAAGTGGGGGAGCAAGATTTTCTGGGGTGGCGAGGGTGTCACAGAGGTCCCGCGCTTCCCCGAAGGCATTTCAAATAAATGCCGGGGATCGCGCGAGGCCTCAGTAACTGGCTTACTTTCCTTCCAGCGACGCGTCTCCATGGCAACCCGGCAACACATGACGCTGTGGGGTTACGTGACGTCATTTGACGCCGGAGCCTTGTTGGGAGCAGGGTGGGGGGGGGCGCTTGCCGGAGGGCAGAGGAGACGGGGCGCCTGGCAGAAACTTTGCGCAGCCCTCAGTTAGAGGACATAAGTGTATATGTAGAAATGTAGCTGAACTCGGGGACCTGACAAACTAAAGATACACGTTGGAGTCTTATGATCTTTAAAGGAATGCACTTAGGTTAAAATCAATGTTTAAACAGGCAGGTGCCATCATTCCTAATTGGTAAATCCAAAAGGACTCTCTTTTTACTAGGTCAATATTTCTGTCCCCACCTCTCCAATGTGCATAACTTGTTCAATCCCTTTATATATTAACCCCTTAGGATCAGTATTTTTCACCAAATGACTGCCTTTCAGTGTCAATCAGCCCATCAGTCAGTGTAACTCAGCAGCTACAATGTATCCTTATATTGCTACAGTAACATTATCTATTGTTACAGTTTGCAGCTCAAACTGCTGGGAACATTGGCAACAAATTATCCCAAACAGGAAAGTGTTGCAAATATCTTGCACTGCTGGGAAGGTGGGATAAAACCTGCTGTACAAATCAAAGAATTATCAGTATATTAAAACTAATTAAAATGGCATTAAGAGTTGATTTAAAACAAATAATGTAGTAAGTATTATCTAATACAACAGAACTGATTTATTGGGAAAAACACTCACATATAGAATATTGCTCCTTAAACTGACCGTATGGAGGAATACACCATGAGTGCCCTCTAGTGGAAAATATAGAGAATGCAGATGCAGAAATACAAGTCAATCTGACATTTCCTAAATTGATCTATTTGTAGCCATGTCCCCTTACCTCCTGGGCCGGGACGCGTGGGGGGAGGCTGCAGGGAGACGCCGGAGTGGCAGGCAGACCCGGCACATGTGCAGGGAGGTTGTCGGTGGGAGCGCTGCAGTGGCGAGCAGGTCGCCGGAGCTCCACGGCGGTACCGATCACAGGGTGCCGCCATCTTTCAAATACTTTTGAAATACAATCTTTTCAAGTAGAGCGGCCATTACACTTTGCGCATGCGCAGTGCAGAGCAAGTGCGGCGGCCATCTTGGAACCGGGTCCTCATGGGACTACAAGTCCCAGCAGCCATAGGGGCCGCAACACCACATGTGATGCGCAGCAGCCAATAGGGCTCAGGCATAGCGAGGACCAAGATAGATACATTTGGCGTGCTAAGAGCACTACGCCAGTCGCAAGCAGGACAACAAGAGGATTTTAGTGATGTCATCACAGCGTCGGCAGTGGAGCTGCAGCACGGGGAACAAGGATGACACAACGCGGATATCTGGTTGTATAGCGCTGTTTATTTCGTTCACCAGCAACTTTACTTTGCCTCTCAGTGTGCGCCTATGACCTAGATAGAATATACCATCTGAGAGGCATTTAACGAGTTGTATATAGCGTAATAACGTAACATGTATCCATGGCGTACAAATAAGGTACTGCTGAGGGTATTGAGACAACCAGTGAATGAATGAAGAGCATTGATTTTTGTATTGATCAATTTATGATGTAAACACCGCACCGATCCACAGCAGCAGGTTAATCTCTCTCACTGCCATTGGGGACGTGCTTCTCTCTGCAGAGCATTTCACCTCAGATCTGTTTAACAGTTCTGGGAAGAGATTAACCTGATATATCCCCCTCTATCTGACGCAGCCCCGCATTCACACCATCGGGAGGATATATGATTTAGGAAATTGCTAATAGGTTGCATTTGAAGCAATTATATTGTTACTTTGTAAGGACTGTCTCCCTTTCAAGATATATATTACAGGGACACATACATGGATACATTCTTGGCTTAGATATCCCCTGCTATTCCTTGCACTTTGTGTTGTGATTAAGTGCGGTTGGCGTTTCTTTACTCAGGGAGTATTAACCCCGTGTGGGGTCAAGGAAAACTTCCCCACATATATGAGTGCTCCCCATTTTTGGGCATGCTCCACTACCAGGGAAAAGGGAGACCAAAAAGCGCACCAGCACAAACGGAGCAGGAAGAAACCAGAACAAAAAAATGATTAAAATGGCACTTTAATGTGGCAAAAGACCCGACGGTCTGGCGCTCCGGCATGACCAGACCTCCCCGGGAAGTCCGTCCGTCCGTCACAATATATACAGCATTTTATTACCTTTATTGAAAGCTAATTGCCTACGCTGCCGATCGATTACTTCTCCCGTAATTGATCAGCAAAGATCCAGCTTCACTAAACGGCCGCCTCTCAGTTTCAATCAGCCCTTCAGTCAGTGTAACTCAGCAGCTACAATGTATTCTTATATTACTAAGGTAACATTATCTATTGTTACAGTTTGCAGCTCAGACTGCTGGGAATATTGGCAACAAATGATCACAAACAGTGTTACAAACATCTTGCACTGCTGGGGAGGTGTGCTGAAGCCTGCTATAGAAATCAAAGGATTATCAGTATATTAAAACTCATTAAAAAATGGCTTTAAGAGTTGAATAAAAATTAAAATGCAGTAAGTATTATCTAATGCTACAGGCCGGGGCGGATTTCCCGTTAGGCCCGGGGCAGCAATATTTTGGGGCGGCAAAAATGTCCGCCCCATATACAGTACATTTGCCGCACTTGCGGGCCTATAGAGCACAGAAAGGAGGGGAGAACGGCAGCATCCCTGTCTGAGCCCAAGTCATGTACTAATCCGAGATTCATCTATTTGTAGCCATGTCCCCTTACCTCCTGGCCATTGGTGCCCTATATAACTTTTTGACCATTGTCACCGGAGACCAGGTATTTACACCTTTTATACCGGGATCATATCACTGAGCAAAACCAAGAAGTAAAACAAATTGCGATTTATTCCTTAGAAACAGACGTACACACCGTGAGTTACAATATACAGGAGGAATCGCACTTACTGGGGATCTGGGAAACAGACGTACACACCGTGAGTTACAATATACAGGAGGAAACGACTTACTAGGGATCTGGGAAACAGACGTACAACCGTGAGTTACAATATACAGGAGGAAACGCACTTACTGGGGATCGGAAAGACGTACACACCGTGAGTTACAATATACAAGGAGGAAACGCACTTACTGTGGGGTCTGGGAAACAGACGTTACACACCGTGAGTTACAATATACAGGAGGACACGCACTTACTGGGATCTGGGAAAAGACGTACACACCGTGAGTTACAATATACAGGAGGAAAAGCACTTACTGGGGATCTGGGAGGAAACAGAGTACACACCGTGAGTTACAATATACAGGAGGAGGAAAAGCACTTACTGGGGATCGGGAAACACAAGACACGACGACACAGTGAGTTACATATACAGGAGGAAACACACCTTACTGGGGGTCTGGGGGAACAGACGACACAACGTGAGTTCAATATACAGGAGGAAAACGCACGTACTGGGGATCTGGGAAACAGACGACACACCGTGAGTTACAATATACAGGAGGAAACGCACTTACTGGGGATCTGGGAAACAGACGTACACACCGTGAGTTACAATATACAGGAGGAAACGCACTTACTGGGGATCTGGGAAACAGACGTACACACCGTGAGTTACAATATACAGGAGGAAACGCACTTACTGGGGATCTGGGAAACAGACGTACACACCGTGAGTTACAATATACAGGAGGAAACGCACTTACTGGGGGTCTGGGAAACAGACGTACACACCGTGAGTTACAATATACGGAGGAAACGCACTTACGGGGATCTGGGAAACAGACGTACACACCGTGAGTTACAATATACAGGAGGAAAAGCACTTTACTGGGGGTCTGGAAACAGACGTTACACACCGTGAGTTACAATATACAGGAGGAAACGCATTATGGGGGTCTGGGAAACAGACGTACACCGTGAGTTACAATATACAGGAGGAACGCACTTACGGGGGTCTGGGAAACAGACGTACATACCGTGAGGTACAATATACAGGAGGAAACGCACTACTGGGGTCTGGGAAACAGACTACACACCGTGAGTTAAAATATACGGAGGAAACGCACTTACTGGGGGTTGGGAAAACAGACGTACACACCGTGAGTTACAATATACAGGAGGACAGCACTTACGGGGGTCTGGGAAACAGACGTACATCACCGTGAGTTACAAAAATAAGGAGGAAACGCCACTACATGGGGGTCTGGGAAACAGACGGGCAATCCGTGAGTTACAATATACAGGAGGACACGCACTATGGGGGTCTGGGAAACAGACGTACACACACCGTGAGTTACAAATTACAGGAGGAATCGCACTTACTGGGGGTCAGGGAAACAGACGTACACACCGTGAGTTACAATATACAGGTGGAAACAACTTACAGTTTATCTGGGAACAGACGTACACACCGTGAGTTACAAATACAGAGGAACACGATTACTGGGATCTGGGAAACGACGTCCTACATACCGGAGTTAAAATAACAGGAGGAAACGCACTTACTGGGGGTCTGGGAAACAGACGTACACACCGTGAGTTACAATATACAGGAGGACACGCACTTACTGGGGATCTGGGAAACAGACGTACACACCGTGAGTTACAATATACAGGAGGAAACGCACTTACTTCCCAATCCCATTAAGTGCGCGCTCCTTTATCTTGTAACTCACGTGTGTACGTCTGTTTCTCCATAACCCCCAGTAAGTGCGTTTCCTCCTGTATATTGTAAACTCACGGTGTGTACGTCTGTTTCCTCAGACCCCCCCATAAGTGCGTTTCTCCTCGTATATTGTAACTCACGGTGTGTTCTGTTTCCCAGACCCCAGTACGTGCGTTGTCCTGTATATTTAACTCACGGTTGTAGACGTCTGTTTCCCAGACTCCCCAGTAAGTGTGTTCCTCCTGTATCTTGTAACTCACGGTCTGTACGTCTGGTTTCCCAGATCCATCGTAGTGTTTCCTCCTTGTATTTGTAACTCCGGTGTGGACGTCTGTTTCCCCGATCCCCAGTAAGTGCGTTCCTCCTGTAATATTGTAACTCACGGTGTGTATGTCTGTTTCCAGACCCCAGAGTGCGTGTCCTCCTGTATATTGTAACTTACGGTATTGCTACGTCTGTTTCCCAGACCCCCAGTAGTGCGTTTCCTCCGTATTATTGTAACTCACGGTTGTACGTCTGTTTCCCAGACCCCCCGTAAGTGCGTCCTCCTGTACTATTGTAACTCCGGTGTGTACGTCTGTTTCCCAATCCCCAGTAAGTGCGTTTCCTCGTATATTTGTAACTCACGGTTGTAGTCTGTTTCCCAGACCCAGTAGTGCGTTTCCTCCTGTATATTGTACCTCACGGTATGTACGTCTGTTTCCCCAGACCCCGTAAGTGCGTTCCTCCTGTATATTGTAACTCACGGGTGTACGTCTGTTTCCCAGACCCCATTAATGGCGTTTCCTCCTGTATTTGTAACTCACGGTGTGTAACGTCTGTTTCCAGACCCCCCAGTAAGTGCTTTTCCTCCTGTATATTGTAACTCACGGTGTGTAACGTCTGTTTCCCAGATCCCCAGTAGTGCGTTTCCTCCTGTATATTGTAACTCACGGGTGTGTACTCTGTTTCCAGACCCCCAGTAGTGCTTTCCTCCTGTATATTGTAACTCACGGTGTGTACGTCTGTTTCCCAGTACCCCAGTAAGTGCGTTTCCTCCTGTATATTGTAACTCACGGTGGTACGTCTGTTTCCCAGATCCCCAGTAAGTGCGTTTCCTCCTGTATATTGTAACTCACGGTGTGTACGTCTGTTTCCAGATCCCCAGTAAGTGCGTTTCCTCCTGTATATTGTCCTCACTGGTGTGCGTCTGTTTCCCAGATCCCCAGTAGTGCGTTTCCTCCTGTATATTGAACTCACGTGTGTAGCGTCTGTTCCCAGACCCCCAGTAAGGTGTGTTCCTCCTGTATATTGTAACTCACGTTTGTGTACGTGGTGTCCAGCGAAGAAACACATAGTGTTTCCTCCGATGCCCCAGTAAGTGCTTTTCCTTCCTCCTGTATATTGTAACTCACGGTGTGTACTCTGTTTCCTCCCAGATCCCCAGTAATGTTTTCCTCCTGTATATTGTAACTCACGGTGGTACGTCTTTTCCAGATCCCCAGTAAGTGCGTTCCTCCTGTATATTGTAACTCACGGTGTGTACGTCTGTTTCCCAGACCCCCAGTAAGTGCGTTCCTCCTCTGTATATTGTAACTCACGGTGTGTACGTCTGTTCCGAACCCCAGTAAGTGCGTTTCCTCCTGTATATTGTAACTCACGGTGTGTACGTCTGTTTCCCAGATCCCCAGTAATGTCGTTTCCTCCTGTATATTGTAACTCACGGTGTGTACGTCTGTTCCCAGACCCCCAGTAAAGTGCGTTTCCTCCTGTATATTGTAACTCACGGTGTGTACGTCTGTTTCCCAGATCCCCAGTAAGTGGGTTTCCTCCTTATATTGTAACTCACGTGTGTGTACGTCTGTTTCCCAGACCCCAGTAAGTGGTTTCTCCTGATATTGTAACTCACGGTGTGTACGTCTGTTTCCAGACCCCAGTAAGTGCGTTCCTCCTGTATATTGTAACTCACGGTGTGTACGTTCTGTTTCCCTGACCCCCAGTAAGTGCGGTTCCCTCTGATATTGTAACTCACGTGTGTACGTCTGTTTCCCAGATCCCCAGTAATGCCTTGTCCTCCTGTATATTGTAACTCACGGTGTGTACGTCTGTTTCCCAGACCCCAGTAAGTGCTGTTTCCTCCTGTATTTTGAACTCACGGTTGTACGTCTGTTTCCAGACCCCCAGTAAGTGCGTTCCTCCTTATATTGTAACTCACGGTGTGTACGTTGTTTCCCAACCCCCAGTAAGTGCGTTCCTCCTGTCTCCTCCTGTATATTGTAACTCACGTTGTGTACGTCTGTTTCCCAGACCCCCAGTAAGTGCGTTTCCTCCTGTATATTGTAACTCACGGTTTTACGTCTGTTCCCAGACCCCAGTAAGTGCGTTCCTTCCTGTATATTGTACTCACGTGTGTACGTCTGTTTCCCCCAGACCCCCAGTAAGTGCGTTTCCTCCTGTATATTGTAACTCACGGTGGTGTACGTCTGTTTTCCCAGACCCCAGTAAGTGCGTTCCTCCTGTATATGTAACTCACGGTGTGTACGTCTGTTTCCCAGACCCCAGTAAGTGCGTTTCCTCCTGTATATTGTAACTCACGGGTGTTACTTCTTTCCCAGCCCCAGTAAGTGCGTTTCCTCCTCTGTATATTGTACTCACGGTGTGTACGTCTGTTTCCCAACCCCAGTAAGGTGCTTTCTCTCCTGTATTGTAACTCCGGTGTGTACGTCTGTTTCCCAGATCCCAGTAGTGCGTTTCCTCCTGTATATTGTAACTCACGGTGTGTACGTCTGTTTCCCAACCCCAGTAGTGCGTTCCTCCTGTATATTGTAACTCACCGGTGTGTACGCCTGTTTCCCAGACCCCAGTAAGTGCGTTTCCTCCTTGTATATTGTAACTCACGGTGTGTACGTCTGTTTCCCAGACCCCGTAATGTCTTTCCTCCTGTATATTGTAACTCACTTGTGTTCGTCTGTTCCCAGACCCCAGTATAGTGCGTTTCCTCGGTATATTGTAAACTCACGTGTGTAGTCTGTTTCCCAGACCCCCAGTAGTGCGTTCCTCCTGTATATTGTAACTCACGGTGTGTACGTCTGTTCCCACGATCCCCAGTAAGTGCGTTTCCTCCTGTATATTGTAACTCACGGTGCGTACGTCTGTTTCCCAGATCCCCAGTAAGTCGTTCCTCCTGTATATTGTAACTCACGTGTGTACGTCTGTTTCCCAGAACCCCCAGTAGTGCTGTCCTCCTGTATATGTAAACTCACGGGTGTCCGTCTGTTTCCCAGACCCCCAGTAAGTGGTGTTTCCTCCTGTATATTGTAACTCACGTTGTGTCCGTCTGTTTTCCCAGATCCCCTATAAGTGCGTTTCCTCCTGTATATTGTAACTCAACTGTGTGTACTTCTGTTTCCCAGATCCCCAGTAAGTGCGATTTCCTCCTGTATATTGTAACTCCACGGTGTGTACGTCTGTTTCCAGACCCCCAGTAGGGCGTTTCCTCCTGTATTGTACTCACGGTATGTACGTCTGTTTCCCAGACCCCCAGTAAGTGCGTTTCCTCCTGTATATTGTAACTCACCGTTGTACTCTGTTTCCGTCCCAGACCCCCAGTGTGCGTTTCCTCCTGTATATTGTAACTCAACGGTGCGTACGTCTGTTTCCAGATCCCAGTAAGAGCGTCCTCTGTATATGTAACTCCCGGTGCGTACGTCTGTTTCCCAGACCCCCAGTAAGTGCGTTTCCTCCTGTATATGTTAACTCACGGTGTGACGTCTGTTTCCCAGACCCCCAGTAAGTCGTTTCCTCCTGTATATTGTAACTCACGGTGTGTACGTCTGTTTCCCAGATCCCCAGTAAGCGTTTCCTCTGTATATGTAACTCACGGTGTGTACGTCTGTTTCCCAGATCCCCAGTAAGTGCGTTTCCTTCTGTATATTGTAACTCACGGTGTGTACGTCTGTTTCCCAGATCCCACCGTATAGTGCGTTTCCTCCTGTATATTGTAACTCACTGTGTACGTCTGTTTCCCAGACCCCAGTAAAGTGGTTTTCCTTCCTGTATATTGTAACTACTCACGTGTGTGTACGTCTGTTTCCCCCCCAGATCCCCCTTAAGTGCGTTTCCTCCTGTATTTGTAACTCACGGTGTGTACGTCTGTTTCCCAGATCCCCCAGTAACTGGCAATTTCCTCCTGTATATTGTAACTCACGGTGTGTACGTCTGTTTCCCAGATCCCCAGTAGTGCGTTTCCTCTGTATATTGTAAACTCACGGTTGTACTTCTGTTTCCCAGACCCCTCGTAAGTGCGTTTCCTCCTGTATATTGTAACCATTGTACCCGGTGCGTACGTTGTTTCCCAATCCCCAGTAAGTGCGTGCTCCTCCTGTATATTGTAACTCAGGTGTGTACGTCTGTTTCCCACGCCTTTACGTGCGTTCCTCTCTTATATTGTAACTCACGGTGTGTAGTCGTTTCCGACCCCCAGTAGTGTGTTCCCCTCCTGTTTATTTGTAACTCACGGTGTGTTACGTCTGTTTCCCCCAGATCCCCCGTAAGTGCGTTTTCCTCCTCCTTATATTGTAACTCACGGTGTGTACGGTCTGTTTTCCAGATCCCCAGATAGAGTGGATTTCCAAAAGTCCTGTATGTAACATCCACGGTTGTGTACTGTCTGTTTCGCCAGATCCCCAGATAAGTGCGTTTCCTCCTGTATATTGTACTCACGGTATGTAC
>CM071569.1:283863774-283919105 GCA_036426205.1 Ascaphus truei
GGCGTTCCGTCCCCCCCCTCCTCTGTTATCCTTGTAAACTCACGGTGTCGCTATCGTGTTTTGAACACAAGCTACAGTACCAGTAAGTGCGTGTCCCTCCGTATATTGTAACACTCAAAAACCGCCCCCGGGTGTGTCACGTCTGTTTACCCAGACCCCAAGTAATGGCAGTTTCCTCTGGTACTTGTAAACTCACGGGTGTGACGCTGTATCCCTAGATCCCCAGTAAGTGCTTTTCCTCTGTACCCTATTGTAACTACGGTGTGTACGTCTGTTTCCCAGATCCCCAGTAAGTGCGTTTCTCCTGTATATTGTAACTCACGGTGGTAGTCTGTTTCCCAATCACCCCAGTAAGTGCGTGTTCCTCCTGTAATTGTAACTCACGGTGTGTACGTCTGTTTCCCAGACCCCCAGTACGTGCGTTCCTCCTGTATATTGTAACTCACGGTGTGTAAGTCTGTTCCCAGATCCCCAGTAAGTGTCGTTCCTCCGGTTTTTTGTAAACTCACGGTGTTACGTCTGTTTCCCAGATCCCCAGTAAGTGCGTTTCCTCCTGTATATTGTAACTCACGGTGTGTCGTCTGTTTTCCCAGATCCCCAGTAAGTGGTTTCCCTCTGTATATTTGATACTTGTGTACGTCTGTTTCCCAGACCCCCAGTAAGTGCGTGTTCCTCCTGTATATTGAACTCACGGTATGGTACGTCTGTTTCCCAGACCCCCAGTAAGTGCGTTTCCTCCTGTATATTGTAATCCACGATGTACGTCTGTTCCCAGACCCCAGTAAGTGCGGTTTCCTCCTGTATTGTATACTCACGGTGTACGTCTGTTTCCCAGATCCCCAGTAAGTGCGCTGTCCTCCTGTATATTGTAACTCACGGTGTGTACGTCCTGTTTCCCAGACCCCAGTAAGTGTGTTTCTCTTGTATATTGTAACTCACGGTGTGTACGTCTGTTTTCCCAGATCCCCCAGTAAGTGCGTTTCCTCCTGTATATTGTAATCACGGTGTGTACGTCTGTTTCCCAGATCCCCAGTAAGTGCGTTCCTCCTGTATATTGTAACTCACGGTGTGTACGTCTGTTTCCCAGCTCCCCAGTAGTGCCGTTTCCTCCTGTATATTGTAACTCACGGTGTGTACGTCTGTTTCCCGACCCCAGTTAGTGCGTGTCCTCCGTATATTGTAACTCACGGTGTGTACGTCTGTTTAGACCCCCAGTAAGTGTGTTTCCTCCTGTTTATTGTAACTCACGGTGTGTACGTCTGTTTCCCAGATCCCCAGTAAGTGCGTTCCTCCTGTATATTGTACTCACGGTGTGTACTGTCTGTTTCCCAGATCCCCAGTAGTGGCGATTCCTCTGTATTGTAACTCCCGTGTGTACGTCTGTTTCCCAGACCCCCATGTAAGTGCGTTTCCTCGTATATTGTAACTCACGGTTGTACGTCTGTTTCCCCAGACCCCAGTAAGTGCGTTTCCTCCTGATATTGTAAACTCACGTATTGTACGTCTGTTTCCCAGACCCCCAGTAAGTGCGTTGTCTCCTGTATATTGTAACTCACGGTATCGTCTGTTTCCCACCCAGTAACTTGGAGTCTTCCTGTCACCTGTAATTGTTAACTCACAGGTGGTACGTCTGTTTCCAGACCCCCAGTAAGTGCGTTCCTCCCTGTATATTGTAACTCACGGTGTGTACGGTCTGTTTCCCAGACCCCCAGTAAGTGCGTGTCCTCCTGTATATTGTAACTCACGTGTGTACGTCTGTTTCCAGATCCCCCAGTAATGCGTTCCTCCTGTATATTGTAACTCACGGTGTTACGTCTGTTTCCAGATCCCCCAGTAAGGCGTTCCTCCTGTATATTGTAACTCACGGTGTGTACGTCTGTTTCCCAGACCCAGTAAGTGCGTTTCTCTGTATATTGTATACTACGGTGTGTACGTCGTTTCCCAGCCCCCAGTAAGTGCGTTTCTCTCCTGTATATTGTAACTCACGGTGTGTCGTCTGTTTCCCAGATCCCCAGTAAGTGCGTTTCCTCCTGTATATTGTAACTCACGGTGTGTACGTCTGTTTCCCAGACCCCAGTAAGTGCTTTCCTCCTGTAATTCTGTTAACTCAAGGTGTGTACGTCGTTTCCCCTCAGACCCAGTAAGTGCGTTTCTCTCCTGTATATTGTAACTCACGGTGTGTACGTTCGCCTTTCCCAGAACCCCCAGTAAGTGCGTTTCCTCCTGTATATTGTAACTCACGGTGTGTACGTCTGTTTCCCAGATCCCCAGTAAGTGCGTGTTCTTCTCCTATATTGTAACTCAGCGGTGTGTACGTTGTTTCCCAGACCCCAGTAGTGCGTTTCCTCCTTATTATTGTAACTCACGGTGTGTACGTCTGTTTCCCAGACCCCCAGTAAGGTGTTCCTCCTCGTGTATATTGTAACTCACGTGTGTGTACGTCTGTTTCCCAGATCCCCAGTAAGTGCGTTTCCTCCTGTATATTGTAACTCACGGTGTGTACGTCTGTTTCCCAGATCCCCAGTAAGTGCGTTCCTCCTGTATATTGTAACTCCCGGTGTGTACGTCTGTTTCCCAGACCCCCAGTAAGTGCGTTTTCCTCCTGTAATTGTAACTCACGTTGTATCGTGTCGTTTCCCAGACCCCCAGTAAGTGCGTTTCCTCCTGTATATTGTAACTCACGTTGTACGTCTGTTCCCAGACCCCAGTAAGTGGTTTCCTCCTGTATATTGTAACTTCAAGTGGCGTACGTCTGTTTGCCAAGATTCCACCAGTAAGTGCGCGTTTCCTCCTGTATATTGTAACTACGGTGGTCGTCTTTCCGCCACCCCAGTAAGTGCGTTTCCTCCTGATAATTGTAACTCACGGTTGTACGTCTGTTTTCCAGACCCCCAGAAAGTGCGTTTCCTCCTGTATATTGTAACTCACGGTTGTACGTCTGTTTCCCAGACCCAGTAGTGCGTTCCTTCCTGTATATTGTAACTCAACGGTGTGTACGTCTGTTTCCCAGATCCCCAGTAAGTGCGTAGTTTCCTCCTGTATATTGTAACTCACGGTGTGTACGTCTGTTTCCCAGATCCCCCAGTAAGTGGTTTCCTCCTGTATATTGTAACTCACGTTGTGTACGTCTGTCCCAGACCCCAGTAAGTGCGTTCCTCCTGTATATTGTAACCACGGTGTGTACGCTCTGTTCCAGACCCTCAGTAAGTGCGATTTCTCCTGTATACTTGTACTCACGGTGTGAGACGCTGTTTCCCAGATCCCCAGTAAGTGCGTTTCCTTTGTATATTGAACTCAACGGTGTGTACGTCTGTTTCCAACCCGTAAGTGCCCCGTAAGTGCGTATGTACGTCTGTTTACCAGACCCCAGTAAGTGCGTTTCCTCCTGTATATTGTAACTCACGGTGCGACGTCTGTTTCCCAGATCCCCCAGTAAGTGCCGTTCCCTCTTTGTACTATGAACTCACGGTGTGTTTACGTCTGTTTCCCACAATTGAACCTACCACGTATAGTGCGTGTCCCCTGTACTGTTGTAACCTTCACGGTATGTACGTCTGTTTTCATCAGAATCCCGGGGATCTGGGAAACAGACGTACACACCGTGAGTTACAATATACAGGAGGACACGCACTTACTGGGGGTCTGGGAAACAGACGTACACACCGTGAGTTACAATATACAGGAGGAAACGCACTTACTGGGGGTCTGGGAAACAGACGTACGCACCGTGAGTTACAATATACAGGAGGACGCGCACTTACTGGGGATCTGGGAAACAGACGTACGCACCGTGAGTTACAATATACAGGAGGAAACGCACTTACTGGGGGTCTGGGAAACAGACGTACATACGGTGAGTTACAATATACAGGAGGAAACGCACTTACTGGGGGTCTGGGAAACAGACGTACATACCGTGAGTTACAATATACAGGAGGAAACGCACTTACTGGGGGTCTGGGAAACAGACGTACACACCGGGAGTTACAATATACAGGAGGAATCGCACTTACTGGGGATCTGGGAAACAGACGTACACACCGTGAGTTACAATATACAGGAGGAAACGCACTTACTGGGGATCTGGGAAACAGACGTACACACAACGTGAGTTACAATAAACAGGAGGAAACACACTTACTGGGGGTCTGGGAAACAGACGTACACACCGTGAGTTACAATATACAGGAGGACACGCAGTAACTGGGGGTCTGGGAAACAGACGTACACACCGTGAGTTACAATATACAGGAGGACACGCACTTACTGGGGGATCTGGGAAACAGACGTACGCACCGTGAGTTACAATATACAGGAGGAAACGCACTTACTGGGGATCTGGGAAACAGACGTACACACCGTGAGTTACAATATACAGAAGGAAACGCACTTACTGGGGATCTGGGAAACAGACGTACACACCGTGAGTTACAATATACAGAAGGAAACGCACTTACTGGGGATCTGGGAATACACACGGAGTTACCATATACAGGACACGCACTCGGACTGGGGAGTCTGGGAAAACAGACGTAACACACCGTGAGTTACAATATACAGGAGGAAACGCACTTACTGGGGGTCTGGGAAACAGACGTACACACCGTGAGTTACAATATACAGGAGGAAACGCACTTACTGGGGGTCTGGGCTGCAGAACGAACCTTTCCTAGTTGCAATAGCACAGAAAACAAAGTCTTTACAAAGTCCTTTAGATGACTGGGACTGAGCCCGAAAAGTCCTGGAACTGATCTCGGCACGCAGTTCCTGCCGCCAACGCTCGTTCCCTTCTGGAGGTACTGAAATCCCATGACCGGGAGCGAGTACCAAACGTCCTGGCACTCTATTCGGCCTTTACTTCCAACCGCGACTGCTACGTTTTCTTTTCAGAGCTTGGCCCGGAAAAGTGGGACTTAGAAAATGTCTCGCCTTGAGATTCCTGAAGCCGACTCATGTCTATTTCTCGCAGAGCATCTTTTGGTCGGTTCAAATCTGCCGCTGCTGTCTTGGCGCTTAGAATCTCCTGCGCTAATTGGCTGCTGGGTTTCTTTTAGGATTTCAGTCCCATTCACAGAATACCTCCACCAATCAGAGCGTGGGACTTTTGCCACCAGCCTATCAGCGATTTGCCGGTGCCCTGAAGCTGGGAGGGCATGGATTTCAATTCTGCAAAGGGGCATGCGTCAACCTGGCACCTCTGCCACTTAGCATACTGATCCCCCGCTGGGCCAGGCTCCTCAGTGTCTGGGGTCGGGCAAATGGTCGCCTGATATCCCTTTGTCTGTGCTTATAGTGCCGGCGACAGCGATGTCAGGCTGCGGTTGCTGGAGATGAATTAAGATGAATTCCAGTGAGCGCGGCCAAGCCGACGCTCCATCACGCCGCGCTTACTATAAGCACACACGACGACGGCAATGCATTGGTTTTGACGCGACGTTGCCGGCACTATAAGCGCAGGTTAATTCATGCCAGGACGTGGGTACTCAAGGATAACTCTGGTATTCTGCCCACCCTAACACCTTGGCATCTCTGTGGCTTTCAAGTCTGGGACCCGAGCAGACTTAGTGGCACCAACTGGGTAGCCAGCTGGGCTCTCGGAACCACGGACTTAGAAATCCCCAGCTCATATACAGCGCCCCAAGCATTACACATTTTAAACATATCCGTTTAAAGCTGCAGTTCAGTCTTTTTTTTTTTTTTATTCAATAGTTTCATGTGGGCAATATCTAATTACCTAAAGAACTGTAAAGCTGCCAGACAATTCGTTATCCATGTATTGATCGCCGAAATTTGGCGACATCTTTAGATATGGCATATGTTTTTCATCTGCTTCTGTCAGTCAGTGGAAGCTCATGAATATTCATGAGCACTCCTGCACTGACATGTGCTAGAGGGAGGGCAGGGCTGACAAAGGGGTGTGCCAGGGCTTGTGACAGGACATGAAGGGGCAGTGCCTTAGCAAATAGCTGTTAAAATAGAATACAAGAAAATTGGTCTTTCAAAGTTAATGTTTTTAAAACAGAAAATGCTAAAAGTATTTTTTCTTACTACAGAACTGATTTATTAAAAAAAACACACATGCAGGATATTGACTGAACTGCAGCTTTAATAAAATATACTTGGATACTGTGTCTTGCTAAAATGCCTAAGTCCTTCTTTGGTGTCAGGGATAGAATAAGAATTCCTACTTGCTATTCTCACTGGCCACATCCCGGCCACACTGCAAAAATCTGACGTTACATTTTTATACAAAATAAACCTTGCAGCTTTATCCTACAGCTGGAGAATCCCCTGAACCCCTATACCAGATTCAGGGTGACTTGGGCATGATCTGGGCACCCCCCTCTAGACTAGGGACCCCTGTACTGTTCTGGGGATACCTTCATCCCCTATGCCCCTTTTACCTTTCTGGTCTGTGCTGAAGTAGATAGGTGAGAGAGAGAGAACCCAGTTTAGCACTCAGGTTCACGCTCTGAAGATAAGTGAATGGTTTAAAACATAATCTTTATTAATAACAATATATATTAAAAAATGGTTGATAGAACGACGTACTGAAGGTAGGTAGATCCTGAATAAAATAGCCGTGTTGGCTCCGGATCAAGCTTATAAATGTACCAGAAGTTTTAATAAACGGCTGGTATCATGTTGACACAGAATTCCTGATGTGGACCTGTGTGGAGAGTGAGTACTCCAGGTGTGTCCGGTTATGTACTGAGTCTACAAGTCATAAAGTTGGTATCTCAATCCTAATAGGTGATAGTAGATGTGACTTATAGCAGCTAACATACATAAAGAGCAAATATATTATGTACATCAGTTGTAATTTATTCATACAGTTATGCTCCCCTGTGTAGGTCTGTATATCCACATTAGTGTCAGAATGACCCCAGGTGACCCACTGAGAATGATATCCAGGGGTGTAATGACCTATATAACTGCGTAGTCCTAGTCATAGGTAAGTAGCTGACTAGTATCCTGGGGGGGTACGATGGGGTTCCAATACAGGAGACACTATTGTGGAGAGCAGACTAGTACCATATACTTATATCAGAGGGTGTGAGATAATAGCAAGAGACTGAATGGTAAACCTCCTTGCTGCTGTGTAAAGTGACAAGCACAGCAGGCAGCTACTGTGTTGCTACAAGTGAGGTTTCTCAGGGCATAATCGTATCGGAACCTGTCCTGAAAAACTGATAAACGAGGATGATTGTGACCATCGGGCACTTATATCCTATATAATCTGCACGAGCAGACATGCCGCATCAACTCGCGGTGTTGGTATCATGCGGAGGCAGTAACTGATCTGCGCGTGCACGTGTCTGGAATGAGCCTGCTGCCTTGCTGTGCTTGTCACTTTACACAGCAGCAAGGAGGTTTACCATTCAGTCTCTGCTATTGGAACCCCATCGTACCCCCCCAGGATACTAGTCAGCTACTTACCTATGACTAGGACTACGCAGGTTATATAGGTCATTACACCCCTGGATATCATTCTCAGTGGGTCATCTGGGGTCATTCTGACGCTAATGTGGATATACAGACCTACACAGGGGAGCATAACTGTATGAATAAATTACAACTGATGTACATAATATATTTGCTCTTTATGTGTGTTAGCTGCTATAAGTCACATCTACTATCACCTATTAGGATTGAGATACCAACTTTATGACTTGTAGACTCAGTACATAACCGGACACACCTGGAGTACTCACTCTCCACACAGGTCCACATCAGGAATTCTGTGTCAACATGATACCAGTCGTTTATTAAAACTTCTGGTACATTTATAAGCTTGATCCGGAGCCAACACGGCTATTTTATTCAGGATCTACCTACTTTCAGTACGTCGTTCTATCAACCATTTTTTAATATATATTGTTATTAATAAAGATTATGTTTTAAACCATTCACTTATCTTCAGAGCGTGAACCTGAGTGCTAAACTGGGTTCTCTCTCTCTCACCTATCTACTACTGTATACACCCAAAGCACCGTTCACAACATCATCCTATTGTGGCTGTAGCAGGGGCTCCCCTATTATCCCATGGTCTGTGCTGAAGCAGGGTCTCCTGGCGGTGAGCTGCAAGAAAGTTTTCAGGGTAGGATTTTGGCCGGAGCATTGTGCTTCAATGTATCCAAGAATCTTACCTGATTCCCGGATACACTTTTGGGGTATCCAGTAACTCTGGAACCCCGCTACATAGCCACAATCTGTAAAGACTTTCTCAGCAAAACCCACCCGGAACCTCACAGCCCAGCAATCTCTGCTGGCTGGCACCCCCCTCCCACACCCCCCTCCCCCAGCAATCTCTGCTCGCTGGCGCCCCTGGAAAGGCAAAAACATAAAAATTCTTTATTGTCGCATATTTTACATACAGGCACAGCAGTACATATACAACAGTCAGGTCCAAGAGCTGACACTCTATGACCCCAAAACATGGATCAGGGGCAACCAAGTGGGCTTGACCTTTATTAGTGAGCCTGGTTACCCTCACACCATCATAACCATTGAGAGACATTTGGCTGGTATGCCGAAGGTCTTTAGGATTGCGAACAGAAGCGCTGGGCGAGTCTTATGCCTTTCATGATGTAATTGCAGAAACGTGTGATATGTGGGATCAGGTAGAGAGAAAATTTCTTATCTTATATTTGTTAATATCCATCTGGACCTGGTATTAATCCTGTATGTTGCTATGTGCTGTCCAGGAGACTGAACCGCTGGGCAGAGGTGGAGAGTAGAGACTGACCCGTACCTGGGATCTGAATCCTGAAGCAATATAATAGTGGGGTCTGGTTCTGGGGTCAGGGCAGGAGAGAGGCAGGATGGACGTGGTCACTGTTCCAGGGTCGGGGCAGGAGAGAGGCCGGATGGACGTGGTCACTGTTCCGGGGTTAGGGCTGGAGAGAGGCAGGATGGTCGTGGTCACTGTTCCAGGGTCAGGGCAGGAGAGAAGCAGGATGGTCGAGGTCACAGTTCCAGGGTCAGGGCTGGAGAGAGACAGGATGGTCGAGGTCACTGTTCCGGATTCAGGGCAGGAGAGAGGCAAGATGGTTATGGTCACTATTCTGGGGTCAGGGCAGGAGAGAGACAAGATGGTTATGGTCACTATTCTGGGGTCAGGGCAGGAGAGAGGCAGGATGGTCACGGTCACTGTTCTGGGGTCAGGGCAGGAGAGAGGCAAGATGGTCGTGGTCACTGTTCCGGGGTTAGGGCAGGAGTGAGGCAGGATGGACGAGGTCACATTTCTGTGTCTGGGCTGGAGAGAGACAGGGTGGTCGAGGACACTGTTCCGGGATTAAGGAAGGAGTGAGGCAGAATGGTTGAGATAAGGTAGTCCAGCGGCAGGCAGGGGTCTATGGCAGGCAAGATAAGAGTTCCAGCTGGAGAATAGGCATGGAGAACCTTGCACAGGCAAGGAGAGAGGGGAATGGAAGCCTTATAAGGGGACAAGGCAGATGAGAGCAATCGGCTCAGGAAGAGGCTGACTTCCTGCCTCGGCGGTCATGTTGGTAGAGGCAGGGGAAGTCAGAAGGCATCCATGTTGGAGATCCTCATACCAGGGGCCTTTGCGGATTTCAGGGTTTTAATCACCTCCCCTACTTCCTCATCAGTGACCTCCCCATCCAATTCAGTCTGGGCTGCTTTGTTAAGTTTGGGTAGTCTGCAGGCTCCCAACAGGATCCAAAGTCCCCCTTCACCCAGGCTTTCCAAACCATCATATAGTTCACTATAATGTTTTTCAGGATCATTTTGGTGCTCGACATGAGCTCCCCGGTATGTTGCCTAATTGAGCATATGGATCTAGCCTTGAATTTGTAGTTAAGATTGTTAGCCAATATATTATCTGATTTATTACCCTTTTCCTAAGTATGTCTCATTCTTCCATCTCACGGCCCTTTGAGTTGCATCACTCAGACATATATTTAGCTTACCCCTGACCTGGATGACCTCTGGTAGGAGCGGTGGGAGAGCGTGTGGGCTTGTTCTAGTTAAGAGAGTTGTTTTCGATAGGAAAGTTCTTTTAATTCCTTAATCTTTTCCTAGAGGTTGCAATTCTAATCATGCAGCCCCCCCATGTATGTGCCACCCATAGAAGGGTTGGAGAGGCCCCAGGGGTTGTGTTTATGCTAAAGAAGTCTTTTAGTTCTTTCCCCATGTCGGACAGCATCTCTGGCCCTGTTAATAAGGAGTCGTGTAGCCTCTTTGGCCTATAGCTTTGTGGGAGCACAAAACTCCTGAACCCTATCTCCACCACTGCGTGGTCGGACCACGTAATATTATTGATCTTTGCCTCTCTGACCAAAGGCGCGATCCTCCAGGAGTCCCCTAAAGGCTCTGGAATCAGCAGGGGTTCCTCTAGGGGCTGAGCGGGTCCCTATATTTGGTAACAAGTCTATGTCCACATCTAGGACCGTGTTAAAATCCCTGGCCAGGATGACCCTGCACTTTTAAGATTTGTCTAATGCCCCCCAAAAAAGGCTTTAAAAAAAAAAAAAAAGGGATGATACAAAAGATACATCCCTTTTTTTTTTTTTTTAAAGCCTCATTGGACACAGACACAATCTAGTGCCGAGTGGGCAACCCTGTCGCCAATCGCCACAAGTGGCGAATTGGCCATGAAAGTGTCAACGAATTTGAGTTTGCAGCTCCCACAGTAAAATAAACTTTTTCCTGATGGCGTGTGCTGGTTTCCGCTTTCTGAATATGTCATTGACGCAGCACAGCCACCCAATACCCCCCTCTGCCTTCAGTTGGAGTCGAGACCCGACCTTGAACTGTTATTTTTTATGGGAACTAAAATTTGTAGTGACGCAAGTAATGGAAAAGCACGGTGTGGCGATTCTCACTTCTCATTCACCACACCTGTGGCTACATTGAAAAATAGGTTGCCCACCTCTGTTCTAGTGTAATAACCTCTGAATTCTGCATCTTCCCTGTGACTATAATATATCGTCCCGCTGTGTCTTTTTTTAAACTTTATCGGCTTTAAGTCTTTGCAGAAAAAGATGGCCGCCCCTTTCTCTTTACAGAGGCCGAAGCCGTAAAACACACGGGGAACTTCTCATCAAAGAAGACTGGGGCTGTGCCTGTTCTGTCCCAAGCTCACTGAGGCAAGTGAGTAGAGACAGGCAGCTTAACTCAATCCCATATACCAAGCAAGAGGAATCTTATTTGCTGAGGTGTTTATTGAGCAACAACAATACAAATAAAAAGGGAAAAAGATACTGGGGGAAAACACAGTGGGGTGGGAACAATGGAGAGGAAAGGGAGCTAGGATGGTAAGCAGGATAATGCTAGGTAATAGGGATAGCTTAGTATCAGGGATAGGTAAATTGCAATGACTTTACCAGAGGAGGTGAGTCAGGTAACTGCTCAAGATGGTTGCTGGTTGAAAAAGGAAGCATGCTAGCCTGGACAAGCAGGAAATAGAGTCAGGCTGTGCCAACGAGCAGGGGGAGGAGGGGGCAGCCCAACTCATTGGGAAAAAGGTCGTCATTTTCCAGAGGGCGGCTGTCTCGTGGCCCTTCCGGCTTTGTGAAAAACTTGGCCATCTCGCATGGGGAGGTATATTTTCTGCCTTTAGATGGCATTTCGGTTTTCGGGGCATACTACCACTTATGGAGCTCAAAATGAAATGGGAACCTGGTTTAGGAACCCTGAGCTAGGTTAAGAGCTGAGCTAGAAGGCTGCCATTCAGCTCAGCACCGGGCATGCACCCCTCATGTATGTTTGTGATGGTGAGGGGGTAACCAGGCCATAAATAAAGGTATTATGCCTAGCTGGTTACCTCTGAGCCATATTGGGTACTTTAGAGTGTCAGCTCTTGAACCCATGTATGCTACGTGCAATGTGTGTAATTGTATTGCAATAAAGTATTTGTGTGTTTTGCCCTTTCCAGGAGTGCTAACCAGGGGAGATTCTCAGGCTGAGTGTCAGGGGGGTTTTGCGGTAAAAGTGTTGTCAGAATGTGTCTAAGTAGTCATGGTCCAGAGTGTCTGGCCACCCCAAAAATGTATCTGATCTGGTTCCCGGGGACACGTAGCCAAAGATCTCTGGGAAAAATCCTCTCTGGCAGGTGTTGCTCAACTCACCGCTAGGTCTCCCTGCTTCAGCACAGACCAGAGAGGTTAATGGGGGGCATGGGGATATGTGTATCCCGGATTCAGTCAGGGGTCCCTAGGTTAAGGTGGGTCCCCCTGTATATGCCCCAAATCACCAGAACCAGGTATAGAGGTTCTGGGGTGTTCAACCATCGATAAGGTTGCAAGGCTGATTTTGTGTCCAAGTTCCTATGTGTTTAGCAATGTAACTGTGAGATTGAACCTAAGCATTATTTGGTTCAACTTTTTACACATTTTCTCATCGGAAGGTCTAGGAGTGCTGAAACTGTGCGTGAGCGTCTTTTAAGTCAAACGTAAGAAAAGAGGGACTTAGACAAAATTGTGTGAGATTTTTATTAACATGCTGTATAAAGGTATATATGTTTTATGCCCTGTATATGAGTTGGGGAATTTCCAAGTCCCTGGTTCCGAGAGACCAGGTGACCACCAAGCTGGTGCTACTGAGTCTGCTTGGGTCCCGGACATGAAAGTCTCAGAGGTGCCAAGGTGTCAGGGCGGGCGGAGTACCGGAGTTAAACTCAAGCACCCACGTCCTGGCATGAATAGAAGCTATTGGGCGACCATTTGCCCTTCCCCAGACTCTGAGGAGCCTGGCACAGCGGGTGGGCTCTGCATACTAAGTGGCAGAGGTGCCAAGTTGGCGCATGCACTTAGCAGAATTGAAATCGGTGCCCACCTGGCTTCAGGGTCCCGGCAAGTCTCTGATAGGCTGGTAGAAATATTCCCACGCTCTGATTGGCTGTAGTATTTTGTGAATGGAACTAAAATACTATAAGAAACCCAGCAGCCAATCAGGTCAGGAGATTCTAAGCACCAAGACAGCAGCGGCAAATTCAACCTCACCAAAAGATGCTCTGGGAGAAACAGACGCGAGCCGGCTTCAGAGATTTCGAGGCAAGAAATTTTCTAAGTCCCACTTTTCGGGGCCAAGTTCTACAAAGAGAACGTATCGGTACTACCTCCCGGTCAAGGGAGTTTGGCATCTCCGGAAGACATACAGCAGTGGCGTGTGGAACTTCATGCCGATTTGAGTTCCAGGACATTTCGGGCTAAATCCCGGTCAACTGAAAACGTTGTTTTAAGGACTGTAAAGGATAGGAAAGTCTAGTTTTTCCCCCAGATCCCCAGTAAGTGCGTTTTTTCTCTTATATTTTGTAACCCCCTGTGTGCGTACGCCTGTTTCTATGGAATAAATGACAATTTGTTTTACTCACTTGTGTTGCTCAGTGAATGATCCCGGTTATAAAGGTGTAATTTACCTGGTCTCCGGTGATAATGTTATTTCATTTTTAAGCCTCACTGAAAGTGGTACGTACTGTTTCCTCAGAGTCATGTTTACCTGGCAGGACTCCCACGCTGTACTGTATATTTGCACACGTTATGGTTCCCTGGTTATGTATAATACTTGAAACAAGGAGGAACTTACTTGGTCATCATGTACTCTAATTATTTATGCCTATGTAGCACCTTTACCCCCACGCTATGTGAGATTGGGTCGCTACCTGTATGTTTCATGGTGTGGTGTATACCTGTTGGTAGAGCGGGAGGGCCGGAGAGCTACGCAGTGGTATGGGGAGAATCAGGACAGGCTTTCAGGGTGCTTCATTCGTTCTTGGCAGCGCCTCCAGCCAGCGTGGATGTGTGGAGCCCCAGGATTGTCCGTGCTGACACTTTACTTGGTCCAGACAGTTAACCACACTGATAATGATTCAACTGATGTTTATTGTCAGATAGCAGAAGTCACAGCTTTCATTCCCTATCCCTGAAGGACCCTTACAGGGCTTGAGGCCCATGGAAGCCCTTCTCAGCTCCTAATATATCCCCTCGTGGGACACAGGATAGATGGTCCCCACTCCACAGGGGGAGGGAAAAGACAGAACTGACTTCTGGGAGAGTGCCAGATATATACCCCGGGGTTTGGGCTTGTAACCCTGCCCCATAACAGGGCAGGTCTGATAATGACAGGCATCACATTAACTACATGTGACCCAGCCAGTATCCTCCCCCAGGATGACACTCTAAGGTTGTTGCTAGTCCCGCCCTTGGATACAGTAAGTATATCCAAGGCT
Source organism: Ascaphus truei (assembly GCA_036426205.1). Lineage (NCBI taxonomy): Eukaryota > Metazoa > Chordata > Amphibia > Anura > Ascaphidae > Ascaphus > Ascaphus truei. The sequence goes on from CM071569.1 coordinate 283,877,969, forward strand.
GCAATAGCAAACTAGGCCTACATGAGGAGTTAACCCTTCCGCTGCCTGTACCTAACAGGACTAACACTGGTAGGGCCCAAGAAAAGGAATAGTGGCCGGAGGCTATGCTATACATATGTTACCCTGCTCGCCTGGCTCTAACAGAGTGTACATCAGATAGATTATTTACAGCACATGGCTGTTCTCAGTCTCTCAGACCTTCTCAGGGTGCTGGGTCAGTGCAGGCTGGGCGTGGATATACAGATATGTAGTCATGCTGTAAAATGGACTGCAGTTTCCTCTCCTGCTGGCAGTAAGGCCTGGTAAGTTACAGGGATGCCAGCAGTAATCATGGAGGTTTGCCCTCACACCCTGGTGAGGTGCCCTATGTGTGGATGGGAGTGGCTACATACTCTGAGTCCACCGTTAGTGACATCAGAGATGTGCCTGCCTCCTGAGAGATATAAGGCACAGCACTGCTCAAAGTTAGTGTGTTGGAGAAGGAGCAGGTCTGCGTTGAGACCTGGGGGAAAGAGGCCCGCTAGTGCTGTAACTAGTGGCCCCATTCTATATCATTCAGCATCAAGCTGTCAATGCCATACTGTGTCCAGGGACCTGGCACAGGGGTGATCTCCCTGAGGGGAGAGGGGATCCCACTCCATTGGGAGGGTGTACCTTTGAAGGGGTCACACGCCAAGATGAGCGGCTGAGTATAACCACTATGAGGGGCAGTTTGCCTGAAAGTACAATAAAGAATGACCTTGCATAAAGACACTTCACTGTGTGAGTCTGGAGTTACTCAACAGGGGAAGACACCACCAAGAAGGAGTTCCTCATCAGAACCATCTCCTTGCGGACGCAGAGATCCTGATGAGGTGGAGGCGCTGCACTGGATATAGGTAGGACTCAAGCCCACTACCTCAGCTGCCTGTCTGGGTTGGCAATCCCCACACAACATCATGTGGGAGACTCAGGAGTCCTGTTGCCAACAGGTGCACCACCAGACACGACCATGTAATGGGGACTGGTTAGACCACAGGGGCCAATATGAGATTGGGTGGGTCAGACAGACCAGAAAATCCGTTACAGATAGAATAAGGCTCTAACAGAGTGTACATCAGATAGATTATTTACAGCACATGGCTGTTCTCAGTCTCTCAGACCTTCTCAGGGTGCTGGGTCAGTGCAGGCTGGGTGTGGATATACAGATAGAATAAGGATGGGCGCCAGGAACTTTTCTAGTACAAAGGGTTTTATTCACATCCGCTGATAATGCGCCACATACAAAGTCGGGCTTCACATAGTAACTATATTGTTTGACACCAGTTAATGTCTCTGTGCTTCTTCCCTTGGCAGCTCTCACTCATAGCATTCTTCCTCTGTACGTTTCAGGATTTTACTGAGGACCTGTCGGTGTGAGTACAGTCTATCTGCAGGGATCTGTATCCTGTCACTGTGCACCATCTACCTCATCCATAAAAGGACCTAATTGATCGGGGCTTCACTGGGGACCCTGCAGTGGGCCTGATCCAACTATGATCCGGAGTTTCTACTCTGAGAATTCCCTGCTGAGCACCCGCCGGCTCCTTCTCGTCAGAGAACAATCTATGGTCATTGCTATCGGCACTAACTATAAAGGGCACATTCCCTAACTGGAAACAATAAAGGTGACTGGAAAATCTTACTACACATAACTATACACCTAATCATATTTACATAGCTTACAGTGAGGCCCTCTCCACTGCTACTCCCGAGGAACCTGCTTATAGAATGCTGGGGGGCGCTGTGTTCACCCTTCCATTTCCCTAGGGTGGCATCACTGGGGAGTGGCTATCCATTCTGCAAGTCACATCACATGATGGGGAGGGGAGTAACCCTGAGTGAGCCCATTCAGTTAACCCCTTAGGGCCCTTAACACTTACACTACCATAGTGGTCCCCACAAGGGGGTGCCACACCTCCTCTACATAATGTGTGAGCTACGTCGGGCAGTCCAACACTATCATAGTCTGCCGGTGGTCATGGTTTTTTTTAGGATTGTTTAGGATGGATTCTTTGAACTGCTTGATATGTTGCCAAATAAAAGTGATTTTGTAAAGGGCCCCGCATGGGGGACTCTGGCTTGATTCTCTTCTGTAGGGGATCTTCATGGTTGTTTGGGACATTTGGGACATATTATTTCCGTTTCCTCTTGTAGAGAACATACTGAAATACGTACTGTAGACTTTCCTTGTTGCTGGAGCTGCAAACTTGGGGCGTTTCTATTATATATCTTTTAAGTTTGTGATATGAGTTTTCTATTTGATTTTTAAAAAAATGATTTTATTGTTATTTCAGGCGTTTTTTTTAAGCTTTATGATCCTAATTTAGTATTTTCCTGCTTATTTTGAGTTTGCCATCATTTTGGACATAAAATAACCAAAAAAACAAACTGAGTTTTTCCAAAACCGAATCCGAAAACCCCCATGTTTTTTCTCAGAACCCAAAACCAGAACCGCAAGTGGCCCACACTCCCAGGATGAGGTCACGTGACCAGAAGTGGGATTTGTTTCTTCCAAAAAATCTGGTGCTGTTTCTTTCGTGCAGCCTGGACACAGATAAATTGGGCAATTCCTGCATTAGGGGGCTATTTACTGAACAGCAGGAGATTTATCCCACATACAATCCCAATTATTTGCTCTGGCAGCGTTGCCCAAGCTTTGGGGCTGAGACACTTTTAGTAAACAGATCCCTACGAGATTCATATGACAGGGCGTCATTTATCAGTTTCCCAGCTGCAAAACTGAGGCAAAAATGACTGCACAAGTACAGCTCAACTCAATCATGGAGCCAGCTTTGCCGCAGAATGATTTCTCGGGGCCCAGGACTACAGTTCTGACCGTCCCCCCCCCCCCCCCCCCCCCCCCCTTCCCCCTCTTTTCCCCCCCCCCCCCCCCCCCCTCGCCTCTCACTTTCCCCCCTCCTCAGACTCATTATCTCCCCCCTCACAATTCCCCGCACAAAATATACCAAAAAAAATCCCACCCCCATGCAAAAAACTTCCACCCCCAAATGCATACAAAAAAATCCCCACCCCCCAAATATATAGAGCCCCCCCAAATATATACAACTTCCCAAATAAATAAAAAAAAAAAACCCACCTCCCCCATACATATATAAATAAACAAACAAATACATATTTAAAAAATACCCCCAATGCTTACAAATAAGGCCCCCAATGCTTATCTAAAAAAAAGAAACCCCAGTACATATTTAAAAAAATTGACTTACCTTGGTGATGTACAGGGGCCGGGCCCGGGGAGCGCCCGGGGGGGGGGGGACGGGGCGACTGCCGAGGGGGGGGCTGCCTGGGGGGGAGGGCTCAGTAACTGCCGGGGTGCCTGGCAGCCAGATATAGCAGTTGCTGCCGGGCCCCTGGCTCTCCCCACCGGCAGACCTCTTCCTCTCTCTGTCCCACGCCGGACCCTCTGACTTCAGCGTGCGCCAGGCCTCCGACTTATGGCGCCGTGTATCAGAAGCTAGGCCGAACTTCCGCGCACCGACGTCAGAGAGGCCCATCGCACACCGACGTCAGAGAGGCCCACCGCACACCGACGTCAGAGGGCCCATCGCGCCACAACGTCAGAGGGCCCATTGCGCACCGACGTCAGAGGGCCCAGCGTGGGACAGAGAAAGAGGTCTGCCGGTGGGGAGAGCCAGGGCCCGGCGGCAACTGCTATGTCCGGCCACCGGGCCACTTTTACCGGCTGTCCCCCCCTCTTGGCGCCTCTGAAGCAGGGATATCTTTAAAACCTGTCCTGTTGGGGGGGTCTTGAGGACTGGAGTTGAGAACCCCTAATGCAGGGGTGCGCAAACTTTCTGCTCTGCATCCCCCTGCCTGCCCTCCCCCAGTGTCGCGCCCCCCTTTACCTTTAATCCGGCGTAAAATTACGCTGCAGGGTCATGTGACACCATGGCGTCATTTGATGCCATGTTGCCATGGCGATGCGTCGCCCGAAGCCGGCTGAAATTAGGTGTTACAGAGGTCTGGCGCTGAAAGAGCGCGGGGCCTCTGTCACTGTCGCCCCCCCCCCCCCAAAATAAATCTTGCGCACCCCTGCCCTAATGTACAATATCAACGAAGGAAACCCCACTTTCACTGGCGATTATTTCCCTCTATAGATATGGTGCAGAGTTTTTAATTCCACTTTTCCAGCCGGAAAGCTTGAATAAAAACACATTTTTAAACAAATCCCTAAAGACTCTGGGCTGCAAACATACAATTGGTCCGACGCACTAAAATAATATATATGTTTAACTTTTTGTGCGTCAACATTTTATTGCTTAAAAAGTAGCACACCCGTCCATAAAAAACGTGCGCCGTGTGTATGAAGGATTAATTCCGTACACAGGACACATCATAACGCCAGGTTAGTACACACGCACACGCTAGCGAAATTTGACATAGGAATTTAGTATTGTGCCAATTTGGCGCTGATAACGCCGCTTGCGGCGCTTTTTACAGTACGTTGCTGCGGGCCATGCAGATGATTGTACAAGATCAGTCCTGGATTTTAATAAGGTGACTCCCCTGAAATCTGCACGGGGCACCCGATGTATGTATGTCTTTATTTATATAGCGCCATTAGTGTACATAGCGCTTTACATTAGTAGTGTGTGTAAAACGAGGGTCCCATCAGGCTCTGAGGCACAGATCCCCGTACCTCGCGCATCTCTGTCGCATCCAACACTACAACGGTTAAATCCCACCCCCCCCTATCTCTCTGGCCACATCAAACGGCCATAACACAATGCCCCCTCACCCCTCTGCTTACACAGTCCCAGAGGTCAGCGCGGGGTTAATCCCTTACACGCTGTCTGTACATGTAACAAAAAAAACAAAAGCAGGGGGGCAAAGATCCGTGTGGATAAGGGAATCCGATTGGCCGAGGGAAGGTGTGCTGCCGTGATCTTTGGACGGAGAGGGGATTAAGGAGCCCCCCCTCACGCGCGCAATCTCGCTGGATCCGGAGACGCTGGGCAGGTGAGTGCAGATACTCACACTCAGGGGACAGGGGCAGGGGGTCTGCGATGAGCTGCTGGTAACACGTTTCTGTCTCCCAGGGAGGCGGGCACAGGGCAGCGGGAGGCCTCCGGCTGCCACACAGAGTTGCCAACACTGCAAAACCCTTACACAGGCAGCACCCGCCCGGGCAGCGGCATCACATACAAACGTTTTAAAACAACTTCTCATTGTTATTGGTTTCCGCGGAATGTATTCCCTGATTATAAGATAAATTCTCTTTGTAATGCCTCGTTAACAAGCCTTAAAGTAACGGATTCACTTTTTTAGGGCTGAAGGAGCAGCACAGAGCGTAAAGACACTGACAGTCAGCAATGACACAGAGTGTGAATCAAGGTGACCTTGGGAATACTTGTGACCTTGAGAGTCACTTTATCTCCCTGTGCCTCAGGCACCAGAAGCGTAGATTGTAAGCTCTGCGGGGCAGGGACCTGTGCCTGCAAATATTCTATGTATAGTGCTGTGTACATGGTCGGCTCTATATATTTAAAAAAACAACAATTTATTAATAATTATTACTATTGTAACCTGTGAAAACTGGGGGGCTTTCTCTCTCTCTGGGGGGCTAAATTCCAGCAGATCAGTTGTTTCATCGGTCTAACTGATGTCTGCTTCCTAATTACTATCCAAACAGCGGGCAAAGAACAGCTACACCGCGCCCCGTGTTCTGAGGACTGACCGAGGTTAGATACAGACTGTTACACCGCGCCCCGTGTGCTGAGGACTGACCGAGGTTAGGTACAGATTGTTACACCGCGCCCCGTGTTCTGAGGACTGACCGAGGTTAGGTACAGATTGTTACACCGCGCCCGTGTTCTGAGGACTGACCGAGGTTAGGTACAGATTGTTACACCGCGCCCCGTGTTCTGAGGACTGACCGAGGTTAGGTACAGATTGTTACACCGCGCCCCGTGTGCTGAGGACTGACCGAGGTTAGATACAGATTTTTACACCGCGCCCCATGTTCTGAGGACTGACCGAGGTTAGATACAGATTGTTACACTGCGCCCCGTGTTCTGAGGACTGACCGAGGTTAGGTACAGATTGTTACAGGCGCTCCTTACAGCGGGGTCACAGGCGCTCCTTACAGCGGGGTCACAGGCGCTCCTTACAGCGGGGTCACAGGCGTCCTTACAGCGGGGTCACGGGGTGCAGGACAACGGGAACCTTTAGCTTCCTGGACTCACAAACTGGACGGCCCTCCTTCTTCCGTTATATCTCGCCCTACACTCACTAACGCAAAGGACCACACTCCGTCTCTGTCTTTGCGGTGATCCAGGACTTTTTCGTCTCCCTGTATGTGGGTATGCTGTCTTCGTGCATTACAGATCTCATAAGAGAGGGCATCAATGGGTACTTGTCCCACAGCGAGTGCTTGGAGAGGCGGCACTTGCATCTCCAAGGCCCAGTCATACACCTCCTGGCGCGAAGGTGAGGATACTACTGAGTAGGACATCATTTATACTGATTTCGGGCACCCCAGGTCTGAATCTCAGCAGCGCCTCCAAATGTAGCCATGTTTCCCCTTGAATACAGGAAGCTTCTCGGGCTGCCGTTGTACCTGTTGGCTCACAGGAGCCTGAGCCTCTGCCACTAAGAGCCTGGCAATATGGTGCAGTGCCTCCACCTGTGAGGGATCCCAGCAGAGTGGAATCGGCCCCTCACAGGACACAATAAAATGAACACATACAATGGTAAAAATAGAAAGACCTTTACTGTAATGAGATATTACACTATACTCTATAGTGACTAGATACACAACTGCCACGCGCCTCGCAGGGCCTCTTCCCACCTTATTCCCCCCACACCGTGTACCCCACACCGTGTCCACAGTATATCATTTGTCCCATGGCCACTTATCCCAATAATGTCCCCAAAGAACCCACCCTTATAGGCATGATCAGCGCCTGTGTTGTACCGGTACGTTGGTGCACTTTTACAGACAGTACCTGCCAGCACCCGGTCCGCAAATACTTTGAATAGGATCCGCCGCTCTGCGATCTCCTCCACGACGTCCCTCCGGGTGGTCCCACCCAGATAATGTCTCTCTCTCTCTCGTGAGGCCCGGTCCCAGACCGCTTCTTCAGGGAATGCTGTGTCCGCTGTGTCCCTAAACTATCACTGTGGTGCTAATGGGATAGGTACCCTATTCTCGGGCCTGTCCCTGGTGCAGCCACAAACTCAATAAGTGACTCGGGCCTATCTGGGGCCTAGGGGGTTATCTGGCCATAGTGCAGAGGCTACTTCCTCTCTGCACAGACACCTCTGTCCCCTATCCCTTCCTGCTCCTACTGCCTCACTTCCTGGCAGGGCCCTCATTGTATATCCTCCGGCAGGAGAACTAGCCATGCTATTGGCTCCCTGGCATCACATGGTGGTCCTGCCCCCCTCTTTAATGTTGGCGCCGTGTGCGCCTAGCGATTTGCGCATGCGCGACTTTGTAATGGCCGCCGCAATACCCTCTGCACATGCGCGAACCGGGTAATGGCCGCCGCAACTCCTGACTAACCACTGCGCATGTGCGCGCTTCGAACAAGATGGCGCCGCCCTGCAAATAGGGCCGCCAGGAGCCCCCCGGCTACGTGCTCGCCCCCGCAACCGTGGAAGGTATGGGAAGGGACACCGGAGGAATGGGGAGACAGAGGGGATCTGGTTACATCTGTAACACGCAGAGTGCTGTGTATGTGTAACATAACACGTCGAGTGCTGTGTATCTGTAACACGCAGAGTGCTGTGTATGTGTAACACGTAGAGCGGTGTGTATGTGTAACATAACACGCAGAGTGCGGTGTATGTGTAACATAACACGCAGAGTGCTGTGTATGTGTAACACGCAGAGTGCTGTGTATGTGTAACACGCAGAGTGCGGTGTATGTGTAACATAACACGCAGAGTGCTGTGTATGTGTAACACGCAGAGCGGTGTGTATGTGTAACATAACACGCAGAGTGCGGTGTATGGTAAAACATAACATGCAAAGGCTGTGTATGGTGTAAACACGAGGCGGTGTGTATGTGTACATACCACGCAGAGCGGACGCATATTTGTTTTGTATGCTGTAACAAGGACAAAAAGAAGTTCTCCCCCGCACAATGCGATCATCTCGCTACAACCATCTGACTCGCCGGTGCCCCCGCCGTTAGCCCGTCAAGGGATGGTCCGTGGAATCGGGACTGCAGAGGAGTTGGAGTGAGAAATATTGATAAAAGTTGCCAAGGGTGTAAATTTAGGGATTAATATATATATATATATAGATAGACTATATGATCATATAATATATTGTCTATAATATATATATATAGATATAGTATATTATATATAGTAAGATATTATATATATGGACCGATTACGTTAGATATAATATGCATGATGTGTGAAACATATCAGTTCTTGTATTAAAAAAACTTATATTTAAAGCTTGAAACTTGAATCGTGACAATACAGGAGAAATATATACATTTTATCAATAAACTAAAAAGGACCAGACATGATGAAGTTCTTGTGATAGGATCGCCCGAGTTATAGGTATACCAATACTTTTTAACGAATATATGTAATGTCCAGTGTGCAGTAAGTAATGGTCAAATAAAATTCACAAAAAGCATAAGAAGTCATTAAGGTAAGTGGTACTGTCTGTTCTAGCGTTATAAAAATGTATATTGAAGAGAAAACATCCTCGTGAAGGGCAGGCTTATAATTTTTGTTACAATTGATTGATAAAGAATGTAAAGGTCAGATTTTGTACCAGTTTCATGTCATTTTTCCCAAAATGCCTAGGGTTGAGTTCGAAAGATTTGAAATTTCTAATTCAATTATTTACATGCCTTAAGGACTTGCCTTGTTTATTCGGGTGGCATAGTGAGAATGGTCGCGGTAATAATTGAATAGTCATATGCAAGATCTATAGCAGAAGAGGAAAGGAGTGGGTGTGGTCCCAGACACTGATTTTAGAAGAAGGACAAATCAAGTTGAATGTTAAGCTCAATAGTGACCTGGAAGGCTTCACTGGTATAATCTGCCTGTGGCAAGCCAACACACAAATTAGAATTGGCAAGACTTGAAGCATAGAGAGTTATTGTAAATAGTAAATAGAATAACTGGTATGTGTATACATCTAGGCACACTTCATTGTATTGCACAGAAACCACCATTAAGATATTACATAGGTACTAAACCGTTATGATGTTCAGCAAACATTACAGAGGTGACTGGTGAGCTTTATTGATGATCCAGTTGATGTTTATACTTTTTCGTCTGGTTTCTAGGGGAAATTCATGTTTGCAGTCAGGGTGCTGTGAACACAATTGAAATGTCAGAAGCAGGTAAGGACAGGTCATAACTACACAAATGGGGAAAAGATCAGTCTGAAGCTACCTTGGCGTGAAAGGCTTAAAAAGAGGGGTAAAGAATATGATTAATTATTTAACAAATGTATAGAAGTATTACAAGTAAAAAACAGAAAACACAAGAGATGTTGCAGGGTTGACATGGATATTGGTATATATCGATCTGTGGAAAAATTTGCCAAATTCATGTTTGCAGCATTTCCATGGCATGGTAAAAAATAAAGTTTCAAAAAAGCATTTTTCAAAAGTTGCCAAACATGAGTAATTTTCACAGGAACGTAGTGAGCCCAATGTGTTCTCCGATAGATAAAGTTAGACAATGGTCTGTGCAAACATGGAATGAATTTCACCGAAGTATGGAAATAAATTGACAATTATATTTTATTTTTTTTAATCAACAGAAAAGAGTTTTGCCCAAAGGTGTGGGGAGATAGTTAGAATAAAGTGTTAACAGGAGAGGAGGGTGACATCTTAATGGCAGATGTCAAGTAAAAGGGAATAGATACTTTTTAAGTTTCAAGGGTTGTGGAGCTTTCACCAGCCAATATGGAGAGTTTATTGGATTGCAATTACACAGAGGAAATGAAAAAAAATGATGGTATTTAATTGATCCTATGCATTATAATTGAGGTGGAATAAGAGATGGGAATACTGGTTCATCTGCAATCCAATTCCCCTAGATTTTAAACGAAAATATTGACTACAAAGTCATGGACATAATATTTATGCTTATCAAAACAAAATCATAAAACATGGTCCAAATGTTCGTGGTTGGGAAATTTAGGATGAGATGAGTATATTGGATGTCAGTCAGTGTGTGTGTGTGTGTGTGTGTGTGTGTGTGTGTGTGTCAGTCTGTGTGTGTGGGGGTCAGTCAGTCAGTGTGTGTGTGCCTGTGTCAGTGTGTGTGTGTGTGTGTCAGTCAGTGTGTGTGTGTGTGTCAGTCAGTGTGTCTCTCTCTGCTGGGGATTGTCTGAGCTGTCCCTGTCCCTGAGTTCCCCGTCCCTGAGCCAGCCCCCCACTCTCCTCCCCTCCGGCGGAGGTATGGAGACACACACAGCCCCCCTCTCTCCTCCCCTCCGGCGGAGGTATGGAGACACACGCAGCCCCCCACTTCTCCTCTGGCGGAGGGATGGAGACACACACAGCCCCACTCTCCTCCCCCTCCGGCGGAGGTGTAGGAGACACACAAAGCCCCCTCCTCTCTCCCCTCCGGCGGGAGGTATGGAGACACAACCAGCCCCCCACTCTCCTCCCCTCCGGCGGAGGTATGGAGACACACACCAGCCCCCCTCTTCCTCCCTCCGGCGGCAGGTATGGAGAAGACACACACAGCCCCCCTCTCTCCTCCCCTCCGGCGGAGGTATGGAGACACACGCAGCCCCCCACTCTCCTCCCCTCCGGCGGAGGTATGGAGACACACACAGCCCCCCTCTCTCCTCCCCTCCGGCTGAGTGGATGAGACACACACAGCCCCCACTCTCCTCCCCTCCGGCGGAGGTATGGAGACACACACAGCCCCCACTCTCCTCCCCTCCGCGGATGTATGGAGACCACACAGCCCCCTCTCTCCTCCCCTCCGGCGGAGGTATGGAGACACACACACCCTCCTCTCTCCTCCCCTCCGCGGAGGTATTGGAGTCACAACACAGCCCTCCTCTCTCCTACTCCCCCCCGCCGCGGAGGTAGTGGAGACACGGGGGGAATATGTCTGAGCTGTCGCTTTCTGAGTCCCCCGGCTTGGAGCCAGCCCCCCTCTCTCCTTCCCCTGGGGGAGGTACGGGGAGGGGGTGTTCAGCATCCACAGGCCAGACCCACCGCTGAGCGAGTCCCCTGACCTGGAGTCAACCACCCTTCTCCCCTCCTCCCCCCCCCCCCCAGAGGTCTGGACACGGCGGACAGATTTTGTGTGTGTGTGTGTGTGGGGGGGGGGTGTAAGGGGGTGTGTGTGAGGGGGGGGTGTGAGGGGCTTGGGGGGAAGAGGCCCCGAGAGAAGCGGACGCCCCCCCGTGAGCCGCAGCTGGGGTCAGCTGTCCACATAGACAAACAGGATGTCCTCGTCTGTCCCGTAACTGCTGAGCGCCTGCGCAAAGTTGCCGACGCTTGTCTGACACAATCCTGGGGACGGAGACAGGAGATCAGACCAGCCTGCGCGGGGTTAAAAGGTTTATAGAGGGAGATCATGATGGTTATACAGCGAGAGGCAGGGGCTGTCAGTGGCATGGGTTGTATACAAGGTAAAGTAGCAGGTAGACTGCCTGGGTTGATTGAAGTGGCGTGTGTGTGTTCAACGGTCCTGCACGCGCGAGTGCATGCGCACGTGACGTTCGGCATGTCAGCGGGCGTGTGGGGGGAACGGCGCCGCTACCAGCCGCTTCTGCACATGCGTGGCATCCGTCAGCGGCGCCATCACCACTGCGCATGTGCGGCATGTCAGCGTGCGTGTGGGGCGAGGGCGGCCGTTACGTGACGTCATTTCCATTTCACATTTTCGTCTCCATATCTCCAGTTTTGTCCCATGAGAAAATAACCCGGCTTGGACGGCTCCTTTAATAGAAGTTTGCTACTGTACGTCTCCTAACCACCCAAAGGTGTCCATGCCAGCCCGGTGCTGTAGGATGCAGGTAGTTGGAGGTGATTGTAGGACCTACAGTAGCAGTTGGTGATTAATAGATCCTCCTCGCCTCTGTAGGACAGTGGTCTAGGTACTGGCTCTAGAATACACACCTTTGTGAGTTGTATTTGTATTGTATGTCTTTATTTATATATTGCCAAAAGTGTACTCAGCGCTTCACAAAGAATACAGTACAGGGAATTATAATAATACAATAAGTGCAGCAAAGTCAGACAATAGGAAAGGAAATCCCTGCCCCGAAGAGCTTACAATCTAAGAGGTTTGATGGGGAACTTACAGAGAGAGCAGGTGAGGGAGTAAGTGCTGTAGATGGGTGTGCTTGGTCACAATGGGTGCTAGGAGTGACTGACTGTGGGACAGTAACCATGAGTGCAGGCTGTTGGGATGCTTGGTTTGTGGGGCAAGTTTTAAGGTTAGTCAAATAACTTAAGGGTTAACACACTTAACAGGGGAAGAGATGGCAGGGTGAGAGCAGGTGTGTATGTCTGGCTTCAGGCTTAGGGGAGATCCCCAGCAGCAGGAAGGAGTAGATAGAGGGTGTGAATAGAGGATTTGTGTGGGTGTTTTTTTATTGAGGGGTAAATAAGTTGTTGGGAGAGAGGTGTATAAATAATGGTGCAGTGGTGAGTGGGGATGTTGGAGAGAACAGGGACATTCACAAAGGAGTGAGGAAACAGTAAACAGAAAAAGCAATAAGGAGGGCATAGTGAGATGCAGGAGGAGAGATTCCACGTTATTGGAGGATAGGAACTCCTGCTCAGGCTCCTTACACGCTGTGCGATCTTGGACATTGACCCTTTACCTGCCCCTTTCAAGCGTGTTCTGCACTTCAGAATAAATATTTGTTCAGATTCAAAAAGCTGGAGAATGTTGTAAATTTGTGGCCTGCAAAACAGATGCAAAAGAAGGAGGAAAAAAAAGGCAAAATGCACAAACAGACGTGGAGCTCTGCTATCTTACTCAATTAATAATAACATGTGATCATAAAGTCACAGAACTGTACGGGATTTGGACAACGTTTGCAAAATGTGACAATTTATGGCGATGACTTTTGAAGTCTTTGGGATTTTTTGCAAAGCCTTTGACAAAATTGGAAAAAAACTGCCAAACATTCGTTAGGAACAATATACAGCGCGAACTCCGGGAAATCTGTCCAACAAATGTTGGGTGATATTTTGCCCCCGTATTAATTTCCGACGACAGTAATCGGACGCTGACTTGGCCGCTCTAGCTGAACGCGTTTTCCCTCTCGTTACAGGATCCGCCTGCGACCTCGCATGCTCCGAGATGTATCCGTGACCGACACGCGGACGACGGTTTTGGGGACGGAGATCAGCAGCCCCATTGGGATCGCGCCCACGGCCTTCCACTGCCTGGCCTGGCCGGACGGGGAGAGGAGCACCGCCAAAGGTACAGCGCGGGCGTCGGGGCACGCCCACTCCACTGTAGAATAGGGACGGGCAAACCTACCGACATCCAATCCGACGATTTGCCACGGAATTTTGGGTTCCATCCGATCCGTGCGTGGAAAACCACCGTTGGTTTGGGCGTTTCCGAAATCCGTGCGGATTCTTCAGAATGAACCATAATCTCTTCCGTGCGTTTCAAAAAATGTGAATCCGCGTGCATCTGTTTATTAATATACCGCTATATAATTTATATAGCTGAGTCAGTGCAGAAGAAGAGCCCCAGTCCCTGAGGCCAGACTCCAGCACGGGGAGTGGACACACACAGACAGGGGTCAGTCCAGTCAGTCACAAAGTTAAGGGTTAAGTTACAAGTTTTATTAAGTAAATAATGTATAAATGTTTGAGCAGGAGCCGCCCTAACCAACCCACAGCCAAACCTGCCTACAACACCATGGCCTCAACGTGAGGCTGCACCCCTATTTCTATGCGCCCCCTTCTCATAACACATCCGCTTGCAGATTCTGACTTTTTTTAAATCCGAATCCGTCTGCGGATTTTCGGGGGGGAGGGGGGAGGGGGGAGGGGGCATATCTGCCTTTTTGAGATTGATCCGCGCAAATCCGTGGCTGGAAGGAACTGGCCCAATCGCAGCGGATTCGAATTTCTGCAAAGCTTTCCCCCGCCCCTGCTGTACCCAGCATGCACTGGGGTTAGGGTCAAGAATACCTGGACTGGCTCAAGATCTCATGAAGAGTCCGGCAATTCTGTCCCTACAGACGTTTTACAATGAGCCTTACCTGTCTTTGTGGGTCCTGTATCTACTGCAGGGGTGGCCAACTCCAGTCCTCAAGGGCCACCAACAGGTCAGGTTCTCAGGATACCCCTGCTTAGGCACAGGCAGAAAGAGATCGCAAAAACAAGACAAGAAGTGGAAGTGACAATGACATATGGGGGGTGAGAGTGGCATGGTGTTTAGAGTGACATATGGGGGGGAGAGGGACATATGGGGGAGTAGAGGGACATATGGGGGGGAGGGACATATGTGGGAGTAGAGGGACATATGGGGGTGAGAGTGGCATGGTGTGTTAGTTAGAGTGACATATGGGGGGAGAGGGACATATGGGGGAGTAGAGGGCATATGGGGGGGTGGACATATGTGGGAGTAGAGGGACATATGGGGGGAGGGACATATGGGGGGGAGGAGAGGGACATATGGGGGGGGAGAGAATGACATATGGGGGGAAGTAGTGGGACATATGTGGGGGAAAGAGTGGAACATATGGGGGGAGAGACGGACATATGGGGGGAGAGACGGACATATGGGGGGAGAGACGGACATATGGGGGGGAGAGAATGACATATGGGGGGGAAGAGTGGGACATATGGGGGGAGAGACGGACATATGGGGGGAGAGAGAGACGTATGAGGGGGAGAGAAGAACATATGGGGGACAACTAGATGGTAGTTCATTCAGTAGGGGGGCAGTTGAATCACCCCTGTGTCAAACTATCTTTCTATGGCGCATATGGTGCAAAACTTGGGTATACAGTATTGACACAACGAGATGCTGGAGAAAAATGACACAACGTGAGTCTGTTTTGCTTTAAGTTTGCTTTGATACACCTACGCCAGAGTTTGGGGTTGTGTTACGCTGTGCTCACCACAAACAAGATGAGACCCCGGTACTGAGATGGGATAAGCAAACACCAGCCACAGACACGGGGGTCACGTCCGGAATGTAGAGTGGTCTTGGTAGCCGGGTCGGGGTTGGAGAAGTCAGAGTGGTCGTTATACTTGCCGAGGTCAGTGTTGGGGAGGTCCGGGTCGTAGAAGGAGCTAGCCGAGGTCAAGTTTGGAGAGAGCAGGATGGTTGAGGTACAGAGCCGAGGTCAGGGTAGGAGAGCAGCGGAGGTTCGAGGATAGCCGAGATCTGTAGTCCAAAGGCAAGCCGGGTCGGTACACAGGAAATGACAAAGCGAGGCAAGGCAGGAGATCTAGAATACAGGAGAGGTAAGCACAGGGAACAAGAATCTATGCTCAGCCAAAGTGCAAGTGGCACAGCTGAGCATATATATGCAGAAGGAGCCAATCCCCAAGGGGGGTGGAGCAGAGGCGTGGCCTCCCCAGGAGCAGCGATAGGCTGGGGAGTAGCTAGGCAGGTGAGGATGTTAAAAGCTGATAGTTTTCGTGACACGTCGCTTGGGAGCGTCGCGCGCGCGTCACGCGCCAATGATGCGCGACGCGACCTGGAATCCAAACCTATGCGCGCCGTGCAGGTAGAGGACAGCGCTCCAGCGGGGGAAGCCCTGCACATGCGCGAGGAGGCGCGTGGGATTCCGGGGAGCCGGAGGTGAGTGGCTGCGCGTGTGTCGGCGTCTTGCGGGAGGGGGCGCGACGGTCCGCGCGGCTCCCATGTCCTCACAGGTTGCTAATATTATAGAGAGACAAGAAATACAGAACGAGGTGTTAATATTGTTAACCAGTGCTTCAAGTGCCTTAAAAATAGCACGGGAACCGGACGTGTAACACCTTGCGGCAAAACCCATTTGGACCTAATTTTGTGAAGGTCAATGATATTAACGCGCTAAAAACAAAATGGAGACTTTTCAAAATATTTTTCTTTAAAAAGCAGGTGGAACTATGACGTTACAATGAAATGGCTGTGCTGCTCTGTGTCCCAGATACTACTGTATCACACTATGTACTCAAGCTTCCATAGTGTTATATACTGCTCACGTACAAGCCTGGTCCTATATGGAAGCCACGCCCCTGGTAGTAATAATAATAATATACTATAGTAGTGTAAGCTGGGTGTAAGACGCTTGCCCTGTGTGTGTTTCAGCGGCCGAGGCGCTCAACCTCTGCTACGTGGCCAGCACTTACTCCACCTGCTCCGTGGAGGAGATCGTGGCCGCCGCCCCCGACGGTTTCCGGTGGTTCCAGCTCTACGTGTACCGCGACCGCAAGCTGTCCGAACAGCTGGTGCACCGGGTGGAGGCGCTGGGCTTCAAGGCTCTGGTCCTCACCGTGGACGTCCCGTACACCGGCAAGAGAAGGAGCGACATCCGCAACAACTTCCACCTCCCGCCGCACCTCAAGGTCAAGAACTTCGAGGGGGTGTTCGAGGTAAAGGAGACCTCTACTGCTCCCCCCCCTATTTACTCTCTTAGGGGCAGATTACGCAGCGCACCTGATCCGGTGGTAAGTCCCGCAGACCTGGACCAGGCCCGCTGACCCGCGGCAACGCTTGATGAGTCTACCCCGTGATGGTTAAAGTCTGGTTTTGTTTTGTGCGGCGCTACTTTGTTATCTTGTAACCTATTAATATTACATAGGATTTAATTTTAGGGTTATTTATATTTTATTCGGTAATGTCTCTATAAAAAGACATTATTGAATGTAGTGTCCATGATAGAAAGTGCAACAAACGGGAGCCTGGTTGGGGGACACCTCTTCCTGTTACCGGGACGTATATGAGCGTATACTGTATACCCTTCTACTGTGGGGATGTATTCTGGACTCTTTACTTTGCATCACATCTGGACATTGTTCTTAATTGAGACAAGCTACAGCTCAACCCCGTTATAACGCGATCCGTTACAACGCGAATCCGCTTATAACGCGATGCACGCGCGGCTCCCAATTTTCGTATTTATGAATACTTTACAGCACGATTATTGGTGGTATCTTAAGTACTTTATTGTACAATGCATACAGTTGTACGTTATTTCTAACGCGATCCGCTTATAGCGCGATGTGATTCGTTGGAACCTAAGCAGAGCGTTATAAGGGGGTTGAGCTGTATTTTATGAATACTGCATGCTGCTGCAGTGATGTATCCTGGACTCCATATCATCTATTATTCATGGATCCTGCTGTGACTAAGGCTGCGCTTATAGTGACGGCGACGCGTGCACTTACTGTATAGTAGGCGTGACGTGACGGCTTGGTCGCGATCGCTGGAAGTCATCTCTATTTGATTTTCCAGCAACCGTAGCCTGACCGTCACATCGCCGGCACTATAAGCGCAGCCTGACCGTCACATCGCCGGCACTATAAGCGCAGCCTGACCGTCACATCGCCGGGACTATAAGCGCAGCCTGACGTCACATCGCCGGCACTATAAGCGCGGCCTGACCGTCACATCGCCGGCACTATAAGCGCAGCCTTAGACAGGTTACTCTGCATCTTACTGCCCTTTCTATCATGGACACTACATTTATTAATGTCTCTTTATGGATCTCGTGGAGACATTTCTAACGTGTCAGCAACGTTGCTACTTTGTGTCTTCGTACACATCCAATCTGTGGTGTGAATGTCACTCGTTCTTACGGTACTGCACTTTGCACACACGTGTATTCTTCTCCTGTGGTGAGTACACATGGACACAGGGCTGGCTTATTGTCCGTGACATTTAACGATATAATATTATGTTGTTGCCCATCAAAATGACCTTACAGTTTGGGGGACTATTTGTCCTTCAGTTTATGATTTGCATTCAGTCGCCATTTATCACCCTGTGCTCACATCGTGTCAACTGACAGATGTGGACCTTAGCTGAGTCTGTATGTTTTGCAATGTCCATTAGTCCAGCATCGCTTGTCCCATTCAGGAATTGTGTAGCAGTCCCCCCTCCTTTTAACACTTTCTCCCCTGTTTTTATTGTTCCATCAATAAATATGTTTTCATTTGTTTTGGTATACCAGTGTGCTCCCTTTGGGAATCATATATATATACACACACACACACACACAGACACACAGACACACAGACACACACACACACACACACATAATAGCATGTTTTTGTATAGCGCTACTAGTTATACGTAGCGCTTTACAGAGACATTTTCCAGGCACAGGTCCCTGCCCCATGGAGCTTACAATCTACGTTTTTGGTGCCTGCGGCACAGGGAGATAAAGTGACTTGCCCAAGGTCGCAAGGAGCCGACACCGGGAATTGAACCAGGTTCCCCTGCTTCACACTCAGTGCCAGTCAGTGCCACTCACTGAGCCACCCCCTCTCCCTATGCAAGCAGAGGGGGGTATGGATCAGGATATGCAAGCAGAGGGGGGTATGGATCAGGATATGCAAGCAGATGGGTATAGAACATGTGCTGTGTATGCTCTGTAGCCTGCTGGGAACTTCCCTGTTTAGCAACACACTGAATGTCCTTCCTCCAATGTCAAGGGCTCTTGTTGCATCGTCTGGGCCTCCCTTCCTCCCCAAACCTGACACTCACCCCAGCCCTCTTTAACCCCCTTACTGCCTTCCACACCCCTTTCCCCACTGCAGGACAGGCGCACAGCTGAGCGCTGCAGGACAGGCGCACAGCTGAGCGCTGCAATCACTCATTCATTATCTGCGCACACAAACAGATACAAAGAACCCAAATGTACCCCTGCTCCCCCAATACCCGCCAGGAAACCACCCCTCTTAACCCCTGCAATGCCAGACATGTCTTCTACACCGAACACCCAGGGGGGCGGCGGGGTGGGGATAATAGGATGTCCAGCTCGTCACTTACAAAGACTATCCAAGAGGGAACCCTGTAATGATTACCCCTTTATCACCGGCCCCAGACGGTTCCCTTGCGCTCTCTTACCTGCAGCCTGTCTCTGTGCGTACCGTTTGCGCTCTCACGTGCGTGCCCTTACACAAGGATCTGCAACTCTGCGCATGCGCGACCCCCGCAGCATGCCGGGAGTTGTAGTTCTCCCTGGCCTCGGGAAGACGCCTCGCCCGGTCACATGTTCTCATCGCGCCCCAGACGTATCCAGAGAGAGAGAGGGCTGGGCGGCCATCTTTGATTCTGGAAAAAAGAATACCTAATCTGTTTGAAAGGAAGTTGGTTAAATGAAAGACTGACTTTAGTTACTTAGTCACTATCCGTGTTCCACACCAAGGCCCAGACACACTAAACTATATAAGGACGTTTAACGTGGCGTGAATGGTAAAGCTCATTAAAGTAACATTAACGTCATGTTAACAGCCTAGCTCAGTGTTGTTCAGCCAAAATTAAGTAAGTATCATAATCTGTTCTACATCTTTTAACGTCTGTTATAATTTAAAAGAGCATTCTTTTGAATTTTGTGTCCAAAAGTGTGACAAGAAAAGTTTTTTTTCTTAATTTTTTTCTGTATAGGGGGTCTCAAGAGACTCAGGTTTTATCAGTTGAGTATCTGAACATGTTAGTCCTGGGACGTTGTTGCCACACATAAGGAGTTCACATTGCGTGTTCAAAATTGATCTTGTGGATTACGGTCAAAACAAAATACAAGATAAAACCCCAGAAAGGCTCATCTGTGGGTTTGGGGGTGGAATGGAAATTGTTTTTTTTTTTTTTTTTTTTTAAGTGGTCAAAAGTTTGTATTTCTAAAATAATTTTCTCCTAAATATAGAATGAAAAAAGGGCCCTCCCATGTAAATGCAAATTTCTTTGATATTCTGTAAACTTTAGTGTTAAGGGCTCTAGGTAAATGTATTCTTATTCACAACAGTATTAGATACAGATGTAAACAGGCCTATACTAGTAGCCTTCATAATCCCCCTATCAAGGATTTTTAGGAGTTATCAAACCATAAATAGCTACTGTGATTCAAAAAGCTCACTAAGTGGAGCGCAAAGCATTAGTCGCCATTTGGCTCTCGTCAAAACATATCGCAGGTGTACGCGAAACCCCTTATAACCAGTTCTGAAATTAGGAGCCATTTCGGTTTAGGAATTAGGTTATCGAGATCTAGAGGGAGATTTTCTCCCAAATTACTCTCAGCGAGAAAAAGTTGTTGTGAAGCTGGTGAGGAAGGTGGCGAGATGGAGCTTAGGAAAAAAAACTTTTTTCTTGATCGGATTACATGCCGGGGTTTCTTGATACAATGAATTACCAGCACCGAAGACCCCGACTGCATACTATGTAATAAAAATGCATTTAAGACAAATTCATTACCTTAGCGGCTAACTCTAAGGCATGAAGGGAGTTTAACTACGTTGCCGTGTTGATGGTGGTAGTAGGTGTGGGTAAGGTGGTATTTGGACCTTGTGGGTGTTTAGGCCTTGTGGAAGGTTGCGGGTGGAGTGAAACCTTCATTACATTGGCGGCTAATAAAGCCTAAGGGAATTGAAGGGGTTGATCATTCGCTACTCAACGGGTAGGTATAACACCCAGCAAGGGCCAAATACCAATTCACCCATCCTGCTACTCACAATAAACATTCAAAACACAACAACAACTACTATCCACCTCCTATACCCTAACAACTACAACTACAACTCAAACTACAGTACACATCAATAAAATTATTCTAACACCAAAACCCAAAAGAATAAAAATGATATTATATCAAATACTAGAATAATAAACACCTAACCAACAAAACAGTAAGAAAAACCTAGCGAATCCTAGAATGTAATAAAAACAGCCACCATTACCGAAACAATAAAACAAATACGAAAAAATAACATTCAAATACCAAAAACAAGCATTTGCCAAAAAATGCATTGCTGTACATGTAGTTAACTGTACCCTGGGCACAGATAAATAAATTAGCAGTCGATGGGCAATCAACACATATAAAATAAATAAATAAAATCAAAACCTGGAAAAAGACAATGATATAATTCAATATTTGTCATAACTTTAGAGTCTCAAACCCTCCGACTTCCGCTATCAGAAGCGCTCGACCGCGCGACGTCATCCACCGCACCCTATCGTCTCCATCCTCCTTGAAGATTAGACAAGAACAACAACATCTTCTTCACCTCTCTTCTTCTTGTCATTTTTCTTCTTTTCTTGTATCTTCTTTTCATTTAATCCTCCCATGTAATTCCCGCACAAGGAAGTTGCCTTCTTTATCTGTCTTGAGCTGAAAAAGAGACAGAACAGGCCTATTATAGGACCGGGGATGTCACATTTTAGGGTCACGATGGGTCAATTGGATGCTGTATCAGGTGATGGGCTTTTTGTTTTTAAAGGGCTGTATATAACTTGAAGCTAAGAAAAATAAGACTCGCGCTCACATCTGGATTCCATGTAATCACTTACCTGTATCTTCAGTTAACATTATTACCCATACACACCGATTTGAGACTACCCTATACAATCATGGTGTCCGGGTGCCCTAGGTAATGAACCCTTGGTAATCTATCCACGTTGCTGATTTATCAGGTACGTGAGCACAGGTCATCCAGAGCAGAACCCATTGATTTGAGGTCGGGGACCCCTGATCCATGCTACAGGCCATTATGCGGGTGCCGGTATCCTTCTGTGCATTTAAATGTACCTAGTCACTTAACAGGGACGATTAAATGCGTTAGGATCAGGACCGATAATGAGTCCTGTATCTCAGGAAAGAAGGGATCCGAACCTGAAATCAACCGCAGTTGCTCCGGAGATCCCTGCTCATGTAAAAGCAAATGCTTATATAAACGTGATTGGCTGGCGAATGCACAGGGAGAGGGCGGCTCACTCTGTGCAGCTCTTATGCAGTGGAGATATAGTCCAGAATGACTGCCATAACATAGGGGATCCCAAATAAAGTGGTTATGGTTTAGCTGTAATCAGGCAGACCTCTCTCCCCCAACGACCCCCCCACGCCCCCCCCCCCCCCACATGGCGGGAAAATGAGCTGTTTTAGGTTTCATGGGCTTCTGCTTGGCGTTTTTCAGACCGTACAAAGCGCCTAAGGAAAATGTACACTGGCGACACACTTATTCGAGGCTTGTCCCCGGAATCTGGTATAACCGGGTGAGTGAGGGTTGGTGACATGATTTTCTGCAGGTGAATTGAGTATTTCAGAGGTTTGTTGAAGCAATTCCGCTGGCTGCAATACGCCCAGTTATATATATATACTGCATTACAATTAGAATTTACCACTCTTAGACTGCGAGCATTGAGCCTATTAATCCTAATCAGTTCATTTACCAGATCACCGCCCGTCAGCCAGGCATGAACCAGGCTGGGAAGGCAAACGCAACGGGGCTGTAGAGGTGAGGAGGGCGCATTCCAGGTATCTTGCCAGTACATACTGGGTATTTGCTCGAATAAAGTGTGTCGTGCAGTAGGTCGCTTTTTCCAAACAAACGTGTTTCAATAAACAAAGTTTTTGATCACATTTTGGTCACTCTCTTTTTTCAATTGTGACGGATGGTGGTGCAATCGCTACCTCTACTAATTTTATATCTTTGTTATCCCGGTAATACAACATGCAGCTTCCTGAATGTTTTGTCCTTTTTCTCTCCCTTTCCTGAGGTCAATGTCTAACAGAAGAATTCAATTCATCTATTAAAACCCTTGCCTCAGCGCACAGAGGAGGTTGCCTTTTTCTACCTATCCAGTCTGGTGGAAGATACCAGATTGAATATGTAACTGAACAGCAATCACCAAATAAATGTCAGAAAAATGGAAATATATAGCTGGTGCTTAAGGGTTAATGTATGATATAACACGTGTGATCAAAAAAGATTTGATCAGAAAGGTAACCCTCATATAGCACTCTAAAACCATAGAGTATTTAATTCAGGACATAAAGGGTTGTCAAACATTAGTGCTGTCAGAATCACCGTAGAAGTCAAAAATAAAAAATTATTAACGTCTTAATGGACTTTAAAAACCCAGAGTGCAGTATTAAAAATCCCATATAAACGTGGCTATAGTGGATATTGATCCAAATAAATATTGGAAATCATGCTATATTTTGCAATATCCAATCATCCAGACTATAGGTATGTAGTATTTAAAAACTGCTGAGACGGCTAGGTTTGTATCAGGACAAGCTACTCCTTTATAGTGATACTCACAAACTATGTTACAACTATGTTACAACAGGTGCTGTCCCTTTAGCAAGGGGTAGTAGCCTTAATTGGCTTTGTTTGTAAAGAGAGATCCAGCAATATGTCTTTAAGGTAGTGGAACATTGTATATTCTCAGAATGTATGTGATAAAGATGTCTGCCCGCTATGCATACACCATTTAGCAGTGGATTGCTTGAGAGCCTGAAAAAATCTTAATTGCTGGCTAGGGGTTTTAACCACTAACAGTATCTCTTTCCATTGCTATTGCAAAAGACAACCCGTCGTGATATACACACTACCGGAAATTAAATCCTCTATTCGAAACTCACATAGATTGTACTGTTTAATAAAACAAGGTAATGTCATAAGCCAACATAATAATAAACAGATGTACGGGTTGCGAGCAGACAATTTTGAGTGCTGCGTCCACTTCTTCCTCACTTCCTTTTAAACTTCAGTTGTTCAGTAGTCATGCCACTTATAATGGGCCACTTCCTTTTAAACTTCAGTTGTTCAGTAGTCATGCCACTTATAATGGGCCACTTCCTTTTAAACTTCAGTTGTTCAGTAGTCATGCCACTTATAATGGGCCACTTCCTTTTAAACTTCAGTTGTTCAGTAGTCATGCCACTTATAATGGGCCACTTGGATATGGGCTGCAGGCAGACTAGCTGTTCTGACTGGGTTTATATAGGTCTAAAAAGTCACCTGACAGTGTTGTTCTGTCTGGTTAATTAGCACATTTGAGGCACATTCAAACAGATGGTTTTCTACACAGGGTGTTCCCTGCCTAGGTGGCAACACTTAATTTGATTAGGGGTAGACAGAAAACAGCATTCAAATATGGTTTTTACCTAGCATTGGATCACTTGCATATACTATATAATACACACATCAAAGGCTTTAATGATGATTTAGAGATGGTTTTTACCTAGCATTAGAGAATTGCGAGGTGGAGCCGTTCAGATAGGCTGAGAGTTTTTCCATATAGACTATATGCCAAATTTTATTGTTTATTTGATTTACGGATGGGGGGGTCGGTTGTTTCCAGTTTTTGGCAATTGTACACCGTGTAGCGTTTAAAATTTGGGATATTACTCTAGCTTTTTTTTGTTGGAGATATTAGCCATTGGTTTTCCTAGTAATATATATATACTGGGTCGTGTGGGACAGAGATTTCTAGTATCTTGTGTATTAAGGTGAACACTTCTGTCCATGTTTGTTGGATTTTGGGGCATGACCAGAATATGTGCAGTACATTCCCCACTTCACCACAACCACGCCAGCACATAGGGGAAACGCCTGGGAGAAAAGAGTGCAGCCTGGCAGGAGTCATATACTATCTGAATATTAACTTGTAAATATTCTCCTTAATTACAACGCATGATTAATTTTTCGAAGCAGCTTCCCAGATGTCTGTCCAGGTATGGAGATCTATACAGACGTTAAGATCCTTTGTGTAAATGTATTTTTATTGCATTGGATAGATGCCGGGGCTCTCCGGAGCTGGTATTAATGGGCATCAGCTCCGGAAACTCTCGGCATCAATCCGATGCAGGAAAAATGCATTTATTTTTCTTAGTCCTGCTCTCAGATCCCATCTCGCCACCCTAGGGCTGGCGGCGATGAAATCTTTGATAAACCCAAAATTCCAGAGCTTGGTGAGTTTATTGAGGCTACTATAATAGTCTGATTTTATCAAAATGGCTTTCTGATAATTAATATAATAAAATAGCTGCTCAAAATCCTCGATGAATTGGTTATCGAAGCTACTAAAATAGGCCCCTGTGAGTCTTCCTCCCAATCAATGAGTACACCCTCCGATAATTCTAATACATGAGTATGCGCTCCATGAAAGTTATTGCTAATTAACAATGTTGTTCTCCATAACAATAATCTCCTGTAATAAATGAGGGCAGTCTCAATAACAAACACATTCCTCAAAGTGCAGGTCTCCTCTAAGACACAGATACAAAGTACAGCTCTACTCGCACGTTCACAATGCAAGTCTTCATTTATTGTGACCGACAAGAACAGAGGAGAAGCAATGTTTCCGGTGCCACATGGACCTTCCATCATGAAATTACCCTGATGAAAGGACCATATGGGACCTGAAAGGTTGTTTCTCCTCTGTTCTTGTCTGTCACAATAAATGAAGACTTGCATTGTGAACGTGTGAGTAGGGCTGTGCTTTGTATCTCTGTCTTAGAGGAGACCTGCATTTTGAAGAATGTTTGTGTCTGTGTTGCGTTGGCTGCAGAAGCGGGATTCTCCTCGCCTGAAACTGTTTCCCCACACTTTGGAACCGCTCTCAATAACACAACCCTTAGAGTGCCTTCCGTGAGGCTCACATTTAATAAATGAGTACGCCCTCTATGAGTTTGGCCCCAAATCAGCGATAATGACTAAACATTTCTGCACTGAATTTCACTCAGTGGAGGGCATGCTCATATATCAGGAGTAAGCACCTTTATGGTTAGCGTTACCACCTCTTCGGGTTTGACCCGAAGTCTCAGGGTTTAAGCCTGCCATCTCTGGGCTCAGGGTTTCATTATGATTTCTCCAGGTGGACGACAGGGTTTGTGGAACCGCCTGTCTCCCCGGTAAAAGGGAGTGTGTGTGTGTGTGTTGTGATTGAGTTTGTGTGTGTTTAAGTGTATCAATTTATCAGTGCAATTCAGGCTCAATAAATGTCCTCAAAGGCAAAGGTAAGGACAAACAGCACACATCACAGACACGCCGACAACTCAAATGACAGAGGTCTAACTATACTGCCCATGATGGTAGGGGTAGATTTGGCTGCTTTTAATAAAGGTTAAGCCTGCCATTACCGCAACTTTTCAATAATATAATGTTTTTATTAGTGTGTGTGCAGTTCATTGTACCCCTCCTATATATGTAGATTGTGCCCACATTGGGCTGATATTATATTTTGTAGTCTGGTTCCAGCACTTCGGAGACCAGGGGTTAACTGGGTATTTGTGTGTTTGTTAACTGTATCCTAATATAAACATATTTACACAACGCTCACCACATATTTACAAAATAGAAAGAGTACCCGGTGCATAGGGGAAAACAATATTGAGAAAGACTAGAATAGTGACCACAAGGGGTCACCGTAGCCCCTAAAAATTGCACTCAAAGTATATGCATAAGGCTGGGGCCATAGAGGGGGGGAGCAGTGCTGAGGCGCGCTGACGCTGAGGCTCGCCTGCTAAAGCTGTGCGATTCCATGCACATGTAGGCGAGCCAGCGGGCGCGATCGGGAGGCGGGGGGAGGTGGTGGGAGGCGGGGCAATGACATCGCTGGGCGAATCGCCCGCGACGCACTGATGTCAACGTCACAGCGCCGTGACGTTGACGCTGCTTCGCGCTGATTGGATGTTTTCAGCCGACAGCGCGCTGAAAAACAGCTTGGCTGTCGGCTGAAAAATCCAGCGCCTCAGCACGCCTGCGGACGCTCGTGTGAGCCCCCTCTAAAGACATCCTCATTGAGGATGCAGGGGCTCAGCGCGGAGCGTCTGCACGGCTCAGCACGGCTTCCCCTGCTATGGACGCAGCCTAAGGAATCACATACTGTATGTGGAACAATAGTGAATAACTAGGAGTAAGAAACCACCCCTAAATTATGATATATAGTATATATTATATACTATAGAGATAGTCGTAAAGGGGCCACACGGAAGCATATCACATCATAAAAATAATAAACTTTAATGAATAATAAAACCCGACGAAAAACGTGATATAATGTACAGCGGTACCGCAGCCGTATCCATGCTAGTACTTAATTGAAAGTGATCTATATCCAATGGGGGATTGTTTTTTAATTTTAATTTTGTAGTAAACCAGATGCTACTTTTGTGCAAGGCGTACATCTTTATAACATCCCTCCCATGCATGTCTCTCTGTACCAAGATTTCTCTGGTTTAAATTGCTACTTATGCTAAACTCCGTGTGCCTAGATGTCCTCCCATTTCTCCATAACCCCCGGGAACTCAAGGATTTCCCCTACTTTTAGTAGCACCAGCAAATCGCATTTGGAAGACCTTTTGGGACGTGTGCCTGCAGAACTCTGCCTTCTACCAGGGGAAATACATCAAACTGTGACGCCATTCATCATGTGACACTGTCTTTCAACAAAAAGCCTATTTAATTTTTCACTATGGAAGGGGGGGGGAAACCTGGTCTTCAAGAAATCTGTTTTTTTTTTTTACCTAGCTCACTCTCGCCACTATTAATCTTTGTGTATGGTTCTACTTTAAACAAATGTTAAAAAAAACACCATGCATTTGGGAGGACCTCTTAAAAAAATTCTCAAAATAGCCTTAACATCGCGTGTTTTGCTTCATTTGCCACATCGTTGGGTCAAACACTTTTAAAAAGTGGCACCGCTACTTATGGAGGATGTGTATACTGGCTTATTAAGAATGATACTTCTAATGAGCATACTCACGGGGGCTGTAACTAGGGGTGCACAAAGGGGCTGTAACTAGGGGTGCGCAGGGGGGCTGTAACTAGGGGTGCACAGGGGGGCTGTAACTAGGGGTGCGCAGGGGGACTGCACCTCCCCCCAGGTTTATACATTTAGGTAATTGATGTGTTACTGATTTTGTAGGTACAGCACCCCCACCCAAAATAAATGTTCCTGTGCTCCAGATCACACTCATTGAATAGTGGGCCTGATTAGTGGAGGCAATGCGTGTTTATTAGGAATTAGTCTTATTACGGCAACAACAACAAGCAATGCCAACTGCTAAGGACATAGATCAGTGGGATGTGGACCAAAAAAAAGGCATTTTCATGAAAAAGTGCTGATTTTTTTTTTTTTGTCAGTGAGACCATTGAAGTCTGACTGATCCCAAAATCAGTGACTCACAGAAAATCAGCTAATTGACATGTCGAATACACTCTATTAGGAGTGGGTCTCATGAAGGTATTTTATTAGGAGTTAGCATACATCAGTCTTATAGTCTACAATAGCCTCACTGATATATATATATATTATTTTTTTTAAACAACACTTAATAGCCACATTTTGTGGCACAGAAGACCCACAATCTCACTGATTTTGGTCATTGGGGGTTGATATCCGTCAAGTGGTTCATAAAGAAGACATTCACACTAGGAATACATGACACTTGTGCCTTCTCGTGTGAATAGCTGCAATGTGCGAGGCAGACTTTGCAATGACTGTGTCTGCTTTCTAGTCTGTAAAACTCCCTTCTACCAACTGAGACTTGTCACCTCTGTGACAGCCACACTAAATAACATATCTATTATTCTGGAGGCATGCAGCAGTGCCCAGGGGCTCCGCGCAAAGTGGGATCCGAACTCGCTTTTGGCGTCATTTTCATCACTACACTGTGTGTGAGAGAATGATTTTGGCGGGAAGAAGTAACGGGCGCGGGACTGCGGGCGGGCGCGCGCCTGCCCCCTTCTCCCCCTCACTCTTTGATCCCATTGGCCTGCAAAAGGAGGGACTGAACGCACGCGCGCAGCGTCTACCACCTCACGTGCCTCCCTCGCCTGCTTGCAGTCACCTGGTTGTTATGGTGACGTCGCGTTCTCTCTGGTGCCGGTCGTCTTGGAGTTCCAGCCGCCATATTGGTCCCCAACTGGTGGTGTTGTTGAGAGATGGAAGAGGAGGAAGACAGGGAGGAAGTGGTCGAGCATGTACCGAGGAGGAGCCTGAGTCTGAACGAAGGATTCTCGGTGGAGTCTGCTTCTCAGCCCACCGCATGCTTGGTGGAACTTGTGTCAGACAGTGTTAGATACATAGGGCAGACAACACAGAGAGTAATGGGACCAAGGACAGTGAAGGACCCTGAGTGCTCCCCTTCTCCTGTTGAACACCCCATGGAGGAGCTGGCAGGACAGCCCTCATCCCCAGTAAGAAGGCCAGTCAGAAGGCTGGACAGGCTGGTGTCCCAAGATATCATGCCAGTTGACCAAAGGCTGGCAAAGGGACCACTCTCTCTGCCCAGGGGAAATCTAGGTAGTTGGGCGTCTGACCGAGCCACTAGTCATGAAAATGATATTGGCATGGTAATATGCCCAAAAGTTTCTATTTTGGATGTCTCACAAGACTCTGCCCCCCAAAACACACCTCCCCCAGTCTTAGCAGCAGGTAAATTCACAGAGGAGCAGCATATTGAGTCTCTCATCCAGGGCGTAGCAGGGTCAGTCATTGAGCATTTCACATACCCTCTCCCACATCCACATGCCGTGCCAGAGGTTTCATTATCGAACCCCCCAAGACTCCAAGGCCGGTCGGACTCTTTGCTTGATTTAACCAAATGTTCTATACAGGAACCAGATGAAGAGGATGTGGCAGCGTCTCTGTACCCAGACATCCCCTTAGAGGAGCTGAGTTTGTTGTTGGACTATGACAAGCTATTCCACTACGACATAGACATAATTAAAGACAAACAAGTTGAAAAGTTAGGTAAAGAATGTCTTGCAGCGGAGACCGATGAGTCCCAAGAACCAGGCACTACAAACTTGCAAGAGGTAATATCAGATATCCTAAGGCTTAAGGAAAAAACAGGATCAGTCTTGTGTATATCACAGAAAGAAGAAGAGGCATTATTGGAGCATTACATATTACCCACAAAACAAACTGAAAGCATCATCCAGCCTGCTGAGAAGCCTGTACTGGTGCGAACTAAGAGGAGGTTGACGTGGGAGTTAGATGAGGATGAAATGCAGCTGCTGAGATCCGAGCTACAAATGCAGTGGGAAGGACCAGAAGTTCAACAGCCTAAGATTACTAAGAAAGAAGTAATCGTGGTCAGACCTCACTCTCGAAATCTGAACAAATACACCATGAGATTGCTTGGGAGCAAAGCAGCAGTTTGCAGAGAATCTGTATTCTGCATTTTACATCCATTCAGTCCTGCCAGGTAGAAAGAAAGGGGCGGCTTTACTACCGCTGTTAATTATGAAAATTACATTCAAGTAACATACTGTAAATGTACAGCCATTGTAGGCCTATCGAAAGTAATGAAAAATACAACTGTCTTCCAGTAAATTACATTGATCCTAATTTCCCTTTAAAATAAGTTTGAAACTAGATAGCTGCTAAGATTTCTTTGCCTGATCGTCAAATGTGGGGATTGTAAGGTGTCTAAGAATAATGTGCATGTAAAATGAAATGTATAGAACATGCACACAACTACACCACGCTAATAGTGTCCAGTGATATGTTGGTTGCCAATGAAGGAGGTTGCAAGACTTCCCCAAATTATATTGACCTGGAACAGAAAATACATCACATACGATTGAACCCTTCAATGTGAGAGCAGCGCCTTGCTTTGCAATGTGTTCCTGGCCCCTCTGGAAGCAAATAACAAAAATGTAACGTAAACATGAAATTTGCATGTTTGTTAAAAGCTTTTGTTTCGGGGATTTATTTTTTATAAACCCTCCAACTAAAAGTTGACCTGTTCTTATTTTTATTTGTTAAGGTGCTATGTCAGTGACCATCCCTCTTGTTTGATATGCTGGCAACATCACTGCTGCCATTTTAATTTCCCACTGCACCAGGAATTTGTCACGTAAGTCGGGACACCCTTTCTTATAACTTGGCCTCAAAGTAGCAACCATGTGTATGTAAACATACAGGCGCTATACACATTTAAATGTGCAATACAAAAATCAGATACCTGCTGTATACATTCCTTCTCGAGGTATACCAAACCCTATATATAGACAGAATATTGATCCATTGATCTTTTAACATTAACCATATCTGGAGTCAGAAAGATGTGTATAATATAGATCTGGAAACAGAATTGTGAGCCCTGTGTTTTCCTTTTCTTTGCCTTCTTTCGGATCAGTATAAATAAACTGTGAGGACTGTATATCACCGCGTTTGGAATTCAACAAAAGAATGAGCTTGATTATATCTTATTTTCAATCTCTGTGTTACAAGAATGGTGTCCTGACTCAACACCCTAATAATAATTATCAAGCAGCAACCAATAACAAGATGCAGGGATTCCATTGTAATTTATTTCTACTCTTCATTATGTGTGCAAGCAATTAGCTTGGTAAATATTGTGGTGTGATATTACACAGTAGGCACAAAAGAGATCCCAGTCCAAAAAGCACTAAAACCCCCAGTAGGAATAGTACAAGAAGTGTAATTACACAGGTATTAATACTCAATTTTAATATTCATATAGTTAAAATAAATGTTGACTAAAACCTGTTGACGTCATCAGAATGAACGATTTTGAGGTAATGGTCCGTGACACCACAGGTTAGGGACAGCCAATGGACGCTGATATGCGTCTGCTCTCTGCGTGGAGAGCGAGCTTTTTCAACGCTGTCTATATAGACTTTGTCTTGAGAAAGCGACTGAATTATATTAGGTCGTGAGCAAATTAACCAATTTAAATACAGAGCACTAACCCCATATTGGTGTTATTCCGCTGTGAACAGTATCACTACTTTCTAACCTAGAAAATAATCAGGACCAGAGGTCACCCTAAGATCCTGCACCAGATTAGGAGGTTATACTCATAAGAACTGAATTGTATGAGCCCATGAGCAAATGTAACTAAAATACTGAGATGTAACCCCATATATCGGTGATGTTATCCTGCTGTGGACAGTATCACTAATCTGGAACCTGAATAACTAATCAGGAACAGTGGTGATTTTAGTTTACTATACCAGATGAGGTGTCGCTGCTAATTATTTTGAGTCAAATTTATTTTAACTATATGAATGTTAAAATGGAGTATTAATACAGATGCAGCCAGTTGTATCTCCAACTTGCCACAGCACATGTGCTGGTGAAACGCGGACCAAACATGGAGCGTTCACAGCAAAGTGCATAGCACGGGGGGAATGGCCAATCAGGATTAACACTGCGGAGGTCCCTGCTTCTGAATGGGACTCCCCCAGTGTTAGGCCTTGAGCACACACAGCGCTACGCGACATGCACGGTCTTTCGTGCCCGTGCGCGTTCGTCACTGACCTCGGCAGCCAATGGTAGTGTTCATTGTTGAAACTACCATTGGCTGCGAAGCACGGCGTCGTCGCCGCTGCTGTAGCTGGAGTCTTTCAAAACTGATTCCAGGCTGCAGCAGCGCGACGTCGGTTTCAGCAGCCAATCAATTAATTGGCTGCTGCAAGTGAACAGACTCGGCAGCTCCCTGCACACACATACACACACATACACACACACACAATTATGCTTTTGTTTTACCGCTCCCCCCGCTCAGAGTTCCCGGCTCCCAAATCCCCGCTCAGAGCTCCCCGCTCTCAATTCCCCGCTCCCCCCGCTCTCAGGACCCTGCTCCCTCCGCTCTCAATTCCACGCTCCCCCCGGTCTCAGGACCCTGCTCCCCCCGCTCTCAATTCCCCGCTCTCAGAAACCCGCTCAGAGCTCCCGCTCCCCCCGCTCTTAGGTCCCCGCTTTCAGGGTAGGAGGCTGAGTGCGTCACGTGGGGGCGCATCACGTGGTGTGTCAGATCAGTCGGGGATGTTCACACATCGCCCAGCAGACAGGCGCGCGCATGCGCATGCAGCCACGCAGCGAAGCGCTGTGTGTGCCCTCGGCCTTAGGCCCGTAATATACTTGGCGCGTGCCTGTGCGACCGCTCGTGTACGTGACGCACACTTTTTGTGTGTACGGTCCGTGCAGCTGTGAGCGACAGGCTTGGAAGGTACTGTGTGTGTGTGTGTGTCACTGTGTGTGTCACTGTGTTTGTGTGTCACTGGGGAAGCTATGTGTGTGTGTGTGTATGTATATTTGTGTGTGTATGTATATACAGTTGTGTGAAAAAGAAAGTACACCCTCTTTGAATTCCATGGTTTTACATATCAGGACATAATAACAATCATCTGTCCCTTAGCAGGTATTAAAATAAGTTAAATACAACCTCAGATGACCAACAACACATGACATATTACACCGTGTCATGATTTATTTAACAAAAATAAAGCCAAAATGGAGTTGAAATGAATGCGGTTCCGGAGACCCCCTGCTTCAATAATTTGTAATTAAAATAAAAACCGCTAAGGTAATGAAGGGGGTTAAACCAAACTACCCGGTTTGTTGGGGGGAGAGGGGGTGGGTGAAGGGGGTGGTTGCCCCAGGGTGGGTGGTCAGGCCTACCTGGAAGGTTGCAGGAGGGGTTGACCAGTGAATTACTGTAGTGGTTACTACCACTAAGGTAATGAAGGGGATTAACCCCTCCCACTACCCACCCAAGAGGCCTAACCAACCACCCCAGGGCATCTACAACCTTCACCCACTCCCTCTACCACCAACAAACCAGGTAGTGTGGTTTAACCCCTTCATTACCTTAGCGGTTATTTGCTATGGTAATGAAGCAGCTTTTATTTCATTTTAACTACATATTATTGAAGCAGGAGGTCTCCGGCGCTGGAGCCCATTAATTTCTGGCCCGGGCCTCACCTGCTTCCCGAGATACAGGCCTCGGTATGGGGGTGCCAGTATTGCTGCCATGTTTAAATGTATTTAAAAGAAAAGCTGCGTGATCTTCTGATAGAAGTGCGCAGGTAGAGTGACTGATTCTGTCTCACTCTCACTGCACGTCTCTTCCAGACTGATGCAGCCCGGTAGGATTCACACAACGGGAGTCCCATTCTGAAGCAGGGACCCGAGCTGTGCTAATCCTGATGGACCATTAGTCTGGTCGCCGGGATTCCGCAAGCAGGGAGTTGTCAGGAAGTTGGCATCTGCGGTTTCCTGTCCGACTATTTGACCAACCATCGGGCTGCATCTGTGCCTGTGTAATTACACTTCTTGTGCTACTCGTACTTGGGGTTTGAGTGCTTTTTGGACTGGGATCTTTTTCTCTCTCTTTTGTGACTACAGATATTTATCCCAGCTAAGCAGCACCTCCAGTTTTTCTTGTTATTTCTACTTAAAGCTGAGCGATGGCCCCCATCCCCCCCCCCTGTTTTTCACATTGTGATATTACAGTATGTGTGCTGGGGATGGAAAACCCTTTTTGTCAGGTGGGCCAATAAATGGGCACAAATATTTTGGTGGGCCGCTGTCCTAATGCCTTCTACATCTGGCTTAAATGAATAGCTAAACCTAAATTAAATAACGCCCAAAGTAAACAAGGATAATTAAAACATGAAACATTTTTTCATTGAGAAGGGGAGAAAAAAATTGAAATCGTAATTAAAAAAAAGAAAGAATCTGAATTTCAAATGTCTCAATGGGATTTCTGAACTTGCATTTCAGGAAACAGTTTCACAATATTAGGATTGATTTTCAAGTTCAACAGAGGCAGACTTCCCACATGAGCGTCCGTCAATACAGAGCTGTGCTTATTTTTAACAAAGTTTATTGCTGGAAACGTCTGCTCACAAAACAAATATGGTGGAATTTAATGTTATTTTTTTTAAATTTATTTGATTTATTTCATATTTTTAATTGTTAAAGAAGTTATTCA
The DNA here is from genome assembly GCA_036426205.1 of Ascaphus truei. NCBI lineage: Eukaryota > Metazoa > Chordata > Amphibia > Anura > Ascaphidae > Ascaphus > Ascaphus truei. The sequence goes on from CM071569.1 coordinate 283,912,635, forward strand.
AATTGTGTTCATTTTCAAAATTGATGTTAATATTCCTAAATTTCCCCTTTCATGTTTAATTTTAAAGATTTCATATTGTTCCTTTCCTTAATTGATTTTTCAGTCGATTCTTTTTTTTTTTTTTTTTGCTTCATCATCACGTGGGCCATTCCAAATGCGCGGCGGGCCACAGGTTGTTCACCCCCTAGTATTCAGTGTTATCCTTTAGTGAACAAGTCATGTAGTTTCAACATTACCCTTAATCTTACGTGAGGTAGCTCAACGCGAAACCTCAACACTGGCAGCTCTCTGATTTAAGCATTCTTGTCTTCTGGCGTCCGTTCTTTGGGACCATTCCCCGAGATTATTAGCTATTGGATAGGTTAGATAAGACCAGCAGCTCACTTAATTAGCTCATTTTATTATTTGGTGTAACATTATTTGATGCAGTACTCCCTTTGCAGAGCCACTATTGGCTTACCACTAGGATCCCCCTTGTTCAGGAGATATTCACTTATGTGAATTTAAAAATGGCTGTGAAAAAGCTACTTGCCAGCCAAGGAGTAAGAGTGGTCCATGATGTCAGTGTAACTGATTCGCTCACAAGGCAGGAAGCTACCCAAAACCATCTTGAAAGGGAGCAGAACCTTTCTCAACCCTTTCACTGCCAGAGCAATGCGTTGCATGTTCTCTGGCAGTTTAAAGGGTTCAATAATAAAATTAGTCAAAAGCCTGGTGCTGTAGTATGAATCTGGGGATGCCCCAGTTCATATTTTCCCACCTTCTAATGAAAAGGGGGTAGTTGAATTAACAAAGATTCCTACTTTAAGATGATCTATTTAAAGTTGTATATCGAACTTGCACTCAAGTGAAGAATCTTAAACCTTAATAAATATACTGTTCTAGCTGATCTAGCATGTTCTTACCATAATACTTTTCTCGTTGCAGAATCTACTACATAATATTTATGTTTATTTTCACTATTGTGAATTTGCTCACTACTCCCATCGCGATGGCCTTCGAAGATAGCACGAAATTTCATATCACCCGTCTAAACGTTTTTAACTTGTTCTCGGATTTATTGTTTCTGTTAGACGTTGGGTTAAATTTCAGGATGGGTTACATTTCACAAGAGAAGGTAAGACGTTGTGTTCCAAAAAATACCATGAATAAAGGCTACTCTCACACGTAGAAAATAGGGACATTTGTTGTATTTTGACACGTGACTGCAACTAAAAAATTTAATGGAAAAAAGTCTACAATGATAGGAGGGAAAAGTGTCTTCCTCCATTTCTTCCAATACAGGCCTTCTGGCTTTAACTTCACTGCTTTCACATTTTAGAAATCCATTCAGATGGGGCCCTCTGCAGTATTCTGAATGCTGAGAAGAAAAACAAAGCGATATTATCAATAAAGTATTAATGAAGATTTTTCTTCACAATTATGGCACTTATTCAAAACGTTCCAAAACGGACAATCACATTGCATTGACTGAAAACTTCCATTGACTTGAATGGCAACCAGACACAACAGTGCTTATTGAATTGAACTTAGAGACGGTTACATCAAATTTTGGTAACCTAAAAAAGGCACTATTATCGCCAAAAATAAGTAAAAATGTATTTACTAGCATGCAGTACCATTGCACCACAAGAAATAGGTACATTTTTATCTCATGCGATAATCAATTGTGCGCCTAGTAAAAATCGTCGTAACAGGGCATTTTTTAGTAAAAATATGCAGTATTAACGTTTTTGCCTTATATACCTGGGGAGGGGTTAGCAACAAATCCTCCTAACTTGAGATGAATTAAATGATCACTAGACATAATAGGAGATCCATAGATGCAGGTCCATCATAAAAATGCACATCACCGCCTGTCAAGGAAACATTTAAGGTTTAATTGTTCATTGAGACCACCTTCAGTATAAGTCCTAAGATAAAATATCCAATAAGCTTCCCTTCTAAAGAGTGCAGTGTCTCTATCCAAAGCCCCCTTACGTGGGGGCACAACTTCAATACCCATAACCCTAAGTGACGCAATAGGATGCCTATGCTGCACACAGTGTTGTACCAATGCTGTGGGATCAGTACCCTTCTTAATAACACTTTTATGCTCAATAAACCTCCGTTTTAACATTCTGGTTGTCTTGCAACATAGAACAAACCACACGGACATCTCAGGAAATATACCACAAGTGTAGTGCAGCATGTAATGCGTTGTTTGATTTGAACAATTTCACCAGTAAAAGGATGGTGAAAAGTATCCCCCAGACACAGACTATGGCATATGGAGCAATTACAGCATCTAAAATTACCTGGTTTACCTAAACTCAAAAAGTTGGTGCTTTATACAGTATGTGCCTTATTAGAGCTTGCTTATGATGATATTTCCTTCCATGGGGCCTATGCAGAAAGGTCCGAAAAATGGCATTCGCCAGGGTTTCAATTCGCCAGGTTTTTGGCTTGTTAACCTCGCTGTATGTAGAGAGGGCCGAATCCCTGGCGAATGAATGCGCCACCACCATTTGATATAATGGCTAGTAACCGGTGGCGAGACGGCTGCCTGGCGAGAAACTGCCATGAAGCCGTCCCCTGGCGAGTTCTGTCTGCAGCAGAGAGAGATCCGCTGCTCTCTCTGCGCAAACATCAGCACATTAAAAATGATTTAAAAACCATTTTTATTCATAGTGTACATGTGCAGGGGGTCTCCGGAGCTGAACCGCATTGGTTTCAGGTCCGGGGACCCCCTGCTTCCCGAGATACAGGCCCCTTTATGAGGTGCCGGTATCCCTCTGCATTTAAAGGTCCCGATCACGTGACCGCGGAATGTAAAGAAAGCAGAGGGATACCGGGACCCCCTAAAGGGGCCTGTATTTCGGGAAGCAGGGGGTCCCCGGACCTAAAACCAAAGCGGTTCAGCTCCGGAGACCCTCTGCACATCTACAGTATAAATAAAACACATATCAATACACAATCATTCCTTACCTTAGCGGCTATGTGCTACGGTAACGAAGCAGCATGAATGTATTTTTAATAATATTGTACAGTGAGCAGGGGGTCTCAGAGCCACAAATCAATGCGGTTCAGCTCAGGGGACCCCCTGCTCCCGCACAATATTATTAAAATACAGAAATGCTGCTTCATTACCATAGTGGATATCCGCTAAGGCAATGAAGGGTTAAGGCAGAATAGCATGTTTATTGGGGACAATTGCCCCCAATAAACATTGCAATAAACAACATACACCCACTGTGTATTTAAAATACATAAACAAGAATAAATACATTAAATACATATAGCACTTACCCATTACCGGTTGCCACGATGAAGGCCATCCTCATCTTCATCCTGCCCATGCCCCCTCCGCTGCTGCAAAACAGACACAACAATGAAAACATCCAAAGTAATGTCCCCTAACCCCTTAATCACCATAGCGGTTATTAACCGCTACAGTCATTAAGGGGTTAACCCACCCTCACCCACCACTCGGGACGCCTACATACCCTCCCACAGTAACCCCCCACCCCGTGAGGCCTAACCACCCTCACCCACTACCCACAAGGGAGGCCTACCCACATACCGTTGGGGAACACCCCCCCCCCCAAACCTACAGTACAATAATGTGCAAAATAACTATTATCCAGATAGGGATAATAGATTATTTGCCCATTATTAAAAACATTAACTAGCATATTCAAATAAATTAAGTACTACTGACCTTATCAACAATAAGTCTCAGTTGCCAGCAACATCCATGTCTTGCCCACAAAAAACATAGCCAATACAAAGCCACTACATTGCAATTACATTTAGATATCAATTAACCCCTTAAATACCATATCGGATAATAACCGCAAAGGTAATAAAGGGGTTAAGACACACTGGCCCGATACCCACCCATCACCCATGAATTTGTACATTGGCTTCATCATGCAAATATATATATATATATATATATAGACATATGGAGACCAGGGGATCCTGATAGCCAAAAAGAGACAGCACACTGCAGGTATGGTATCAAAAAAGTGTATTCAGTAACACAAGGCCGCCAACGTTTCGGTCCTCCCAACGGGACCTTCCTCAGGGCAGTGCAACTACAGACTAACACAAGCACCCATATATACCCCTTAACACATACTAAAAATCACCTGAAAGCAATCATGAAATCCAAATTGTAATCCCAGATATAACCCACATTTCTAAACAGCCAATCCAACATACTGACACTGGTACGCACCAATGAGAAAACCTGATCTATGCACATGTGTACTTAGTCACATGATCAAACCTTGATAACAACATTGTGACATCACAGTGCATCCTGTTTATGTAACCATGACTACTTGAAGCATGTAATTATATTCAAATGCGCATAAATGGATAAAATACATATAAAGTGCATAACCAGAACAGCAGCTCACCATCAGTGCTGGAGATGCATACTGTAGATGTTGCAAAGTGTGCCTATAAATGAATACCTTAATGTAAATGGTCCTGGAAAGCGTGCACACTGTCCGGGGAACAGCAATCAGGGTAGGACGGGCAGTAAATCATAAATCCCATAATGGCAACGTGTCCGTTGGATCTAAACACTTCCCCAACCTGTTGTGAATGGAGGGCGGGTGATTCTCACTCAATGCGCGCCGTGGAGCGTAACCGCGCATGCGCAGTGTGTCACTGACAACCCGAACGCGTCCCTGACTACTGCAGCAGAGGGTGCGCGTGTATCTGTGCTAATGCGCATGCGCAACGCTGCGCAAATAGCGCAAGCAGTATTAGAGAGCATAAGACTGTTACTCAAACAGCGTAATGGCCAGAACTGAGAAGGAAACATGGGCACAATAAAGATGGCAGTAGCATTATAAGCACGGATAGTGGCAATGTCAGAAACACAGTGATCAAAGGTTAGACACTTAAAATGCATGAGTGAACCTGAAAACAGGCCCATAATAAAATAAAAAAATCGAAATCATGAGACTAATGTCTATAACATAGATAACTGTATTCCAGAAGGAACCTGCTAATTGTTAGCATATATGTAGCCCTATCTGGTGGAGTGTTGGTGTAATAACCGTAATCTATATGTTAGACTGCCAAAAAACGTGATATATACATGTACGTCTACTATGAAGTGGCATGTCTAATGCCTGTAGTACCAACAAGCCCATCTATATATATAGATGGTTAAAGTGGTGGTGTATCCACATGCAACCGATAGTAGACTGTGAGTTGTTTAAAAGATGGACACCGAGTGTGGCTACACACCCAAAAGTGAATAAAGTGAATAAAACATGCATGAAAAAAGGAGGGGGGGGGGGAAAGGGGGGAATGGAGGAAAATGCGTAAAGGGTACAGAGCACAATGAAATAGTGTAACAAGGGAACAAATGAACAATCAATGTACCCAAAAATATTCACACTACAAAAAATTGTATATAATTTTTACAGAAAACAGCCTAATTTCAGATCTTCATTTAGTCCGTAAGGAGAGATGGTCTTGAGCTTGTATATTAGTCTTGCCTCTTGTTGCAGAAGCAGCTTGTTCCTGTCTCCCCCTCTGGGTGGTGGCTGTACTTGTAATATAGGCATACATCGCATTGTGGCTAGTGAGTGCCGTAGTTCTTTAAAATGTCTGGCAACCGGCAGATATTTAAGCTCACTCTGTTCGTCCTTGCTGTTCAATGCTTTCCTAATCGTGGAGCGATGGATGGCTATTCTCTCCTTCAGCATCCGTGTAGTTTTCCCCACGTAACGCAGCCCACAAGGGCACGTGATCATATATACGACAAAACGAGACTCACAGTTTAGGAAATTCTTGATCTTGATCGGTACCCCACTGTGTGGGTGGGTATAGCTTGCACCAGTTTGCATGAAACTACAATTGGTGCAACCATGGCATCTGTATGAACCTGGTTTTCTTTCGAGCCAGGTTTTAGAGTGTCCATACTTATCCACTGGGTCCGCTTGTGTCAACATATCTCCCAAATTGCGTCCTCGCTTGTAGCAGAACAGCGGTGGATCTTTACAGATTTTGCCAATCTTGTTGTCATTCGCTAAGATATGCCAGTTCTTGTGTATACTACGCTTGATGCGGTTGGACGCCGTACAGTAAGTGCTGATGAAGTGGCAACGTTGTTCCGTAGGTTTATTCGTAATCGGTCGCAGCAGAGATTGCCTGTCGATGCTCCTTACTTTGATCAGGGCTTCACTGATGTCCTTGTGGTCATAACCCCTGTCCTGGAAGCGTGCCGCCATGGCTGAGAGAACTGGTTCTAATTCATCCGGATTAGACGTTATTCTTTTTACTCTGAGTAACTGTGAGGAGGGGAGACCCCTCTTGAGCGGTGTAGGGTGGTGGCTAGTGGCATACAGTAGCGTGTTCCTGTCTGTATCCTTGTGATAAAGCCTAGTGGCCAGGCCCTCACCCGACTTGTACACGCTGGTATCCAGAAAGGAAATCTCGGAATAACTGAACTGTGCTGTGAAT
>CM071569.1:283919180-284021883 GCA_036426205.1 Ascaphus truei
TCTTTACAGATTTTGCCAATCTTGTTGTCATTCGCTAAGATATGCCAATTCTTGTGTATACTACACTTGATGCGGTTGGACGCCGTACAGTAAGTGCTGATGAAGTGGCAACGTTGTTCCGTAGGTTTATTCGTAATCGGTCGCAGCAGAGATTGCCTGTCGATGCTCCTTACTTTGATCAGGGCTTCACTGATGTCCTTGTGGTCATAACCCCTGTCCTGGAAGCGTGCCACCATGGCTGAGAGAGCTGGTTCTAATTCATCCGGATTAGACGTTATTCTTTTTACTCTGAGTAACTGTGAAAATGGGAGACCCCTCTTGAGCGGTGCAGGGTGGTGGCTGGTGGCATACAGTAGCGTGTTCCTGTCTGTATCCTTGTGATAAAGCCTAGTGGCCAGGCCCTCACCCGACTTGTACACGATGGTATCCAGAAAGGAAATCTCGGAAAAGCTAAACTGTGCTGTGAATCTGATGGTAGATGGAATATGATTCAAGTGTTCTATGAATTCTAACAATGCAGTCTCTGAACCATCCCATATAAGGAAGACGTTGTCTATATATCTTAGATATTTTTTAATGCATACCGCGTGTGGGGCATCATGTAGGATGTGTGTATGCTCATATACATCCATGAATAGGTTTGCATACGCCGGGGCCATATTGGACCCCATCGCGGTCCCACTTAATTGCAAATAGACGCTTCTTTCGAATCGGAAATAGTTTTTGTTGAGAATGATTTCCATGAGTAACATAAGGAATTCCACCGGTGGACCTGCATGTGCTGCAAAGGTCCCGAACTTTGATCTGACCGCTTCAAGCTCCTCTTGATGGGGCATATTGGTATAGAGACTACTCACGTCAAGAGTGACCAAAATGTAATCCATATTTTCAAGTCTGATGTCGCCAAGCTGTAAAATAAAATCCGTTGTGTCCTTGACATAGGAGCTCATACTCATAACCATGGGCTGGAGGAAAAAATCAATAAACTGAGATAATGGGTGACATAGCGATCCTCTTGCAGAGATAATAGGTCTTCTGGGTGGTTGTGTGGCTGATTTGTGTATTTTAGGCAAGGTATATAGGATGGGCATTCGTGGAAAGGGTTGTGTCAGGAATCTGCCCGTTTCCTTAGAGATCCAGTTGTTCAAAACCCCCATCTGTATGATCGAATCCACCTCCTTTTTATACTCCACCGTAGGATCCGCTGGTAAGCATCTATATGTGGATGAAACGGCTAGTTGATTCTCTATTTCCTTTTTATACTCCACATATTTAAGTAACACAATGCCACCCCCTTTGTCCACAGTGCGGATAATGATCTCTTTGTTGTTTCTCAATGCGTCAATCGCTGATTTTTCCTCTCTCGTGATATTATGATAACTTACTCTCTTGGTCTTATTTTGTGTGACAGTTTCTTTATCCAGAACATTCATAAAGGCAGCTATACTATGGTTGTTTGTTTGTGGATCAAAATTGCTGCTGCATTTGAAGGTGTTTGCCTTGACAGAGGTGTTTGGTAGGGGCTGTTTGATAAAGAAGTCTTTAAGTTTCAATTGTCTATTAAATTTGTACATTTCGACTTCCCAGTTAAAACTGCGTTGAACGTGAGTGGGTACAAAACTGAGGCCTTTGTGGAGAACGCTTAGCTGCGCCGCGGTCAGGGTAACATCAGTCAGATTATATATTACCGTGGTGGCCTGCGACTGCGAGGTCCTCTGCCTCTCTTGTTTTCGCGCTCTGGATACCGCCGATTTTCTCCCACCCCTCCTGGTGGGTCCCTTCCGTCTGCTTCTGGAAACGGGGGTTTGGCGTGTCCGGCCTCTGTGGGACCTAAAAAATCACTTCCAGAGCCCTCCGTATTATCAGAGAAGTCAGTGTCACTCGTGGGCACACCCGATCTGTAGGCAGGCTTCCTGGCGCGAGCGGTTTTGCGTCTCAGTCCCCCTCGACCTGTGTTCAGTTCCCCTAGGCCCAACAGCCAGCGATAGACCTTACGTTCTTTGTAAACCCCTTATCTCAGTTTATTGATTTTTTCCTCAGCCCATGGTATGAGTATGAGCCCTATGTCAAGGACACAACGGATTTTTATTTTACAGCTTGGCGACATCAACTGGAAATATGGATTAATTTTGGTCACTCTTGACGTGAGTAGTCTCTATACCAATATCCCCCATCAAGAGGGGCTTGAAGCGGTCAGATCGAAGTTCGGGACCTTGCAGCACATGCAGGCCCACCGGTGGAATTCCTTATGTTACTCATGGAAATCATTCTCAACAAAAACTATTTCCGATTGAAAGAAGCGTCTATTTGGCAATTAAAACCACCAGGAAGACCTATTATTTCTGCAAGAGGATCGCTATGCCACCCATTATCTCAGTTTATTGATTTTTTCCTCCAGCCCATGGTTATGAGTATGAGCTCCTATGTCAAGGACACAACGGATTTTATTTTACAGCTTGGCGACATCAGACTGGAAAATATGGATTACATTTTGGTCACTCTTGACGTGAGTAGTCTCTATACCAATATCCCCCATCAAGAGGGGCTTGAAGCGGTCAGCTTGAAGCGGTCAGATCGAAGTTCGGGACCTTTGCAGCACATGCAGGCCCACCGGTGGAATTCCTTATGTTACTCATGGAAATCATTCTCAACAAAAACTATTTCCGATTCGACTGGAGCATTCAGGTGTGTGTTAACACAATGCCAAGGAGGAAAGACAGCAGCAATGATCTTAGAGAAGCAATTGTTGCTGCCGATCAATCTGGGAAGGGTTATAAGGCCATTTCCAAACAATTTAAAGTCCTTCATTCTACAGTGAGAAAGATTATTCAAAAGTGGAAAACATTCAAGACAGTTGCCAATCTTCCCAGGAGTGGATGTCCCAGCAATTTCACCCCAAGGTCTGACTGTGCAATGCTCAGAGAGATTGCAAAAAACCCAAGAGTTACATCTCAGACTCTACAGGCCTCAGTTTGCATGTTAAATGTTAAAGTTCATGACACTACATTTGGAAAAAGACTGAACAAGTAGGGTTTGTTTGGAAGGGTTGCCAGGAGAAAGCCTCTTCTCTCTAAATACAACATGGCAGCATGGCTTAGGTTTGCAAAGTGCATCTGAACAAACCACAAGACTTCTGGAACAATGTCCTTTGGACAGACGAGACCAAAGTGAAGATGTTTGGCTATAATGCACTGCGTCTCGTTTGGCGAAAACTAAACACAGCATATCAGAACAAACATCTCATACCAACTGTCAAGCACGGTGGTGGAGGGGTGATGATTTGGGCTTGTTTTGCAGCCACAGGACCTGGAAACCTTGAAGTCATTGAATCGACAATGAACTCCTCTGTATTCCAAAGTATTCTAGAGTCAAATGTGAGGCCATCTGTCCAACAGCTAAAGCTTGGCCGAAATTGGGTCATGCAACAAGACAATGATCCCAAGCACACCAGCAAATCTACAACAGAATGGCTGAAAAAGAAAAGTATCAAGGTGTTGCAATGGCCCAGTCAAAGTCCAGATCTCAACCCGATTGGAATGCTGTGGATGGACCTTTAGAGAGCTGTGCATAAACAAATGTCCACAAACCTCAATGAACTGAAGCAACGTTGTAAAGAAGCGTGGGCCAAAATTCCTCCACAACGATGTGAGAGACTGATAAAGTCATACAGAAAACGATTACTTCCAGTTATTGCTGCTAAAGGTGGTTCTACAAGCTACCTCTATCATAAGATATACTTAGTTTTTCACACATGGCTTCTCCATTTTGGCTTTATTTTTGTTAAATAAATCATGACACAGTGTAATATGTCATGTGTTGTTGTGTTGTTGTTCATCTGAGGTTGTATTTACCTAATTTTAAGACCTGCTAAGAAACAGATGATTGTTATTATGTCCTGACATGTAAAACCATAGATTTCAAAGAGGGTGCACTTTCTTTTTCACACCATTGTATATGTTGTGACAAACGGCTTACTCCGGGGCTCCGCCGTCTGTCCCTGACTGTTAGAACACGGTCTTTTAGGGTAGGTTAAATGACGAGGCGTAACGTGCTGTTCCTTTAAACAGGCTATTGCCTGGTTTATTCAGTCCCAGGCACTGAGACTGCCACACGGAATTCAAAATAATACATAAGCAAACAAAACCCTGCTCGTCTGAGCAATAACTTAACTAAGGTTTTCCCTGACTGGGGTTGGACTGGCTTATCCAGTTCCAATAACAAAAATAAGGAACTTTGCAGTTTTAGACAAAAGGAACAGAATGATTTAACCTGTTTGGTGAAAGGCGTGTCCCCTCTCTGCTTCCAGCAGCCTTCCTGCCTCCAGGCTCTTGGGGAGAGGGAAGAGGAACCAGGAAATCAGCCTTAAATACCTGATTTCTAACTAGCAGGACAGGTGACAGAAATCAGGCAGCAGACAAACTCTGGTCTGTATCCCTCATCCCTCAGTTCCAGCACTTGCCAAACTGTGGGATGGAGTGCATGCATTCTGAGGCTGCACTTTTCAGCCTAAACAGGATAGAAACTGTTCAGTATCCTGGGAGACCTATATATGGAATTTATTACCATACCTGTCTATTTCCATACCGTTTCTGTCACATATCCTCCCCGTCCAGCTCAGACCTCGAGGGATGAGCGACCATGTATATTAGGGAGTGCATCCTTGACAACCCATCAGCATTGCCATGTTTGTGCCCTGACTTGTGTTCCACAGAAAATTTAAAGGGTTGTAAGCTTAGGAACCACCTGGTCACTCTAGCATTCTTCTCTCTGTTTTGACACATCCAGGTGAGGGGTGCATGATCTGTGACCAACCGGAATTTTCTCCCCAACAGATAGTATTTGAGCGTCTCTACAGCCCACTTTATTGCGAGACACTCTTTCTCGACTATGGAGTAATTTTTCTCCTGGGGATTTAGTTTCCTACTTTAATAAAGGATGGGGTGCTCCTCACCTTGAGACTCCTGGGAGAGTAAAGCCCCCAGCCCTACCTCAGATGCGTCGGTTTGGACTAAAACCTCTTTAGAGAAGTCAGGTGTGACCAACACTGGTTGGGCACAGAGAGCTTCTTTCAGGCTTCTAAAGGCCTGTTCGGTTTCGGGGGACCACTTTACCATTAGCGGCCCTCTTGCTTTTGTGAGGTCGGTTAGTGGGGTTGCCTTAGTTGCAAAATTGGGAATAAACCGTCTATAGTAACCAATTAATCCCAAAAAGGTCCTTACTTGTTTTTTTGTAACTGGCCTTGGCCAATTTTGTATCGCCTCCACTTTGAGTGTTTGGGGTTTGAGTAAACCTCTGCCAATAGAATACCCCAGATACTTGGCCTCCTCCAGACCAATAGTGCATTTAGCGGGGTTAGCAGTTAGTCCAGCAGACCGAACTGCGTCAAGCACAGCTTGGACCTTTGGAAGGTGGGATTGCCAATCTTCACTATGGATTATCACATCATCCAGGTAGGCGGCAGCATACCGAGCATGTGGTTTTAAAATTTTATCCATCATTCTTTGGAATGTGGCGGGAGCTCCATGTAAGCCAAAAGGCAGCACCCTATACTGAAAGAGACCATCTGGGGTTGAGAAGGCTGTATTTTCTTTAGCCCTTTCTGTGAGGGGAACCTGCCAGTACCCTTTTGTTAGGTCTAAGGTCGTGAGATATCGGGCTTTGCCCAGTCTCTCTACCAGTTCATCAACCCTGGGCATAGGATAAGTATCAAATTTTGACACAGCGTTTAGTTTACAGTAGTCATTACAAAACATTGTTGTACCGTCTGGCTTTGGGACTAAAACTATAGGGCTGTTCCACCCACTTTGGGATTCCTCAATTACGCCTAGTTTTAGCATTTTTTTAACCTCTAAACTTATAGCCTCTCTTTTGGCCTCTGGGATTCGGTACGGTTAAGGTTAACTCGGACCCCCGGTTCAGAGACTAGGTCATGTTCAATTACGCTAGTTCTACCTTGCTGTGTAGAGAAGACTTCTTTGTTTCTTCTCACTAAATTCTGGACCTCTCGTTTCTGATGAACGGACAGGGTTTCAGTTATGCTAACCTCTGGGTCAGTTTCTCAATTCTCTGATGGACTTGGGGGTACTAGGGTTAACAAGACCTCTCTATCTTTCCAGGGCTTAAGTAGGTTTACATGGTAAATTTGCTCAGGTTTCCTCTTACCTGGCTGTCTCACCTTGTAATTTACTTCTCCCACTCTTTCCAAGACCTCATATGGCCCATGCCACTTAGCAAGGAATTCACTCTCTACGGTGGGAAGCAGAACTAGCACCCTATCGCCTGTAAAAAAAAATCTGACCCTAACACCTTTATGATACGTATTCCTCTGTGCCTCTTGAGCTTTTTCCATGTGTTCCCTCACTATAGGTAGGACTGTAGCTATGCGGTCCTGCATCTGGGCAACATGCTCTATTACACTTCTGTATGGGGTAACCTCGTGTTCCCAAGTCTCTTTGGCTATATCCAGTAAGCCCCTTGGGTGTCGGCCATACAATAGTTCAAACAGGGAGAAGCCTGTGGATGATTGGGGAACCTCCCTAATGGCAAATAACAGGTATGGTAACAAACAATCCCAGTTTTTCCCATCCTTATCGACCGCCCGGCGTAACATGCTTTTTAAGGTTTTATTGAATCATTCCACTAAACCATCTGTTTGTGGATGATAGACTGAGGTTCTGAGATGCTTGATTTTTAGGAGTTTACATAACTCTTTTGTTACTTGGGACATAAATGGTGTTCCCTGGTCAGTTAAGATCTCTTTAGGAATTCCGACCCGGGTAAACAGGACTATTAACTCTTTTGCTATGTTTTTAGCAGAGGTGCTACGTAGGGGAATTGCCTCCGGATATCGGGTGGCATAATCTAGTATTACCAATATATGCTGATGTCCCCTAGCAGACTTTATTAGGGGTTCTACTAGATCCATAGCAATCCGGTTAAATGGTACATCTATTATGGGAAGGGGTACCAATGGACTACGATACACTTTGAACGGGGCAGTGATCTGACATTCTGGGCATGAGGAGCAATAATTTGTAATTTCTGCCAGAACCCCAGGCCAATAGAAGCTTCGGAGAACCTTTTCTTTTGTCTTTTCCACCCCTAGGTGTCCCCCCAATGGGTGACTATGTGCGAGGTGTAATACTACATTACGGAATGTCCGTGGTACCAACAATTGTTTAGTTATAATTGATTTCCTTTTATCAACCCGATATACTAGGTCATTCTCTACCTCGAAGTAGGGGTAGGCAAGTGACCTATCTGGTTGGCCCAGAGTACTATACTGGTCCCGTATATTCCTCCTTGCCTCCGCTAATGTGGGGTCTTCCAACTGGGCCTTCTTAAAACTCCCAGGACTGACCTCTAGGTCAGTGAAGGTCTTATCCTGTTCTGGGGTGGTAAGCGCCTGTTCAACATCTTGATTTGGGGTATTCCCTACCAAGGTGGCCATGGAAAAGGGGATTTTACAGCACTCTTCCTCTTTCCCCTTTTTATTTGGGCCCTCGTCAACCTCCATTTCTTTAAAAGGGAAAGGATTTGTTTCTTCTGTTACTTCTTTATGGTCCGCTATCGAACTCTGGGCGCTATTCTGAGAGGAGGACCACATATTTAGAAAATGGGGAAAGTCGGTCCCTATTAACACATCATGTGCCAATTTGGGTACTATACCCACTTTGAAATCTAGAGAACCAAACTCTGTTTCAATAAGAACATCAACAGTGGAATATTCGTGATTATCCCCATGTATACAACAAATTGCCACTCTTTGTGAACTGTTTACCTGTTTTTTCCCAATGGGCAACAGGTATTCGGACACTAGTGTAACCATACTCCCAGAGTCAAGTAGTGCCCGAACCCTCTTACCATTTACCTTTACAAATGCCCAGAGATGGTTATTCAAGGGGTCCTCTGGGCTAGGGCCCATACATTGATACCACAACGAATAAGGTTTCAACGCTGTTGCATTGCATTGGTTCAGTATTTAGTGGGCAAACTTTCGCAGTGTGGCCCCTCTCATAACAATTTACACATTTAGGTACATAGTCTGTGTCCCACTTAGAGCCCTTTTTCAGCTTCCCACGTTGGCTGTTGCCTTTAGTATACGAGCCACTGTTGCTGGTGCTGTGTGAAGGCGGTCGTCGCTCTTCAGCCCCCCTTAACCCTTGTACCCTTTTACCGTCTCTGGAAGAGTCCTGGAACCTTGGGTAGTGGGGATGCTCCATGACTGTGGATTGCAGGTGCTCTTCTGCTGCATTGTACCTTTCTACGAGGGCCACCAGCTCGTCTGCATTGTGGGGGTCACTCTGACTGACCCAACGGCGTAGGGCAGAGGGAAGTTTCCTCCAGAACCGGTCCATGACCAACCGTTCCACGATGTGGCTTGCTGGGTTGATCTCGGGTTGTAGCCACTTCCGAGCGAGGTGGATGAGGTCGTACATCTGGGATCGGGTGGCTTTATCCAACGTGAAGGACCATGCGTGGAACCTTTGGGCGCGAACGGCCGTGGTTACGCCGAGGCGGGCGAGGATCTCGAACTTCAATTTTGCATAGACGTTAGCTTCAGCTGGCTCTAGATCAAAGTAAGCCTTCTGGGGTTCGCCTCTTAAGAAGGGTGTGATTAGACTGGCCCACTCAGCTTCTGGCCAACCCTCTCTCTGTGCCGTGCGTTCAAAAGTGAGAAGATAGGTTTCAACATCATCCGAGGGCCCCATCTTCTGAAGGTAGTGGCTTGCCCTGGTCATTTTCGGGCCTGGGGCTGCGTCTGCCAGTGGAGTCTTAATGATAGTCCCTCTCAGGACCTCGAGTTCCTGCTGTAAGCCCTGGGCGAACCGTTGTTGCTCCTCTCTCAGCAAGCGGTTTGTCTCTTGCTGGGTTGCATTCGCGTTTTGCAGGGCTGCATTCGTCTGTTGCTGGTTTGCATTAATCTTTTGCTGAGCTATTAGCAGCTGTTGCTGGGTTGCCTTCGCCTCTTGCAGGGCTGCATTCGTCTGTTGCTGGTTTGCATTAATCTTTTGCTGAGCTATTAGCAGCTGTTGCTGGGTTGCATTCGCCTCTTGCAGGGCTGCTTCTCTACCTCGAAGTAGGGGTAGGCAAGTGACCTATCTGGTTGGCCCAGAGTACTATACTGGTCCCGTATATTCCTCCTTGCCTCCGCTAATGTGGGGTCTTCCAACTGGGCCTTCTTAAAACTCCCAGGACTGACCTCTAGGTCAGTGAAGGTCTTATCCTGTTCTGGGGTGGTAAGCGCCTGTTCAACATCTTGATTTGGGGTATTCCCTACCAAGGTGGCCATGGAAAAGGGGATTTTACAGCACTCTTCCTCTTTCCCCTTTTTATTTGGGCCCTCGTCAACCTCCATTTCTTTAAAAGGGAAAGGATTTGTTTCTTCTGTTACTTCTTTATGGTCCGCTATCGAACTCTGGGCGCTATTCTGAGAGGAGGACCACATATTTAGAAAATGGGGAAAGTCGGTCCCTATTAACACATCATGTGCCAATTTGGGTACTATACCCACTTTGAAATCTAGAGAACCAAACTCTGTTTCAATAAGAACATCAACAGTGGAATATTCGTGATTATCCCCATGTATACAACAAATTGCCACTCTTTGTGAACTGTTTACCTGTTTTTTCCCAATGGGCAACAGGTATTCGGACACTAGTGTAACCATACTCCCAGAGTCAAGTAGTGCCCGAACCCTCTTACCATTTACCTTTACAAATGCCCAGAGATGGTTATTCAAGGGGTCCTCTGGGCTAGGGCCCATACATTGATACCACAACGAATAAGGTTTCAACGCTGTTGCATTGCATTGGTTCAGTATTTAGTGGGCAAACTTTCGCAGTGTGGCCCCTCTCATAACAATTTACACATTTAGGTACATAGTCTGTGTCCCACTTAGAGCCCTTTTTCAGCTTCCCACGTTGGCTGTTGCCTTTAGTATACGAGCCACTGTTGCTGGTGCTGTGTGAAGGCGGTCGTCGCTCTTCAGCCCCCCTTAACCCTTGTACCCTTTTACCGTCTCTGGAAGAGTCCTGGAACCTTGGGTAGTGGGGATGCTCCATGACTGTGGATTGCAGGTGCTCTTCTGCTGCATTGTACCTTTCTACGAGGGCCACCAGCTCGTCTGCATTGTGGGGGTCACTCTGACTGACCCAACGGCGTAGGGCAGAGGGAAGTTTCCTCCAGAACCGGTCCATGACCAACCGTTCCACGATGTGGCTTGCTGGGTTGATCTCGGGTTGTAGCCACTTCCGAGCGAGGTGGATGAGGTCGTACATCTGGGATCGGGTGGCTTTATCCAACGTGAAGGACCATGCGTGGAACCTTTGGGCGCGAACGGCCGTGGTTACGCCGAGGCGGGCGAGGATCTCGAACTTCAATTTTGCATAGACGTTAGCTTCAGCTGGCTCTAGATCAAAGTAAGCCTTCTGGGGTTCGCCTCTTAAGAAGGGTGTGATTAGACTGGCCCACTCAGCTTCTGGCCAACCCTCTCTCTGTGCCGTGCGTTCAAAAGTGAGAAGATAGGTTTCAACATCATCCGAGGGCCCCATCTTCTGAAGGTAGTGGCTTGCCCTGGTCATTTTCGGGCCTGGGGCTGCGTCTGCCAGTGGAGTCTTAATGATAGTCCCTCTCAGGACCTCGAGTTCCTGCTGTAAGCCCTGGGCGAACCGTTGTTGCTCCTCTCTCAGCAAGCGGTTTGTCTCTTGCTGGGTTGCATTCGCGTTTTGCAGGGCTGCATTCGTCTGTTGCTGGTTTGCATTAATCTTTTGCTGAGCTATTAGCAGCTGTTGCTGGGTTGCCTTCGCCTCTTGCAGGGCTGCATTCGTCTGTTGCTGGTTTGCATTAATCTTTTGCTGAGCTATTAGCAGCTGTTGCTGGGTTGCATTCGCCTCTTGCAGGGCTGCATTCGTCTGTTGCTGGTTTGCATTTGTCTGTTGCTGGTTTGCATTTGCGCTTTGCAGGGCTGCATTCGTCTGTTGCTGGTTTGCCTTCACGCTTAGCAGGGCTGCATTCGTCTGTTGATGAGTTTCATTCGCCTCTTTCTGGGCAGCTACATTGCTTACCAACGCACTCACCACGTCATCCATCTTGTTCGGGGGGAAGAAAAAGAGAAAAAAAAAACCTCTTTTTTTTTTTTTTTTTTAAAGTTCTTTTACCCGCAGACCTTTTAGGGTTCTGCCCGCATTCTCCACCATATGTGACAAACGTCTTACTCCGGGGCTCCGCCGTCTGTCCGGGACTGTTAGAACACGGTCTTTTAGGGTAGGTTAAATGACGAGGCATAACGTGCTGTTCCTTTAAACAGGCTATTGCCTGGTTTATTCAGTCCCAGGCACTGAGACTGCCACACGGAATTCAAAATAATACATAAGCAAACAAAACCCTGCTCGTCTGAGCAATAACTTAACTAAGGGTTTCCCTGACTGGGGTTGGACTGGCTTATCCAGTTCCAACAACAAAAATAAGGAACTTTGCAGTTTTAGACAAAAGGAACAGAATGATTTAACCTGTTTGGTGAGAGGCGTTTCCCCTCTCTGCTTCCAGCAGCCTTCCTGCCTCCAGGCTCTTGCGGAGAGGGAAGAGGAACCAGGAAATCAGCCTTAAATACCTGATTTCTAACTAGCAGAACAGGTGACAGAAATCAGGCAGCAGACAAACTCTGGTCTGGATCCCTCACCCCTCAGTTCCAGCACTTGCCAAACTGTGGGATGGAGTGCATGCATTCTGAGGCTGCACTTTTCAGCCTAAACAGGATAGAAATTGTTCAGTATCCTGGGAGACCTATATATGGAATTTATTACCATACCCTGGTTTCTGTCACAATGTGTATATTTATCTCCCTATAATCTCTTTCCATTATTAGAAATTGATTACCTTGACTGCAAATAATAGTTTCAATCATATCTTTTGAATGAGCAATTCTACCCTACAGGGTTTTTTTTCGTACACCCCTTGCCCCCTCCTCCGGTTCCCGAGATAATGACCTTTTTATGGCTTTTTGGAAATCAATATGGCGGCCATTCAAGCCTCACTCCTGTGAGCCATTTGGAAGCCGCAAAGTCAGAGTAACCCAAGATTCAATGGTTCTACTATGTTTGCATTTCTATTCCTTGAACAAGGCGTCTCATACAAGAGACAACAGCATTGTAGAGGGAAGTCTCCACCTTAATCTTTGAAGCCCTAAATGAATGTGACTATATTATTGGCAGGTAATAATGTGAACAATTAATTTGCTCATTTACATGCCAATAACTAAAATCATTGTATTCTTCACTGTGTCTCATGCAATGTGATATTTAGCTAAGCTGTAACAAAGCTTTGTGAAACATGCCGCTATGGTAAATAGCTGCTAGTATTTCCAAACTGTAAATGTGATACACATACTGTGGACATACAGTATAAATGAATACATTACATCTGAAAGTCTGCACACTGATAATACACTGCTGTATGAGAGCAGCACCTCATGCCCCTTTTTTTTGTTGTTAACATGGGAAGCAGGGGGTCCCCGGAGCTGAACCGCATACATTTTAGCACTGGTTCCCAAGATACTTACCGGGGAACGTACCGTTGGTAGCATCCCCTCTATGGAAAGCAAAATTTCGTTTAAATCGCCCTAAGTCGTCCGGGCCATTCGGAAGCCACAATGTCATCTACCGTGGCTTCCGATTGGCCCGCGTGACGTGAGCAACTAAACAACCAGGAAGTAACCGGCGACACCTTCCCGGGTGTCCCCTGAGGTGAAGTAAACGTGGCTCAGCTACGGAGACCCCTGCTTCCCATCTATATCTTAAAAAGAGGGGGGCAATGGGGAATGCTCCTTTATAGAAACAAACTCAGTGGGTGCTTTAGTCTGGGAATACATTTTTATTGTGGACTTAATTGTGCACATAATTATATTATTAAATAACGGTTTTAAAATCTGTGTACTTGCAAATGATTGTGTATAAGAAATATCACAGTTGGTAATTTTTGCCTTTGAAATATTAGCAAGAAGTAATATTGGATCCAGTCACTATCCGGACACACTACCTGAAATCTTGGTTTGTTCCAGATTTGGCGTCTGCTCTCCCTCTGGATTTTGTTTTACTTGCACTACAGGTAATACATTTCTCAGATTATTTTAAACTATTAGAAGAAACAGAGCAAGATGTTAACCTTAAGTGGTAACATTATTAACTGAATTACAAGTACAGATGTAGCGGCCGGTTCTCTACCACTTGCCGTGCGTGTATTGCACGGCAACCTCTAGCAAGCCGAGAGATTCCAGCGGCCAGACTAATAGCCCAACGGATTAACACAGCAGGGGTCCCTGCGGTGTGAATCCTACCGGGTTCCACCTGTTTGTAAGAGATGCGCAGTAACAGATGGACTGAATCAGTCACTCAACGTGGGTGCCTCTAACAGGCGATCGAGGGGCTTTTACTTTATTTTAATCATTTCTGTCCAGTTTTGTAGCAGTGTGTCTCCGGAGCTAAATCGCATAACGGGGCCTGTAACTCGGGAAGCAGGGGATCCCTGGACCTGAAATCAATGCGATTCAGCTCCGGAGACCCCCTGCTACAATACTGTATTATTAAAATAAAAGCCCTGCAATCGCTGTTAGAGGTGCGCAGGTAGAGTGACTGATTCTGTCTATCTCTTACTGCGCGTCTCTTACAGACAGGTGTAACCCGGTAGGATTCACACAACGTGAGTCTCATTCAAACGCAGGGACGTCCGCTGTGTTAATCCGATGGTTCATTACAGCCTGCTGTGGACCATCTTGCGGATTTTTCGGCAAATTGGCCAGGGGTTTTGTCCCATGGTGCAGTAGAGAACAGGCCGCTACATCTGTAGGACATGGAATGCAAGACACATCTAACTGTAGGCTGAAATAAATTATTTTATTGGGTTCATGGCAAACTGGCACATTATACACTTAGGGGCTTATGCTAGGGCTTCGAAATGTGACTTAGTGCATCTAAAGTACACTTTACAAGCGGATTTGCAAGTTTTGCTATTCTGTAAGCCCTTTTCGCATGTGCAAACCACGCAAAAAAGGCTTTTTTACAAGCGTTTTCTTTCCGGCTGTACAAAATGACCAAAATCGCATTTTTTGCAAACTCCCTGTATTCTAGTAGCTACGGAAGAAGGAGGACTTCATAACCTAATAGTATCTCCAGTGGTGTATATGTCCTCTCAAACCTCCCACCAAATAAATTAGGGAGAGATGCCTGTACTGAAAATTGAACATTTCTCAGGTACCCTCGGAGATAAGCTAATGTCTATAAAAACGATATATATTTAAATGAGTCACACATCCTTAGATATATCCTTTAAACTAATTAGTTAAAAATAACCTGTGATGAAGGGGGTACCATTGTCAGACCCAACAGGATTAGAACCAAGAACATTGTTATTTAGGGCAGTTGCTGGTAACTGCAGCTTCAATCCCCTCCCCCACCACTGGTTGTTTGATTTTCATTTTTACTCATTTTATTTTAAGTTGAATTGTATTCTTTATTTGATTTGGGAGCTCTAGTTAGAAAAAGAGTGCTGAGTTGCGGCTACTTGCTGGGGAGAGAGGAATTAATAAGGAGGAAGAAAAAGAGACCTGCAGGTTTTTAGAAACTGACTGTTTTCCTCCCTTAGCAGAGTAGCAGCTAATTACTGTAGTCTTTAAAGGGAAAGCTCCTCTCTGCACCTCCTCCCCAGGCACTACCTCCTCACCTGACATAAAGGCTTATAATATCATGCCTAAGGGGAGGAGAGATAGTAGGGCACACAAGCCCCTGACCTCCAAACGCACTTGCTCTAGGTGCACCAACCATGGCCACAACTCTCAGCCTAGTTCATACAGTGCCCTGGCTGCATCTTCCCCAGCTCCTGCTGGTAGCTTAACTCCTGCAGCTCCAGCTAC
The DNA here is from genome assembly GCA_036426205.1 of Ascaphus truei. Taxonomy (NCBI): domain Eukaryota; kingdom Metazoa; phylum Chordata; class Amphibia; order Anura; family Ascaphidae; genus Ascaphus; species Ascaphus truei. The sequence goes on from CM071569.1 coordinate 283,934,086, forward strand.
ATCATGGGCACAGTTGACAGCTGCAGGCATTAAACCCAGCAACAACAATGCTGGGGCCATGCTTAAGCAGAAAGCATGGGGTGAGGTGCCCTATATCACCTAGCTAGGGCATTGAGGGCTGTGGCTTAAGTAGTTGGCCCTTCTGCAGTGGTGGCAGCCAGTAAGATGTATGGGAAGGGTGTATTCTTTCTCTGTACGCTGGCTGCCACATACAGTATACCCTGGTGCAGAGGTGCATTGTTGTAGGGGGACATATAACCCCATTGCCCACATGGCGGTCATCTATCGCCCACCTATCTCTACTCACCTCTCTTCCGTCTTTCTCACTTTGAATCTTAGCTCTCCTTCTTTTTCTCCTCTGACTCCCCTGTTCTTCTCCTTGGGGACTTCAACTGCCCTATTGATGATCCCTCTCTCCCTTGGGCTTCCCGGTTTCTCTCTCTAACCTCTTCTTTTGGCCATCAACAGTAGACTGCAGCCAGCACCCACAAGGATGGCCACTACCTAGACCTGGCTGTCACTTAAAACTTTTCTCTCTCTGATTTCTCCATTCCCCCCTTTCCTCTCTCTGACCATCATCTCATCTCATTTTCTCTCTCTCACTTCTCCCCTTACCCAACCCCATCTATCCCTCATTTCTGCAGATCCCTGCGCTCTATTGACCTACCAGCTTTTGATTCCACTTTGCGCCCCTCCCTCTCCTCTCTCAGCTCTGCTTCAGACCCTGACAACCTGGTCAGGCACTACAACTTTGCCCTATCCTCCTCTCTTGATCTACATGCCTCGCTTTCTTACTGCTGGTCACGCCCTTCTAACCCCAGACCATGACTAAATTGCCACACACATGCTGCATTCCTGCACTCTTCCTCTGAACGCCTCTGAAGGAAATCTCACACTCTCGCAGACTTCCTTCAATACAAATTTATGTTATTCTGTTTCAACTCTGCTCTCTCAGGCTAAACAAACCTACGTTTCTTCCCTAATCAACATGCACAAGTCTCACCCACGCCGACTCTTCTCTGTCTTTGACTCACAACTCAGACCATCCTCTGCTGCCTGTATTGCTTCCTCTATCTCACTTCAAGGCTTTGCTGACTAATTCAAGGAAAATGTGGAATCCATACGTCAGGACATCCCCTCTATATTCTCCCATCCTACACCTCTTCCTAACTCTCCTGTCTTCCTTCACTCTTTTCCTGCTGCCATGGAGGAGGATGTATCGTTGCTGATCTCCTCTTCTCCCTCTACCACTTGCCCTCTTGACCCCATTCCCTCCCATCTTATACCTCTTACCTTTTGCTCCTACTATACACACACACATTTTTAAACTCATCCCCCTACTCTGGTACATTTTCCTCCTTCAAACATGCAACAGTTATATCATTACTCAAAAACAGCAAGCTTGACCCTACCTGTCTTTCTAATTATCGACCTGTCTCCCTCCTGCCTTTTGCCTCTAAACTCCTTGAACGTCTTGTATTCTCTCGCGCACCTCATTTTCTCACTACCTATTCTCTCCTAGACCCTCTACAATCTGGCTTCCCCACTGCTCACTCCACTGAAACAGCCCTCACTAAAATAACTAATGACCTACATGATGTCAAAGACAAAGGTCTACACTCTTCCCACATTACTTAACCTCTCTGCAGCATTTGATACTGTGGACTACACTCTTCACATTCTCCAATGTCTTGGTATCAATAACAAAGTTCTCTCCTTGATCTCCTCTTACCTCTCCCATCATTCTCTCAGTTTCTCTTTTGCTAACACCTGCTCCTCTTCTATCGATCTCTCTGTGGGGGTACCCCAGGGCTCTGTCCTGGGACCTCTTCACTTTTCTCTTTACACACTCTCTCTAGGTAACCGATTCACATCACTTGGGTTCAAATGTCACCTCTATGCTGATGACACACAAATTTACTTTTCAACCCCTGACCTTACACCTGCTGTACAGACCAAAGTTTCGGAATGTCTCTCCACTATTTCCTCCCAAACTTGGCCCTACTACCTCCTTCTACATTACTGTTGGAAGCACTATCATACACCCAGTAGCACAAGCACGCTGCCTAGGGGTCACACTTAACTCCTCTCTCACATTCTCCTCTCACATTCAAAAGGTAGATAAAACCTGTCGTTTTTTCCTCTGCAATATTACAAAGATATGGCCTTTCCTCTGGACTTTCTCTGGATAGGGAAGCAATGGATTTACGGGTGTTGCATAGTCTCCCTCTGAGAGAGGGCGGACAGGGAATAGTGTGTGTCCGCTCTCAGATACACACTTTCCGCCTCCAATACCTGCAGAGATACTTATTCGCGGATCCGTCTCCACAGTGGTGCCAGATGGCGACCAGTTTCTTTCGCAGCTGCACAATATGGGTTATGACCGGCAACTGTTTATAATTAAGTCCACGGGGTTAGGTAGAGACCTCTCGGTGCTGCTGGCATAGTATAAGGACCTACTAAAGGCCTGAAGCCTGGTCTCCACGACAAGGAAAGTAAAGACAGTGGTGGGAGTTGATTTCCTTGCCGAACCCTTGCTGTTTAATCTGGCAGTGTCGGTTCTGATGTTGGAGTCACCCTATATCTTCCGCCAAATAATCCTGGTGTGAGTGACCAGAGTCAGAGATATCCTGGACTATGAGCGACAGGAATGGGTAGAGACAGAGGTGCTTGCTCACTGTATGGGTCTGTCTACTGCTCGTGGATTTAGCCATCTGATCCAGGAGCTTGAAGACGCCATTTCCCCCGACTCACTTACCTTCATCAAGGGGGTATTGCAGACCGGAGAGCCCTGCCCAACTTTCACCCCAAGCTCGTCGGATCTTTGCGTGGGGCCTTAACCATGGAAACCCCCTCAGGTTCTCGTCCCAAACCTCAGCAGGTTGGAGGACATGTCCCCGGCATGCCGTGGAAAGGGCTGTACTCTCTCGTGCTCCATATAGTGCACTACTTCATCTTTGTTGCCCGCCCTGATACCATCTGAAGGGGGTTACTAGCAGCAAATGAGGGCGAGAGGCCCCGGTGGAGGGAACTCGATTCCGAGTTGGATCCCCCGCCTGAGGATCTGAGTTGAAGAGTCCTCCACGGTGCACGGGACGGTACCTGGCCCATTTCACGGACTCCCCTGCCACTTGCCAATTTTGTGGTGAGCGAGAGTCCTTGTACCATATTTATTTTAGTTGTGCTAGACTGTAACCCCTCTTATCCACTTTGAGGGGCCTTCTCCTGCAGTTCTGACTGCACTTTTCCCCCCATCTATTTATTTTCGGCGCTCAGCATCCCGGGACAATAAGCCTAGGGATCTCATCATCAACCTGCTCCTGGCATTGGCTAAGATAGACACTTTTTATAGAAGCAATTTAGAAGATGTGATTTGCAATAGAGAATAGGGTTTTATTCCGCTACTTCTGAACATGCCAAACCGTGCAGTTTGGCAAAGGCAACACCGGCGATGCTAGAATAGGCCCCTAAATCTCATATTTTTAAAGGCTTCCAGAGATATTCATACAGCACGAGACCACCCCCCAATCCAGAGTCCTGGCTCTATATACTATGTATATATGTACTGTATGTCTTTATATAGCACCATTAATGTACGTAGCGCTTCACAGTAGTAATACATGTGACAATCATATAAATAACAAATAACAGATCATGGGAATAAGTGCTTCAGACATAAAAGTAACATTTCGGAAGGGGAGTCCCTGCTACGAAGAGCTTACAATCTAATTGGTAGGTGGGAAGAACGTACAGAGACAGTAGGAGGGCATTCTGGTTAATGCGTCTGCAGGGGACCAAGCTTTATGTATCATGTGTATATTATTAGCCACAGTGCTACTCATATGCTTCTTTAAGCAGGTGTATCTTAAGGTGGGTCTTAAAGGTGGATAGCGAGGGTGCTAGTCGGGTATTGAGGGGAATGGCATTCCAGGGGTGTGGGGCAGTCAGTGAGAAAGGTTTAAGGCGGTAGAGGGCTTTAGATACAAAGGGGATACAAAGGGGGTAGAGAGAAGACATCCTTGAGCAGAACGCAAGAGTCGGGATGGTGCATAGCGAGAAATTAGGGCTGAGATGTAAGTAGGAGCAGGAGAGTGTAAAGCTTTAAAAGTGAGGAGGAGAATTGAGTGCGAGATGGGGGATTTGATAGGAAGACAGATTTAGGAAAAAGTAGAGTGATTCTGGCAGCAGCGTTTAGGATAGATTGTAGGGGAGACAGGTGAGAGGCAGGAAGGATGGACAGCAGGAGGTTACAGTAATCCAGACAGGAGAGAATGAGGGTCTGAGTCAGAAATTTAGCAGTGGAGCAACAGAGAAAAGAGCGTATCTTTGTAATATTGCAGAGGAAAAAATGACAGGTTTTACATACATTTTGAATGTGAGAGGAGAATGTGAGAGGAGTCGAGTGTGACCACTAGGCAGCGTGCTTGGGCTACTGGGTGAATGATAGTACTACCAACAGTAAATATATACTGTTCCAACAGTAAATACAGTTGGGTCCGGAAATAATTGGACACTGACACAATTTTCATAATTTTGGCTCTGTACGCCACCACAATGGATTTGAAATGAAACAACCGAGATGCAATAGAAGTGCAGACTTTCAGCTTTAATTCAAGGAGTTGAACAAAAATATCATATGAAACGTTTAGGAATTGCAACAATTTTCATACACAGTCCCCTTATTTCAGGGGCTCAAATATAATTGGACAAATTAACACAATCATAAATAAAATGTTCATTTTTAATACTTTGTCGAGAATCCTTTGCAGGCAATGACTGCTTGAAGTCGGGAACGCATGGACATCACCAAACGCTGGGTTTCCTCCTTTCTGATGCTTTGCCAGGCCTTTGCTGCAGCTGTCTTCAGTTGTTGTTTGTTCGTGGGTCTTTCTGCCTTACGTTTTGTCTTCAGCAAGTGAAATGCATGCTCGATCGGGTTGAGATCAGGTGATTGACTTGGCCATTGCCGAATATTCCACTTCTTTGCCTTAAAAAACTCCTTGGTAGCTTTCGCAGTATGTTTCGGGTCATTGTCCATCTGTAAAGTGAAGCGCCGTCCAATCAACTTAGCTGAATTTGGCTGAATCTGAGCAGACAATATTTTCCTATACACTTCAGAATTCATCCGGCTGCTTCTGTCTTCTGTCACATCATCAATAAACAGTAGTGACCCAGTGCCATTGTAAGCCATGTATGCCTATGCCATCACACTGCCTCCACCGTGTTTTACGGATGATGTGGTATGCTTCGGATCATGAGCCGTTTCAAGCCTTCTCCATACTTTTTTCTTCCCATTATTCTGGTACAGGTTGATCTTAGTTTCACCTGTTCAAAAAATGCTGTTCCAGAACTGGGCTGGCTTTTTTAGATATTGTTTGGCAAAGTCTAATCTGGCCTTTCTGTACTTGAGGCTTATGAATGGTTTGCACCTTGTGGTGAACCCTCTGTATTTGCTCTTGTGAAGTCTTCTCTTTATAGTAGACTTGGATAATGATATGCCTACCTCCTGGAGAGTGTTCTTCACTTGGCTGGATGTTGTGAAGGCATTTTTCTTTACCATGGAAAGGATCCTATGATCATTCACCACTGTTGTCTTCCATGGACGTCCAGGCCTTTTTGTGTTGCAGAGCTCACCAGTGAGTTCTTTTTATCTCAGAATGTACCAAACTGTTGATTTTACCACTCCAAATGTTCCTGCTATCTCTCTGATGGATTTTCTTTTTTTTTTTGAAGCCTAAGGATGCCCTGTTTCACTTGCATTGAGAGCTCCTTTGACCGCATCTTGTGGATTCACAGCAACAGCTTCCAAATGCAAATGCAACACCTGGAATCAACTCCACACCTTTTACCTGCTTAATTGATGATGAAATAACGAAGAAAAAGACAAATAAAGAAAGAGAAGACTTCACGAGAGCAAATACAGAGGGTTCACCACAAGGTGCAACCCATTCATAAGCCTCAAGAATAGAAAGGCCAGATTAGACTTTGCCAAACAATATCTAAAAAAGCCAGCCCAGTTCTGGAACAGCATTCTTTGGACAGATGAAACTAAGATCAACCTGTACCAGAATGATAGGAAGAAAAAAGTATGGAGAAGGCTTGGAACGGCTCATGATCCGAAGCATACCACATCATCTGTAAAATACAGTGGAGGCAGTGTGATGGCATGGGCATGCATGGCTTACAATGACACTGGGTCACTAGTGTTTATTGATGATGTGACAGAGGACAGTAGCAGCCGGTTGAATTGTGAAGTGTATAGGGATATATTGTCTGCTCAGATTCAGCCAAATTCAGCAAAGTTGATTGGAGGGCGCTTCACTTTACAGATGGACAATGACCCAAAACATACTGCGAAAGCAACCCAGGAGTTTTTTAAGGCAAAGAAGTGGAATATTCTGCAATGGCCGAGTCAATCACCTGATCTCCTGGCAAAACATCACAAAGGAGGAAACCCAGCGTTTGGTGATGTCCATACGTTCCAGACTTCAAGCAGTCATTGCCTGCAAAGGATTCTTGACAAAGTATTAAAAATGAACATTTTATTTATGATTGTGTTAATTTGTCCAATTACATTTGAGCCCCTGAAATAAAGGGACTGTGTATGAAAATGGTTGCAATTCCTAAACGTTTCCTACGATATTTTTGTTCAACCCCTTGAATTAAAGCTGAAAGTCTGCACTTCTATTGCATTTAAGTTGTTTCATTTCAAATCCATTGTGGTGGCGTACAGAGCCAAAATTAAGAAATTTGTGTCAGTGTCCAATTATTTCCGGACCTAACTGTATAATATATATATATATACAGTGGTTGACAAATCACCAAAAAATCTACTCGCCACACAAAAAAATCTACTCGCCACCTAGTACCAAACGTGTGCTGCTTGGGCCAATAGGAGCTCGCCACGATGTTAAATCCACTCGCCCGGGGCGAGCAAATGTATAGGTTTGTCGAACACTGTATATATATATATATATAGACCTGTCTAAGACATGTGAATGTGCTCACAAGTGATCTTTGTATTTGCTACAGTATATGCTATACGGTGGAGGTTTTTTGTCGCCCTTTTCACCCACTATAACGTATATAAAGTACGGTAAACGTACCCAGCTTTGAAAATTGCAGAGCCAGTACAACCAGCCTCACACTGATGAGAACCAAAAGGTCGAAACAGCTGTCTGTGAGTGGTTTGACTGGCTTTGCATCTAATCCCATGCTGTGCTTAAAAGCTGTGTGAACAACGAGCATTAGCATATAAGGGTTCCATGTAAAAATGGATTTCAGGCAAAAGGTGACACGGTGTGCTCATTTGCATGCCATTTCCCAGAATCCCTTGCTGCTGTGGAAGCACTGTATGCTAGGTGATAATGGTGAAACGCAGGGTTGCACACCTGTCTAAGACATGTGAATGTGCTCACATGTGATCTTTGTATTTGCTATGTCTATATCTATATATGCATTCTGTATACCAATGCGTTATGCTGGATTGCAAGCAAAGATGTTGGGGCCACCTTTTTTTTCTACAAGGTTCTTCAGTTTGGACAATCCTCGTGTGTACTGGAATAGTTGTTAACTTTTACAACAATTAGATTGTAAGCTCTTCGAAGCAGGGACTCCTCTTCCTAAATGTTAATTTTTACGTCTGAAGCGTTTCTTCCCATTATGTGTTATTTATATTATTTGTTATTTATATGATTGTCACGTGTATTACTGCTGTGAAGCGCTATGTACATTAATGGAGAAGAAATCCGAGGTCATTCAGGCAGTATACTTAGCTGGGCAGGAGGCAGGAAACAGAGATACACTAAAGCCGGTAGCAGCGTTGCAATGCCCTGAGGGTTGCAAATTCCTGTCCTTATATTGGCCTCGGCAAAGGAAGTGGACAAGGTCTAGGCTGCAAGACATCTGGGAGATGTAGTCTTTTAATGTCTCCAGTCTGGTGGACATTTGTCCATTTATCCTGATCAGGTCTAGCTTTTTGCTAGGCGCTGATGAACCGGTCTGACAGTTTATATTACTTTACATTTGTTTTACACCATACAATTCTCCTTTACCCTGTGTGGACCAGCATGTCCCTGGCACCGTAGTGCAACGGACGTGGCGTTGGGGCCGTTGTGATGACCAGGGTACTGATTACATGGCCCCATTGCTAACATCAGGAAAATGGTGACTTACTTAAAACTGACTGTGATCTCACTACACACGAGCAAAAAGTAATTTACATTGAGGCATTATCATAAGGCCATCATGGTTATACCCTAAATGTAAAAACAAAGAACAAAGAAGCCCAAAGCTACATCCAATATGACAAAAATACACAGTGAAATTCCTATATATCTCTTGAAAAGGGTCATTTAGTTAAACCCTTTGGCCATTGGTAATTTTTGGGGTTCCTTAGAGCTTGCTGGTTATCTGTGTGTTCATTCATACGGTAGTAATGGCCCAAAATGTATCTACTGCCCTTTTGAAGAGTATTGAGACCACGGGGTCTCCTAGAATAGAACCCCACTGTTCACAACAAAATAAACTTTGAAAAAGTACATTTGCCGAGAGTAAGATGGTCACTGTGCATCCTCCTGTTGCCAAAACAATCATTAAGTCATCAGTACTGACTGGTTATCTCATTGTTTCCTGCTGCCAGCCTTGTTTGTCATCCCAAGATGGACAGTGTTTGAGGACAGTAACTCCTGAAACTAGTTTGAGAAATGCAAAAATATATATGTATTTTTTTAATTGAACATGGGCAAATTGCTGCTTTAAATGCCTGCAGAGAACATTGTTGGGTCTAATTTTATAACACATTTGTACTTGAACTGTTTCTTATTAGCTTACAGTGCCCTATTCCGAACACACGAGAAATGTCTCTGATGTCACTAACGTCATTCTATTTGCCCGTGTTCTAAGGCTTCTTCGGATCGCACGGTTGGCAAGGTACATCAAAGAGTGGGAAGAGGTAACATCCTTTGAAGAATAATCATGTATTTCACATATGCATATGGACTTGATAAAGGGATTTTTTTGATGTTTGTGCCTTTTTGTTTAGGTTACAAATATAAACATGGAGGCCGTAGAAGTAATAACCCGCATCCTAACCATGGTTTTGACACTCCTTCTCATGTGTCACTGGAATGGGTGCATCCAGTTTCTTATTGCCACCTTCCAGGGCTTTCCCAAGAGCTGCTGGGTAGTTAAGGAAAATCTAATAGTAAGTAACAACTAACTATATCCGGCTTGTCCACATGGTCTCGCAAATGAAATTGCACTTCTATAATCATAACAATATGTGCTGAGTTATACTCTAAAGCAGGAATTCTCCTACCCACTCCCAAGAAGCCTATTTGATTTTAATTCATATCATGTTAGTATTTTGCCCCTTAGCTCCTGGACATTTAATATTTAAATCTTTTATATCTCAACTGAGTAGTGAACTAAAAAATTAAAACAGCAATGGAATGGGGGAAGAAGAGATCTGTTACAGTAAGTAAAAAAAAAGTCGATCGGCGTGGACTGTCGCTTTAACAATTAACGAGTAACGTAGATGAAGCTTCGGTATAAGAGAATACAGTAGTTGTTTGTCAGAAGGGGTATGTAACATGCAATGCCTTTGTATGAAAGCTTACAGATATGTTTAATCATGCAGCTGTATCCTGTAGACCAGCGCTCTTCAGCTAAGGGGGCAAGAATTGTACTGTAATTTTAGATATTTTTAAAAAGACTTAAACATTTTATAATTTCAATATTTTGCCAGCAATAACAACATCTGTACCACATCCAGAGGATGTAGTAGCAGGACTTATCGTCATCAATACCATGACAAGACGTGAGAAATTGTACCCGTGGAAACACTTTGTGCCAACAGAATCAGATCCCGCGGTTTGGATGGATTTATTTATTTTTATTGTAATTCAGTATGTGCCAGTCATATTGCACAGTGAATATCTTGGTCCATGCCCGCCATATCTCTTTAAGGTCCTTGAACACCTCCCTCACTTTGTTTAAACTTGGTTAACTAAGAGCAACAATTTAACACCCCCCTGCTAGTCATTTCTAATCAGTTCGAAGATAGCAGGCAGGAAAGTACCGGTGACAAATGGGACATGCGTTTATACAGAATATCTTAAAGAAAGATGAAGGAAGAACACAAGAAAATCTTCATGTTGATCTACGAAGGGTATAATGGAAGTGGATTTGTTCTGCATAATTTTGGTTAGTGAACTTTGGATATGTACGGTGCTGCCAGTTGAGACAGAATGACCTCATGGAATTAGGATGTATCCATGTTACCTGGAGATACAATAATAATGTCACACTGTTTTAGTTGATGGGAAAAAGGAAAAGTGACAGTCACGTTAATATACAGTTACTGTTCACAACACTGCAACTAAATTGTGCTTACTTTCAAATAGAACTATAGGTCCTGGTCCAATTCTAGAGATTCCTCTCGCAGCAGCCACCGTTGGATTCTCGTGATTGTGGATCCCTTCTTGTACATGTGCATTATTTTAATGCTAGTTTCTCTGTTCATTTTTTTGGGTATAGTTGCTATTCAGAATGTACTACTGAATGTAGAATGCAGCTTCGTTATGCAGGTTTTATACAGGTAACTGTGCTTTAGAAGTAAAGTTACTGTACGAGTATACTCCTACAGTACCTTTGACACATGGCCACAACAGAATCCCAATCACCAAGTCAGGCCTACCCAACATTTACACATTTTGTTGAATTTTGCCACAACCAATGTTAAGTGATCTACTTTTGACATCTTAACAGAATCAACGTCAGCTGTACTGTATATAACGTCACACAGAAATTGGATTGTCATACTCAGATAGAAAAGGCTGATCTTGATCAGAACTCCTGCTGCATCCCTCTTTTCCATCATTTGCATCAACAATGGATCAATCCGGCTTCTACGGACGCAAGAACCTGCTTAGTGCTGTACCAGCTACAGCACTAAGGGCCCCAAGAACGCGCAAGCGACAATAATACAAAACATCTGTGACCCCTAAAAACACTTGTACAAAGAATAAAGTGGGAAAAGTAGACCTGGCACCACCCAAAACTACAAAGGACTAATCTGGAAGAAGAAGAAGCTACTGTGAACCATAGCTATTGATTTTCCTAGGAACGTAGGTACCCCAATCACCATCGCACCCAGTTCACCCCACCTCTGACCCGTCGCAACCCAGTCCAGACCCAGCGCACCCCACTCCAGACCCAACTCACCCCAGCTCAGACCTATTGCACCTCACTCCAGACACAGCTTACCCTAGGCCACATTCAGCTCACACCCAACTCCAGACCACCCCACCTCGGACCCATTGCAACCCACTCCAGACCCAGCTCACCCCAGTTCGTACCCAGCACACCCCACTGCAGACCCAGCTCACCCCACCAAGGACTGAGCTTTGGTCTAACTGTAACTGGTTCCTTGTACAGGGATAGCATGGCATTGTCAAGTGTTTACTTTTTCCCAACAATTGTGATGCTGCTATACCTTGCAGACCTGTAACCAGACCTGCCACTGCTTGTGCACAGGTACCTGATTAGGAGCAGAGATGGGACTTAATGGACAAAACATTTACTTTGCTTTAGAAAGGATGGACTAAATAGTGATGCACATGGATGGTCTCTATTCGTTTGTTTATAAATTCCTGCAAGAGAGACCAGAACATCTTGAGGAAGCCTTATCGTCACCCCCCCCCCCCATGTGCCTCCAAGAAATGATGAGAATCCGACACAGCCCGAACATACAGTCCTGCTCATTCAGCGACAATGACATTGTACCTATTACCCCCCGTGATACTGAGAATGATGACCTGCAAGAAAGTGGCCTCCCGGAGACCTTACCTGTGCCTGTTTACCAAAGCACACTTGTTGCACCTAAACCACGGAGGCCTAAACGCATCTGTCCATGGGGGTCCAGTAGATGGAAAGATGTGCTGCATGCTGCAAGGGACAGCCACATTGATTTTCACAATTAATATTCAAACATCATGTGCCTTTTCAACGTTATGCCAAGTGGGCCAGATATGTGAACTTTGATAGCTACCGTTGTAAGAAGGCTATACCCAACAATTTGAAGAGAGCTATTTAAGATGAATTTGGGAAGCAGTTCGAATGCAGAATTCAAGGCTGTGAAAGACACAATTAATGGGCTTTTAAAGCATCTGAGGATTGTGGGCTGGAGTAATCAGTGACTGAAACATGAAAGGTTTTAATGGATACAGTTTTTTGTTTAATTAAGTCGAGGTGTGTGACAGGCAGTCACGGGGTCGCGACATGCAATGAAATTCCGGGGAATTGCATGTAGTTTCACGCAGTCATTGGAACAGGAAGTCTTGTAGAGTACATCTGTATATTTATATTGTCTTAGCTAAAGAATGAGCTTCACCGTGAAAAATTGTACTTCGCTACCTAAAAAAAAGTTGCAGTCACAGACAGTCCAAGGCTGTATTTGGCCTGTGGGCTGCAAGGAGAATGTAACGGATCGGGGGACTCGCAGTTCCCAGCGTGTCCCCGTCACCCCAGCTTCCACAGTGCCTAGTTCCTCCGCTCCCCTACGTTCCCAAACTCTACCTTCTTCCCTCAGCCGTTCCTCCACGGCTCAGTCCTCACGCCCAGGCTTACACGCTGCACACGCGCGCGGTCCCCTTACCAAGCGCGCGCGTTCACGACCGCGGGTTCCCTATCGTGGCTCACACGCTCCTTGGCGTGCCTCGGTCACTCCTGTCCGTTCCGTACCTGGTTCCTATGTCCCCTCTGTCTTCTCTCCCATGCACCTCCTCCGCTGGTCCTCCCCCACGCTCTGGTGCACGCGCGGTGCGCGCACATAGCAGGGTTACAGAGGGCGCGCGCACCCGCTCTACTTACTTACCTCCCCCACGCTCTGGCTCCGCCCCCCGTCGGTTGCAGGCTATTACCTTAGATTACCTCCCTGTCTCCTCCCCTGCTCTCTCAGACCTATCTCTGCAATTACGCACTCAAACCTCTGCTCCTCCCCTCACCCCCATTGGTCCTTCTTCCCATATAACCCCACTCCTTCCTCTCAGTCCTTGCTCTGCATAGCTTTCCTGTAGCTCCTGTGTGTGCAGTGTCTATGCCTAGCTCCCTTGTCTGTTTCAGCTCTGGTTCCTGTCCCTGTCCGTGCCCGTTTTGATTCCTTGCCTTGAACTTGAACTCTGCTTTGGACTTGACTACGCTGCTTTCTCCTGCCCTTGGACCCTGGCTTTCGGACATCACTACGCTGCTCTCTCCAACCCCTGAACTCTGGCACTTGGACATTACCCTCCGACCTCTGGCACCCCGGACTCAGCAAGTATTACGTTAACCCTTACTCTCCAGGCCCGGCAACGCTACTACCACACTCCGGGCACGCCCTCACTGCTGTGGGTGCGTGTTATACCCTTACCCACCTCAGTACTGGGGACTGGCCAGGTCTGCGGGCATACAGGCGTTACAGAGAAGAACTCTGCTGTAGACACCTACATATCACCCGCTTATTTATGTTTTTCTACTTCACAATTTAGGCCACATTTAAATTAGGCAATTGTCTGTATATGTTTTTTATTTTATGTATATGGTAGTACTGTATCTGGACAGCATGTTCGTGCTACAGTTTCTCCTTTACATTTCCCCCCCTTTAACAGTCGTTACATTGCTCAGCCTCTTTAATTTAAACGCCAGAACACTATACTCACCAGACACTCTCGCTCGCCCTCTTAGCAATACCCTATGAACCAATGCATCTACATTCTACATGTACTTCTACAGTCTCTGTAAGTCTTGCAACATGCCACTTATACTGTAATCAGTTAGGAACAGGAACTCTCACCCTAAGTTTACTTGTGTATTAATACCCATTTGGTTCCCTGTGTTATGCAGCATTTTATGTCTAGGTAAAGTACTGCATATTTTGTCTACTTCACTTCTTCCTTTTAGAAAATGCTCCCCTATATCCCCTAACCGCTGGCAGCATTCTGCTCCCTTCTTACCCTTATCTGTCAATGTCTCCTCTCTTTCTTGAGCTCATGAATGAGATCTCCACTCCCATGGTGTTTCTCACTTCAATAGCTCATGAGGTGGTACCTCTGCATTGAAAGCCGTAGGACACTTAGCCCAGCAATATTTTGCATGAGAGGGGAATTGGTGCAATATATTAAATGTAGGTAATAGTATCCAAGATGCCACTTGACCTGTTACAGTGATCTTGCCTAAATGCATCTAATTCCAGATTGCTTTTTTCATAAACCATTGAGCCTATTACTCTATTACAACACTTGCAAGTCAGACAACTATGAAATGTCAATGTTATCCAGTTTTTACCTTGTTTATCCTTTTTAAGTTGAAATTACATAGTTACATAGTAGATGAGGTTGAAAAAATACATACGTCCACCAAGTTGAACCTATGTTAGCTTTAGATGACAGACACTAATTTTATATTTGTAGAAAGGCAAACAGAAAACCCTAGCAATTTGCTTGTACAAACAAGAATGTATAAGTCATTGAATTATATAAGATACTCTAAAAAACCTCCAAAGCATTTGGTTACTAAGAGTATGAAAAATGATTTAGAATATTTTTACTTTTGGCTATTAGAAGGCCACAAACGCAATTCCTCCGCTTTGAGCCTAAATATATCTTCTACTGCTGAAAGTAGGAAATTGCTCCTTGCTGCGGTCTCCCAGAAGCCTCTACTACTTGCTACTGTTGTTGGAGACAAGATACTGCACTTGATGGACATCTGATCAAACACAGGCAGGCGTTATATTACGTTCTTTAGAGGAAAAGGAGCATGAGGCAGAATTAAATTGTTATTGTCTACAGTTTACAACGCTTTAGGTATTTACATAAACATTTCTGATTTTTTTTTTGTCTTCAGAATCACTGGTGGGGGGAGCAATATTCTTACAGTGTCTTACGTGCTATATCACAAATGATGAGCATTGGTTACGGAACCAAGGAAATTCCCGGAGGTAAACAAGAACATGCTAGCGCAAGGCTCTTCAACTAGAAGCCCACAATCCAAATGCGGCCCGCAAAGGGCCTTGATTTGGCCTTTGGACTCTCAGCTTCCTAAGCAATTAGTATTAGGTTAGCAGGGACAAAGTGCACATTTTCACACCGTAAAATAAGCTCATGTAAATAAATATATAGCTAAAGATGTTATAATGTGATGTACATGCTTGCAAAATGTTGAAATATGATCATTTTCAAGTCTTTCAACATATCTAAAATGACACTGGAATATGCTTGTGGCCCTTCTACTCCTAAAGGTTTTCTGATCTGGCCCCTATGGAGAACTGGTTCAAGAGCCCTGTGCTAGCTTAACATGCTTATTTGTTTGCTAATCGATCATGGAAATGTACAAAGTAGGATGTGAGATTTGACTTATCACTTAAAATAGTTATTTTCACAGAGCAATTTTGCAGACATACAGATGTAGCAAGCCTAAGTGTCTTCGGTGCCGCTGCCACGCAACCGCGGCGGTCGCGGCACTGGAGGATTATTGCCGCTGGAAGTCCAGCCAGAAGTATGGACCCGCCATAGTTCGATAGCGGCAGACCCTGCCCCAGCGCCGCAAACTTTTGCTTCTTTGTCCGCGACACCGTGGACAGTACATAAGTCTTGCTATATCTGTAAGTAACACAATAGAAAAGAGAGCTCGTTAAATTTGCACAGGGAATAGTTGTGTTATTTTTGTCCGCCAGTAGATTAACTCCTATGCAAATGCTACTTGTTTTGTCTTTGCTCAATCTCAAATACTTTATATCTTGCCATAAAGATAATTTTTTTAGTAACTTCAGGATATTCTCTTTAGTTTGGTGGCTATTGAATTGCAATTATTAATACAGTAGTAATAATAACTTTATTTATAACTAATATTTATATAGTGGGTTTTTTCCCCAATGGGACTCAGAGTGCTCCACAATTTTCTTTAAAAAGCACATCTTATTAAATATGGACCGTTACAGTCTTTTCAAGTCTATTCAAGTGAATGGGCTCCTAGAGGTCTCCAGTAGAGAAGGAGTAGCACTTCATAGTAAATATGGCCCCTATGTGTTAGCACTTGTTGAGTACCTTCAGATCACTATGGCATAGCTAGTGCCAAACGATGAACAATGCAATGAAAATGTACAATTAAGAGAAACAGGCCTTGTCATTTTTTTCCGGCCCAATTTTATCTTCCAACATCACAGCTGCACCGTTGCTAGCAAGGCCTATAACTTTAGTTACAGAAATAGCCTTTTTATAAAAAAAAATTGGGTCAAAAACGTAACAATATTTTCTGATGAACATTCCCCAAGTACGGTTACATTGCCCCAGAAATGTGTTTGAGCTTTTCCATTAGCAACTGACATAAGTTTTCATTTTATGGTGATTAGCAATATAAACTTCTGTAACTTCATACAAGTCCACGCAGTTGTGGATTTAAAATGTTGCTGCCCGTAGGCTCTTTCCATTTTTGTTGCCCGGGCCTCCTCCTCCTGCTGTGCCGCCCTCCTCCATCTGCAGTGTTGCGGCATCAAATGACGCTGCAACGTCACGTGCCGACACGTTTCCATGACAATGCGACGCCATGTCTTAGCAACGTGTCATCACGTGATGATGCCGCGATAATGCAGAAGGAGGAAGGCAGCGCGAAGGAGTAGGTAAGAGACCTTTACAGAGGCCTCACGCTCTCCCCCTGCAATCAGTGGGGAAGAGAGCAGGGCCTGTGAATATAGGGGAAAAAAAATTGCTGCCCCAAAGTGTTGACGCCGCAGGCCCGGGCATATCGGGCCACTGAGTTCACGCGAGTGCTCTCAACCTTCTGTATAGGTAAATCAGAGTGCCAGAAATGTGCAGCCAGGATTCCACCCCAGTGATGGACAAAATACAAAACAACGTTTGGCAGAAAGTATATACAGTTGTGTGAAAAAGGAAGTACACCCTCTTTGAATTGTATGGTTTTACATATCAGTACATAATAACCATCATATGTTCCTTAGCAGGTCTAAAAATTAGGTTAATACAACCTCAGATGAACAATAACACATGACATATTACACCGTGCCATGATTTATTTAACAAAAATAAAGCCAAAATGGAGAAGCCACATGTGAAAAACAAAGTACACCCTTACTGCTTCCATAGGAATTAAGATGCTAAGTAGCAGACAGGTGCTGCTAATCAAATGCCCTTGATTAATTGATCATCTGCAAGTGTGACCACCTCTATAAAAGCCAAAGTTTTAGCAGTTTGCTGGTCTGGAGCATTCAGGTGTGTGTTAACACAATGCCAAGGAGGAAAGACATCAGCAATGATCTTAGAGAAGCAATTGTTGCTGCCGATCAATCTGGGAAGGGTTATAAGGCCATTTCCAAACAATTACAAGTCCATCATTCTACAGTGAGAAAGATTATTCAAAAGTGGAAAATATTCAAGACAATTGCCACTCTTCCCAGGAGTGGACGTCCCAGCAAATTCACCCCAAGGTCAGATCGTGCAATGCTCAGAGAAATTGCAAAAAACCTAAGAGTTACATCTCTACATCTCTCAGTTAGCATGTTAAATGTTAAAGTTCATGACACTACAATTGGAAAAAGACTGAACAAGTATGGTTTGTTTGGAAGGGTTGCCAGGAGAAAGCCTCTTCTGTCTAAAAAGAACATGGCAGCACGGCTTAGGTTTGCAAAGTTGCTTCTGAACAAACCACAAGACTTCTGGAACAATGTCCTTTGGATAGACGAGACCAAAGTGGAGATGTTTGGCTATAATGCACTGCGTCACGTTTGGCGAAAACTAAACACAGCATATCAGCACAAACATCTCATACCAACTGTCAAGCACGGTGGTGGAGGGGTGATGATTTGGGCTTGTTTTGCAGCCAAAGGACCTGGAAACCTTGAAGTCATTGAATCGACAATGAACTCCTCTGTATACCAAAGTATTCTAGAGTCAAATGTGAGGCTATCTGTCCGACAGCTAAAGCTTGGCCGAAATTGGGTCATGCAACAGGACAATGATCCCAAGCACACTAGCAAATCTACAACAGAATGGCTGAAAAAGAAAAGTATCAAGGTGTTGCAATGGCTCAGTCAAAGTCCAGACCTCAACCTGATTGAAATGCTGTGGATGGACCTTTAGAGAGCTGTGCATAAACAAATGCCCACAAACCTCAATGAACTGAAGCAACGTTGTAAAGAAGCGTGGGCCAAAATTCCTCCACAACGAAGTGAGAGACTGATAAAGTCATACAGAAAACGATTACTTCAAGTTATTGCTGCTAAAGGTGGTTCTACAAGCTACCTCTATCATAAGATATACTTAGTTTTTCACACATGGCTTCTCCATTTTGGCTCTATTTTTGTTAAACAAATCATGACACGGTGTAATATGTCATGTGTTGTTTTTCATCTGAAGTTGTATTTACCTAATTTTAAGACCTGCTAAGGAACACATGATTGTCCTGATATGTAAAACCATGGAATTCAAAGAGGGTGTACTTTCTTTTTCACATGACTTTATGTATGTATATTTTTATTTATATAGCACCATGTACTGTATGTACATAGCGCTTCACAGCAGTAATACACGTGACATAATAATATAACAAATAATGGGAATAAGCACTTCAGACATGACAGTAACAATAGGAAGGGGTGTCCCTGCCACGAATAGTTTACAATCTAAATGGTAATTGGGGAGAACTTACAGAGGATGGGAGGGTGTTATGGAAAGTGCAAGGGGTCAATGTCAGTGCATCTGAGATGTATAGTATCAGCCACGGAGCTACCCATATAGCTTCATTAAGGAGATGGTGCTAGTCACATATTGAGGGCAAGGGCATACATTACCAGAGATGTTTTACAGTCAGTGAGGTTTAAGGCGGGAGAGTGCTTTAGATACAAAGGGGGTAGAGAGAAGACATCCTTGAGCAGAACAGAAGAGTTGTGCAGGTGTATAAATTAGGGCTGAGATGAAAGGAGGGGCAGAAGGCTGTATAGCCTACAGTGCCCTACGGAAGTAGCAGGCTTCATTGACCCATCTAGTGTGTTACAGTGGGATATGTTTTGATATTCGGCACCACCACTGCAATTGAAACCTGTGGAAACTGATATTCTCAGTTATAACAGAATATGTTGTATTATATGGGGAATGAATGTCATGCTCTAGATGTGTACCTGCTGGTATATTTATAACGCTACGAACTAAGAAGAGCAGGAGTGGCCAACTTCAGTCCTCAGGGATATCCTTAAAACCTGACCTGCTGGTGGCCCTTTAGGACTGGAGTTGATAATCCTGAAGAAGAGCACAACAAAGAAGCTATGGTAGCATGCGAAAGCAGTGATAGCCAGGGGACAACAAAAGTGCGGGGGCGGGGGGGGGGGGCAAGAGATGCATTGGGAAAACAAGACAAAAAGAAAAAGGTACCTGTAAGGTAATAGTAACCAGGGAAAGATGAAGCGCAGGGGACCAGAAAATAGCTAGACTGCTGCTTTTTGAACAAAACGTTGACAAGCAACAATTAACAAACTGGGTGGGTTTTATATACCCTAAGTTAAGATCGCCGCTGGTCTCATGCGAGATTCTAGTTTCTACCGGCCCTGGGTCTGACATCGGCTCCTCTGTGCGCCCCTACAGGTCTACGGGAAGTACTGCGGGAGGAAATCTCGACATTCATGGGCTAACACGCTTAGTAAATATTGTTCTACAGTTGTGTCTTTCACTCATTTCGCAGTTACTTTGGAGAACCAAAATGTCCCCCATAATTGGCGAATTTCATTTGTTAAAACTGTTGATTGATAAAACTGTTGTTTTTTTGCCGTTTTACAACAGTAAAATAAAAATATAATGAATTCCCCGCAAATGGCATCATTATTTAACTGGTAACGTACCTGTGTTTTTTTCCTAGACTTAACGGAAATGTGGATTGTGATGATGAGTATGATCTGTGGATCTCTGGGTTATGGCACTGTCATAGCCCAGGTATCGGCTATAGTAACAAATGCTGATCAGGCAACAAAGGTCTATAGAGAGAAGGTGAGGTCAAATACAAAATGTACTTATTTATTGAAACAATGTTACCAGAAAAGATGCTCTGATGGTCCTGGGAGACAGACATTAGTATAAGTATAATCAATACTTAAACATGTTTAGCCTCATGCAGCACTACAGAAGGTACATTGGAACAGAGCAGAAGACTTGAGGAGTCTAACGCTTGCGCTGCCCACGAGCAAGAAACGACCCCGGTACTGAGGTGGGGAAGTAGCAAACCACACACCCACAGCAGCGGAAACGTGCCTAGCAGGCGGATTGTCAAAGGTAGCCGGGTCTGGGTTGGAGAGAGTGGGTTAATCGATACTTGCCAAGGTCTTGGAATGGAGAGTTCAGAATACTCAAAGTCCGTTAGCCGTGGTCTGGGGTTGGAGAGGTCAGAATCGTGGAACTCCGTATAGCCGTGGTCTGGGGATGGAGAAGTTAGAATTGTGGAGGTCCGAAAAGCCGTGGTCTGGGTTGGAGAAGTCCGCAGAGTTGAGGGTCAGCCGGGGTCAATATCCAGAGAGGTTCCAAGGTCAAGCCGGGTCGGTACACGAAGGGTTAAACTGCAAGATAAACCCAGGACAAGGAGCAAGGCACAACAGACGTAGGAGCTCAAGGCTACAACAAGTTATGCTCAGCAAGGTATGAGAGGAACTGCAGGGTTTATGTAGCACACAGGAACCAGTAGCAAAGGAGGCGGAGCGGAGGTGCGGCCTCCGCAGAGGCAAGGATTGGCTGCAGGGGACAAGTGGACTAAACGAGTACTTGCCACGCAGCTGGGGAGCGGTTCACATCGTCACATGTGCGCGCCACGCGCGAGAGAAGCGCGGCGCGTCCGAGGGGACGGAGCTTAGCTCTGTGGCACTCTAGAAGAGTTGCGTGTGCGCGCTCTGTAAGCAGAGGGGGGGGTGCGCGCATGCGCTGGTGCCAAAGCGGAGGTCTGAGAGCTTACAGGTGAGGGAACATGTCGCAAAGGACATGTTCCCCGATTCCTTACAAGGAGGTAGGGAACTGTGTATAATTAATTGGGGCACAATGGCCTCATTTTTAACTAGATCGATACTTTTCCTGTTGGAGGAGTCTCCAAGAAATGGAAGAGCAACAAATGAGTAATGCTGCATCACTGCAATTCTCTATTAGCAGCAAACATCTATTATTTGGTCCAAGTGCGTTAACAAGTATCTGTAGATTTTGAAACAAGGAACATTTGTGCGTGCTAATACCATCACACTTTGATCTCTGAATCGGTTTCATCAGCTGTTTCTCAATCTCAAGTTTATTCATTATTTTGGGGAGGATAACTGAATTGTGTGCCATGCAATAATGTTATTGTCATGCGATTGGATGTAGACTGATCATTGTTCTTAGTAAATGGCCCATGTTTATTAAGCAGTGATATTAACTTTTCTAAGCATCTTCTGCTATAATACATCTTTTTGTTCTCAGAGACACTTCAATGTAAAGTGTACAGTATACACTGTTAGGTACAAGGCTGTAAGGTGTCTTCCAGTGTCAGAAGGTGTTTTATGGCAGAAGACTGCTTAGTATTATTGGCCTAACATGTTTTCCAGCACCAAAAGGTGTATTATGGAATAACACTACTTAGTAAAAATGGACCCATATCCTAGTACAGGGGCGGACAACTAGTGGCTCACGGCCCACTTCATTTGAGGTGATCCACATGATCCTGCTGGAATCAGCCTCTTATTGCGCCAGCCCGCAATGGAAATCGAGCCCAACGGAGCTCCCCTCTGCAGCAGGACTGGAGGGAGCTGGAGCGTCGTGAAATATACAGAAGTTGGGCCTGACTTCCGGGCAGGCCCAACTTGAGGCGGGGGCGTGCAGGTCGACATGAGAAGAGGCTGATCCCTGGATGATCTTGTGCCACTGCACCCTCAAGGTAAAATTGTGGGGGGAGGGGGTAACATTGAGAGAGGGGTAACATTGTGAGTGAGGGGGCAAAGTTGTGAGTGAGGGGGGGAAGAGGAATTGTGAGTAGGAGGTTTTGTAAAGGGGGGGAGAAATTGTAAGGTGAGGGGAATTGTGGGGGGGATTGAGAAAGGGGGGCTTGTGAGTGAAAGGAGGGGAGATTAAGAGAGAGTAGGTAGAAGAAAGTATGGGGAGTGAGTGACAGAGGGGAGAAGAGAGGGGGACAATGAGTGGGGTTAGGTAAATACACGGGGGAGTGTGAGAGAAATAAAGAGGGGTGAGAGAAAGATAGGGATGGAGGTGAAAGAGAGGGGGGTTGACAGGGCCGTGAACACGGGGGGGGGGGGCAGGTAGAAATTCTAGTCCTGGGCCCAGGTAAAGCTGTCGGTAGACCTACCCGCTGCACACAGACCGCCGTTGTCCCCGACGCTGCACTTCTACTGCCCCCAAACGCCAGCTATGAGGACAGAAGTTTTTTGCCCATTTATTGTCCCGTCTGAGGAAAAGGTTGGCCACCTCTGTCCTAGTATAATTCAGATAATCACAGTTCCCATAAAATTCACTGGCAATGCTGATACCGAACAATGAAACTAGTTGTAATGAAGCGTTTTTCCTTAACAAATTAAGTGATGGATGTTTAACTTAGTCTGGTTTTACAATTTTACCAAAAACAAAGACAATATACTATTGAGTCTTGACAGAAAGAAAAGGTTAGTGTTTTCTGTTTTGAATTCTATACAGTCCTTCCTTTCTTGCCTTCCAGATTAACCAGTTAACAGAGTACATGGCATCCAGAAAGATCCCAAAAGATCTGTGTAGGCGGATAATGAACTACTTTGATGCCAGGTATCAAGGGAAGTGGTTTGATGAGATGGAAATCCTAAATAATATTTCAGAGCCCCTGAAAGAGGTAAAAACATATTACAGCAGGGTGGCAATGTCACGAACTCAGTAGAGAAATATGGTCCAAGACCAGTATTTTCAGATCGCATCCATTACTGTCTGTACATTAAGGTCTTTTCCCCCATTTTTTCGATACGTAAATGTTAGGCACCAAGAATGGTGCATTCAAAGACAGACAGTGGATCCCAATGGTTGGAGCAGGTGGGCTTGGACTGGCCGTAGAGATGGGTGTTCCCAATAAATTATTTAAATAAAGAAACATTAGAGACCGGGTGGATTTTTAGCGAGATGGAAAGCCACAGACCACTAACTTTCAATGGGGAAGGGACCTATATATCGTTGGTCAAGTTTTTGGACGGGCGATTGATTCAAAGATACTGGGTAGATATCCACACCTTGTCACCAATGTATAAAGAAAGTGGGTGCTCCAGTGATTTTGGAATATCAAAACGATGTCATCAATGATTATTTGTATATAAAACTCATGAGTATGACTCTAGTATGGAGTGAGTAAAGTAATAAGTGATAAGTAAGTAGCCAGTAAATATTGAATATCACATCTCCTGAAGGGAACAATCAAAAAAGATGGTATTCACCTTGATGTAATCTCATTGGAGAAAAACATAACACTTACTGGAACTAATGGTTGTCCATAACTCACAATATTTCACAAAGAAGTCTTGAATGATAATATCTTGAATTAGATCTTACCCACTCCTTGAGCCTCAATGAGTCTGTGGTGGTGTGTCCAGCCACTGGTAGAGATGTCCAAATAGTAACAAAAAAAAAAAAGCAGCGCACTGCCCGGGGTCCAGGGGGTATTACAGTAAAAAATATATTTATGCAATAGCAAACATCACCCAAAGGAGATGTGCAGCCTCCTATGTGTTTTGAACATGAATGTCCTTTATCAAGGAGTATGGGGTGTAAGTGCCAGGGTCTCACTATATATATATATGACAATAAAACAAACACTTCAATTTAATTTTCGTGCCAAAAACCGGTGTGGCGGTGAAGGGGTACCCAGGCCATAAATAAAGGTATTGTGCCCAGTTGGGTGCCCCTGAACTATATTGGGGTACTGTGAGTGTCAGCTCTTCAACCCAATTGTGGTATATAACTGTTGGTATAATAAAGATGTATGTGGTTTTACTGTTCCAGGAGTGCCAACCAGCGTGGATGTGCAGGGCGTGAGTTTCAGGGGTGATTTTACAGGAAAATGTTGTCCGGGTGTGTTTGGGTAGAAGGGGGCCCGTGTTGCGGGTTACCCAAAACATGCACTCAGGAATCCCCCCAGATTCCTGAGGACATGAGGAAGACAGACCACCGGATAAAATCCTCCTTCCTAAAAAGCAGTTTGCAACTCACCGCCAAATCCCCCTGCTTCAGCACAACCCAGGACAGAGAACTGAATTACATTACAGGTCCCAGAATATGCCCAAACCCCAGAACCCAGTGTGGGGTTCAGTACATCTCTCACCAGGGATAAGGTGAAGAGAGTTATAGGGGTTTTAAGTTAAAATGTAGAGTGTCATCTCTGCAACCCTAGCAAGGGTGGTAATACTGCAAATGTATTAAAATGCCTGTGTCTCTCCCCCCAGGGATAAGGGGGCGAGAGTAATGCTATGTATCCGCTGTATAAGTCAGGTAACAGGGTTCCCCTGAGTCATAGTGGGTAAAAGTATTATAAAAGATTAGGTTCTCCCTCTCTCACACCAAAAGACTTCGAACATTTTAATAAAGGAGTGCAGAATTGGAATCATATCATGTTTTAAATGTATGAGTATATTTTTAAGCAGCAGTGTTTTAAAATATGTTTAAACTTTATGCATTAAATCAGACTGGATCTGTTGTTTTGCATAGACTCAGAGGGGAGCTTATGGCTAATAGATTAAAGGGACATTTGTCCTAGAGGTGTGAACCATTTGTTAGCCCTTCCGTGCTAAGTGTAGCACCGATATCCGCAGATCAAGAGACCTGATTTACATTTCAAGCAGGGCTACCCAGACCGGCTGGAGATGGTTGGGAGGCAGGGAACAGAAAGCAGAAGGGCCATATGTCACCTGCCCTGTGAACAGTCCTGAGGTTAAGAAACCCTGTTTATGAGACTGAGCTGTCTCAGATTGGTTGCTAGGAAAATCTCTTATGCTCCTGGTAAGAAGACAGAATTATGGGGCTGGTTTTTGAGAGGTTTTTAAAAAGCTTACCCAACTGAGATTTGAGAGATTCACCTGAGATTCAGTTCCATCTAAGACCGCGGGCATGGTGCCTCGGGCCGCGCTGAGCGTGCTCCTGCTCAGCCTTGCCTGCTCAAGCTGGTGCTTTATTGCGTCCTGGCAGGCGAGGCAGTGAGCGCGCTTTGGAGGCGGGGTGAAGGCGTGGCGGAGGCGGGGCTAGTCCCTCGTTCCCATTGGATGTTTGTGGTCACGTGACCGGCCCTCCACTCCGGAAAGCATGAAAACGTAATTTAATACGTCGGCTGCGATTCAGCGCGCCGCCGCACGCGCCCGCTGAAGCCACACACATACAAGATGCAGGAGGTAAGTGTGCTGGCTCAGCACGCTATTTTTTACTATGCCCGCGGCCTAAGAGTTTCATCTTGTAAGAAGTTCCATCTGATTCATCTAAGCTACAGCGGGCGGTACAGAGACTAATCGCAAGTAATGATTTGTATCCAGCTTTCAGTATTCGTAAAAGCTAAGGATTTGCTAACTAATCCTGCATTGGGGAAACGAAAATATTACCTTCGGCGGAGTAAAAATGGTTGCAGGCCACGCCACTAGCCAAAGACTGTTGCATGGCTCTTTTTGCGCATTACCCCGCGTTTAGGAATTGATGCCAAGAGACTTGATTTCTGTGGATTTCGTTCTGTGGATATTTTATTTCGTTTTGCCCGTTCCCGTAAGTGTTTATTTGTGATATTTTTGTAATTCAAGCTGTGTGTGTTCTTTATATAAATAAATAAAATTTATTTTATTTCATGCTTTATTCAAAGGATCCAGACATTAAGGTGATAAAAAGCTTGGTCTCCTGTGACAACCGGGTCCGCGAATGACATCATCGCGGGCACGCGCGCGCCTGTGTACGCACGCATACTCGTGTCCGCACACAACCCCCACGATGCCAGCACGAGCCCGGATGTGACAGGACCATAATCCCAACATTGCTGCAATGACTGCAGTCTGCCATGCTCCTCTCCCTCGCGCCGTTAGCCCCCCGTGAGAAACATGACAAGGGGCAGCACATCAGCCACGCACAGGACAGTACCGATGCGCCTACCCCCTTTGCATAGTAACCCATAATAAACAACAACAACAACAACGCGCTGAAAAGAGGAAACATAATAACCTCATCATAGTATTTAACCATTTGTTGATTAATACATTAATAGGTCCGTGGCTAAAACCCCATCTATATCAAAAACAGACGTAACAAACACAACATCCTCTGTGTGACTATTACGTAGCTTAATGTATTAATAAACACAACACACAAGAGGATGGAAAATATGAATACACATACATAATAATTAAAACAAAAATGTAGAATAATTTTTATATATAACAAAATTATACTGTCAATGAAATCCACCACCCAAGGGTGAAAATGAAATGCAGGATTCTGGATAATGCAGGATTCTATAAATCCATTTAAATTAGGTTATTCAATATAATAAAAAACATTGAATAGGTCTGTTAGACTGTACATTTTAATTGAAATGATTCCTAGAAGTGGGGCTGTGAGGGGGGGGATGGAAGGGGTGGGTGAGGAGGGGGGAGGGGGCGGAGGGTGAGGAGGGGGGGAGGAAAGGAAAAAAGAGGGGGGGGGGAGAGAAGGAAAAATGGGGAATAGGAAGAAAAAAAAGGCAATGGCTATAAGAAGCACAATTATAATCACTATTTGAACAAGTAAATGTCACTCTGTTATTTAATGTCTTATACAATAGAAAACTTTAATTCTACTTGTGGCATTTTTAACATTTTCATTCAGTGACTCTATCCACAAAATGGCTCAATTCAAAAAGTGGCTGAGGTTCCATTCAACATTTAGACCACAGGGAGAACAAGTCTTCAGCATAAAAATCCAATATGCCTCCCTGCGGTGCAAGGGATTGAGTTTGTCTCCTCCTCGTTCCTTTAATGTAACTTTCTCAATACCCTTGACAGTTATATTCTTAGCACCACCACGTCTACACTCCGTAAAGTGTTTTGATACGGGATGTGAGCAATCTAGTTTTTTTTAATTAATCTTAAATGTTCCATTACTATATTGCGTACTACCTTCCTTGCGGTTATAGGATTTCAGTTCCTTTTATAAATTGTTGTGGTCTAATGCATTGATCTCTGATTGCATATTTGGGTTAGAAATTCGCTTTTGTCTATGATTGGATCTCATTCGTGCTTTTGTGCAATTCTTCATCATTTGTTCCATCAGTCACAGACATTTTATTGAGACACATATGTTTTTTTATTAGGTCTGGTATTATATTAAAAATATTGATCAGAGGACACTTTTTTTGTTGTAAATTCTTTATTTGTAATCCACATTTTCATAACAAATAACATATACAATACAATGCACAGAAATCATATCTACAATTCTACATTCTATATTAGCATTACATATACCTGTAATTATCCTAGCCTCAAAACAATATACAGAGCGATGTTAGAACTTCACATCACTTCCTTATAACAATCGTATAATACGACACTAAACAATACATTATATAATACAGTATAAAATGAATTATTTAATTAAATATAAAATGTAAAATATACAATAACATAATAAACAAACTAACAATAATAATAATATTAGATAGTCACAGAACAAAAACAACATAACATAAAATAAAGATAAGAAAGAATAAATTAAAAACATATAAAACTCAAAATAAAAACAAGCCAAACCCAGAATTGTTAATCAAATTATCCTTAGTATTCATACTTTGGTAGCTATTTTCTTTTTCTTCTCTTCTCACAGGGTCCTATTATAAATGTACTCTGTCCATGGTACCAGAGGAGTTCAAATTGTAACCTTGTGTCAGCGGTTATATATGATAGTTGTTCAATTTTCATGACCTCCCACATTCTCGAGTCCCATTGATCTATGGTGGGTGCCTCTAGCTTTTTCCAATTGGCAGCAATAGCACATCTTGCTGCATTTAGGATATGTATTAATAGTGATTCCATGTTCTTTGACCCATTCTCAGAGGACACTTTAAGGGTATTTAAGTGTTGCCTTTTTGAGGACTGACACTTACCATGGATGAAGTCAACTCTTTCGGCGAAACGCCTTTGCATTTTGAACCTAAAGAGCTTCCGTAGATTAGCTCCTGCATGCAAACTATCTGAGGTGGATACCATCTGATTGAGAGTCAGCAGTGCCTCTCCAGATTCTTGGCATCCACCAAGCGACAGACAGCGCTTGGATTTGTTCTTTTGGTGCCTCCGTTCCAGAGTTCTTGCCAATCTGAACCGGTCACCAGCAGAGGGTGAGGATATAACTGCCCCCTCTGGATGACTGGTGTATATTGTATTGTATGTCTTTATTTATATAGCGCCATTAATGTACATAGCGCTTCACAGTAGTAATACATGTGGTAATCGAATAAATAACAGATAATATAAATAACAGATCATGGGAATAAGTGCTTTAGACATAAACATAACATTAAGGAAGAGGAGTCCCTGCCCCGAGGAGCTTACAATCTAATTGGTAGGTAGAGAGAACGTACAGAGACAGGAGTGTTGAGTGCGCCATGGTCTTGCTCTGAAGTGCAGAAGGAGTTCAATATTACTTACCTCAAAGTCGGTGCAATTGCTAGCTAGAGGATTGTACAGGGTAGGAGGCGAAGATCCACTTGCTTCCCTGGCTAAATACCTCCCTAAATAGCTAAAAAGCTGACTAAGTGGAGGCTAAGCCGTATTGACTGGCGCTTATTGTGACTTTAACCTAGTCCTGGGGTCTGCAATCTTTCAAGGAAGAAGGTACAGGACTCTGAACGTTGTACTAGGTGCAGGACACTGAACGTTGTACTAGGTGCAGGACACTGAACGTTGTACTAGGTGCAGGACACTGAACGTTGTACTAGGTGCAGGACACTGAACTTTGAACTACAGATGCAGCGGCCGTTATTCAAACAAATCTCGAAATGCAATCTCGAGATATGCCTGTGATCCTCACGAGTTTTGCCGGGGCAGACTATAATGGCCCATCTAATTAACACACAGGGGTCCCTGCTGTGTGAGTCCTACCGGGGTCTGCCTGTCTGTAAGAGATGCGCAGTAAGAGATAGGCTGAATCAGTCAGTCTAACTGCGCGCCTCTCACAGGCGATCGCAGGGGTTTTATTTAATTTTAAACATTACAGTAATGTAGCAGGGGGACTCATGGAGCTGAAAAGCATTGATTTCAAGTCCGGGAACCCCCTACTTCCCGAGATACAGGCCCCGTTATGGGGTGCCGGTATCCCCTATGCATGGAAATGTCCCGATCACGTGATGCGAGGGGCAGAAGTGTGTAAAGCCTTAAAAGTGAGAACTGAGTGTTTGATAGGGGATTTGATAGGAAGCAAGGAAATTAATTTAAGCAGGGGAGATGCTGAGACAGATTTAGGAAAGAGTAAAGTGATTCTAGCAGCAGCAATTAGGACAGATTGTAGGGGAGACAGGTGAGAGGCAGGAAGGCCAGACAGCAGGAGGTTACAGTAATCGAGAAGGGATGAAGGCCAAAGAGGGGGGGGAGTGATGAGGGCTGGCGGGGGGGGGGGTTTTCTCATTTCTTTTTTTTTGCGTTTTTTCTCTTTCTTTTTGTGCAGTGGGATAATTCTGTGGGCTCATGTGTGTGATAGTGATGTTTGGTGCATGGGGTGCTAGGGGTTATGAGTGAGTGAGGTGCAGTGGGGGAAATGATGGGGATGCAGGGAGGGGGGAAAGTGAATGTAGGTGCAATGGGGGGAGAGTGATGTGGGGTGAAGGGGGGGAGAGTCATGTGGGGTGGAGGGGCGGAGAGTGCTGTGAAGTGTAGGGACGACGACAATGATGTGTCCCGGGGGGGAACGGAGCTTAACGGGGGTGGGGGGAAACCGAGCTTCGAAGGGTGGGGGAATGGAGCTGGGAATGGGGGAGGGGAGCGGAGACAGAGGGGGAGCGGGAAAATTTACTCCCGGGCAAAGCCGGGAATATCAGCTAGTTAAACATATTTTATGAAACCAATTTGTTGTTTCCTCTGAAAAAGATTATCCTGCAATATTATGAAAATCTTGGATATTTCAAACACAAGAATTTTTTTGCCACCTTTTTGAGAAGCTAAATGTGAATGCATGAATGCACCCTAAATAAAGATAATTCAGAAGCTTCAGACAACTCAATGAATATACTGGGTATTACCTGAAGAGACAGGAAAAAGAATGAATAGGTTTGAAACCAAACAAAAGTTTGTGACATCATCACAAGGGTGCACCAAATATATCGCAAGAAGAAATTACCATCATTTGATAAAGATGGTTCCCGACTGAAAGGTTTGCAAACGCAGAACCTGGAAGTACCATCCATCAGTGTATCGACAAGGGATGATGAAGGAGATGATATATGTGATGCCTCTGTCACGTTGTGGGTCCTGTGTCCCATATTCAAGGCTGGAAACTCTATATTTTGTTGTATGGGGTTTTTCACAGGGGATAAACAAAACAATAATAGGCCCACCGTCCCTGTAAGAAAACAAAACATAAAAATAACACCTACTCCTTTTTGGAGACTGTTTACACATCAGGTCCCTCTCTGATTGGCTGGCCAACTAAACTGGTTCCCAGCCCAAAACCCACAGTCTGTTTTACAGATATACCATATGACAATATCAAAAGTTTTTTGTTGGGGACTCTGCAGTCCAGGAAATCCCTCTGTGGATCCAATCACCTGGACAGGACAGTCCTGTTTCCACAGCAGTCTCATGTCCTTCACTCTTCCGCGGCTTTTTCTTCATGGGAGTGCAACCTACGCAGTCCCAGCAGGCCCTGCGACCCTCATCCAGCAGGCCTGGGGAAATATGCCAACCAGCTTCCTCCTGGCTGGGGAAAAAGTCTCTTCCCCTCTCTGGGAAAAACAATCTCAATGTGTGCAGGCCACTTCCTGCCTTTTAACTCCCTGTTGATACAGGAGTCCAGTCTGCTTAATTAGCTGCAGGTGCAGAAAGCTCCTACAGAGGAATTTAATCTCCTGCACGCTGCAACCGGCGTCAGCTCTCAGTTTCCAAGGATAGTGACTCCATCACAATATAAATATATATATATCCTTGCTCAAAAAGAACTCCAGCACTCTGACAGCGCAATCCTCATATACAAAATGGGAAAGAGTAAAGTAAAATGATTTACTCCTATACTGTATGTGATTTGGTACTGTTTCTGGGTAGAATACCCAACCGCGACCGCTACGTTTTATTTTGAGAACTTGGACTTCGCGTCTGACTTTCTCTGCAGGACAGGCTTTCCTTGCTCCAAAAATGAAGCCGGTTGCTCTGCTATTTGCAACAGAGCAACTTGGAAAACTCCGTCCACGCTTCACCGACTCAAGCCACAGATAGTCTGGTTCTCTGCCACGGCCATCTCCTTACATACCCTCCACTGAGCTATCTCTAACATTTATTTATTTATAAAAATGTTTTACTAGGAAGTAATACATTGAGAGTTACCTCTCGTTTTCAAGTATGTCCTGGGCATAGTTAATATGACAAATAATACATGGTTACAAATACAGTTACATAAATGAACAGGGTATACAGTACATTATATACAACACATTGCA
Organism: Ascaphus truei; assembly: GCA_036426205.1. Classification (NCBI taxonomy): domain Eukaryota; kingdom Metazoa; phylum Chordata; class Amphibia; order Anura; family Ascaphidae; genus Ascaphus; species Ascaphus truei. The sequence goes on from CM071569.1 coordinate 283,965,748, forward strand.
TGGAAGTCAAAGCGGCGACCAATCAGAGCGTGGGAAATTAGCAGCCAATCCGAACGGGGGCTCGTCCGGCTGCTGACGTCACAGGAGGTGGCGTGCCAAGTCTGCTCGAAAAGGTGGGCGGGAAATATGAATCGGCCAATGGAAAACGCGCGTATCAGCCGCATCTTCCTCCAGCCAACCCATTGCCACCTGGTGTGCTGACTCCACCAGGTCTGGCAGTCCAAAAGATGCCCCAGCGGGGTGCCCTTTGTTCTCCAGACCTGGTACTTTACCCTTCCCTGCTCACCAAATGTTTTTCTCATCTCTGGACATCCTTTCTCTTGTTTGAACTCCGATGTCTATGCAGACATCCTGGCACCTATGTAGATGCCCGGGCTGACTGTATAGACATTAATATACAGTATTAAACATTAAAACACTGGTTTAATAAACTCATACTTTCTGGGGAACCTTATACTGTATACATGGGGGAAATGGGTCGACAATCTGGGATACTTGGGCTCGAAAACCAAGATTCTGGAGGACACTGTATAGCCCCGGGGTAATTCACCTTGCGGACCTGCAAATCATGCCTGCACATCAGTGAGAATTACGGGACTACCGGTAACTTTGTCCCCCGAACTCCTGCAAACAAGATAAACACATGTTAACCCAAATATCCCACCTAAAACTCCCACTCCCACAGTCTCATGTTTATTGGGGATGGGGAACATGTAAAACACCAAACAGGTCAGGTTTTTGATATGCATTACATGGTCCCTGGATTATGGTGCTAATGTAGTTGCCAGGGACCCACGGTTTTCAGGCGTAACCAATCGGGCTTCACCTTTATTTATGAAGACTGGCTACCCCCACGTCACAATAATTTCTAATGTATCAAAATATATTAGCTTAAGATGGTCAGTAGAGCAGATCCCTGGATGTGGTTGAGTGGTGGTATTGATGCCCATGGTCTGTGCAAGGTTTTGAATGAAGGTAACCCAACGATTATAGCAGTCTGGTGTGAAACATGGGCATCTGAGACAATGTTAGTTATGGTGTCATGGTGGAGCATTCTCTTTTATTTAGTCCTTTATCTGCAGGAAATTCTCAACCATCTCTGCACTTCACTGGTCAGGAAAGTGCCTTTGTTCCAGTATTGCGATGTGAACTTTCTAAACACTATAGTGGTGCACCTGAAGTATGAATTGTTCCAGGCAAATGACGTTATTTTTAAAGAAGGATCCTACGGGGACAGGATGTTCTTCATTGAATATGGAGTCGTCCAAGTGGAGACTGCGTACTTCCAAAAAAAGCTGATGGATGGCGACTACTTTGGAGGTTTGTCCCATAATAGCATCCTCAAGCACTCCCTCCCCCCCGGCTCCTACGGATAATCCGCCCTTCCCCCTCTTCTCGTAGCACAATGTCCCTCCAACTCTCTGCATCACCCTTCCTTCAACCCTTCGCATCATCTGCCTGCACCCGCTCCTCTCAGCACGCCCTCCTCCCATATCTTAGAATCATAGGCTCCCCCTCCTCACATTACACCCTTCTCATAGTCCATCCTCCGCAACTCAGGATCATCCACCCGCTCTCTATAAGATGATCCAGAGGTAGGGAGCGAGGCAATTTCATCCAGAGGACAGGAGGGAGGCAAGATCCTCCTGGGGGGCAGGAGGCAGGCAAGATCATCCGGGGTACAGAATGTTGTGAGAGGCAAGATCACTAGAGTGGTGGGAGGGAGGTCATATTATTCAGGGGGTGGGGAGATCATCAGGGGTAGGTGGGGCTGGAGGAGAGGGTGGTAAGTCCAGAGGTAAAGTCGAAGTGATAGATGGTCACTGCTCCCTTGAACTGCACCAAGCTTTAGAATATAAAATCAGCTTTATTGAAGCAAAATGCTGAACATCACAGACAGGAACACTCTGACGCGTTTCATCCCGACATGGGACTTTATCAAAGAGTAAAAAACCCTGACCCACAAGCAGACCTAAATAGGACAAGCTCCAATCTGATTGGACAGAGTGAAATAAGACCCAGCAGATTTAGATAAATAAATCAGAAGAACCGAAGAGGCTGGGTCAAATTGATCTAAATAGAAATGCTTGTGTGTAAAGACAAATGGTAAAAAAAAATAACAAAAAATTACATATATGTACAACAATTAATTAAAACCAAAAACACGTGATTTCAAGCATTAATATGAACTAAACTAATGAAAAAATTATTATGTAATAATAATTATGTAAACGAGCATGTTCAGCTATTCTGATCTTATGTAAACGAGCATGTTCAGCTATTCTGATCTTTAGTGGTCTGATGGTGCGGCCCAAATATCTGTGGCCACATCCGCAATAAAGAACATAAACCACAAAACTTGTATTGCAATTTAGAAAATTCTTAATATAATATTTTTTAGCATTATTATTATATGTAATATATTTGGCAGAAGGAGAGGGTGGTAAGTCCAGAGGTAGCCCGGAGGAGTGCGGGGATGGATGGTTGGTAATTTTTAATACTGTAATCTTTTAAAAATACGGAAAAAATTGCGTATGATAGTAATAATCCCCTCAGGACAGGGCAATACTTGGCCATAAATTCCCATGTGAATTGATCAACTCTTCCACTCTAGGCAGTAATGGCCAGGTAATGCCCTGTCTGGTGATTAGTAGTTAATGCCCAGAATTTGGACCAATCAGATAGCAGGGATTTAAATAATGCCCAGAATTTGTATGCATTTAGCCTATAATCTTCTGGAAATCTGGTGCTGTTACCTATCTTTAATATTGCAGCCAGGATACCTTGATAAATGACCCCCAAAATGTTGTAATTATGGAAGATTTAGTGTGACATGGCTTGTTAAGGTGAGACCCAGTGATTCAGAATGGCGCTATAACACGGTGATAGTGATCTATAATGATAAATAATATAAATGGTGAAACTGAAAAAACTCTCAACCTTCCAGGGAATATACACTGATTCCCTCACAAAGCATAGAGATCCAAGGGGGAGGGAAGGGAGCAGGATCGTCAGGAACACCCAGAAAAAAACATAAACATAAAAAACATAGTGTAGTATGTAGATGAATGTGAATCAGAACTCAGGATCAACTTGGCTCCTATGAAGGGCCTACTTACAAAAAGTATGATCAAAACCAGCGTTTGTATGGTTAAAGGTGGAGATGCAATCTCTTATTCTTGGGATCGTAGGCTGCAGCAATTATTGCTGAAGTGCACAGGATGGTGTGTCTGCCTTTAGCTCTCACAGTACATCAGCCGCATTCATACAGAGAGAAGAGGAGAACATAGTGTGGTGGTTTGTTAAGGTACATCAAATTTTCCCTCCTGCTCTGTTTCAGAAATTGCTCTTTTGAGAACTAAAAGCCTACGCACTGCGACTGTGAGGGCGCTTACACTGTGCAGCCTGTTCTCTCTGTCTTCTGAGAGCTTTGCAGAGGCACTGAAGGTGTACCCGGGGATGCGAGACATGCTCGTGAAAGCCGCTGCCGAACGCCTGAAGATGATGCAAGGTAGGGACAACATTAAGGAAGTGCAAAGCTTGTCCATCAGCACATGAAAAAAAGCCAAAATAGTTTGTAAATCAAAGCGACACCATTAAGGTAGTTACACACCAACAAAAATAATCTGAATATTTTCATGTAAAGTAATAAGTTTGTATTTAAATTTAAATGATAAAATAATCCTGTTTTTCCTATGTGTGCTGCCATTTTTGAAGGTGTGGTTCCGCCTAGGGCAGGGGTGGTCACCTCCAGTCCGCAAGGGCCACCAGCAGGGCAGTGGTGGCTCAATCAATGGCGCAGTCAGAATGATTGAGCCACCTGTGCAGAAGGATATATCTAATACCTGGGCCATGAGGACTGGAGTTGGCCACCAATGGTCTAGGGTGTTGTATTTTAGTTTGTCTAGGTGAGAAGCAGGGGGTCTCTGTTGCTGAACCAGCTTCGGGGACCCCTGCTTCCCGAGATACATACCTGCCGGTAGCAACCACAGCTGGATTTAAATGTCCTGCGACATTCATCGCGGCTTCCTATTGGCCCACATGTCACAGGAGATTTAAGAATCACAGAGCACCGGCAGCACCTACAGAGGTAAGTAGGGCGTCACCAGAGCTGAAATTAATGTGGCTCAGCTCCGGAGACCCCCTGCTTCATAACTATTAACAAGAGTGCTTTTGTTGAATTGCTCTTTTAATGTTCTGCATCTCTCTACTGTCCAACTGCCACTTATTCCGGTCATGTATGGCTCTACTAACAGGGACCATTTAGTACAGTCGGGGGTATGGAAGGAGCGTACATTTAATAGAAAGGTTTCATTTGAGACGGTGTGATTTTTGTCCAGAATTAGACGTTTCATTGTCAAGAGGGGCCAGCACTTTTAACACCAAAACCTTCAGAGACCACGATCACCAAGCACAGGACAAAGTCATTGAATAAATGGGGTTTATTATGGCGGAAACAGTAACCACACAAAATACACAGTATGACATACACTCACCAAACTGGGGACCTGGGGGAAGTCTCTAGCCTCGCTATGTGCAGGGACCCGCTTCAAATAGGTTTACCCTGTCCACTTCTTCTCCAGGTATCCAAAGTGCTGAACACACAACAGCCACTTTGGATCTGCCGCCGGTTGTAGCTCCGTCAGGCAAGGGGGATTTCTCTCAGGATCCCACTCACACACGATCTGCTGCTGAAGCTGGGTGAATCTAAATTGCTGTGCTGCCCGGTTCCTTACATAGCTCCCGTGGGCGATCTTTAACATTGAGCCGGGCTGTCAGCCAATCGCAGCGCGATCCAGAAAGTTACCAGCCAATGTGAGGAGGGGAACGGGTTTAGGGACTCAAGACTCAGGCAATTGTAAACTGCCTAAGAGAAACATTGCCTGCGGGGATCAGACCAGGCCAGTCCTCTACCTGCCGCTGGGTAGGCGCTTCAGTCTGTGGAATACAAGGGGCTCTACTCCCAGATCGGATCGGCTGCTCTTCCCCACCCACCATAAGTCTTGGCACCTCAGCCATCCCATCTTTGTCCTGGTCATATCATTTCCATGGAACAGCTCAGCTAAGTGAATTACTGAGTCTCTTTCCATAGGAATTATACTTACTGTACAGTCACATAACAATTTACACTTTGCAGGGCTGACCCTCCCAAATACATTGAAGTACTTATACATAGATTACAAATCACTGACTTTATATGCCTGGCTTTCTAGACTGGGGGTTGCATTTACATGGAATAAAATGATTTACAGACAATATACTTATACTTAAATGTTTTTACATTCCCTCCCCAGACATTAAAGACATTTGGCTGAAATTCATATTACTCAGCCAGCCAGATGATACGGTTTTAAGGGTAGTCAGCTGGGCTTCACCTTTATTTTGTGATGCCAGCTACCTCTACCGTCACATTCATTACATTGTATCGTATCTTTATTGTCACCTATGGCGAGTTATGCGTTGTGTGAAATGACTTTGATGATACGTGGCACTTCCTGCACCATAAATTATATCGCAACACTGCAGCTCCCTGTTCTGCTTGTTTTTTTTGTTAAACATTCATAACTTCAATACTTTAAAAAAGCAACAGTTGTTAAAGATTAATATAGGATTTGTATACTACAATAAAGTAACATTCCCCCCCCCCCCCCCAAATTGATTCCTTAAAGCAGGGGTTCTTAACCAGTGATTTCACCCCCAGACTGTGATTGAAGTGGGTTCAGGGGGTGCTGAAGGGGGTTAGCAGGGTGATTGATAAGGTGCTGGGATTGGTTGAAGTTTTCATTTTTTGAATATTAAAAATGATCTAAACTCGAGACATCAAACATTAGTTTCCTCTCTTTTTTGCCTTTCCTTTTTTAGATTGTGAATTAGCGAAGCAAAGGGAATCTCAGGACCATTCAAAGGACCCCTCTGGAACAGAAGAGTCCTCTGTGGAATAACTTACTACAGGGTCTTAAATATCGAAATATCATACTACCTTTCAGGTCAATATTTACACACCTTGTGAAGGGCTATTAACATATTTGGTCACAGGTAACAGACACGTGAAGTAATGGAGCACTGGCAGTCACAGTAACGTTTTTAAAACATTATACAATGTCAGAGAAGCAGATATAACTCATTAACAGTGAAGCTGCTTATGTGTGCTCTGGTATCAAAACCAATAATGTGTGTAACACCTATAAATTGGGTTGCCTGTGTCCCTGCAGCAGCACAGGCACATCATTGCCTATAACCTAACTTCTTAGTGTCTTAATATACCGAAAATCAGGAATTACAAGGAAAGTTTCCATAACAGGAGCCCCAGATTGTATTAGGGATTACTATAATTTGTGGAGGAGTTACAGTTGATAACACCCAAATTCAGTAGTTGTACCTCCTACCTAACATATTTTACTGTAATAAAGTGCAAATTCTCTACCATTTTTATTTTATAACTTAAGATGTACTTTAAATGCAGCAATTATGGCCCAAATGTACTAAATCTTAAAATACATTATGGTCCATTTAACGGAATAAGCCATTAGGTGTTTTAAAGCTTGACAGCACATTGGAAATATGGGCCTATATCTAAAATGTTACCAATATGTGGATGGGGATTAATATCTCACCTTGAACCATGCACAGTAGTACTCTTCATGCACTAGGAGGGTTTATGTACGTGTTCTGATTTTCATATTGATGGCATTTCATATTGAGAAGTTGCGGAGAATCTGATAATTCCCTAAATCGAGACACATTAAATTTATCAAACATCCAGTAAACCAGCTACAAAAAGGTAAAATGCATGAAGTAAGTTCTGTTACTCGTCTCCTTTTTAGTCATTACTATTTTTTTAATGTTTATATAAACCAAACACATAACTGTGTAAGAAAACATAAATCAATAAATGGTATAAGACAAGACAACTTGAACTAATCTACCACATTACCTTAAAAAATGCACAGCATAATATTACTTCTGTGGCACTTAGAGTGACTTCTTTTTAAGTATGTCCCGTACATTCTCACGATTGACTAATGTAAATTTAAATGCACCTTTGAGATTAATTTGTTTATAGCTATTAAAAAAATAAATCTGTAAAATGTACTTTTTGTAATTAAATAAATAAATGTCCTACCAATCACAGCACTGGCTCTGTGTGCTTTATCACACCGGAATACCTCTGTAAGTGGAAGGATACTGGCCATAATAAGGTGACTTTAAACTATGATGCACACGCAACTGAATATAACAGGTTGGGCAAGGATGATCTTTAACCCTTTCGTTACCGGCACTTGGGTGCCCCTGGACCTTCGGGGTCCCAACGATGTGATCACTTGGGTCGCGATTGTGGCCCTTTCCCCCTGGAGACGCAAACAGAAGTGGAGCAGTGAACAGGGTGTCTCCTGGATACCTAGCAAAATGTAATGACGTTCTCGTAATAGCATAAGGGCAGCTAAAGAGTAAAGGCATTGCTCCTTATTACCCACAGCAGGCATGTTGTAAATAAATAGCCTACTTAACTGTGTGATCTGAAGCCAAGACATCAATAAAAACCAGATACGAAAGCTTAAATGGATACCAATAAGTTCATTTACCGGAATGCTATTTTCATTTCATTCTTAAATAAAATTATACAAAAATGAAACAGATCTACACAAGAGTGCGGGGAAACCCTCGAGTATGGAAGAACGCCAGCAGTAATCCACCTAGTTTAAGGTACAGTATAAGACATTATTTGGACTAAACAATTATATAACATCGAAAACAGAAACAAATCATAGTAACAATGCAAGTATAAACAAGGCAAGTATAAAAGAGTGTTATCAATGAGAGGTTACAGTACTCGTGAATGGAATGAGAGCGTTTCTTGGGCCAACGTGATCGCTTCTTTGTAATCACTTTACAAGGGAATCTGGCAAGTTACACTTCACAGGCTCCGGCGGGTGAGCGCCTGGCAGGGAATAAGTAAAGTTATCATTTCATGACAAGGTGGATGCTTAATTCATCTGATTGCTATTATATTGGCGCCTCTCCAGAGACTGACCCCCTGTCTGCTCTGCCCTCTGCCTCCACGTGGTTGAGCTCTCTCCCCCCCCAGCTTCTTCCGGGCCACGTGATGCGTCACCACGGCAACCATGGGTCGCTCTGGCATCGGTCTCCAAGGAGACTGCGTATATCACTTGAGTGCCGGGGCACAGAGCGGCCTCTTCATCCCAGGGACCATGAGCCAGACCGTCACCCTCAGGGGGGCCCCGGCCCCCCGGGCCAGCCGGGCCTTCGACTTCCTGTACGGTAAGAACAACAACCGGGGGTGGGGGGAGGGGGGGACACGGGTTAACCCCTCTCCCGTGCAGGTTATATCCGAGACCCCCAGCCATGCTGCTAGTGGGGGGCTTGTAATGCCAAGTGTCAGTGTCTCTGGTTGGGGGTCTCTCGCTGCGTTATAAGGCTGCGCTTATAGTGCGGGCGGCGCGACGGTGTCGTCAGGCTGCGGTCGCTGGAAAAATCAAATTGAGATGACTTCCAGCGATCGCGACCAATCCGTCGCTCCGTCACATAACTTCTATAAAATGCACGTGACGGCGGCAATGCATTTGATTGACGCGACGTCGCGTTGCTGTCGCCGGCATTATAATCGCAGCCTTACACAGATTCCCCTTTAAAAATAAATGTATATATTCATAAAAATGTATATGTATATAGTAATAAAAATGTAAAAAAAAACCCTGCAGCTCTCCATTAAATGCATGTTTGTTTGGGCCCAGAGAACCCCCTGATGTCACTGCTTCTGAGATCGAGGTTCGGGGGCCTCAAAGATCGGTGTGATGGATTGTGCTCTCCCGGCTGCAAAATTGGGGCATATCCGGGGAAATAACCCGCTCCAAATGTATTACATGAAGTAAAACCCCATTGAAAGCAGCGGGGTCGTTAGGTAGGAAGGTTTATGCCACTTCAGAAAGGACTGACTTTTTTTTTTAGGACCAAAAACGTAGATAAAGTACTTATTATAATTCCCTATATTGTATTCTCTAGTAAGGCGCTAAGTGCGGTTGTGGGCGCTATATAAATAAAGAGACATACTGTACATACGTAAATGATCAGGATTTGATATACACGTGTGTGGTATGTATGTAACGGCTGGCTGATATCGTGAGCACATGAAGTATAAATTGGAGGAAAGCACAGTGATACACGGCGGTGTTATCTGTAGGGTGACCATATGTCCAGGGTTAGCCAGGACAGTCCTGGATTTGCATCAAAAGTCCCCGGAATCTTGACAATTTTCTGTATATCGTTCAAATGTCCCGGGTTTTTACCTTTTTCCTGGTTCAACTCGCTGAAAACTCATAAAACCGTAGATAGACACTGGGTGTTTTTATGTGATCGATCATATCAAAGAGTAAACATTTTAAATATATCGGTAAACTCGAGTTACTAAATAGCTATATGTATTGTACTGTACTGGGAGTACAATCAATAATATAGGATAAGTGGGGACGCGATTGGACAAATACCATTATAATATTTATTTTTAAGTGATGTCATTTGTTTTATAAATATATTTTTTCACGTGTCCCAGTTTCTACCTTTGAAAATCTAGTCACCCTAATTATCTTGGTACGTAGCCCCGATGCTTAATGTCTGTCTCTGAAATAATAATAATAGCATGTTCTTGTATAGCGCTGCTAGTTTTACGTAGCGCTTCACAGAGACATTACAGACACAGTCCCTGCCCCTGCCCCTGCCCCGTGGAGCTTACAATCTATGTTTTTGGTGCCTGAGGCACAGGGAGATAAAGTGACTGCCCAAGGTCACAAGGAGCCGACATCGGGAATTGAACCAGGTTCCCCTGCTCCAAACTCAGTGCCAGTCAGTGTTTTTACTCACTGAGCCGCTCCTTCTCCCAGGTTCCCCTGCTTCACACTCAGTGCCAGTCAGTGTCTTTACTCACTGAGCCGCTCCTTCTCCCAGGTTCCCCTGCTTCACACTCAGTGCCAGTCAGTGTCGTTACTCACTGAGCCGCTCCTTCTCCCAGGTTCCCCTGCTTCACACTCAGTGCCAGTAAGTGTCTTTACTCACTGAGCCGTTCCTTCTCCCAGGTTCCCCTGCTTCACACTCAGTGCCAGTCAGTGTCTCTCTCCTCCCCTCTCTCTTCTGTCTCTTCTCTCTTCTGTCTCTCCTCTCTCTTCTGTCTCTTCTCTCTTCTGTCTCTCCTCCAATCTCTCTTCTGTCTCTTCTCTCCTCCCCTCTCTCTTCTGTCTCTTCTCTCTTCTGTCTCTCCCCCCCCGCATGTCGGATCATTCCGTCTGCTGGGGATGATCACACATCGCCCAGCAGATGGAGGCGCGCGCACGCAGTGTCGCGAAGCCCGCTGTGTGAACGCGGCCTTAGTCTGGCAGCTTCCTGTGTCTTTTAAAACACTTCCCCATTCACTCAGGAGTCCAGCCTGATTAATTAGTTTTCAGCTGCTGCTTTTCTCTAGGGAAGATTAACTCTGTGTTGAAAAAGTCCTATAGCTGCCCTATACCTGCACCTAGAGGACCGTGATGGTATCACAATACACACACACACACCCATACATAATGTGTAAGTATGGTGATCTGTCAATTGATTATGAACATTGGTAAGTGCTATGAAAATGGCATATTCCCTATATTCGATCTCTTCCCGAGGTGCCTTGACCCAACTGTAAATAAACAAGTAATTGTACTCTGGGTGTGAAAAAAAAAAAAGTACTGGTACTGTGGAGCCTCACATGCAGTGTGCAGTGCCTTCCCGTGGTGATTGTGCACAGCCAACTCTGATCCCATTCTTCTGACGTTCCCGAACTGGATCTGGTTTGAAGTGGGTGAGACGTATATGACTGGGTGCCCTGAATCTGGTTTGAAGTGGGTGAGACGCAGGACTGGGTGCCCTGAATCTGGTTTGAAGTGGGTTAGAAGCAGGACTGGGCACTCTGAATCTGGTTTGAAGTGTGTGAGACGGGGTGCCCTGAATCTGGTTTGAAGTAGTTGAGATGCGGGATGGGGCACCCTGAATCTGGTTTGGTGGGTGAGACACAGAATGGGGTGCCCTGAATCTGGTTTGAAGTGGGTGAGATGGGAGGGGGCACCCTGCCTGCGGTTTCAAGTCATAGTAAAAGTGGGCAGGCAGACAAGGTGCACAGAGTGATGTCACACTGCGATGATGTAATTGGATGTGTCACAATGTCATATCCTGGGAAGGGATATAGAGATGGGTCCGGTGTGAAACAAACAGAAGTGGGTGTGTGGAGAGGCAGCCTGGCACAGGTTACCAGACAGGGTTGGGCCTTGTGATGTCTGGCTGTCTATCACTGGATGTCTCTCTCAGTCCCAGACCATCTGTTATCTCTCTGTCTATGGTCGTCTCTCCCTGTATATGGATGTGTCATTTCTAGCTTTCTTTTCCTTATCCTAATCTCGAACTGCCTCTCTCATTCCATGGCTGTCGCTCTCAGTCCCTGGCATTCTCTCCCTGTATCTGGATGTCTCTCCATCCTGTCCAGGCTTTCCCTTTCCCCTGTCCCAGGCTGTCTCCATCTCTCCCATACCTGTCTGTCTCCCTACTCCCTTCCTATGGCTGTCTGTCTTTCCAGCTTTCTCCTCCTCTGTCCCTGACTGACTCTTTCCTACCCTGCCTGTCTCTCTCATCTGCGTCTCTTCCCCTCTGTACCTGGCTGCCTCTCTCCTTCCCTGGCTGTCTCTCTCCTCTGGATTTTCCCCCCTCTGTCCCTTCTTGTCCCTTTCCTCCCCGTCTGGCTGTCTCTTTCCTCCCCTGTGTCTCTCTCCTCCCCTGGCTTTCTCTCCCTCTGTCTCTGATGGTCTCTCTCCTCCCCTGTCTGTCTCTCCTCTTCTGTCCCAAACTGTCTCTCTCCTTCCCTGCCTGTCTCTCTTCTCTGGCGTTCTCCCCCTCTGTTCCTGTCTCTCTCCTCTGTTCTGTCTGTCTCTATCCTCCCCTGCCGCTCTCCCCATATGACCCTAATTGCATCTATCCCCCTCTGTCCATCTCTCCTTCCCTGTCTGTCTCTCTACTCTATCCCTGCCTGTCTCTCTCTACTCTATCCCTGCCTGTCTCTCTCTCCATCTGCCCCTGCCTGTCTCTCTCCCCCTCTGTCCCTGCCTCTCTCTCTCCCCCCTCTGCCCCTGCCTGTCTCTCCCCCCTCTGCCCCTGCCTGTCTCTCCCCCCTCTGTCCCCGTCTCTCTTTCTCCCTCTGCCCCTGCATGTCTCTCTCTCCCCCCCTCTGCCCCTGCATGTCTCTCTCTCCCCCTCTGCCCCTGCATGTCTCTCTCTCCCCCCTCTGTCCTGTCTCTCTCTCCCCCCCTCTGTCCCTGTCTCTCTCTCCCCCTCTGCCCCTGCCTGTCTCTCTCTCTCCCCTCTGCCCCTGCCTGTCTCTCTCTCCCCCGGTTTGCAGGGTTTGCAGGGTTTGCATGTTTTGCATGTTTTGCATGGTTCTTCACCCGAGAGACTTTGATATCCTCCCCCCTCCCCTCGGAGGTCTATTTACTAACGTTTCCCAGGGGCAAAACCGGTGCCGGAAACAGCACCAGATTCACCCAAGAACAGGAATCCCACAGGAAGCAGCGTGTGATAATCCTGGTGCTGTCTCTTGCGCTGGTATTTCCCCGGACTTTAGTACTTCACCCCCAATGTAGGGTAACATACCGAATGGTGTTCCCACAGGGAGAAGAGGAGAGAGAACTGGCGGTGATCTTCTTACAGAAATTAATCCGCGGGCGCGCGATCCAGAACATGGTAAGTCTTCCTGTTACGTTATGGCCAGCGGGACCACATGGGTTTTGGCAGTGACATGGTTAAATACTGCTGCCGTGCTCGGTGTACGCACAGAACGGGACTGAGGGGCTCCTAGCTTAGGCAAACTGTCTGCGAGGACGAGGCGCCCGAGGTCCGCAGCGTCGCATCACCGAGTGATGATCTTTATTAAAATCAAATTTTTTTATCAAATCCCAACCCTGATTTTTTTTGTATCAATCTTTTTTTATTGGCAGCAACAAATACAGACATGGATACAGGCGTGCCATAGGCACGTGACAGCATTTCTTAACTGGGTTCCACAGTATGTTGGCCAATGGAACTCAACCCTAATTTTAATATATATTTTTTCTGTACGGTTGAGATTTGATCCTTATACATCTCTCTTTGTCTGCCACTAAATACAGATGTTTGTATGTTTCAATGTGCCAATACCTATACCATATAAAGCTTTTGAACAGTAGAATTTGTATCTCATGTTGTTATATTTTATTATATCTATGTTATTATTTATTGTTTATGATTCAACCTGCTCTTTCCAATTTCCCTCCCCCCTTTTCCCTTTCCCCTCCCTTATCCCCCGTTCCCCCCTTCCCTTTCTTTTTCCTTTATCCCACCACTATATATGGTTTATGCTGGTCAATTTGATTCTATATATGTATTGATATTATTTCTTTCAGTATATATGCATTTCTGACTGTTGGATCAACTATATTGGTCTCTTGTTATATTCTATAGTATTTAAAAATTTATTTATCTAATCTATATATGGCTATGTATATAGTTGTTTAATTTTAGTATTCATCATTTATCATGAATAATATATTATCCTATGTTTTTGTATTTAATTGAGGATACCTTTAGTTATAGTGGTTAGTGCTTGATACATATTGTCTAGTTTATTTGTTTTTAAATGATAGTGAAAACACAATGTTGCTATTTAGGGATTAGTGGTCATATTATTTATACTATGTTTATGTATGTATCATTTATGTCATTTTAAACTCTGTTTGTTCTGTTTTGTTACACATTGCAGATCTTCGCTTCTCCTCCCCTAGTGTTTAGTTATTTATTTATGTATAACATGTGTTACCAGGAAGTGATACACTGAGAGTTACCGCTCGCTTTCCTGCATGTCCTGGGCACAGAGTTCAGATGACGGATACATGGTTACAGATACCGCTACATACATGGACAGGGTTATACATGATATACAAGACATAGCAGTCACCTTATTCCACAGGGGCGTTTATTTCAGTCTATTGGCTGCTTTATGGTCAATTGGGGAGCAGAGGAGGGTACTTAAAGCTCAGTAGGGGTGTGGTTCCTTACTCTCTGACAAAGGCGTTTTTTTTGTCTGAGGTTTTGCAGCCGGGAAACTAGTAGAGTGGAGACCCCAAGTCTTCCCTCATAGTTACATATAGATGAGGTTGAATAAAGACAGGCGTCCATCAAGTGCAACCTGTGCTAAATGTGGCCGACAGATACTTTATCCTATATGCATACTTGCAGTATATTGATGAAGAGGAATGCAAACACACAACCCCAGTGACATTATATTGTCACGGGAGGCCAGGTCCTTTAACACATCTATATTTCGGGGATCATTCAATAGGCAAAACAAGGCAGTGAAATAAAATGGGGTTTATTCGGATAAACCTCGGAAATACAACAAAACACAGAAATATGCACACTTACTGGGGCCTGGGGTTATGAGATCGAGCCTTTCCTAGGTGCAGAGCGCCCGCTTGCCAGGGCTTACCCCGATCGGGACCTTGTTCCTGATGTCCTGGACCGCGATTCAGCAGAAACCTCTGACCGGGACCTAGTCCTGATACTCCCGGAACTGTTTTCGGCAGGAACCCCTGACCGCGACCGCTACGTTCTCAGACGAGAACTTGGTTCTCGCGTCTGACTTGGTCTCTGCGGGGCAGACTGTCCTAGCTTCAAAACAAAGCTGCTATTTGGGACAGAGCAACTTTGAAAAGCCCGTCCTAACTTCATCGACTCAAGCCACAAAATCGTCTGGTTCTCTGACTGGGGCTTCTCCTTACATACCCTCCGCTGAGCTATGTTCAGCATGGAGGAAGGAGGAGCAACCAATCAGCGTGGGAATTCCTCCCGGCCAGCCAATAGAAACAGGGGCACGTCTCTTGGCTGACGTCAGAGGAGGAGACGTGCCAAGCCGGCTCGAAAAGCTGGGTGAGCGGGAAATATGATTTAGCCAATGGGAGAAGCGCCTCCGAGCTGTATCTCCCCCGGCTAACTCAATGCCACCGACTGGACAGGCTCCACCATGTCTGGCAGATACAAACGGTGTCCACACAGGGTGCCCTTTGTTCTCCGGACATGGCAATTCGCTCTTCCTCACCCACCAAACGGTCTTCTCACCTCCTGGACATCCTCTCCCCTTTGAACTACGGACTCTATACAGACATGCCGGCATCTATGTTGATGCCCTGGATTACTGTATAGAGCCTTATAGTAAATGTCTAAAACATTATACAGTACACTTTAATAAAGTATACACATTGAGGAACCTTATACTTATAAGGGAAAGGATTTGGGATATTTGGGCTCGAAATCGAGGAGTCTGGGGGACACTGGGTTGCCCTGATGTCATTCACCCGGCATACTGGCAAATCATGCCTGCTCGCCAGGGAGAATTAAAGGACTACCGGTAACTTCGGCCCCTTCGAAATCCTGCAAACAAAATAATTGCATTTCAACCCAAATATCCCCCCTAAAACTGACACACAAGAAATCTCACAGTACTAGGGCCAAGGGAACATGAAAAACGAAAAAAGCATGGGTCACTTTATTTTCCACATGTATTATCCCTGCTCCCTGGCTTATGTAGCTTAACCATTATTCTGTAGCCTGGTTACCCCCTACCGCCACAGATATCTCATAAGGGGAAAAAGAAATTCCTTCCTGACTCCAAGAATTGACAATCAGATTAGTCATTGGATCAACATCCTTCCCATGTTTGCTTATTAGGTATATCCCTGTATACCTTTCCTTTCTAAAAAGATGTACAAGCTTTTTTTTTTTTTAACAAATCTATTGTATCTGCCATCACAGTCTCCATGGGTAATGAATCCTACATTGTAACTGCCCTTACTGTAAAGAACCCTTTCCTTTGTTTCTGGTGAAATCACCTTTCCTCCAACCTAAAGGGATGCCCCGAGTCCTTTGTGCTGCCCGTGGGATAAATAGTTCTTTTGAAAGGTTCTTGTATTGTCCCAGAATATATTTGTATATCCCCTCTTAAACGCCTCATTTCTAATGTAAATAAATCATGACTTTTCTGATCTATAGACTTGATCTGTGTACGATGTCAGAGTTATATAGAATTTAATTCTTCTTCTTAAGGTCCTTTAGTCCCTACTCTTGAAGCTTTTGGTCACCTCCAATCTACATATGAGGCAAATTAATTAAACTGTACGTTTCTATCTATGAAGACGTATCAATGCAGAAATATCTTCTTTACATGCACTTTCTGCATCAAATGTGTCCTGTTTGTCACAGTATTATGTTTGCCTCCCCCAGGCTAGAGAGAGAGAGAGAGAGAGAGAGAGAGGAAGGGACAGAAGCCATTCTCACAGTTTCTCAGCCAGACACCCACCCGATCCTTTCTCCACGTCATGTTTCAGATATTCGAAGGGAAGGAGAAGCGGCTGGAGCTGATCCGGGAGCTGCGCACGACGCATGCGCTGCAGGAGGAGGGGCAGCTGCTTAAGAAAGCCGAGAAGGAGGCGTCGCTGGCCCTGCAACGGCAAAGAGACATCAGCGAGAACAAGGTGCGAGTCATCCCTATAGCAGAGGGGCTGAAACACATAGCTAAGCACTGGTACCATATGGTCCACGTAGAACAGTCACTCTGCACTTTGTGCGATGGGAATAACCTGTATCTCTATTTCCTATTGATCTAACCCTTTTGAAGCGACATGGGCCCGTCCAACCCAGCAGGATGACAAAGAGATAAATGTGACCAATAGTCTATCATGTCTGCCCTTTCCACTGCTGAGTGACAATGCGACAGAGACACACAGAGGGTGACAATGTGACACAGACTGAAGGGACCTATGACCATATGGGCTGTCCAGCCAGACACAGGGTGACAGTGACAAATTGAAATATGATCACATCAGGTCTGTCCTTTGCGACAGTGATGCAGTGGGCGCTTATAAGCGTAAGAGAGGTATTTGTATATTAACCCTACAAGGTCACTCTGATGAAAGTCATTTAATGACAGAAACGTCACTGTCTTCCTATATCCCAATAAATAGCTACGTCTCTTTAGGATACTTTGGCCTCTGGGTGCACCTATAACTATGAGTCTTTCCCGCAGTAATAATAAGACCACGTGTATATGTGTGTGTTTGTCCGCAGGCGTCCGCACAAGATGAGCACCTGTCCAGGCTGGAAGGCGAGTGCTTCTCGGACATGTTTGACTTCCTCTCCAAAGAGCTGGTGAGGCTGCAGGAGGAACGCAGGATCCATGCCTTCGCCATGCTGGCAGAACGCCACCGCCGCGTCCGAGAGGCGGAGGAGGCCGGGCGCAGGCAGGTGGAGGAGAGGCGCCGGCGTGAGGAAGACGAGATGTTCAGACAGGTCAGCCCAGCAAGGGGGGGGGGGGGGGGGGAGAAGCGGGCGGCACAGAGGTGGGAGAGAAGCGGGCGGCACAGAGGTGGGAGAGAAGCGGGCGGCACAGAGGTAGCGCGAGTTGTTACATGGCATGGCAAGCGCAATGCGGTTACTGCACTAAGTGCCACAAAAGTTGCGTAACTTGCGTTCGGGGATAGAAACTCTTGGAGCAGCGCAAGGGGGAATTCACCCAACCCATAGACAAGTACAGAAAACTTTACATAGAAGCTCCGCTCTGTGTTACAATACAAAACCATTTATACATTGCTTTATATATCTCATAATAAGGGCGTTACGATGGACAACGGAACTTATTTACTAGGCTCTGAAGCGGGCAATAGCTCCGCTATGGACCGAACACTGCGCTGCTCACCAAGACACTCTATTAGAGCGCGTGTAGGAACTTGGAGAGAACACCCATTCCAGTCCTAAAGCCGGGACCTCCCGAAAACATATAGGGGACGGTGAGGAAAACCAGCAATGGGTGGGAAACACGATTGGGAGCAGGAAAGATGGTCTCCTGGGTATTGGGGTCAGTTTGCCAGGGTTTGTATAAAAAGGGAAGTTATTCATTCTTTTCCTGTTGGCAGTAAAGCTTCCTGATTTCTTATAGCTGCAGGGAGCTTATTCGTGGGGCGGTCCTAGAAAAAGCTCTCCCTCCTCGTTTATTGACCTTAAACCGAGGCTCAATCAGTTGAGGGGCGATGGCAGATCTAAGGCCCCGATTTGGGAGTGTTACCGATTAGGCAGTTTTGAAGGTAAAGGAAGGGGTAGTCCATGGATAGCCTTAAAGGTAAGGGTCAAGATCTTCAAATGAACCCTCTGCTCCACCGGGAACCAGTGCAGATCTTATAATACTGGTGAGATGTGGCCTCTCCTGGCCTTGCCGGCTATAAGACAGGCGCTGGCATTTTGCACCAACTGCAGGGCTTTGATATTATGTTTTCGGAGATCCATCAGCAGAGAATTTGCAGAATCCAGTCTGGAGAGAACCATGGCCTGTGCTGCTATCTGTAGATTTTTTTTTTTTAAAACAACTCTGAAATGACATTTTTAATGTATTATAATGTAACAAGCATTTTTTGTTTCTATAGCAACCATTTAGAAAAGTCACACCCCTTCCTCTTCTGACCAGGCTCTGGCACGCCCCTTTTTGAGCCCTGCCCTCTCTCTAGCAGTGCACCAGTTGTATCTAGTACCTGCCTGGTCACATGATCTTCCCCACAGAACTTTGTATTTTTGGTCCTCTTCTGCTTCACTGACAGCCATTTAGTGAGCCCCCGAGCCGAATTGTCACCGATCGATAACTTAGCTAATTACTTATTGTATGGATTGTATTGATGCACATATTAAAGGGGAACATTTAAATAAAAAAATACAAAAATCGGCAGCTTGGACTCCTGCTTTATCAGAAAGTTTAGAATAGAAAGTTTTTTCAAGAACAAGAACAGTAGTTGCAATCTCTAGGTTCTAGCCAGCCTTCCAATAGCGGCTCTGCAAAACCTTTACCCATCACTTTATAACATCACATAATTAGGGCTTTATCACAGACGCAAATTCCCTTCATCAGCCCGAGGTGAGTGTACAACATCTGTGTAACCCTTGGAGTGCCAGCACCTCGCAATCACGTGATCGCAACATCGCTGACGATGGAACGCGGCGGCGTCGCTGACGATGGAACGCGGCGGCGTCGCTGACGATGGAACGCGGCGGCGTCGCTGACGATGGAACGCGGCGGCGTCGCTGACGATGGAACGCGGCGGGCCCTGGATATCCGCGACAGATGGAAACGCGGCGGCTTCACTGACGATGGAACGATGCAGGCGGCGTCGCTGACGAGAGTGCGAATACGCGGGCGCGGCGCTGACGATGGAACGCGGCGGGGGTTCGCTGACGATAGGAACGGCGGCGGGCGCTCGCTGACGATGGAACGCGCGGCGCACTGACATGGAACGCGGCGTCGCTGACGATGGAAACGCGGCGGCGTCGCTGACGATGAACGCGGCGGCGTCGCGGACATGGAAAGGATTTACGAGCGGTCGGCGTCGCTGGACTATGGACCGCGGCGAGTCCGTCTGTAACGAGGTGGAGGTTCGCTGCGTGGTCGCGACCGTGGAATACGCGGTCGACGTCACTGCGATGACACATCGGCGGCGTCACGACCGATGGAACCGGAGGTCTCGCTGCCGATGGAACATGCAGGCAGCGTCCGCCCGAGGACATGTAATGCAGCAGGTCGCCGACGAGGGGACGCAGCAGCGTCGCTGATGATGGACGGCGGCCGTCACTGACCGATGAACTTAGACGCGGCGGCGTCACTGACATGGAAGCGGGTGCGCTCACTGACGATGGAATGCGGTGGCGTCGCTGACTGGAACGCAGCAGCGTTCGCCCGATGTAATGCAGCAGCGTCGCCGACGATGACGCCAGATGTCGCTGATGTGAAGCGGCGGCCGTCACTGATGATCTACTACTTTACTCAGCGAATCTTGCTGATGGAAAGCGGCGGCGTCATCGATGATGGAACGTGGCGGCGTCACTGACGATGGAACGCGGCGGCGTCACTGACGATGGAACGCGACGGCGTCACTGATGATGGAAGTGGCGGCGTCACTGACGATGGAATGCGGCGGCGTCACTGACGATGGAACGCGGCGGCGTCACTGACGATGGAACGCGGTGGCGTCGCTGACGATGGAACGCAGCAGCGTCGCCGACGATGGGACGCAGCAGCGTCGCTGATGATGGAAGCGGCGGCGTCACTGATGATCTACTGCAACAGCGTTGCTGATGGAAAGCGGCGGCGTCATCGATGATGGAACGTGGCGGCGTCACTGACGATGGAACGTGGCGGCGTCACTGACGATGGAATGCGGTGGCGTCGCTGACGATGGAACGCGGTGTCCCTGACGAGGGAACGCGGTGGCTTTACTGATGAGGGAACGCGGCGGCGTCGCTGACGATGGAACGCGGCGGCGGCGTCACTGACGATGGAACGCGGTGGCGGCGGCGTCACTGATGAAGGATTCTTCTGCTCCTCTTCCTTTCAGATCGTGTTAAGCAGAACGCAATGCCCCCCTGAATAATGAGCGAATAGAATATGACAGATACTACAGTGTGTCAGGGGGTCCCTGGAGAGCCAGACATCAAACAGCAGCCAAAGGGGGACAGTTTTCATTTAACACACCAAAAAATGATAATACTTCATCTAAAATTGTGACCTTTTGAGGTCCTGTCCAACCATTGTATCACCACCGCGTTTATATAGGATGTGGAAAGCCGTGGAATGCAACTTTAAAAAGGTAAAAAGAGAATATTTAGTAACAGAGAAACTCGGAGCTAAACTTCTGCGTGTTCCTAGGCCAAAGACATGGACCTTTTGTCCTCTCAGTGTCACAGAAAATGTAGGTCCCACCCATACTGCAAATTGCTGAATGGGCCATTGTGAGCTTCGGAGAGCGACCAGTTTTATTTATTGGTTGTGCTAAAGTATTCAGTTCTGAATGATAAAGACCCGTTATCAGAGGGTCTCCACAGCAGTGACTGTGTCTGGCAGCAAAGGTGTTGGGTTCAGACTTTGTTTAATGAGGTTCTGCAGGGCAGCGGTGCCTGCCAGGAGGAAGCAACGGTTACCCACCAAGCCAGAGTCCACAGGAAGTAGGGTGGGGTGAGCGGGGTATGTTAGACTTCCTAATATACATTGAGCAGTGCCCATCTCCAAATGTCTCACAAACCTACGCGCAGAAGTAATGTCCCAGGTACTGTATGTCAGAAGTGTGCCCAGGTATGTATGATGTAAGAGTAGTGTCCCAGGTACTGTATGTAAGAAGTAGTGTCCCAGGTACTGTATGTAAGAAGTAGTGTCCCAGGTACTGTATGTAAGAAGTAGTGTCCCAGGTACTGTATGTAAGAAGTAGTGTTCCAGGTACTGTATGTAAGAAGTAATGTCCCAGGTACTGTATGTAAGAAGTAATGGCCCAGGTACTGTATGTAAGAAGTAATGGCCCAGGTACTGTATGTAAGAAGTAATGTCCCAGGTACTGTATGTAAGAAGTAGTGTCCCAGGTACTGTATGTAAGAAGTAGTGTCCCAGGTACTGTATGTAAGAAGTAGTGTCCCAGGTAGACTGGTATGTAAGAACAGTAAGTGTCCCAGGTACTGTATGTAGAAGTAGTGTCCCAGGTACTGTATGTAAGAAGTATGTCCGTACGTATGTCAAAGTAGTGTCCCAGGTTTCTGTATGTCAGAAGAGTGTCCCTAGGTAACTGTATGTAAAGCTCAGGTGTAGTAAGTATGTCCCAGGTACTGTATTAAGAAGTATGTCCCAGGTACTGTATGTAAGAAGTAGTGGTCCGGGTACTGTATGTAAGAAGTAATGCCCAGGTCCTGTATGTAAGAAAGTAATGTCCCAGGTACTGTATGTAAAAGTAGTGTCCCAGACTGTAGTAAGAGTAATGTCCCATGTACTGTATAGTAAGAATATTGTCCCAGGTACTGTATTTAAGAAGTAATGTCCAGGTACTGTATGTAAGAAGTAATGTCCCAGGTACTGTATGTAAGAAGTAATGTCCCAGGTACTGTATGTAAGAAGTAGTGTCCCAGTACTGTAGTAGAAGTAATGTCCCAGGTACTGTATGTAAGAAGTAATGTCCCAGGTACTGTATGTAAGAAGTAATGGCCCAGGTACTGTATGTAAGAAGTAATGTCCCAGGTACTGTATGTAAGAAGTAATGGCCCAGGTACTGTATGTAAGAAGTAATGTCCCAGGTACTGTATGTAAGAAGTAGTGTCCCAGGTACTATATGTAAGAAGTAATGTCCCAGGTACTGTATGTAAGAAGTAGTGTCCCAGGTACTGTATGTAAGAAGTAATGTCCCAGGTACTGTATATAAGAAGTATTGTCCCAGGTACTGTATGTAAGAAGTAATGTCCCAGTACGTATGTAGAGTAATGTCCCAGGTACTGTTGTAAGAAAGTAATGTCCACCGGTACTGTATGTAAGAAGTAATGTCCCAGGTACTGTATGTAAGAAGTAGTGTACTGGTACTGTAGTTAAGAAGTTGTGTCCCAGGTACTGTATGTAAGAAGTAATGTCCCAGTACTGTATGTTAAGAGGATGTCCCAGGTACTGTAATGTAAGAAGTAATGTCCCCAGTACTGTATGTAAAGAAGTAGTGTCCCAGGTACTGTATGTAAGAAGTAGTGTCCACGGTACTGTATGTAGAAGTAATGTCCCGTACTGTATGTAAGAAGTATGTCCCAGGTACTTATGTAAGAAGTAGTGTCCGAGTTAGTATGTGAAAGTGGCCAGGTACTGTAGTAAGAAGTAATGTCCCAGGTACTGTATGTAAGAAGTATGGCCCAGTACTGTATGTAAGAAGTAATGGCCCGGTACTGTATGTTAAGAAGTAATGCCCAGGTACTTTATTAAGAAGTATGTCCCAGGTACTGTTATTAAGAAGTAGTGTCCCAAGGTACTGTTATGTAAGAAGTAATGGCCCAGGTACTGTATGTAAGAAGTAGTGTCCCAGGTACTGTATGTAAGAAGTAGTGTCCCAGGTACTGTATGTAAGAAGTAATGGCCCAGGTACTGTATGTAAGAAGTAGTGTCCCAGGTACTGTATGTAAGAACTGAACGCACTGGTGTTTCCTAAAACCTGTTTTGGATAAGCCTGCCCTAAGCTCTTCCAGCTGAGACCATCTTGGGGTGAGATACTTTGGGGGCTGTATGTTTATTTCCTGCTCGCACCTTGACTTTTATTAGTTACTTATCTGCCGAGCTGAGCAGGTGTCTCTTCTTTTGCATACTGGCCTGTGTACCAAGGCCATTTTGGAACAATATTGGTGCAGAGAGCGTCGTTGTCTCATGCCTTCTGCACTCCAGCCTGCACCCCAGTCTGCACCCCCTATGCGTCAGGATGCGATTTGGGGAGTGTCAGTGGGAGCAGTAACATGGCACAAGAATTGTAGTGAGATGTATCACACTGTGCGTCGCTGTATACGTCACAATATCAGGCAGGTCTGAGGTGATGTAAAGTTTCTTGTGTAGAAACCCGCGCCAGAGGAAGATGCTGCAGCAATCTTGTAACATATCATGCACCTTGGCGCACAAAATGGTGGCGTATGTGACTTTTCCTGTACGGTGATACATAGGGCACTTTTAACTCTGCCACACACTGGTAAATTCCAATGAGGCAAATGTTTAAACACTTCTAATGGGTTCCCCAGTACCCCACAGCGCCTGACCCCGTGAATATGGTTATACTGCAGGTTGTTAATGTCCAGCAGAGCACGGTAGACTCGTACCTTGAGGACATCATTCTCAGTACCACAGAGTACACAGCTGAGGAGCAGGCCCGGGAGGAGATACAGAGGAAGGCCCAGGACATCAACGACATTGCTTATCAGATGGAGAGCTGGTGAGTACCTGGGACCTTGGGATGATATATGGCGTATGCTACTTACCACAGCAGTATCACACACATTGTATTGCACATCTACATCATAACACACGAGTACATGTTACATATCACACATGCAGTACAACATGAGCACATGTCACATCACACCAGGAGTATAGCATCCATACCACACATGCACACATACTGTGCAGTATAGCATGAGTGCATGTCACATATACGGTATCACACCTACAGTACAGTATCATCATCATATCAAACATACAGTATAACGTCTGTATCACACATCCACATATATCACACCTACAATACAGTATCATATCCCCCACACACAGACACACACACAACATTCAATTTTTGGGCATTTTTTCTTCTTCCATATCTAACAAAATGTAAATGTTATACGTAATAGATTTGTAGTAACATTCATACATACGCCCCCCCCCCCCCTTTTTACTCTCCTTCTCCCCCTCCCACCCCCCTCATTCTCCCTCCCCTATCCCCCTCATTCTCTCTCTCTCCCCTCACATACTGTATAACATGCGCACCCTGATGAAGGTGCATGCGCACTGAAACGTTGAATACTTTGACTTTTTAGTCATTAAATGTTCCTTTTACATTCATTTCATCCTCATTTTGTGTGGCGTGCTTGGCTCCCTCTTTTTTGCTGACCAGCTGTTCCCTGACCAGGATTTTTGCCTTCAGCACCCGTTATTACAGTTTTTGTTACCCAGCCCCCTTGTCCTAGGGGCATCCCAAGTGGCTTTCTCCTGATCACACATTACAAATCTCACGTAGAAACCTAGACGAACTTGAGGGCAAATCAGAACCGCTTGGCCCCCGTCTCTGCCCATTTCCCTATCTGCTGTAAGACCTCAGACCCTATTTAATACCAGGGGCTTTCTTTCGTATTTCGGACACGGCTTTATGCCTGTGCCCAGCAGTATGTCGAATTCCCTACCACCTCTGCTGGGAGGCTGTTCCATGAAGCCACCAGCCTTTCCATGAAGAAGTCCTCCCTCACATTGCCACCCTCCAGTCTCGGAGAAGGACCTCTTGTTCTGGCGCTCTTCTTCCTTAGGAACGTGCGTCACTCCTGCACCTTGTTGAATCCCTTTATATATGTGAACGTTTCTCTCACACTGGCTGTACCCGGCGTAACGTACGCCGATGTAGGAGAGCTGAGCGGTTATTCATTAAACATTCTCGCATTATTTTTATTTATTTATTTTTAACTTATATTTTTGAAGCAAAGATTTCACAATTGTCCATTTCTGGACTTTTTTACCACACGACAGTAAGTGAATCGAGCGATCTGACTCTTGAGAGAGCCACATATCGTTTTCCATGACTAAATACAGGCTTAGGTGGGTAAAGGCATGTTGTATCAGACGTTTGGCCTTGTGGCTTATTGAAGGTCAGTGAAAAAGCCAATCGTATGGGAAATTGTTTTAGTTTGAAACTGAATGGTAAGTCGCTGGCTGGGTGAGTGACAGGCCATTTAGCCTATCACAGGGGGTAAAGATGCTCAGCCTACATTAATTAGAACATTAACAGCTGTCACTCGCCCTCTGCACCCCACTGCCATTAAAATTCCTGGGTGAGTGAGGCCGCTCAGTGTAATACAGAGGGGGAGGGATGTGTAGTCTGATTGGCTGTCCCTCGATGAATGACTGTCCGCTCATCCTATCACAGAGGGGGCGGGATGTACATTCACATTGGCTGTCCTTGGGGGAGTGACAACCATTCCGTTTATCACAGAGGGATGCTGCCATGTTCTATGCAGTACATAATGTCCCATATTAATAGCCTTCCCTTGCAATTTATTTACACCCGTCTGGAAATATGGTTTTGAGATGTCAAACCAATGGTAAATAAAGCGGCATCACCACCCTATCTTTCTGCTGCTAATACCTCTCCCTATACACCCTAATACCCCGCTGCTAATACCTCTCTCTATACACCCTAACACCCTTCTGCTAATACCTCTCTCTATACACCCTAACACCTTGCCGCTAATACCTCTCCCTATACACCCTATTACCCTGCTGCTAATACCTCTCCCTATGCACCCTATTACCCTGCTGCTAATACCTCTCCCTATACACCCTAACACCCTGCTGCTAATACCTCTCCCTATACACCCCAATACCTCGCTGCTAATACCTCTCCCTATACACCCTAACACCCTGCTGCTAATACCTCTCCCTATACACCCTAACACCCTGCTGCTAATACCTCTCCCTATACACCCTAACATCCCGCTGCTAATACCTCTCCCTATACACCCTAAAAACCCGCTGCTAATACCTCTCCCTATACACCCTAACATCCTGCTGCTAATACCTCTCCCTATACACCCTAATATCCCACTGCTAATACCTCTCCCTTTACATCCTAATATCCCACTGCTAATACCTCTCCCTATACACCCTAACATCCCGCTGCTAATACCTCACCCTATACACCCTAACACCCCGCTGCTAATACCTCTCCCTATACATCCTAATATCCCACTGCTAATACCCCTCCCTATACACCCTAACATCCCGCTGCTAATACCTCTCCCTATACACCCTAAGGGGGGGAAAGGGGAGTGGGGGGGAAAGGAGAGTGGGGGGGAAAGGGGAGAACCGAACTTAGGTGTGAAGTCACACAGATGAGACTTGAGCTGAGACTGGCTGACCTATCGTAATATCTTTTGGTTTGTGAGTATGACAATGCATATATAGCTATATAATCTCTGCATAGTTAGGAATGGATTGGTAACATACTGTAACTGCTAGCCATCAGCTTATAAGAAGCTTGTTGTGATATTTCTGATATTTCTGAATATTGTTGTGATACAATAAATGACAAACCTTATCTTATACAAACTCTGAGTGACCTTTCTTTATAATAATCTCACAATACTCTTCATAATATTTGAGAGTGTGGCCGAGACTCTACAAGTACGACATTGTGGTCAGTGCTCTCTGCAGGACATAACTCACCACGAGGCATTACTTGGGAGAGGAAGGTAGGTAGAAACCCAGATTAGAGCTGAGCGCTAGGGTTGAACACTACCCGGATCTGATCGGGTTCCTGAGGGTGATAGGCCCCAGATGATTGGAGGTACCGGCATTCTTCACCTTCCTTCATTAGAGGTGCTGGCTTTGCGTGGCTGGTAAGGAGTCTCTTCTGGATGGAGGCCACAAAGTTGCTTTTGGTCTCCGGCTCCCTTTGTGGGTTGCGGCGGAGCAAAGTGAGCCTAGAGATGGCAGGTTCTCTATTGTTCAGGAGGCGTCTTTTTGGTGAACGGAATGGTGGCGGGTTCACCCAGCTGCCCGGTCCGTCTTTAACGAGCTCCTTGACTGTTAACCTTGGGAATCCTCTATCTTCCCTCAATGGTGTTTGTTTGTCGTCCCTTGTTGTCTGGAACGCTGTGCACTGTAGGTCATCGGTGCATTTCTCTTGCACGAGAACATCTCCACGTAGTTTGGTGAAACGCTTTTGTGTCTCTTTGTTGACTGCCATCGGGAGGTTATTGTCTCCCTGGACGTAACAAAAACCCCTCCGCTCCCCTTTCCCCCCCCCCCCCCCCCCCTTCCCCCCCCCCCCCTCCGCTATTACGCATTTACATCCCGGACAACGCCGGGTCTCTCAGCTAGTAATGAATAAATACACTCCCCTCCTCAATACACAATAAAAAAAAAATACACATCCCTCTCTAATACATAATAAAAATACACCCCCTCCCTAATACATAATCTGTTATTTGTATTATTTGTTATTTATATGATTGTCACGTGTATTACTACTGTGAAGCGCTGTGTACACTAATGGCGCTATATAAATAATGACATACATAATAAAAATACAAATACAAATATGGCTGTGTGTAACATCTTAAGTGTCACATTTAAAGTGTCTGGCAGAGTTAATTTTGGAGTTAACATTGGAGGTGAAGATTTGAGGAAGTTCGGGACTCTGCACAACAACTTTGCACCTGTGAGAAATTTACTTTCCAAAAGCTGTGATTATTTGTACTCTTTCTATCCTCCAATAACTGGCCAGTCTCTCCTCCTGTATCTCACTATGCCCTCCCTACTGCTTTGTCTATTTACTGTTTCCTCACTCCTTTGTGAACGTCTCTGTTCTCTCCAACGTCCCCACTCCCCACTGCCCACCTCTCTCCCAACAACTTCTTTACCCCTCAATAAAAAAACACCCACACAAATCCTCTATTCATACACCCTCTATCTACTCCTTTCTGCTGCTGGGGATCTCCCCTAATCCTCAAGCCAGGCATACACACCTGATTTCACCCATGCCTCCCTGCCATCTCTTTCCCTTTAAATTGTGTTAACCCTCTCATTTAATACTGACCAACCTTAAAACTCGCCCCACACACAAAGCATCCCAATAGCCTGCACTTATGGCTATTGTCCCACAGTCACTTATACCACCCATTGTGACCAAGCACTGCCATATACTGCACTTATTCCCTCACCTGCTCTCTCTGTAAATTCCACATCAAACCTCTTAGATTGTAAGCTCTTTGGGGCACGGATTTCCTTGCCTATTGCCTGATTTTGCTGCACTTATTGTATTATTATACTTCCCAGTACTGTATTCTTTGTGAAGCGCCGAGTACACTTTTGGCGCTATATAAATAAAGACATACACTACAATACACCCCCTCCCCAATACATAATAAATACCCAGACTTAGCTTGGTCTAAGCTATCTCTGTACTACGCTATCTACGCCCCTGTACCCATTCATATTTTAACCGGGTTTAAGTTCTTACCTGCGTCAATCTTATTATTTAAGCATTGCTATTTGATTGGCCATAGACCAATTTACCAATCAATACATATTTTTTAGAGTTATAATCAGTAAAATAATTTTATACTAAAACTACTTTTGACCACAATCAGAAGTACAGAATACAATCTTACAGCGATCCCGTTTCTCTTCTTTTGACGCATTGTTTTATTAGCTCAGTGCCCTTGGCCATCAGATTATCGTGTTCCTACAAGAGTTATTCATACAGAGGTGAAGGACACTGTGCAACTTGGAGTTAGACGGAGATCGGAACTCCATTTCTTGTAATAACAACACATAAATGTTAAAGAGCAGTTATGAGAACGTTTACCCATCTCAGGAAGGCCGCTCAGGCCCATCTTACCCTATAATCACTTCAAAAGGGCAACACCGAACTCTACAAAAGTAATAAAAGGTTATATTCTACATTTTCAGCTTATTTAAAAGACCTTCTTCAGGAGTTAAAAAACACAATACACAAATATCCCGAATATAAGTGCACACAAATAAACAAACTCCGGCCAAAATACAGTTAGGTCCGGAAATAATTGGACACTGATACAAGTTTTGTTATTTCGGCTGTGTACCAAAATAAATTCAAGTTACAGTTCAATAATGAATATGGGCTTAAAGTGCAGTCTATCAGCTTTAACTTGAGGGTATTCCCATCCAAATTGGAGGAAGGGTTTAGGAATTACATCTCTTTAATATGTAGCCCCCTCTTTTTCAAGGGACCAAAAGTAATTGGACAATTGACTCAAAAGCTGTTTCATGGACAGGTGTGGGCTATTCCTTCGTTATTTAAGCAGGTAAACGGTCTGGAGTTGATTCCAGGTGTGTCATTCGCATTTGGAAGCTGTTGCTGTGAACCTACAACATGCGGTCAAAGGAGCTCTCAATACAAGTGAAACAGGGCATCCTTAGGCTGCAAAAAAATAAATAAAAAATCCATCAGAGAGATAGCAGGAACATTAGGAGCGGCCAAATCAACAGTTTGGTACATTCTGAGAAAAAAAGAACGCACTGGTGAGCTCTGCAACACAAAAAGGCCTGGACGCCCACGGAAGACAACAGTGGTGGATGATCGTAGGATCCTTTCCATGGTAAAGAAAAACCCCTTCACAACATCCCGCCAAGTGAAGAACACTCTCCAGGAAGTAGGCATATCATTATCCAAGTCTGCCATAAAGAGAAGACTTCATGAGAGCAAAAACAATTCACCACAGAGTTCACCACAAGGTGCAAAGCATTCATAAGCCTCAAGAATAGAAAGGCCAGGTTAGACTTTGCCAAACAATATCTAAAAAAGCCAGCCCAGTTCTGGAACAGCATTCTTCGGACAGATGAGACTAAGATCAACCTGTACCAGAATGATGGGAAGAAAAAAGTATGGAGAAGGCGTAGAACAGCTCATGATCCGAAGCATACCACATAATCTGTAAAACACGGTGGAGGCAGTGTGATGGTATGGGCATGCATGGCTTACAATGGCACAGGGTCACTAGTGTTTATTGATGATGTGACAGAAGACAGAAGCAGCTGGATGAATTCTGAAGCGTATAGGGATATATTGTCTGCTCAGATTCAGCCAAATTCAGCGAAGTTGATTGGATGGCGCTTCACTTTACAGATGGACAATGACCCAAAACATACTGCGAAAGCAACCCAGGAGTTTTTTAAGGCAAAGAAGTGAAATATTCTGCAATGGCCGAGTCAATCACCTGATCTGCATGCATTTCACTTGCTGAAGACAAAACTCAAGGCAGAAAGACCCACGAACAAACAACAACTGAAGACAGCTGCAGTAAAGGCCTGGCAAAGCATCACAAAGGAGGAAACCCAGCGTTTGGTGATGTCCATGCGTTCCAGACTTCAAGCAGTCATTGCCTGCAAAGGATTCTCGACAAAGTATTAAAAATGAACATTTTATTTATGATTGTGTTAATTTGTCCAATTACATTTGAGCTCCTGAAATAAAGGGACTGTGTATGAAAATGGTTGCAATTCCTAAACGTTTCATACGATATTTTTGTTCAACCCCTTGAATTAAAGCTGAAAGTCTGCACTTCTATTGCATTTCGGTTGTTTCATTTCAAATCCATTGTGGTGGCGTACAGAGATAAAAATTATGAAAATTGTGTCAGTGTCCAATTATTTCCGGACCTAACTGTACATGCCCGCCCCTGTAGAGGTCACCACGATGTCATTCACCAATCGTACCCTGAGGACCACGCCCCAGTATGGTGAAAATGGAAATAGAATCCCAAAACCATAAGTGAAGCCGGGCCTGACCTCCAAGTGCCCCCAGCGTCCGGCGTACAGCGGCGGGAGAGAGAGGCAGGTCCGGCGTGGGAAAAGGATGCAGCCGCTGGGGAGAGCCGGGGCCCGGGGGTGGCAACTAGAGGTAAGTGGTAATTGTATTTGTGGGAGGTGGTGATAATTGTATAGGTGGGTGGGGGGGGGGGGGGGGGGGGGGGGGGGGGGAAATAGTGGGAATTGTATGGGGGGGGGGGGGGGGTAATTGTATCTGGAGGAGGTAGTGCAGTCTGCATGTGTGGGAGTGTGTTTGTATCGGGGGGCGTTGCATCTGGGTTTTTTAGTGGTGACTGGATCTGGTAGGAGTAGTGGTGTCTGTATTTGGGGGAGTACAAGTAGAGGTGTCTGTATTTGGGATTAGTGTTGTCTGTCTTGGGAGGGGTTATTGTGTGTGTGTATGGGGGGGGGGTTGCATGGCAGTGTGAGAGGGAGAATTGTATGGGTAGTGGGGGGAAATTGTGTGTTTGGCCAGGGGAGGAGGAGACAATTAGTGTTAGTGGGAGGGGGGGATTCAGGGAGCGGGATTGAGTGAGAGGGGGTAATTGAGTGATAGCAGAGGAGGGGGGGGAGAGAGAGAGGGTGAGGGTGTATCCCTATCCCCCTTTTACCTTTCTGGTCTGGGCTGAAGCAGGGACACCTGGCGGTGAACTGCAAGAACGTTTTTAGGGTAGGATTTTGACCGGAGCATTGTGCCTATGTATCCGGGATTCCGACCTGATGCCCGGCTACATTATTGGGGTATCCAGCAACTCTGGAACCCCGCTACCTAGACACAATCTGTAAAGACTTTCTCTGCAAAACCCACCCTGACCCTCACAGCCCAGCAATCTCAGCTGGCTGGCACTCCTGGAAAGGCAAAATCATAACAATTCTTTATCGCATAATTTAAATACAAGCACAGCAGTACATATGCAACAGTCAGGCCCAAGAGCTAACACTCTAGGACCCCAAAACATGGATCAAGTGGGCTTGACCTTTATTAGTGAGCTTAACCGTCACAGATATCACAGAGTTTTAAGAAC
Organism: Ascaphus truei; assembly: GCA_036426205.1. Classification (NCBI taxonomy): domain Eukaryota; kingdom Metazoa; phylum Chordata; class Amphibia; order Anura; family Ascaphidae; genus Ascaphus; species Ascaphus truei. Next base: position 283,997,743 of record CM071569.1, read on the forward strand.
TCTGATTGGAAATTATCGAGCGCAGAATCGGGGTCAGGTATTAAGTCGATTCTGTACCAAGGGCAGTTGATAAGATCAGCCACAAACTGCTGTGGGTTAAAGTTACATAGTTACATAGTAGATGAGGTTGAAAAAAGACGTACACCCATCAAGTTCAACCTATGCTAAATTTAGACAACAGATACTTTATTCTATATCTATACTTACTTATTGATCCAGAGGAAGGCAAACAAAAAACCCCATGAAGGGGAAAATTAATTATTTCCTGACTCCAAGAATTGGCAGTCGGATTAATCCCTGGATCAACATCCTTCCCATCTATACTTATTTGGTATATCCCTGTATACCTTTCCCATCTAAAAAGATGTCCAACCTTTTTTTGAACAAATCTATTGTATCTGCCATCACAGTCTCCATGGGTAATGAATTCCACATTTTAACTGCCCTTACTATAAAGAACCCTTTCCTTTGTTGCTGGTGAAATTTCCTTTCCTCCAAACTTAAGGGATGGCCCGAGTCCTTTGTATTGTCCCTGAATATATTTGTATATAGTTATCATATCCCCTCTTAGACGCCTCTTTTCTAATGTAAACAAATCTAATTTAGCTAGCCTCTCCTCATAAGTTAGAATGTCCATCCCCTTTATTAATTTGGTGGCTCTTCTCTGCACTCTCTCTAGTTCCATAATGTCTTTTCTTAGGATTGGTGCCCAAAATTGTACTCCATATTCAAGGTGTGGTCTTACTAATGCTTTTGTAAAGGGGCATAATTATGTTTACTTCCCGTCCATCCATTACCCGTTTGATGCAAGATAAGATCTTGTTTGCCTTTGCAGCTACTGCATGACATTGGGCACTATTGCTAAGCCTGCTATCTACAAGCACTGTTAAATCCTTCTCCATCAAGGATTCCCCCAATTTATCCCCATTTAATTTGTAAGTCGCCTGTTTATTCTTGCTTCCCAAATGCATAACCTTACATTTATCTGTATTAAACCTCATCTGCCATTTACCTGCCCACGTTTCCAGTCTCTCCAAGTCCTTCTGGAGAGAAATTACATCCTGCTCTGATTCTATTACCTTACACAATTTAGTATCATCAGCAAAGATGGAGACTTTGCTCTCGATGCCAACCTTAAGGTCATTAATAAACAAGTTAAAAAGCAGGGGTCTCCACTCACGACTTTAGCCCAACCTGAAAAAGTTCCATTTATGACAACACTGTTGTCTGTCCTTTAACCAGTTTTCAATCCAGGTGCATATATTATTACTGAGTCCAATTTTCTTTTTTTTGTACACCAACCTCTTGTGTGAAACCGTATCAAAAGCCTTTGCAAAATCTAAGTAGACCACATCAACTGCATTACCCTGGTTTAAATTCCTACTTACCTCCTCAAAGAAATAAATAAGGTTAGTTTGGCAAGATCTATCCTTCATAAATCCATGATGACTATTACTAATAATTTTGTTTTCCATTAGGTATTCCTGAATATTATCCCGTATAAAACCTTCAAGTAGTTTCCCTACTATTGAAGTCAGGCTTACAGGTCTGTAATTCCCCGGGTGTGATCTAGCTCCCTTTTTAAATATAGGCACCACATCTGCTTTACGCCAATCTTGTGGTACTGAGCCTGTGGAAATGGAGTCCTTGAATATTAAATATAATGGTTTTGCTATTACTGAGCTTAACTCCTTGAGAACTCTTGGATGTATGCCATCGGAGCCAGGTGCTTTATTTACTTTAATTTTTTCAAGTCGCTTATGAACTTCTTCCTCAGTTAACCAATTGGTCATTAATATGGAGGTTGTGGCTTCCTCCTGTGGCGCTACTATTGAACTTGATTATTCCCTGGTAAACACAGAGGCAAAGAATTTGTTTAATACCTCTGCTTTTTCCTTATCTCCAATAATCTGCCTGCCCATCTCACACTGAAAGGGTCCTATATTTTCTTTTCTCGTTTTTTTGTTATTAAGGTACTTAAAGAACTTTTTAGGGTTGACCTTACTTTCTATTGCAATCCTTTTTTCATTATCCATTTTTGCTCATTTAATTGCCCTTTTGCAATTTTTGTTACATTTCTTATAATTCTGATACGATGTCTCTGTCCCTTCTGACTTAAAGAATCTAAACGCCTTCCTCTTCTTGTCCATTTCCTCCCCCACCTGTTTATTTAGCCACATTGGTTTTGACTTATTTCTTTTATACTTATTACCCAAGGGTATACAATGATAAGTGTGCTTTTCTAACAATGTTTTAAAGACTGCCCATTTATCTTCTACATTTTTCCCTGCAAAAACATCATCCCATTGTATTACTACTAGATTAGACCTCAGTTTATTAAAATCTGCCTTTCTAAAGTTTAAAGTCTTTGTTGATCCCAAGTAATCTGTTTTTTGATAATTTATTTCAAATGAGACCATGTTATGATCACTGTTACCCAAATGTTCCAGGACTTGAATATTTGTTATTACTTCTACATTGTTTGATAAGCCCAAAGTTTCTAAATGTTCTAGTGAGGAGAACGTTAGGGCGTGATTGGGGAGATCTGATTTTCCTTACACATTCCCCTATTGCATGGTCACTGAAAATGTTAGGAAGGATGCCAGAGGATTGGATTCTGCTGGAACTAGAGGAGAGGATCCAGACTACAAAGGAAAGGTTGTGCAATTTCAGGTTTGTCCGTGTGGGGTGGGAAATTAGTTGGGTTAGATTTAGTGCCTTGAGTTGTGTTTGGATTTTGTTGTTTTTAGGGTCAAGACAATTGTAGTGGAAATCCCCAAGAACTAACAATTGTACTCTGTTCAGTGGATGGTTTGTGTTACTATTACTCACCATCATGTGTTTGTGTACCTGGTTTGTAATAAGAATACTACGACGGATCGGCCTGTAGGCAAGGTCAGTAAGACACTTAGACAGAGGGTTACCCTTAATCACAATGGTTTATTATCCACAAGACACGTAAACCATGGGTACACTGTCCCTTTAAGTCAAAACCAAATCATAAAATAAACACCTATTCCCTTTAGGGGTGCAACACGTAGCTCACCACAAATGAGGCACGACCGCGGGGCTGAGGTAGGGACTGGTATAGAACGCCGACCACAACCGCGAGGGCGCGTCTAGAGTGTAGGATGGTTTTGCAAGCCGGGTCGGGGTAATAGAAGACAGCATAAACGTGGAACAGGAGAGTCCCACTAATACGGCGGGTTACGTTCTGAGGACCCGCCGTAAAGCAAAAATTGCCGGAAAGTGGAACTGGCGATTTTCGTTAGGTGCGCATGCGCAGACCGGCAAAGCGCCATTCTGCGCATGCGCCACAGCAGGAAACCCCTCCATTCCGCGCATGTGCAACCCCTGGACGGCCCGTTCTGCGCAGGTGCGACCCCTGGGCGGCCCGTTCTGCACATGCGCGGACATGGCTTCGACGGCAGCATGGCGGCCCCCTTCTCGGCACCGCTGTATCAGCGGATCGCCGAAAAGCAGAGCGCCGAGAAGCGGGGCCCTGCTGTACTTGCCTGGTCAAGGAGCGGATCGTTGGGGTACGTAGCCAGGGTCAGGATTGGAGAGAGTAGAGTCGTCGTAAAGCCAAAGCCAGGGTCAGTGCAGGAGAGTATCACAGAGTCCAAGGTCTAAGGCAGAGTCAGGCAGCGAGGGTACGAGGCAGGCAAGGCAGGGTACAGGATTGCAGCGAGATGCAGAGTCACAAACCAAAGTTATGCTCGGCAATGACAGGAAGTGCAGACAGGGTATGTAAAATGCCTCCTACCAATGGGAGGCATCCAGGAAGCAGTGGCAACGTCACTGATAGGCTGCTGGATCGCGCTGGTGCGCCCTATTGTGCAGCCGATTAGGAGTGGAGGTGGAGCCATTAGTGACTGTGCGCGTAACCCGCGTATCCGACAGACGACCCGATCTCGCACAACCCGTGCACGCCACGGCACCGGCGTCACTGCGGGGGCGGAGACCGGAGGCGGGACCCGAGGAGAGACGGGAGTCCCGCGCGTGACCGCTGTGCCGCGCACCTCTGTCGTCAGAGACCACAGGGCGCCGAGGAGAGTCATCAGGATTGGGGTGGGAACGTAACCTCAGAACGGGACCCGTGGAGAAGGGCGGAGCCCGCGCGCCGCGCATGAGAACTGCCACTGAAATTCCCTCTCTGTGTACCTTTAGATCCTGACGAACAGATGAGGGTTAGGGGGTCTGAACCGCTGGAATGGCGGATCCTCAAAAGGGGAGTCTAACGGGCCACCAGCTAAGGCGTGTAATATAGTGCGCGCGTCAATTATCATTGGCTGTGTTAGCCAGACGTTGGTATACTAGGGACGGGCGCGCGTGCAGCCGTGAGTGGTGGTGCGGCAGATCAGGAAAAATACAATAAAATTGCATTTCGCACAGCTGCCACGCCGCGAACCAATCACAGCGTGGCCTAACGCTATGATGTCAGAGTCACGCCCGCTAACCGCACACGTCACCGCTTGCACCCCAACAGCCAGCCCCAAAGCATGCACTGTTGTATACAAACAAAACAGTCTATAGGCACAGCAGTATAGTTTTAGTTGTTATCTGGTATGTTACAGGGATTCCTCCACAGTGTCTCCATATAGCTGCTTCTGCAAGTCAGGAACGTCCTTTGTCCTATTCGTGCAGGCTTCTCTGCTATGTGGGGCTTTTGGTTACCCACTGTTGCCAGGCAAAACCTTCTGGTCAACAATCCTGGATTCCTGCAGGCGGGAGCTCTGTGATAATCTCAGGAGCCTCCAACAGGGACACTGACAGCAGATACTTCCTGCCTTATAAACCCTGCTCAATCAGGAGTTAATTATATCCACCTCCCAGCTCAGGTAGGGAACCCGACACCAGTGCAGCCTCCTGATGCTTGCAAAGGGAGTCGAACTCCTTGAGTCCCTTACAAATACGGAACGATTTTTTTTGTATAGGCCTACAGATATACACAGCACTGCACATCTGGGACCTATGCTCAAAGGAAAGTCACTCAGTCTCAGGCTGCACTAATGAGAATGTGAGCTGTACGGGACAGGGACCCACGGGGCCTGCAACGTGCTAAGTACAGCACTGTGTGCATTGTCCCCCCACATAAATCTGTCCACTTTTTAGTTATAATATTAATAATAATAACCGCATTCTGCATGGATCTGGGAATTAAACAGAAAGGGATATTTATTAGCCCCACGTCTGCAAAACTTGGGCAAAAACGGCATACTAGTGATCAGTAAGAAGACCTCATTCCGTTTCTTTAACCCCTTTTAACCCTCTATGTACTTTCTTACGGTTTACTCACCAAACAAAACTTAGGTCAAATAAGGGTCTATTTATTATCCATATTTGTGTAACCCTCCTTTGGGATTACTATGGTTTTAAGGGGTTAACAGTGTTGGCCCACACAGAGGAACGCCACCTCCCCATTACATGGTTCCGGGTGACAAGGTTTAATCTTAGCCTCTCCCTCTTCTGCCCAGTGAGAGTGGCATCAGCGTGGCATATATAGAGGAGGGAGAGGGTTCTAGAAGGGCAGGTCCCAGGAGGAGTTGAAGAGTAGGGACCTCACTGTGAATAGTGTATATGGGTTGATACTGTAGATATGTCTAGCATAGGGTAAGGATTCCCTTTACTGTGTCCTAGTTAGGGACAGTGCCCTGTTTAGATGGTGTTCCCAGGAATGGCTGTGCACTGCTGCAAGGGCTCACAGAGAGGCAGCCTATCCCCAGAGGGAGGTGCCACAGCCCCGAGGCATAGATGGACCAGCCCCATCGGAGACTCTCATCCAGAAGGCTTCATGATGGCATTCAGTACCCGCAACGAGGGTGCTGAGCACAGACAGAGCAGAACAAGACCAGACAGCGACCCAAAGGAGATGGAGGACTGCAGAGGGACCCTCTAGGTGACAGGAGGTAGTCACGCCTCAGCACCTGCCTAGCGGGCCGAGATAGGGGAGAGGACACAGACAGCACATACAGAGAACAGTGATGATAGAACAAAGTATCCGGACGTTCCTCCTTCTCCTTCCGTGCACCCCAAAACTGGAACAACCTACCAGAGACTCTCATATCCACCACCAGCTTAAGTTCTTTCAAATCTAAGGCTGTCTCACACTTTAATCTGGACTGTAACTGTTTCATACGCTCATAATATATATTTTCTTTAACTGTGCATGCAATGTCTTGTATATAATGTATACCTTGTTCATTTATGTAACTGTATTTGTAATCATGTATTATTTTGTTTTACTCTGTGCCCAGGACATACTTGAAAACGAGAGGTAACTCTCAATTTATTATTACCTGGTAAAATATTTTTATAAATAAATAAAAATAGTATACACCAAGCGATGGGCACCGTGTAATGAGACTTTATCGGTGGTGATCAATAAAGCTGCTGTTTGTATGAATAAAGTTCCTGGCGCCCATCATTGCATTACCAGCGCCCAGCCTGCACAGACCCAGCACCCTGACACGGTAACCAGCGCCCAGCCTGCACAGACCTAGCACCCTGACACGGTAACCAGCGCCCAGCCTGCACAGACCCAGCACCCTGACATTGTAACCAACTCTGAGCACGCCAAGACGAGCAACATTTGATGTAAACGCCCCAGGAACCAGGCAGGGAGGTTACATTTGTTTTTGCTTTTGTAAGGAGATTAAGCAAAGGAAAAAGTTGGCGCACCTTTTGCTGATCATAACAGGACGCAACGCTGAAAACAAAAGAAAAATCCCGCTAAGTGGCTTCATAAACAGGCGCGGTGACACGGTAGGGACAAGCCGCCCGTCGTGCACGTATTTAAAGTGATTTTGCCACAATATTCACATAAATAGATTAATAAATAGATTAATAGATAATCGATAAATAGATAATAGATAAATATATAATAAATAAATAGATAATCGATAAATAGATAATAGATAAATATATAATAAATAAATAGATAATCGATAAATAGATAATAGATAAATATATAATAGAGAGAGAGGGGAAGGGAGAGAGAGGGGAAGGGAGAGAGAGGGGAAGGGAGAGAGGGGAAGGGAGAGAGAGGAGGAAGGTGGGTAGGAGAGAGAGGGATAATGTGGGTGGGAGAGAGAGGGGGAAGGTGGGTGGGAGAGAGCAATGGGCGGAGAGAGAGGGCAATGGGGGGGTGAGAGGGGAGGGAAGGTTGTAGAGGTTAAATGGAGACACAGAGAGACACACAAACACACACAAAGGGACACACAGACACACACACCTAGACACGCACACCCAGACACACAAACACAGACACAGAGACAGCCCCTATCCAGCCAATGACACGCCCCCGCTCCTGCTAAAAAGTTGCAGGACAGCCGATCGCTCATGCTTTGAGAGCTGGTGACGTCACCGCTCTCAAGCATGAGCGAGCTGAGCGGCAGCGTGGCCGCAGCCTAAAGCAGTGCGGGGAGATGTGCCAGTAGCAGGGGGAGGGAGGGGGGACAGGGAGATGTGCCGCGAGCGCGGGGGGGCGGGGCGGGGGCGGGGGGGGGGGGGGGGGGGTGTGAGGGGGGAGCGAGATACATTCCCCGGGCGAAGCCTGGTACAAAAGCTAGTTTCTCACAAATAAAAAAATAATAATTGCATTTCCTAAGGAAACAATGTATCTGGGGACAGGCGGTGTACGGCACTTTGGTAAATAATAAAAAGTCACTGGAATGCTCGTTTCCTCTACACAGCAGTTTAGACCCCAATCCACTTCAACATAGCAACAATCATACTGCACAAAAACCTTTTGTACGGCACAGAAATAGGAAATTCACTGCAAAGCGCACTTGGCGATACTTGAGTATTATTATCATATTATCATATCCAACACTTCAAAGCATGTACTTGTGAGCACAGATGTACCACTGGCCTCTCCACAGCTGCCGACCAGCCATGGTCTGCCCCCCAAAGTGGCCACCTCCAAAATGTTTCACAATGTAACAAGCGTTACACAGTGTTTCAACCGCGCTCTCTCTGTCTAAACGTGGAAATCTTTATGTGATAGAAATAATTAAACTGAAATTGGAAGAGTATAAATAAATACTCAGCAGTACTCTGGGTAGGTAAATAAATATGCAGCGGTACATGTAAAATAAGGTCACCATTTTTTCATAGTGAAAAACCGGGACAACTGTCGGCCATTCGCGAAAGGCCCGCGCTGACAGCCCATACGCGAATGGCCAGAGTCTAACGCAATGAAACACACCGATCGCGCATGCGAGGCTGATGCCATCGGCTCTTGTCGGAAGTGCGTTCGCGATCAGTGTGGGCCATTCATGCCACGAAATGGCTGATAAGAGACATGAATCGGTGGTTCCACTAAATAAAGCCAGATTCTCAGAGTAAAAGGCAGGCACTATTACTGGTATATTTTGTTTGCCAATACCGACAGCGGAAAAACACAACGTAGAATGACCGTAATATTACACTCTCATTGCAGATATTTGGTTGAAATATTGTGTTGAAGGACTGGTGAAGTTTAGGACAGGGGGAGCAGGCACACGGCAGGGTTTCCAGCGCACAGTACTAGGGGAAGTTTAGGATAGGGGGAGCAGGCACACGGCAGGGTTTCCAGCGCACAGTACTAGGGGAAGTTTAGGACAGGGGGATCAGGGACACGGCAGGGTTTCCAGCGCACAGTACTAGGTGTGTGTGTGTGTGTGTGTGTGTCGTCACTCCGCCTCAGGCCAATGAGAGGTGCGGGGGCGGCCGGCCAAAGGGACCAATCAGATTTCCCCTAGGGACACAGGCCATGCAGACAAACATACAGTCATTTCAGAAATATATAGTAGATATAATAGATGTGTTAAACTCCATTTACCCAATGAAACATACCACTGTCCTGCGTTCGCTTCCGGCCAAGGAGACTGACATTTTAAGTACCTCATAACGCCTAAATATGCCAGCTTTTCCCCGTTAAATAAATGTACAGTTGCTAACAAATATATTTATTCTTATTGCGCAATAACCGTGTGCACAGCGCTCCCGATTTTCGAGGGAGACGCCCCTTATTCATTTCTTTTATCTGTTCAAATAAATAATCCGACGGGAAGAACGGGTCACAAAGCAGAAAGTAACAACAATATTGGGAATGGGGGGGGGGGGAACGGTGGGAAGCCTTTTTACATATACAATGGACAATGGGTCAAATTCAGAAAGTGGAACAGGGATAGCAAACAAGGTAAAGACTGGCGCGAGGAAGGAATGTTTTTGTCCCCTTATGAGACAGCATTGGATAATGTCACACTGGGGTTTTTTAGTTTGCCTTCTTCTGGATCAAAATACTGTAAATACAAATATAGGATAAAATATCTGTCTAAATCTAGCATAGGAGGAACTCGATCGACTTGAAAACAAAACAAACAAACAAAACAAACAAGATTGCACATGTGCGGCGACATGTGTGGACGCCAAAGCGCAGAGCTCCGCAGAGAAGGCTGGAGTCCTACTGAAAACAAGCACACTGACCATGAAGGGAGCCCAGGTCCTATCCCAGAGTCCCACACTTTATCTCCCTGTGCCTCAGGCACCACAAATTAGATTGTAATCTCTGTGGGGCAGGGAGTCGTTGTGCCTGCAAATGTCTATTTACAGCGCTGAGTACACCGTCAGCTCTATGTAAGAGGAGCGCTCCCCTTCATCTAGGACTACGCTGCCCCTGAAAAACCACAGGAACGGGTCCAGATTGGGGTTTTTGAGCGGCCTTAACAATTATTTTGTATTCTTTACCCCCCTTGCACATCAGTTATTACTTCTTGCACATCAGTTATTACTTCTTGCACATCAGTTATTACTTCTTGCACTTTAGCACTTCACATATTTATGTGGTGAATATTTCTTGTGTGAACACTTTACAGTGTGTTAGCTGATATAATTTATTGCACTTTACCACCCACACGGGAGCGCCTTTTTAACACTCCTCTTTGCACTGTATAAGAGAAAACTTTATTATTATTATTATAAATAAACTTGGCTTCACAAGAGGTTTCCTAGTTCTTCAGGAGACGACCCTCGGTCATGATGTCTGAAGGTCTAAAACAAAAACTCACCTCTCTCTGCTGACGTGCTACCAACGCAGATAACCATTTAGAAGAGGTGTATTAGTGCCAATCGGCGGCAGAGCAAGAGCTTGCACGAAAAAATTTCCAGGGCATTGAAAACCGCTGACTCCTCAACAACCTGCGAATAAAAGAACATTCCTGAGTCAGTTAACAGTTCACAAATGGAATCCTACCTCCCCTTCTCGCGCCCGGAGCCCACACGCCCGGCGCCCACCCTACCTGCTCTTTTCACGCCCGGCGCCCACCCTACCTGCTCTTTTCACGCCCGGCGCCCACTCTACCTGCTCTTTTCGCGCCCGGCGCCCACTCTACCTGCTCTTTTCGCGCCCGGCGCCCACCCTACCTGCTCTTTTGGCGCTCGGCGCCCACCCTACCTCCACCAGCTACACATGTCTGTTCAATAAAACCTTTTTGTAGTCACCACCCACGTCTACACCCTGTTTGTCCACGGCTGTGCAGCGCTACCTTCCCTGCTGTTGCTGGAAGAATCTTCCTGCCGTCTACTGCTGCTATGCACGCCGGATAACCCTTGCACACGGAGGAGACCACCGCTGGTCAGGTGACAGCCGTGCGCGATGCCGCAATCACGCTGGGAGTAGCAGTGCCACATTCATACAGCGGCTGACCTGAGGCACAGCACCGGGCATTTCCCCACCTCACCAACACCGGAGATCACCGCCGGTCACTTGACCGCCCTACGTGACGCTCCAGTCACGAAAGGGTTGGCGGTGCTACATTGCATCATTGCCACTGAGGACTTCATACACGGCGTTCACTCTCCTCAAACCGTGAGTTATACAGCAACCATTGGTGCCCAGAGCTGGGCCAGTTGCCATCTGATATTTATGGTTTAATAAGACCAATACTAACACTATGCAACGGTTATTTTACTTATTCTGATGCACCTGATAGGATATACATGTGTATCCACTTCTACTCTACCTGCATACTAGCTATGCATTCATATAGCACAGAGGGCTTTAAAAACAAAAAGCAAGCTTTGCTGACCCATCTAAGCCCTGCAATGTTACAAGACTACACAATTATAAAAGCAAAGATGTTATAATTAAGCTTGCTTGAGAAGTTAGCGTATTTTAAGAAGATCCATTACTGTCAGAAAAACAAAGTCTACAACTCCATTGGTGGGGGCCTCCGGCCACGCTGATGGACCCACAGATCACGTCTATGCTGAATCCCACTAAACGCCCCTGTGCCACAGTCTATGACCACCAGAAACTGCCCAGATCAAAGTGGTCATCTCTCAGCAGGGAGGTGCAACGAGTCCAAGGTGACCACTCCGGAGAAGAGATGGAGCCCTTAGGATCAAACATTTCACAAGGATAATTCAAGTGCGGCTTTGTGTATGTATGTATGTATGTATGTATCTATCGTATGTATGTATGTATGTATGTATGTATGTATGTATGTACTTATTTATATAGCGCCATTAATGTACATAGCGCTTCACAGCAGTAATATACGGGACAATCATATAAATAACAAATAACAGATCATGGGAATAAGTGCTTCAAAACATAAAAGTAACATTTCGGGAGAGGAGTCCCTGCTCCGAGGAGCATACTTTATAAAGTCCTACACGCTTACATTTTTAAACCCTTAATTCCCCATTAAACTTCTTTTCGGCTCCTTAGACAGCTGACACAATGTCGGAATTAGCGTCCTGGTCGCTACGTGGGATATTGCCCACAATGTCTGTTCATGCGACTCCATATTGTCCTTCTGCAAGGTGCCCCATTCTCCGCCCTCATACCATAAAAATGAAATATGGTTTCTATCTTTCTAAAATACTTTCCAAAAGAACTTTGCATCAATGTTTACATTTATTAAAGTCAAACTTTTTTTTTCTTTTAAATCAGGAACAGTACCACTACTTTCTTTCAAACATGTTGCCAGTTTCAAATAGTTGGGCATATGGTTTGAATCTCATTTAGCATTTGGGTTGCACATTGATACCCTGATATCCAAAACCTATGCCAAATTAGGTGTACTTTATAGGAACAAATCCTCCCTAAGTCTGCTGGTCAGAAAGCGTATCGCACAGCAGATGCTAATGCCAATTATACACTATGGGGACATAGTATATGGTACAGCACCCAAAACGCAGCGTGGCAAACTTGACCCCCTCTACAACTCAATATGCCGTTTTGTTCTCCAATGCAACTACAACACACATCACTGCGAAATGCTCAAAGAACTAGATTGGTCATCACTCGAGTCTAGGCGCAAAGTTCACCTTTCCTGTCTTGCCTTTAAATACTTTCTGGGCAAGCTATCCGTCTATATGAACAAGCTCCTCACCCCTACCACACGCAGCACTTATCACCTGAGATCAGACTCCAAAAGACTGTTCATGGTTCAACAAAGTATCTGGCCGCTCCTCCTATTACCGTGCACCCCAAAACTGGAACAGTCTACCGGAGACTCTCACAGCCGCCACCAGTCTAAGCTCTTTCAAAACTAAAGCGGTCTCACATTTTAATCTGGTCTGTAACTGTTACATACGCCTATAATATATATTATCTCTAAATGTGCATACAATGTCTTGTATATAAATGTATAACCATGTTCACTTAATGTAACTATTTATTTGTCGTCATAACTCTGTGCCCAGTACACACAGGCATACCCCACATTAGCGTACGCAATGGGACCGGAGCATGTATGTAAAGCGAAAATGTACTTAAAGTGAAGCACTACCTTTTTCCCCACTTATCGATGCATATACTGTACTGCAAACGTCATATACGTGCATAACTGATGGAAATAAGGCATTTGTAACAGGCTCTATAGTCTCCCCGCTTGCGCACAGCTTCGGTACAGGTAGGGAGCCGGTATTGCTGTTCAGGACGTGCTGACTGGTGCATGCGTGAGCTGCCGTTTGCCTATTGAGCGAGATGTACTTACTCGCGAGTGTACTTAAAGTGAGTGTCCTTAAACCGGGGTATGCCTGTACTTGAAAACGAGAGGTAACTCTCACTGTATTACTCCGACAACACATTTTATAAATAAAAACAAAAAAAAAAAAGTTTATGTAAGCAGATACAAATGAATAGTTGATCAAAATGTTTGAGGGTTAAATAATTAACAAGCAAGCTACACGTGCAATATAGTAATAATTGTGACACCCTATAAACGTGACTGGATATACAAAATATATCAAATATATAGGCCATATAATTTACTTCCTCACTTTCCCTGCAGCCAAAGAAGTAGTACTTTCCCCACCATGAAGTAGTGATTGTGTGAAACACTATTATATTGGGAAACTCTTTAAGCGCATGGGATGGGAGAGAACAAATCTATGACTTGGAAAATAGACAAATATGTGTCCTTTTCTTGAATCATAGTCGTAACGGTTAAATTTACAATACGATCTTCAGGACAATCCCCTCCTCTCATGGGACCACATATTATGCAGGAAAAGAGAGGGAAAAAAAGCGTAATAATGCTTTATACTGGAAAAAACGGGTACAGGGATAACCTGATTTCATTAAACTCACATTTAAAAAGACAAAAAACAGCGTTTTAGGAACAGTGACTGTGACTGAAGAAGCTTGATTGTGAAACGCGTAGGAGTGAGCGTTTCAGTCATAACAGACTTTGGATTGGCGATAACAGTCTGACCCACAGTATCTCTCTGGAGAACCAGGGTGCCACACCAACACAACACTTATTGTCTATCCGTGAGGCAGTGATCAGGGCCGGAGCCTGCAGCTAACCATCACCCTGAGACCAGGAGAGCCTTAATATCGCGAGACGGGCAGGTGCGCAGAACTAGCAGAGTGATCGGGCCAGCGTCGGAGTGGTGTGGTGAGGACTGTTGTGCTCGCCAATGCCACTGTTCCTAAAACGCTGTTTGTCTTTTTAAATGGGAGTTTAATGAAATGAGGTTATCCCTGTACCCAATCTCAGTATAAAGCCATACTACGCTGTGCTTTGTTTTTCTCTTTTCTTCCATAATATATGGTCCCATGAGGAAAAGTATGGTCCTGAGGTTCGTGTTGTCCATTTAACCTTCTCACAGCAAGACCTGAAGAATTGTTTGAGACATTGAATTAAGAAGAAAATAAATAAATAAGAAGACTCGAATTAACGGTGAATAGTTGAGTCAAGTAGGAGAACTTGCTGAAGTAAGACGATGGGCCTCCATAAGAATCTCAGCAAGAGCAAAAAAATGTTTCAACTCTTCAAAGACACTAGTGAGATAGAACTGGAAGGTGAAAACGTTCTCCCTGCCAGTAACAATGGAAGGGATCCATTCGAAAATGAAAATCAACAAAGAAGATGGAATGAAGTACATTTTGGACGAAACAACGTCATCTTTTAAAGGAACCTTCCAACCTTCTCAATAGGAACGTTTCCCACTAGTTTATGCTGCCTGTTCTCACGTCTGGATGTGAAACTTTGACCCTAAATGCAAACAGAATTCTGAAGCGTCAGAAAACTCAAAGTAGCATGGAGAGATGAATGCCGGGTATTACCCGAACAGGGAAAAGAATGACTGGGTTTGAAAGCAAATACAAGTCTGTGACATCATCGCAAGGGGGAAGAAATTAAAATGGCGCAGGGCCGGACATATTGCAAGAAGAAATGATCATCGTAGGACAAAGATTGTACTCGACTCAAGGGTTACCAAACGACCAAGACCACAACCAAAAGCAAGATGGGAGGATGAAGTGTGTGTGTGTGCCCCCCTCCCATGTCAGCATGTCAGCAGCCCCGCAGCCCCCCTCCCATGTCAGCTGCCCCCCTCCCATGTCAGCAGCCCCCCTCCCATGTCAGCAGCCCCGCAGCCCCTGCTTAACTGTGGCGGCGGCGGCAGGGAAGCGCGAGGGATGCGCGCTCTAGCAGCAGACCCGGAAGTTCCGTGTCGCGCTACACTGTAGAGCGCGTCCCCATGCTGGAGGAGGTTAGGTGAGAGCGCGCACAGACAGCGCTGGAGTGCGCTCCTACTGGAACGCGTCCTTTCCCTATCAGGGAAGGGGGTGTAAAGAAGGGTGGGTTGGAGGGGGTCCGTCGCGGGCCGCACGGGGTGCCCCAGCGGGCCGCGTGTTGTGCAGCCCTGCTTTAAAGGATGAGCTCGCTGTACATGAACGTCCCACCGATCTTGAGGAGAACTGAAAGGTCCCGTCATAGGCAGCTTACTTCGAGGGTTAATTCTTTTCTGTCCGGTTCAGCTGGACCTCTTCCGCCAGAGATTCCATAGCCTTTGCAACTTGGGGCTAATAATTTGTCTCCCAGCGAGAAACAGCTTCGAAGCAACTCCGGTCTCCGTCTGTACTGTGGCAATCCCGGACATCAGGTACTCTATTGCCACCACTCGTCGGGAAACGCCAACTCTGTGGGAATCACATTGGGAACCCTTTCTACATCCCCAATCACAGCAAAACTGCTACCAACCAGGATCTTGCTTCGTGTTACGCTTACCGGCGAGGGCTTCCCCACTTCTGCGCTGGATTCCGGGTCGGGAGGCAATTTTGTCTATCAAGGCTTCGCCGAGACAAATAACATCCCCCTCGTTCGCAAGAAGTGCCCTGTGGGTTTGGAAGCCATTGATTGTCGACCTCTGCAACCGGAATACATCTCTTTGCAAACCGTTCCCTTTCGTCTTTGTACAGGTGAGGACCACACGGAAGAGATCCAGCTGGATGCCATCCACACCCCTTCGGTGGACGTGATTCTTGGCCTCCCACGGCTGCAACTTCACAATCCACGCATCGATTTGGTCTGACAAGGAACCGGTCCTGTGGAGCCCCTTCTGTTCCAGGAATTGCGCTGGGCCCATCAGCAGCATTTGCGGGGTTACTGCTCCCAAAGAAGAGAAGGTATTCTTTACTGTGTATCGGTTCCTGTGAGGGGTTGTCCCATCAACGCTGGGACCCCTCATAGGTGGAGGCGCTGCATGCAAGGAGTAAGAGCTCATCCCAGGCTCCCTGCGGCGGAGGCTCAGGCCTCCTGTGAGCAGACAGGTGCAGCAGCCCACGTAGTTGCCCGCGTAGTTCCCTTAGGCGTAGGGAAAGGAGACTACACTTGGTAAATGCTTTATTAATAGCACAGAACACATGTCCATACACTGAAAGGAAGGCTTGTTTTAATTAGAGATATGTGGATTTCTGTTAAAGAAAAAAAAAATCACACTTTTTTCCTTAAATGTAGGGTTTTTCTGAACTTTTCGCTAAATGTTGCATTGCTCACAATGTGCACAATGTTTGCAGCCGGCCGTATGTAAAGCGGGACGAGAACGGGATTTATACACGTGACCTGGACGCCGACATTTCAAACTTGGCAACTTGTTCTGGTTCACGAACTTTTGGGAACATTTTGCGCGTCTCTATGTTTAACGCAATTTATGTTATGCAAGGTCTGTAACAAAAGGTGACCGTATGTTTCCAACTGGCAGCCTAATGTCCTTTAGCAGAACTCGGGGGGCATGTCACAGACCTCCCTGTGCCGGGATATCACAGTTTGGAAGTTGGTCTTACAGAAATGACAGCAGCATTCAGAACGTTCTCCCAATGTATCTGTATCATGGCATAAAACAGAACGGTGTTTTATTAGTGCAACCTCCCTCCCCGGCTCTAAAGTAGTTTATATCAGATGGACTATATACTGTACATGGCAGTGCTCAGTCTCATACCTGCTCAGGGTGCTGGGTCAGTGCAGGCTGTCGGAGGGCCATCCAGGATGATATAGCAGAGAGACATTCAGAAACTTTGGTTTGTACAGCAGGTGTAAGGTCGGGTGTTGAAAAGTATATTTGTGTGTCGTCAGCATAGAGGTGATAATTAAACCCAAAAGATGTTATTAGGTCACCTAGAGAGAGTGTGTACAGAGAAAAGAGAAGAGGTCCCAGGACAGAGCCCTGGGGTACCCCCACAGAGAGATCAATAGAGGAGGAGGAGGTGTTAGCAGAAGAGACACTGAAAGTACGATGGGAGAGGTAGGATGAGATCCAGGATAGAGCTTTGTTCCGAATACCAAGAGTATGGAGAATGTGAAGGAGAAGAGGGTGGTCCACGGTGTCAAATGCTGCAGAGAGGTCGAGTAATATGAGCAGAGTGTAATGACCTCTGTCTTTGGCAGCATGGAGGTCGTCAGTTATTTTAGTGAGGGCTGTTTCCGTGGAGTGAGCAGTGCGGAAGCCAGATTGTAGAGGGTCTAGGAGAGAATAGGTGTTGAGAAAATGGAGCAAGCGAGAGAATACAAGACGTTCAAGGAGTTTAGAGGCAAAAGGCAGGAGGGAGACAGGTCGATAGTTAGAAAGACAGGTAGGGTCAAGCTTGGTGTTTTTGAGTAATGGTATGACTGTTGCATGTTTGAAGGAGGATGGAAAGGTTCCAGAGCAGAGGGAGGAGTTAAAAATGTGTGTGAGCATAGGGATTATAGTAGGAGCAAGAGGTTTTAGGAGATGGGAAGGAATGGGGCCAAGAGTGTAAGTGGTAGAGGGAGAAGAGGCGATCAACAGAGACACATCCTCCTTTGAGACAGTGGAAAAAGAGTCAAGGAAGGCAGGAGGAGAGTTAGGAAGAGGTGTAGGATGGGAGGAAGAAACAGAGGGGATGTTCTGACGTATGGATTCCACCTTTTCCTTAAAATAGTCAGCAAAGTCCTGAGCGGAGATGGAGGAAGGAGAGGTAGCTGAGGGTGGTTTGAGTAGAGTATCAAAGACAGAGAACAGTCGGCGTGGGTTAGACTTGTGCATGTTGATTAGTGAAGAAAAGTAAGCTTGTTTAGCTTGCGAGAGGGCAGAGTTGAAACAGGATAGCATAAATTTGTAGTGAAGGAAGTCTGCGAGAGTGTGAGATTTCCTCCAGAGGCGTTCGGAGGAATGAGTGGAGGAACGCAGCATGCACGTGTGGGAATTTAGCCAGGGTCTAGGGTTAGAAGGGCGAGGGCGGCAGAGAGAAAGCGGGGCATGTAGATCAAGAGAGAAGGACATGGCAGAGTTGTAGTTCCTGACAAGGTTGTCAGGGTCTGTAGCAGAGCTAAGAGAGGAGAGGGAGGAGCGTAAAGTGGACTCAAAGTAAGGTAAGTGAATAGAGCGCAGGTTTCTGCAGAACCGGGGGTAGATGGAGGTAGAGAAGGGGAGAAGCTAGATAGAGAGAATGAGATGAGGTGATGGTCAGAGAGAGGAAAAGGGGAAATGGAGAAATCAGAGAGAGAGAAGTTTTTAGTGAAAACCAGGTCTAAGTAGTGGCCATCCTTGTGGGTGCTGGCTGCAGTCCACTGTTGAAGGCCAAAAGAAGAGGTTAGAGAAAGAAAGCAGGAAGCCCAAGGGAGAGAGGGGTCATCAATGTGGCAATTGAAGTCCCCAAGGAGAAGAACAGGGGAGTCTGAGGAGAGAAAGAAAGAGAGCCAGGATTCAAAGTGAGAAAGGCAGAAGGGGGATGAGTAGAGGTAGGTGGGCGATAGATGACCGCCACATGGACAGGGAGAGGAGAGAAGATCTTGACAGTATGAACCTCAAAGGAAGGAAAAGCAAGATAGGGGGGACTAGGAAGGGTTCGGTAACTGCAGAGAGAGGAGAGCAGGAGCCCCACACCTCCACCCCTGCCATCAGGGCGCGAAGTGTGGGAGAAGGAAAGGCCACCGTAGGAGAGGGCAGCTTCCAGAGCAGAGTCAGACTGAGTGAGACAGTTCTCAGTTATAGCAAAGAGAAGCAGGGAGTGAGAGAGAAAGAAGTCATGTACAGAGGCACTTGTTAGAAAGGGAGCGAGCATTCCAAAGGGCACAGGAAAAAGGGAGAGAGGAGGGAGGGTGGCAGGGGATGGGTATGAGGTTGGAGGGGTTAACACCAGAAGGAGTAGAAGTTGCATGTGGGAGGCGAGGACGAGAGCAAGTAGAAATAAGGCAGGGACCAGGATTGGGAGAGATATCCCCAGAAGCAAGGAGGAGAAGCATGGACAGAAAGAGAATGTGTGAGGATGATTTGTAGGGGTGTTATTTAGTGCAGGGGGTATAGCTGTGTGGTGTCAGAGGACGCAGGTAAGAGAGGAGTTCATGTGAACAGAGAAGTGGTGAAGGAAGGAGAGATGGAGATATATGAATAGAGTTAGAGACATAAGGAGGCTGGTGGAAGGAAGTGCATAATTTGAAAATAAGTGAGGTTATAGCAAATATAAAAAATAAAAGCGGCATCACAGCAATAGTTAAGTGCTGAGATGTGCAGTCTCAGATAGATGATATCCTCCTTTCCAGCGTAGATCAAATGCAGGAATCGGAAGCAGTAGGTGTTGTCCACTTTTCCACTTCTTTTTGAACTTCCTTTATAAACTTCATAACTACTTCAAACATATCTACTTAAAAGCATATCTGCTTATGAGCGTAAGGCCGAGGTCCCAGTCTGCACTGCAGCACGCACGCACGGCGGGGGGAGGGGCGGCGCATGCACAGCGCTTCACCGTGATCTGCGATCTTTGGAGAGAGGGAGAGATTGTAATGGGAAGGGTGTGGTGGGTTTGCAGGGGCGTGGCCATGACCTCACGCGGCTGGTTTGCCCTCATTGGCTGAACCGCCGGGGGGGGCGTGGCCACGTCTCAGTCGCAAGTTGGAAATACAATTTTTTTGTATTTGCCAAAACTTGCAGTAGAGCGTGGCAGCACCTTCTGCGGGAAGGTACCTACTGGGCCCAGCCCCATTGGGGGGTGGTGCTTGTACGCTGTAGAAGGCACTGGGACTGTTGCCTAATACAGTCATAGATAATAGCATCATTGTCCGTGTTTAGCACAGTATGAGAGTAATACATTCATAGATAATAGCATCATTGTCCGTGTTTAGCACAGTATGAGAGTAATACATTCATAGATAATAGCATCATTGTCCGTGTTTAGCACAATATGAGGATAATACAGTCAGAGATAATACCGTAGCATCATTGTCCGTGTGTAGCACAATATGAGTGTAGCATAGCCTCCCGGACGCTACTTCTTTTTCCTGGGCCCTTCCAGTGTCAGTCCTGTTAGGATCAGGCAGTGGAGGGGTTAATTCCTTCTTTAGGCTCTGTGTGTGTATTGCAGACTTGGATACCGTTCAGGTATCCAAGGACAGGCCTAGCAACCACCAGAGACTGTCAGCCTGAGAGAAGGATACTGATTGGTTCATCTAAAAGGGAGTGATCACCAATCAGTATTCAACCTGTTCTGTTATGGGGCTGGGTTTCAACCCCCAATCTCAGGTTATAAATTCTGACACTCTCCTAAATTGAGGGAGTTCGGTTCTTGAGTGTTGTTCCTGGTTGGTCTTTCTCCTCCACCTGTGGAGCGAGGAGCCACTTCCTCTATCCCACCAGGAGATGGGAGGAAAGTGTAACAGGCCTGAAAGGGGCCAAATGCCATAGTCAGGGCTCTGACCAGCATGGGAGACAAGAGAGAAAAGGGATTCCTCTGTGCTCACTGTACTGTGACCATCTGCCTGCAATAAAGCCAGTTGTACCAGAACCAGTGTAATTACTGTTTGCTGCTGTGAGTGAAGAACAAGGTGTCAGTATGAAACCTCCCCTGCCCCTGTAGAGAATCTGTGCTGACTGGAAGGGCTGCACCCCTGTCCTGGTTCTCCCCACACCATCGCGGAGCACTCAGCCCTCCTGTTATCAACAGGTACACAGCCCAACACCCTGAAGGAGTAGCCAGATAAGAAGCAGACTGTACGTTTACTTTTCCAAACGCACGTCTCCTGCCATTACCCTCTGGATGCATCGCCTACAGAGAGCCCCAATTCTCCACATCAACCAATGGGGTGGGAAAATAAAGCGGGTAGGAGGAACTGCTCTTCCAAGAAGCAGCTGGGGCAGAGGGAAGCGGGGCAGAAAGGGCTCCGTTTATCTCTCCCGCTGCAAAACCGGGGCAAACAAACAGCACCAGATTCATCAAAGAAACAGGATCCCATCGCACCCCGGGATTTCCCCCGGTGATATATCTGGTACAGCTTTCCTGCCCGGGAATTGCCCCAGATAAAAGGCCCTACAAGATGGCGTCAGGAACCAACGCTAGAAAAAGAGGCAAATGAGTGTTGTGGTTTCCCTTTCACTGTTTGTAAACTAGATTTTACACTAGCAGTTCTTAATAGTGTGTAAACGAAGGGCGCTGGAGACGAGGGGCGGCCTGTTACGCAGACCTGGTCACCCTCAACAGACGAAACCATTGGGAGCAATTTCCAGTAGACATGGAGCAGTTTTCTTGCTTGTTAAGACGGGGTTGGTTACCTTTTTACCTCCAGGAATTGGGGGATTTCCAAAGCCGCACAGACTTTTCACATTGCTATTCACGATCAGGACGGTAGATAACGTCTGTCTGTAAGACGGGCGGAAGTGTAACTGGGGCGTTAGTCGGTGACCCTCAAAATGTAGGATAATGTCAGCAAAATACTAGTTAACCTTTACAGTGTCCCCAGGGGCTGACCACTCAGAAGTGGCGCTCTGCGGCTCTCCCCTTCTGTTTCTCGGGTCCTGCTCACATCCCGTGATCGCTGCTGGAGTGATCACATGATGCGGAAGTGGCCCAGCACTGCAATAGTTAATTTGCATGGGTTCTGATGTTTCCCCCGTCTCTTTTATTGTTATTAACCCTCGGATTCCCGGCTGATTTCATTTAATTTCTTCCACATTGTTTGCTTGATCATGGGGGTCGTTGAACATAATCTAATGGCTGCCACAGCCGGTGGGACCCCCCTGTTGCAGAACTGGAGAGAGAGCGAGAGATCCATAGGCAGTGTGGCTAGGCCCTCATCCCTTCCACAGTTACCATGGTTACACATACACTACACAAAGCCATGAGAACACTACTACTGCTTAGCTTCTGTCATATGGTTTCCATGGTAACTGTTGCCCACAGAACATTTTCTCTCAAAGATGCAATGAACCCATTTTCACCACACACTGGATTTTTAAAAACAATAAGGCACCCAGGATTGCATGAGCACAGCTTTATAATGCAGATATAAACATTCATAATGGCTGCTCCTGAATAGGTTTCTAGCTCTGTGCTCTCAAACTATGCACGGGGAGGAAGCTAAAGAGTAGAGATTTTAAACGTGTTGAAATTCTCAGTGCATTAAAACATATATATATGTGGTTTTTCAATTCATATTTCCAAGGATTTTTCATGGTACAAAATTAGAGCAAAATAGCTGTACAAAACATATCCACAATTGTTTGCGGCGAAAACGTCGCCCCGCCATTTTGTCATTTTCAGATTTATTTATTTTTCCACTGTTGTTTTCTGCAAATTGTAAACAAATCGAACTTTCCCGGGGGGGGAGGGGGAGGGAAATCACCCATCTTTACTAAAGATACGTTGGCAGGTCTTTGTGCTCCGTAACGCAGCATTTGGAACCGGTGACGCTTCCTTTCCTCGGTTACACTTACAGTAATATCACCGTTGAGATTGAGTGGCTATGAAATGTCCATGTATATGTAACGGTGTTTCCCCCACCCTATGGGAGACTCCCCTGTTACCAGGTGTATGGTGCATGTTACCTGTTGGCTCACAAGAGGCTGAGGTGTCCAACGATGTTTGTGGAACACAGACCTGATCCCACCTCCTCCCCTGTCACTCAGGGGTTCTGCCTCCGTAACGTGTCTCGTGACGCTCTTGGTGACGCGCCTCACGCTGACAGGTCCATGTGCAGGCGCCATCCAATTGTTGTCAGGTGAAGGACTCAACCACGAGTTGACACGGACAGCAGGATAACTACTTTATCTAATTCATCTGCGGTGCTTACTCCACCCCATGACGATCAAGTGGGCTGATGGCAATCAGCGTTTACAGCCGTGCAACTCAGCGTGGATTTGCTCTTCAATCAAAAGGCAATCATCACATTCAGCTTTGTGCCTGTTATCTGATTGGCTAAAAGTCCTTTATATGCTCACCGATCCTTGCTCCAAATCGGCTGAGCATAGTAGTCCTTAACCTGCGATGAAGTGCTACCCACAAGCACCCAGCTTGCCATGTCCTGCTTTGCCTTGTGCAATTCTGCTAACCTTGTCTTCTCTCCTAGTATCCTCAACCTCTGCTTCGTACCTGGACTCCCACCTTCTCTTATCCACGACCTCGGCTTCGTACTGGACTCCCACCTTCTCTTATCCTCGACCTCGGCTTCGTACCTGGACTCCCACCTTCTCTTATCCACGACCTCGGCTTCGTACCTGGACTCCCACCTTCTCTTATCGCACGACTCAGCTTCGTACTTGACTCCACCCTCTCTTATCCACACGACCTCGGCTTTGTACCTGGACCCCCACCTTCTCTTATCCACGACCTCGACTTCGTACCTGGACTCCCACCCTCTTAATCCCAACCTCGGCTCCGTACCTGAACTCCCACCTTCTCTTATTCTCGACCTCGGCTTCGTACCTGACTCCCACCGTCTCTTATCCACGACCTCGGCTTCGTACCTGACTCCCCCCTTCTCTTATCCACGACCTCGGCTTCGTACCTGGACTCCCACCTTCTCTTATCCACGACCTCGGCTTTGTACCTGATCTCACTTTCTTATCCACCCCTCGGCTTGTACCTGGACCTCTCACTCTTCTCTTATCCCACCTCGGCTTTGTATCTGACTCCCCACCCTTCTCTATCCAACCTCGCTTCGTACCTGACGCTCACCTTCTCTTATCCACACCTGGCTTTCGTACCTGGCTCCACCTTCTCTTATCCACGACCTCTGCTCCGTACCTAGACTCCCACCTTCTCTTATCCACGACCTCGGCTTCATACCTAGACTCCCACCTTCTCTTATCCACGACCTCGGCTTCGTACCTGGACTCCCACCTTCTCTTATCCACGACCTCGGCTTCGTACCTGGACTCCCACCTTCTCTTATCCACGACTTCAGCTTTGTACCTAGACTCCCACCTTCTCTTATCCACGACCTCGGCTTTGTACCTGGACTCCCACCTTCTCTTATCCACGACCTCTGCTTCGTACCTGGACTCCCACCTTCTCTTATCCACGACCTCGGCTTCGTACCTGGACTCCCACCTTCTCTTATCCACGACTTCAGCTTTGTACCTAGACTCCCACCTTCTCTTATCCACGACCTCGGCTTTGTACCTGGACTC
>CM071569.1:284022020-284125088 GCA_036426205.1 Ascaphus truei
TATCCACGACCTCGGCTTCGTACCTGGACTCCCACCTTCTCTTATCCTCGACCTCGTACATGGACTCCCACCTTCTCTACACCTCGACCACACACATCAACTATTCTACATCTCCAACCCTAGACCACAGCGAGTATCAACACTATGCTACTTCTCCTACCCTGACCCGGCCATACCACTACGGATCTGCACCCCGGATGCAGTCTCGCAGCTGTGGGTTGGTTTATTCTAATCCCCACCTCAGCCTCGCGGTTCTGTCGTGTTTGTGGCGAGCACCAGTTACAGACGGCGACTTGTATTATATTTACACAAAACGTACACCCGCGCTTTTTTTTAAACTTTATTTTAAAATATACTCTCCCTTCCTTTGTTAGAGCATGTATAAAGTATAAGCCTTTCTAAATTAGGGTCGAAAGAGACTCTCCATGACGTGAATGTCTTAGTATCAAGCCCAGCAAGGCTACTTTTTTAGGGTATCACATCCATTGCTTCAAAAAAGATAATGGATAATACTTAAACTCATTACAATTAAATAGCTTCCATTTTTCCAGGAGCCCTCCTACTCCACAGCCTACAATATACTGTAGGTTTGCATCGTCAAACTGTAACAAATGTGAACAATTAAGCATATGGAATAACAGGAAAGAAGACCCCACTATAAGTGGAATGGGGCTACTGATCGAGCCACCTGTGCTGAAGCAGGGATATCCTGAAAACCTGACCCACTGAGGACTGGAGTTGGCCGCCCCTGGGCTAGAATATCCCTATGCTATTTAAGTCATGCAAAGTATTTTGTTACTGACCAGCTTGCACAATTGCAGTGGATGTGTTGGTGCTGAACAAGAGTAATGCTTCGGGCATGGTCAGCGCTTAGGCGCTGACCCGTTCTGAGGCGCGCTGCTGCTCAGCACTGAGCCCTTGCAGCCGCAATGAGAGCGGCTTTAGCAGGGGCTCGCGCACGCCTGCGGAAGCGTGTGTCTTAACAAATGTTAAGTTTCAGAGCTCGCCGGAGCGCAGGGCCGGTCACGTGAGCGGTTCGCCCAATGAGGGCGAACCAGCTCCGTGAGGTCACTGGCCCGCCCCCAAACACACCCACGGACGGTGCGCGCTCTAAGGCCAGGGAAAGCACCGCTTTCCCTCAGCGCGCCTCCGCACGGGCGAAGTGTCTATGGACTCAGCCTAATTTGTTGTATAGAAAACTCGGGGACGACCACGTTATCCGTAACGAATTAAAAGCCATGATATGAAAATCAGAAAAACACAACATAAAATACAAATCTTTATTCAGCGTCAGCTCGGAGAAATGACTTCTATTTACTCAGCACCCAGAAAACCACACACAGTAGGTAGGAAAAAACACCCCCATAATTGTAGGTGATACCCTATAATCAATGCCAAACAAGTGTAAATATCAGTAATATCTCTGCAAAGGCAGAGAAGGGGAATAATGTTTCACATGGCTTTCTCAGTCGCTTCTCAGCGTTCTGCGTGTCACATGCGAGCTATTAATAGTATATGTGCTATGTAGCGATTCCTCCTATTAACCCTGTGCTAGGGAACTGGAATCGAGTTATTTCTGCGCACAATTAGCGTATTATATCAGGATGTTACCGCAGAGAAAATAATACCTATTTAGTGTGATTTTTACTGATTTAATACTGCTTAGTGAATATGATCTTAAACGTATATTTATGTATGTATGTATATATATATATATATATATATATATATATATATATATAGCAACTGTAAATATTACTGTATGTTCATTTGCATGTCTTAAACAGGTCTGCAACCCTGTCTTTATATATATATATATATATATATATATATATAATTGAAAAAACACACAAAAAAAGTAGCGCTACTAAGTATAGTAAATAACTGTGAATAATTAATATAAACACTTAAAGTATATGCAAATTAATAAAAATAACCAACAAATAAATAAATAGTGTCCCAAGAAAAAAAGGATAAGTCCAAATGTCTCCACTTGGTGGTGGTCTGTAGGAGGAGAGAGTCCCAACGATACCCTGACCACAGGCGCTCCTTGCTGCTTCAAAAGAAAGTGGTGTAGCTACCCACCATAGATCTAGAAAAACAAAACATAAAAAAGCGCAAGCTCCATAGCGTGTAACTGTGTACAAATGAGGGTGAATTTATTAAGAAAAGTGTCCCTAGGGGATACACATCCCGAGGAAGTCACGCAACGTGACGAAACGCGTAGAGACGGGGTGACGCCATCTCAGAAGGTCGTGTGGGAGGAGGTCCTGTGTTCTTCGGCACTTTTCCAGCTATTCTGCTTGTGTTTCCACTATTGCACCTTCAAAAGAAGCTCCTTTAACATCAGAGACGCTGAATTGCTGCAGGACTCGTGGCAGGAGTCAGAAGCAGTCAAACCAGGTGCTCAGTATCACGGACGAAATCCCTCTCCCCCACTCCTGTAGATGACGCCCCATACAGATTCTCTCCAATGTATATTTTATTCTAACTTTTTGTAAGTGTATCTCCTAGGGACACTTTTCTTAATAAATCCACCCTCATTTGTACACAGTTACGCGCTATGGAGCTTGCGCTTTTTTGTGTTTTGTTTTTATATATATTTATATATATATATATATATATACATACACAGTGTTCGACAAACTTATTCCCCCTGCACGCCCGGGGCGAGTGGATTTGACCTCGTGGCGAGCTCCTTATGGCCGCCCAAGCAGCGCACGTGTTTTTTTTTAATTTTCCCTGCTCGCACTGAAATTTTTTTTTTTTAAATCCAGCAGCCTGATTGGCTGACAGGACTTGGCGGGCTGCCAAGATTTTTTTTCCCATCCAGGCTAAGGCCACGCGGGCGCATCCTCTTCCTGCTGCTTGAAGAGGTTAGTACAGTACTCCATTGCATCTCCCGGTCCGCGCTTCCCCTCCCTGTCCCCGTGTCTGCCCGCGGGGTGGATGATGGTAGTGGGGGTGTTCACCCTCCCCTCCCCCCCAGTCCTCCCCTCAGTCCTTGCTTCCCTCCAGGTTCCCGTGTCTACCCGCGAGGTGGGAGATGGTAGCGGGAGTGTTCCCCCCCAGGCCCCGCTTCCCCCCCCCAGGCTTCTCCCGCCCCGCACGGGGGGGGGGGGGCAGGGGGCGGGTGGCGGCCTTTCCTTCCTTCTCTTCCCCCCCCCCCCCCCCCGTCCCAGGGGTTCCACTGGCCGCACTCACTGCTGCCCCTGGCTTTTCCCTCTCCGCTCTCCTCCTCCTCCCTCCTAGGAGCGTGTGTGCAGTCCTCGCTGCCTGTCACATCTGAACTAGGGAGGGGGGGGGGGGGTTCATCTGTGGTCTGCTTCTTCTTCTGTAACTTTCATGTGAGTTTACCAGAGGTGGAGGGGGGGAGCTGGCTGCTTCTTCTGCTCACGTTGTGTGTGTGTGACAGTGTGTGTGTCAGACATTGTGTGTGTGTGACACTGTGGTGTGTGTGTGTGTGTGTGTGTGTGTGTGTGTGTGTGTGTGTGTGTGTGTGTGTGTGGTGTGTTTGTGTGTGTGTGTGTGGTGTGTGTGGTGTGTGTGTGGTACAGACATGTGTGTGTGTGGTGTGTTTTTGTTTTTGTGTGTTTGTTTTGTGTGGTTGTGTGTGTGTTTGTGTGTTGTGTGTGTGTGTTTGTGTGTGTTGTGTGGGTTTGTGTACAGCATTGTGTGTGTGTGTTGACAGACATTGTTGTGTGTGACAGTCCATTTGTGTGTGTGTGTGTGACGACATTGGTTTGTGCGTAGGACACCAGAGGTACCCCCCAATCAGTCACCGCCTTCCCACCCATTCACACCCCCCCATCATCAGTCATCCCACCCCCCCCCAGTCTCTCCTCTGTCTCCCTCTCTCCCATCTCTCTCCCTCTGTCCCCTCCCCTGGTGTCTCTGTCTCTCTCTCTTGTCTCCCCTCCCTCTCTCTCGTCTCTCTGTCTCCCCATCTCTCTCTCTGTCTCCCCTCCCTCTGTGTCTCTGTCTCCTCTCTCTGTCTCCCCTCCCTCCTCTCTCTGTCTCCCTTCCCTCCTCCCTCTGTCTCCCCTCCCTCCTCTCTCTGTCTCCCCTCCCTCCTCTCTCTGTCTGTCTCCCCTCCCTCCTCTCTGTTTCTGGATATTTTATTTACCCTATATATCTTAACTGCCCTATACCTACACCGAAATAACCTATACTGCTTTCTTCCAGATCTGACTCTCAAGCTTCAGACGGGAGGCATCGGAACCCCCCCTAACCCAGAAGACAGGTAAGGAACACCTCCCCTCCAACATATAACATTGCGGGAATGAGGGTACCTGGACATAGAGGGACTGCGGATCAGGTAAGATCCCAGCTGGGATTGCTGCTTTAGATATTGTGAAGCGGGTGCATCCAGACACTGGATAAAGGGTGCAGGAAACTAGTCATTCACACCTGGCTTTTTTTGTAAAACACACACACACACACACACCACACACACATACACACACACACACACACACACACACACACACGTAACCAGGACTAATTGTAGTATAATGTAATACAATAAATAAACTTATGCCAAAAAACGAATGTTGTTCTTACTAGGAATTTATTCAATTTTTTTTTTAAAGCGGGACTGGGGGCGGGACTAGGGGCGGGGTTGGGGGCGGGACTTTAGGTGGCGAGTAGGTTTTTTTGTTCGGCGAGTAGATTTTTGGGTGATTTGTCGACCACTGTATATATAATAGGACAGGGTTAATTTTCAGTCTCCCAGCTGCAAAACGTGGGCAAAAAGTGGTACAAAAAAATCCCAAATAATGCACTTAAGTTTTTTATTTTTTTGATCTGGTAGAATTTTTAGCCCCCTTTTTGCAGACGGGCGACATTAATACTTATCCCCCAAGTCTCTATTAACCAGCAATAAGTGGGGACAATAACCGGCAATAACCGGGGCAATAATTGGGGACAAACTGCATGGCACGAAGTAAAGAAAAGTAACAAGTCATAAGGTGTACTGGCCGGGTATATAATACATATAATATATATATAATACGCATTGTAACAGTCACAAGTGAACTAGAACGTAACAATATAAACTGCACACAAAGAGACAACAGCTCACAACAGCACACAACAGCCCACAACAGCCTGTGCCCGCTAACACAAACAAAGACATGGGGATACAGTTACATTATTGTGCTCAGCCTTTACTCCTTGGCTGTTTCGGTCCCTTCAGGCACCAAATGGTTAAATGGGCAGCACCGCCCGGGATAAGGGCACTAAAGCTGTAGCATATTAGATGGGTTACATTAGGATGTGGGTGGTTGGTGCCCTGCACTATATCATTCCTCCCTAATGTCTTATTGCTCCATAAAACCGCTCCCTGTAATTTCTCCTATTGACCCATATAACCGCTCCCTATAATTTCTAATGCTCCACATAACATCTCCCTATACTGTGTCATTCGTCCTTGTATTGACCCTGAATATAGTTGTGTACAGTTATATCCCCTCTTACACGTCTCTTTTGTAAGGTAAATAAATCTACAATAATATAGCCAGACTCTCCTCATACAGATGTAGCTGATCTTACTGTTCCCATTGCCGCGATCGCGTGTGCGGTCCAGTGACCGCGCTGATTGCAGCCTGGGAGGATTAGCGCTGTGGGAAGTCCCATTGGAAGGAATGCCACCCCCCCCCCCCCACCTCCACAACACCGTCTACATCTATAAGTTGTGACATAGTCCAAAGATGTTAGGCAGCTTTCTGCCCCATTTTAGAGCAGAAAGTGCAGGAATAGTTACAAATGATCCGTTCCACAGCTTCCCATTACCTCAGGCAGCTGGATGGAAAATCCAGACCACAGATTACAATGGCTCTAATTCTCCCTCACCTGCTCTTCTAATCACATGCACAGGTATTTAGAGCAGAGTGGTTTTGCATTTCACTCTCTCTCCTTGGAGCCTGGGGGCTGGGGGTGTCGCTACTCTCCTGCATCCAGTATCGAGGTTGACGGCCTCTCCACGTATGACAGTACCAGAGGATTTGCCTGGACACCACGAACAGATAAGACAAAACAAATGGTTACTGCTGTTGCTAAAAGACTGTGCTGTATCTTGTGTCCCTAAATGAGAGAGCATTGTTTTAAGCTGGGGAACCAGTTTAGTTGGCCAGCAGCTGTTAGAGAGACTGATTCTGATGTGTAGTTAGATCCCTGAAAGGGATAGGATTTGCTTATATGATTTTGGTTTTATTTCTTGAAATAACAGTGTGGGAAATATTGTAACACTGAAATGTGTGAACTGCTGAATGAAAGTATCTGAGTACCTCTAACCTACACATGTTAAAGCTGCAGTACCTTACTTGGATGAAAATAAAGCAGGCAGAAGCCTGAGTTAAGCAGCATAATACTTTGCATGATCCTGTTTGTTGTATAATTAACCCTAGAAGACTGTGTCGGGAAGAACCCAGACAGACGTCAGCACTACAAAAGAGGGGCGTTTTTCACAAAGTCAAAACTTCCATCCCCTTTATTACTGAGGTGGCTCTTCTCTGCAATTTTTCTAGATCGATACTGTCTTTTTTATGGAATGGCGCCCAAAATTGCACTCTATATTCAAGGTGTGGTCTTACTAATGCTTTGTAAAGGGGCATAATTATGTTAACTTCCCTGCCATCCATTGCCCGTTTAATGCAAGATAAGATCTTGTTTGCCTTTGCAGCTACTGCATGACTTTGGGCACTATTGCTAAGCCTGCTGTCTACAAGCACTCCTAAATCCTTCTCCATCAAGGATTCCCCCAATTTATCATCATTTAATTTGTAAGTCGCCTGTTTATTCTTGCTTCCCAAATGCATAACCTTACATTTATCTGTATTAAACCTCATCTGCCATTTACCTGCCCACGTTTCCAGTCTCTCCAAGTCCTTCTGAAGAGAGAAATTACATCCTGCTCTGATTCTACCAACTTACACCATTTAGTGTCATTAGCAAATATGGAGACTTTGCTCTCGATGCCAACCTCAAGGTCATTAATAAACAAGTTAAAAAGCAGGGGTCACAGTACCGATCCTTGAGGTACTCCACTCACGACTTTAGCCCAACCTGAAAAAGTTCCATTTATGACAACCCTCTGTTGTCTGTCCTTCAACCAGTTTTCAATCCAGGTGCATATATTATTACCGAGTCCAATTTTCTTTATTTTGTACACCAACCTCTTGTGTGGAACAGTATCAAAAGCCTTTGCAAAATCTACGTATCCCACATCAACTGCATTACCCTGGTCTAAATTCCTACTTACCTCCTCAAAAAAACTAATAAGGCTGAGTTTTCGATGACGTGCGTGATGGGGAGGCGTGGCCATGAAGTCACGAGGCTGGTTCGCCCTCAATGGCTGAAACACTCACGTGACCCAGCCGTCGCGTGACAAAGACACATTTTTTGGTCGGCTCAAAATTCATCGCGCTCTTTGGCCTGCCTCATAGAGGTGCGGCCTGTTGTACACGCCGCGTGTGCGGTCGCTCAGAGTATGGACGGGACCTAAGGTTAGTTTGGCACGACCTATCCTTCATAAATCTATGCTATTACTAATCATTTTGTTTTCCATTCGGTATTCCCGAATAGTATTCCGTACTAAACATTCAAGTAGCTTCCCCACTATTGCTGTCAGGCTTACAGGTCTGTAATTCCCTGATTTGGTCGAGCTCTCATTTTAAATATAGGCACCACGTCTGCTTTTCGCCAATCTTGTGTTACTGAGCCTGTGGAAATGGAGTCTTTCTATTGCTCCCTATAATGCCTCCTATTTTTTTCAATCTTTACTCTTGCATTACATTATAATATTTGTATACAGCTTATAAATTCATCACACCAACCTTGTCTGTAATAATCAGGGCAGCCTAACATGTAGTGGCAGATCCACAGAGGTGCCTGTCAGAGCAGAGGGGCCCTGCTGCATAGTGTTTGCAGAGGTGCCTGACAACGGGGGCCTGCTGAGGGGTGTCTGCAGAGGGGGCCTGCTGGATAGTGTTCGCAGAGGTGACTGTCAGAGAGGGCCTGCTGAGAGGTGTCTGCAGAGGTGCCTGTCAGAGTGGGCCTGCTGGATAGTGTTCACAGAGGTGACTGTCAGAGAGGGCCTGCTGAGAGGTGTCTGCAGAGGTGCCTGTCGGGACCTGCTGGAGGCCCTCTGACAGGCAACTGTGTGGGTACCCTCCAACAGGCGCCTCTGTGTGCCCTCAATCCTACAAAGCAGCAGATAGGAACACTCTGCTCCCTGCTCCCCTAGGCTCCTACCTATACCTCTAGGTCCATACTTCCTTCTCCTTTACCCCACCCCAGATCCATAACAACCTCCCCAGGTTCATAACTACCCCTACAGTCCATATCTACCTTTTCCAGGTCGATATCTCATTCTACTCCGCCCGACCCATATCTCCTTCTGCCACCCCAGGCTCATAGTATCTCCTGTCCCTCCCCCTTAACCAATATCTCCTTCTCCCCACAACCCCATACATAGGGTGACCACCCGTCCCCCTTTTGCCGGGACAGTCCCGGTTTTTCGAGAGCTGTCCCGGTTTCCTGTGTGTCCCGGAAATGTCCCGGTTTTTCCTCAATGTGTTCCCGTTTTTTTTTATTGTCGCCTGCGGTGCGCGAGAAAGCTGCGGTGCGCGAGTCTGCGGTGGCGAGGAGGAGACTGCAGCAGCCCGGCTTGTAAGTATTTTTTTTTTAATGCCAGGGGTTGGGCTTGTGTAGAAACTGGGTCTTGCTGATTGGAGGATGCGGCCCGGCATTGTACAAAGTCCCGCCCCCCCAGCATTTTCCTACCTTGGCCAATCCCCTGCGTCCCGGCATTAAGCCCCACCCCCGGCAGCGGAGGCAGTGAGGAGGAGAACCCGAGGACCCGAGGATGCGGCAGCCTGGCTGGTGAGTACTTTCAGATGCCAGGGGTTGGGTTTCTTAATCGAATATGTCGGAACGCTGGGGATTGGTGGAGGATGCATGGGGCGGGGCTTTGGCTCTTCCCTGCTTTCCCCCCCCCCCTTCCTCCCCCCGAGCCCGCTCACAGCCGCTCGCGGCACTTCCTGTGCCTGCTGTTAGTGAGCGCGTGGCACAGACTCTTCCCGCTCCTCTACTGGTGGCTGCGCAGTGTCCTTCCTTCTGCCCCGGGTCCCCGTGGCTGCCCGCCCGCCCAGGGTGATAGTAGGTAGGTGCGGGGGTGCGGCCGCCAGGGGGAGAGGGGGTTGCCTCCTGTCCTGGTGCTCCCTTCCCCCGTCCCCTTGGTGTGGGAGATGAGCGCAGGGGCGGGTAGTGGTGATGCACTGCTGGCTAGTCGGATCGCCGGCCTTTCCCCCCCCCTCCCGCCCCAAGTCACTTACATCCAGCGCTGCATCTCTTGCTCCACTTTGTGTGTATGTATGTGTGTATCAGTGTGTGTGTATATATGTGTCTGAGTGTGGGTGTGTCTGAGTGTGTGTATCTGTCTGTGTCAGTGAGTGTGTGTGTGTCTGTGTGAGTGTGTGTGTCAGTGAGTGTGTGTGTGTCTGTGTCAGTGAGTGTGTGTGTGTCTGTGTCAGTGAGTTTGTGTGTCTGTGTCAGTGAGTGTGTGTCTGTCAGTGTGTGTCTGTCAGTGTGTGTCTGTCTAAGTGTGTGTGTGTGTGTGGTCAGTGTGTGTATTGGTCTGTCTGTGAGTGTCTGTAGATCAGTGGCTGTGTGCATGTCGGAGAGAGTATGGGTGGGGGGGAGAGGGAGAGAATGGGGGGGGGAGAGAATGGGGGTAGGGAGGCAAGAGAGAGAGAGAATGGGGGGAGGGTGAGAAAAAATGGGGGGGGGGAAAGTAGAGAGAGAATGGGGGACAGGGCTGGCAACGGGGGTCTGTCGGGGTTGGCGTCCCGGGCCCGGTGAGTCAGGGGGCCCACCCACGTGTCAGTCAACCACCATCTCTCCCTCCCCCTGTCTCTCTCCCTCTCCCCGTCTCTCTCCCTCTCCCCCTGTCTCTCCCTCTCCCCCTCCCTCTCCCCTTCCCTCTGTCTCTCCCTCTCTCTCTCTCTCCCCCTGTCTCTCTCTCCCCGTCTCTCTCTCTCCCCTCTCTCTCTCTCTCCCCCCTCTCTCTCTCCCCGTCTCTCTCTCCCCCTGTCTCTCTCCCTGTCTCACTCTCTCTCCCCCTGTCTCTCTCTCTCCCTCTCCCCGTCTCTCTCTCTCCCTCTCCCCCTGTCTCTCTCTCTCTCCCTATCCTCCGTCTCTCTCCCTGTCTCTCTCCCTCTCCCCGTCTCTCTCTCTCTCCCCCTGTCTCTCTCTCTCCGTCTCTCTCTCCCTCTCCCCCTGTCTCTCTCTCTCCCCCTGTCTCTCTCTCCCCATCTCTCTCTCTCCCTCTCCCCTTGTCTCTCTCTCCCTCTCCCCGTCTCTCTCTCCCTCTCCCCCTCCTGTATCCAGATGCTGGTACTTGTATACAGATGTAGGTACCTGTATCCAGATGCTGGCACTTGTATACAGATAAAGGTACCTGTATCCAGATGCTGGCACTTGTATACAGATGTAGGTACCTGTATCCAGATGCTGGTACTTGTATACAGATGTAGGTACCTGTATATGGGTCCAAGCTGCTGGAAGTTCTTCTCCATGACATGATGCATTTGCTGGAAACTGTTGTTCCTCCAGGATCGGAAGAGATTGACCCACGCGTTTCGCCCAGTGCTGGGAATGGACAGAAAGGGAAGAACCTGAGAGTTTGGGAGGGCAGGTGCCTGAGAGCCGGCATCGTGGAGGAGGGGGACCGTGGAGGGCCGTGGGGTCCCTGTCCTCAGGGACCGTGTGCTGTCCCAAGAAAGGGTCCCTGCTAAGCATGAGCGAAACTGATGAGAAACTGTTCTCTCTAGCATGGCTGGAGGTTCTGCACTTCTTACCACCCCTATACCTGCCCTCTCCTTACACACCAACCTCCCACTCCGTGTGTATCCTTCCCCTCCCCTACACTATGTATCTCTCCCCTCTCTGCCTTGCTATCTCTTACTTACACCTGCCCGTTCTGCCACCTGTATCCTCAATCTGTATACTCCACTCACCTACCAACCTCCCTTCCTATACTCCACTCACCTTTCCCCCCCCCCCGGCTTTGATCATATAAAAACCTCCGTCTAACATAGAGCCATAAATAACCTTTTCAATAAAGTGAAAGAACTTAGACATACAACGCCTTGTTTGCCGTGTATCTGCAATCTGTCACATTTAATGTTAGTTTCATAATATAGGGAGGGGGGCGCGGCGCTGGGAGGGGGGCGCTGGGAGGGGGGCGCTGGGAGGAGGGCGCGGCGCTGGGAGGGGGGAGGGCCCAGCCAGTGGCGCGGGGAGGAGGAGGGCCCAGCCAGTGGCGCGGGGAGGAGGGCCCAGGCAGTGGCGCGGGGAGGAGGGCCCAGGCAGTGGCGCGGGGAGGAGGGCCCAGGCAGTGGCGCGGGGAGGAGGGCCCAGCCAGTGGCGCGGGGAGGAGGGCCCAGGCAGTGGCGCGGGGAGGAGGGCCCAGCCAGTGTCGCGGGGAGGAGGGCGCAGTGTAACGTGGTTTGGGGAGGAGGGAGTGCTATGTGTTTGAGAGAAGAGAAAATGAGCGTTTGGAGAAAAGGTTCCACAGGGGACTCACTGTTTAACCCTTTAAAGGTGTCATCCCACATAACCGGCAAAAAAAACAAACTGTTATAATCAATGTAACAATTTTATTGTCGTCCTTAAACAAATCTAGCCATGCTAAAAGCAAACGTGGCTACTTTTGTTTATCGGGAGACTAAATGCAAATGTTATTTTTAAGGGCCTTTGAGGGGGAGTGTTTGTTAACCAAGTGTTTTCTGTATCTTTATCCCACCCTGTCCTTATCAGTGAGCCAATAGATTTAAGGGAGAGAGAGAGGGGGGCTTTGCCTGTGCAAACTCTTGTTGAACACAAAGTGAACTTAGACAAAAGGGAGCAGCCCAAGGAAATCAAACTGCGATGCTCAAAAAATCAGACAGGCTGACTCCAAATCACGGAGACTCACTGACCGTTAGGGCCAAGTCTGAGAGGAGTGACATAAAATAGGTGACCTAACTCCTGAGGTTTAAGTGAATCTGTGGTCTTGTACGTGTCCCATGGAAATTCAGGACTAAAGAGCTAAACCTTCTCTGCAGTGAGACTTTTGGGATTCTGGTATCTACAGACAAATCCCCATTTTTTTGTTTTCATTTGTTGTTTTGTGTAAATCCTCAGCCAAACAAATAAGAGATGGACATTAATGATCAGATCAAAATTATGCATTTGGCTAAATATACTGTGAGCCCGCCTTCACGTTGCGGGGGTCTTGTGTCCCATATTAAGGCAGGAAACTCTGTATTTCTTTATACGGGGTTTATTTACAGTTGTTAAATAACACAATAAAAGGACCACCGTCCCTTTTAAGGAAAAACAAATCATAAAAATAAAGCCTACTCCTATCAGGAGACTGTCCAAACATCAGCTCCCTCTCTGATTGTCACTGGCCAACTAAACAAGATCAACAGACGTTAGGAACCCAAATATACAGTGTTTAGTCCTTATCTGTATGTGGGGACTCGGTCCCCAAAGAGTCCAGAAAATCCCTCCGATCCAAATGTCCTGGACAGGACCGCACCTGCTTCCACAGAATTCACGTCCTTTAACTCTTCGCGCCCTGGTTGCGATTCTCTGGCTCTCGTGGCTCCCACTGTTCACGGCTGCAGGGTCCTGCAGGTTCCAGGCATATCCCTCTGGGCAGTCCCCACGGCCTCTTGGCCACACTCCGGAGGCTCTGGAACAGATCGCCAGACTAAAATCTCTCTGTGTAAGCAGTTGCCTGCCTGCTTTTTAAAAACCCTTGTTCCTTCTGGAGTTCCCTGCTAATTAACTACACCTGTAGCTAGCCTCTCCAGGAGGAATTTAACCTCCTGCATGCTGGATCCTTCACTAGCTGCACTACTCCAGCAGATAGAGACAGTGACTATCACAGTACAAGTTGAAAACTTAACTTGGTTTCCTGTGAAAAAATAAACCACGTATTTATCTCCATTTTTACTGATACACTAAAGCATTTTCTGATGCTAAGAAAAGAGGAACGATACACCGACACCCCGAATTTGATACCTTAAAATGTGCGTCGCTTTAACTAAAACGGGCACCCTCAAAATTGTAGAAAATGGGTAGAAAATGTATTGATACATTGACGTTAAGAACTCGGATGAATATTGATTTATTGTCATAATTACTGTGACCAATAATACCCTTTGAGTTTTAGAGCACCTTATTGGTTAGACTGAAGGCCCTGTGTGTGTGTGTGTGTATGTGTGTGTGTGTGTGTGTGTGTGTGTGTGTATTGGGGGTGTTGTCCAAGCATTAACACACGCTGTTTGTCTCCCATTCACCCTCCAATCTCTCCCTTGTCTGCTGCAGGTTCCTCTTTGCCAAGATCATGGAGTGTCTGACGGAGCTTCGCAGCATGAACGAGGAACACAGCAAACAGCTCCTGGAGATCTGGGACATCCAGCCCGATGCCACCCCACTCATGCGAGAGATCTTCAGCACTCATACTGACTGACGTGGGTGTCGTCGACATGTGTCCATGTAGCCAGGGTGTCGGTGGCAGACCGTCCATCTATCCAGGGCATGGGTGGCAGACTGTCCATCTATCCAGGGCATGGGTGGCAGACTGACCATCTAGCCAGGGCATGGGTGGCAGACTGACCATCCAGCCAGGGCGTCGGTGGCAGAATGTCCATCGCTCCAGGGCATCGGTGGAGATCGCTGCTTACTTCATGGATGCTGATCCTGGAGAAAAGGAGACGACAGGTGGGACCTCCCTTCTTGCAACTCAGGACAGTAAGAGTGGATGGTGCATCTAATGAGGGCAAACAGAGCACCCAACAGCCACTGAACAAGGTGTCCACTTGCCCAAAGAACTTGTGATGGAAAATCTGCACAATTCAGTGGAGTTGATATTATATATGGAGGGGGGAGGGGGGGAGCAGATCACGTGATCATTAAATGTGAATTCATTGTAAATCGTCAGGTCTCAGATCAAGTGGAAGCTTAAACCTCTGAAGGAAGCCACCAGTGCACCTGGGAACATTAACTTGGGGCAGCTTTCATGTATTAGGGAATTTAGGGATTCAGTATCTCCACCACTCAGGAATCTGATGCTGCATCCACTCTGAGTATTCACTCACTCAGCGAGGCTCATTGTAGTTTCCTCTTCCTTCACTGCATTTTCTCTGTTGGCCAGCAAGACTATGACACTGCCATGACATCATCAGCCAGGGCGATGACTTCACCGGGAGAGATGTTTGGAACTCCCGGACATGGACAATACAAACCTTTGTCCTACATGCCCCGTGAAGGGCTGTGTTTGTTACACTGAAAACCAGCGCTTGGCTTAAGGAGACAGGAAAACAAACCTTACCTCGCATCCAAACGTACTCCCCCCCCTGCACAAGACGAATGAACCAAATAACTAATCACTTTATAATTACAGAGCTGCAGGCAGGCTGCTAGAGATCACAGGAGTATCATTGGATAGTGTTAGTTCACTCATTACATTACCCAGCGCACTGTAACAAACACATTGTTTGCCCTTCAAATATTTCATTTTATTCTCATTATTTAGTGCTATCACATAAAGTAGCAAAATAACTTACTGTCTGTAATATGCTAAATATGTGTGTGTGTGTGTGTATATATATATATATATATATATATATATATATATATATATATTTGTTATTGATGTAGTTTTTTTTAAGGCATTTGTTACAAGATGAACCATTCCCCTTCCTCACAAACCTCTCAGGAAATACTTGTATTACTTGTATTACTTGTATACTGTATAATAACGTTTTCACAATGCAAACACATTTACTAGCAAACCTACAGCAGGATGTGCAATGGCTGCTGCCTTGTATCAGGGCATGCTGCGCCGATGTCACTGATGCAGGGATCAGGCTTATGTCACAAAGCCGCTCTTAACCATTCCTGTTCGATTTAGGCGTTTTCCATCAATAGTTCAAGTAAGTAAAAGAAAAACAAATTAAATGTAAAATCCAGAGAAATACTTTAAGGTGCAAATATGGGAAAAGTATTAAAGTAATCGTTTTGGATAAGAATCCGAGATTGCCATTCTTATAACTTTGCTCTTAGTAATGTAACGGTGAGAATGTGCGTATAGTTTGTAGGGTAACCAAGTTCTGGAACCAAGTTCCCCTCCCCCCCACCCACCCCCCTGGGATTAACCCGAAAAATAATTGGATAAGGATGTGTGGGAGAGAGGGCGGGGGGGGGGGCATTGCCGTATTTCCTCAATTCTAAGACGTACCCTTGATTTAAAAAAAAAACTAATGCATTTAATTTGCCGAATGCGCCCCCCCCCCCCCTTACCTAAGATCCAGCGTCAAATGACGCGTGGGGTCATGTGATGTCAATTGACCCCGTGGCGTCATTTGTCGCGTGTTGCCATGGCGACGCGTCGCCAAAGACAAGGTAGGAGACACTGCAGAGGCCGCACGCGATCACCCGGCACTTCATTTAAATGCCGTGGGGAAGAGCGCGGGGCCTCTGCAACCACCGCGCGCCCCCCCAGAAAAATCTTTCGTCCCCACTTTGCGCACCCCTGCTATAGTACACTGTACTACACTATACTACAACGTTATGCTCAGCGCTGTATACTTAACATCTCCGATGTGGCTGCTCCAGCTAATCCCCTCTGCACCTCCGGCACTTCACCAAGCGTCGTGGGGAGGAGGGACCTGGTGATCAGAGCCGGGTGCGAGCTGCTGCTGGGCACTGTATACATCCCCGCTGCAACCCCTCCAGCTGCACCCCCCCTCCGGCACCGCCCTCTCCAGCAGCGCCCCCTCCAGATGCGCCCCCTCCAGCAGTGCCCCCATGCAGACTGTTTTATTTTTAAACATCGATTCTAAGACGCGTACCAATTTCAGACGTGTGAAAATGGGAACCAAATGTGCGTCTTAGAATCGAGGAAATATGCTATTATTAATTTTTGTAACCACTTCTCTTTATTTAAAGCTGAATTGCTTCATGTAATTTACATAGAAATTATGGGGTTTTTTTGCTTGGGGCTCAAGCACGTTTGTGTGATTTTTTTTTTTATTGTTCTTTTGGTTGGAAAGTTATTGATTATATTTATATTATATGTGTGTGCGTGCGTGGGTCTGACTTGCCGGCATTTCCCGTGTGGGCGTGCACATGTACACACGCACATGTGTGTATGTATTTTCTCATAGTACTGTATGTGCATTAAACTCCACAAAGAAAAATGTTGGTCTTCGTAGGTAGCCCTGATGAAGGTATGGCTGCCAGGTGTCCAGTGTTGAACCGGACTGTCCTGTATTTGGACATTGTCCAGTAAGATATTAGAGGTAATACTGGACACAGTGAGCTGACCAGATTGGGGGGGCCCGGGATTTAATCTGATGAGGGAGAGAGCAGGGCCGTTGCTAGGGGGCTGGGCAGCATCCTCATTGACTTCATTACCAAGCCGCAGCCAATCAGGAGGAGGCGTCAGGAGGCTGAGGGTGGGGCCAAGGAGAGGAGGAAACAGCATTGAGCGGAAAAGTGGAGAGAGGCGTGAGTGCGTTGCACCTCTCACCATGGTGTCCAGTATTTCTGGAGAAGCCACCTGGCAACCCTAGATGAAGGTCCCTGCGAGGGCAGAAACGTTGTTTTTATGTGGAGTCTAATGCGTGTTACGGGAATTTACCCGCGTGCTGCTGTATTTCTTCACCCAGTACAACGCTGCCATGAACAGTCCGGCCTCCACCCTGGGGGATGAAATCATTTCTATACGTGCACACGCCAAGCGTGTGCGTGTGTGTGTGTTTGTGTGTAATAAATAAATATATATAACACACACCGAATGAGTGCATGTTACTGAGGTCACGTTGCAGCTGCTGAGTGCACAGGGCTGCTATTAAGGAATAAGGACTGCACCTATACACAGCCCAATAAAAGTTACCCCACATCTACCTGTAACACCCTATCCCTAAAGGAAATAGCAGTAATTGCGGTCACTGGTGCTACCTGTTTGACTTACAGGCCTGACCCTCCTAGCCTGGAGTGACGGTGTGCTCTCTCCCCCCCCCCCCCATGGGAGATTTGCCCTGCTACCGGTGTATGGTGGTGTGCTTTACCTTTTGGTTCACAGAGGGCTGAGTGTTCACGATGGTGCTGGGACAACAGGACAGAGTTCAGTCTCGGGGTGCTAGCGCCTCCATCTGCCAGGAGGCTCCTGGAGGCAGTCCCCTACGACAGAACCGGTGCATACTCCCCCTCTGACTGACTGCAAACTCGGGCCAGGAGTATATTGAACAGAGGTCTATTTATTTGGCATCCACTGCACACATCGGGCCACTGCATACATCAGGTCACACATCGGGCCACTGCATACATCAGGTCACACATCGGGCCACTGCATACATCAGGTCACACATCGGGCCACTGCATACATCGGGTCACACATCGGGCCACTGCATTTATTGGGCCACTGCATACATTGGGTCACACATCGGGCCACTGCATACATCAGGTCACACATCGGGCCTGTTGCAGGTTACATGCAACTACACACGCGGGTTTCTGGACATGGCTTATTTATTCAGCCTTGACAAATATACAGCACACAAAACAAAAATAGCTTTCCATCAGCAACAAAAGGAAAATGGCTTTTCTTCAGCAGACAGACAAAAACAGTTTCTCTTTAGCAGACAGTGTATATGGCAGTTGCCCTTTTCTATGCAGGGGACAGACAGTTCACAATTCATCTACTTTCTAATCAGACCTTGTATCAGGAAACTGTTTAGCAATCTCTTTAGCAGCTTACTCCTCACTCCTCAACAGACAGCCTCCATCTGTCTACAGCCTGGGTTTTAACACACCTTGATTAGGCAGCTGGGATCCAACTAATTGTCCTGAGGTTCCCAGCTGAAGTTAACCTAGTCAGTGCTGCACTGCAGACTAGACATATAGGTTTTCCAGGCATATAACTGGTGGCTTTTGTTTACCCTGTCACATTCCTCCCCTGTTAGTGTGTGGCTGGGGCTACACACGGCTGAAGCCCGACCATCCACCCCTTCTCTAGAAAAGAAGTCAGCATTCGCGTTCTCTTTTCCCGGCCTATGCTGAATCTCAAATGAGAAGGGTTGGAGGGCCATATACCACCTAGTCAATCTAGCATTGGAATCCTTCATGCTATTTAACCACTTCAGTGGAGCATGATCCATCACCAAAGTAAAATGGACTCCTGCCAGGTAATGCCTCAAAGCCTCGATTGCCCACTTTACTGCGAGGCACTCTTTCTCAATCACTGAGTAGTTTTTTTCCCTCGGGAACAATTTCCTACTCAGGAAAAAGATAGGATGTTCAACTCCCTCAAACTGTTGTGACAACACTGCCCCTAGCCCTATCTCTGATGCATCTGTTTGCACTATAAAAGGGCTTTTGAAGTCTGGGCTTCTAAGGATGGGACCCTCTGATAGACACCTTTTTATGTCCTCAAAGGCTCTCTGACAATCCCTTGACCACACCACTCGTGTAGGGGCACACTTTTTTTTGAGGTCCGTTAAAGGGGCTGCCACTTCCGAATAGTTGGGGATGAACCGCCGGTAGTACCCTGTTAAACCCAGCAGAGAGCGTACCTGCGTTTTTGTTTGGGGGTCGGAACTTCTTTCAGGGCAGCTACCTTGTCGGCTAGTGGCCTTACTTTTCCACCTCCCACTGCATACCCTAAGTATTTGGTTTCCGCTTTACCCAAGGCACATTTCTTAGGGTTGGCTGTGAGCCCTGCCTCTCTTAGAGATTTGAGGACCGCTTTCAGCCTATTTAGATGGGCCCGCCAGTGTTTACTATAAATGACAATGTCATCTAGGTAGGCTGCGGCATAAGTCCTATGGGGCCTCAGTACCTTA
This sequence comes from Ascaphus truei, assembly GCA_036426205.1. Classification (NCBI taxonomy): domain Eukaryota; kingdom Metazoa; phylum Chordata; class Amphibia; order Anura; family Ascaphidae; genus Ascaphus; species Ascaphus truei. Next base: position 284,040,923 of record CM071569.1, read on the forward strand.
TCCATGAGTCTCTGAAATGTGGCTGGGGCTCCATGCAGTCCAAATGGCATTGTCACAAACTGATATAAACCCATGGGAGTGGCAAAGGCTGTTTTGCATTTGGACTTTTCCTCTAAGGGTATTTGCCAGTATCCTTTTGTCAAGTCCAACGTGGATATATATTCCGCGTTACCAAGGGCGTCAATTAATTCGTCCACCCTTGGCATCGGATATGCGTCAAACTTGGATACCGTATTGACCTTTCGGAGGTCCACACAAAATCTTACCTTCCCATCGGGTTTAGGGACCATAATTAGTGGACTACACCACTCACTGCATGATTCCTCAATCACTCCTAAGGGTAACATTTCTTGTACCTCCTTCTCTATCAGAGCCCTACGACTTTCGGGCAACCTATAAGGACGGGAACGTACTTTTACCCCAGGTGCTGTCTCGATTGCATGGGAAATTAAGTTAGTTTGTCCTGGTAAGTCAGAAAAAACATCCTGGAATTGTGTAATTATTGCTAACAAGTCCCCTTTTTGTTCAGAGGACAACTGTTTACCCATTGGGATTTTATCGTTACTCACGATGATCTCCCGTGGAGGCTGAGGACCCAAGTCCATTTCCTCCTCCACCGGGTGGATGAATAGAGACTGCTGCATCTTCCAGGGTTTCAGCAAGATCACATGGTAAATTTGTTTACCCTTCCTGGACCCTGGTTGAGCGATCTCGTAATCCACATCACCCGTACGGCGGAGTACTTCGAACGGGCCCTGCCATTTGGCCAGGAGTTTACGCTCGCAACTGGGTAACAATAACATCACCTGGTCTCCTGGGTGAAACACTCTCATGCGAGCATTCTGATTGTAATGTCTCTCCTGACTGTCCTGGGCTGATCTAAGATTCTCCCTGGCGAACTGGCCGACCACATCCAGGCGCTTCCTAAGGTCTAGTACATATTGCAGGGTATTCTTAGAAGGGGACTGCTGTTCCTCCCAGGACTCCTTTAGGAGGTCTAGGATACCCCGGGGTTGACGGCCATAGAGCAATTCAAATGGAGAGAATCCCGTGGAGGCCTGGGGAACTTCCCGCACTGCAAACAGCAGAAAAGGGAGAAGTTCATCCCAGGCTCTCTTCTCTGAATCTACAAATTTCCTCAGCATCCCTTTTAGAGTTCGGTTAAATATTTCCACCAATCCGTCAGTCTGTGGATGGTAGACCGATGTGCGAACAGACTTGACCTCTAGTCATGAAATTTGTACCTTGGCTGTCAACATAACTGCTGCGGCCGAGTTTATTCGAGCATTTGCCCGTTCTCGGCCGCAGCAGTATCCTGGCGCGCGCCGGAGGGTGCCGGGCGCGCGCCAAAGCAGCGGAAGAGCGCCCTCCGATCAGGGCGCTCTCCCTACCGCTGCCGGGTCCGCCGGGTCCCCCGGAACCCCCTGCCGCCGTCCCCCACATCGCGGGACACCAGGGCTCCCTCGGGGAGCCCTGGACGCGCGTGCAGGGGGCGCAGGCACCCGATGACGCGTGACCGCGCATCGGAGACGTGCGGCACGCCGAGGGGCTGCCACTTGCAAGCCGGGAAATCTCCCGGCTTGCGGAACTGGCCACACTTCAATAAAATGTGTCGCCAGTGTAACCTGGGGAAGTCCAACCATGAGAATAGTTCCAACAACTTGTTAGCTACTTGCTTCGCCGTTGCTTTTCTCAGGGGGAATGCCTCAGGATATCTTGTCGCATAATCAACAATTACAAGGATAAACCTGTGTCCTTTCGCAAAAGGTTCTAGAGGTCCTACCAAGTCTACCCCAATCCTCTCAAAGGGAACTGACACCAAGGGTAGAGGAACCAAAGGGGCTGGTTTTTGTCCTTTTGGACTAGTTAGCTGGCACTCCGGACATGCTGCACATAGCTTAGCAATATCCCTATGCATCCCTGGCCAATAGAATCGGGATGAAATACGGTCCACTGTTTTATCCCTGCCCAGGTGACCACCCCAAGGGACAGTATGGGCTAGAGTGAACACAGATTTAACAAACGCCTTGGGAACCCCCTGTTTGTGTCTGCCTATTCACCCTATATAGGATATCCTTTGATAGCTCAAAATGGGGGAACACTATCACCCCCTGTGCATCTATAATCTGCTCATCAATTTTCACCACCTTGTCATACTGTCTAGCAAGGACTGGGTCTTCCCTTTGCTTCTGGCGAAAGTCAGGGAGGTACAGGTCTGGTAAATCTCCAGGGCCCATATCCCCCTCCCTTTGGCCATCCCCAGCCATCACTTGTGACCTTTGACTACTAGAATGGTCACCTTGAGACCCAGATTTCTGCAACCAGTCCTGTTTGTCCAAGTGTCTTTGCTTCCGAGTCTTTTGAACCCTGTGTCTACTGGGAAAAAGGTCTGCCGAGAAGGGGAACAGTTTGCCAGGGTTCTCCTGAGCCCTAGAAGGAGGCTCCTCGTGAAAGACTGGGGCCATTAGGTCAGAAAAGAAAGGCCAGTCCCGACCGAGCACAACGGGGCAGGGAGCCAAGGAGCGACTCCTACTTCGAGGTAGGCCTCCTGACCTTTTACCTGTAGCTGGATTTTGGCCGTCGGATAGCGTTTTACATCGCCGTGTATACATTCTATGCTCCATGGGGAGTCAAAAGAACACACGTTGGGCGGTAACAGTTCCTGGAGGACCAGAGTTTTCCCAGAGCCCGAATCTACAAGGGCCTGGATGTTTTTTCCCCCCAATCAGGGCTGGAAGTAGCCAGGGCTTGTAATTTTCTCCAGTGAAGGCCGAGGCAACGGTCCTGCTGAATGAACACTCCATCAGTGGACAGTCCACATACCGGTGGCCTTGTTCTCCGCAGGCAGAACATGGACAGGGTTCCCTCGCAGGAGGGGGCTGTGGATAGCGCCCCGCTGGACCGGTTACTGGAGACCAGGCATCTGGTGGGTCCTGTGGGCGACGTCCTCGGAAGTTCCTCTCATTTTGCGACTAGCCAACATCCGGAAGGAGATGAGGGTCTCTGCGGGGACCAGCATTTGGACTCCGTCCTTGCTGGAACGACTGCTCCTTCCGTTGGACTTGGCGGTTCCGTGATGGGCCGTAGGTTCCCCATTGATCTGACCTCCCTCTTTGGGTGTCCGCAAGTGCCGGTGGAGTCGGGTCCAGGACATTCGCCTGCTGCTCAGCCCCAAGGAAGTTCTCCACGAGTCGGACCGCCATAGCTAGGGTTTCAGCAGCGTGGCGTTTTACCCACGAGCGTACAGAAGGGGGTATTATTTGTAGAAATTGTTCCAAAACCACCTCCTCAAGAATTGCCTCCTTAGTGCACTCCTCGGGTTGTATCCAGCGCGTACACAAGTCCAATAATCGCTGAGCGAGGACCCGGGGTCTCATCTTAGCGGTGTACTTCGTGTTCCGGAACTGCTGTCGGTAGGTCTCTGGGGTCAGACCTAAGCGATCCAGTATGGCGGCTTTTACTTGTCGGTAGTCCATTGCCTGATCTGTAGGGAGGCCCTGATATGAGGCCTGGGCTTCTTCTATGAGGAGCGGGGCCAAAGCAGTTGCCCAGCGATCTGCAGCCCAGCCCTGAGCTTCGGCGACTCTTTCAAATGTCAGTAAAAAAACCTCTGGATCCTCGTTCGGAGCCATTTTCCTCAGGAGTATCGGGGGTCTGCTTGCCAGTTCTGCACTGGCAGACCCTTGGAATTGGGTCAGCAGCTTGGCAATCCACTCATCCTGTGCTGCTTGTAGTCTTTCATCTCTCTCCGCTTGCAGCCGGGCCTGCTCGTACAGAAAGTCTTTCAAAAGTTCTTCCATTCTTGTGTGTGTGTGTGTGGCCCTTTAACTGCAGGAGCCTTTTAAAAAAACTGGAGTATCAACAAAAAGATAAATAGAGCTCACTTAAGTAATGATATTGATGTGTTGTGGGTGTGCCCTAAACGCCTAGTGTGGCGGTGGGTGCAACTCATGAGCAGATAATTACAATAACTAACAACAGCTGGAAAGTGAAGGCATTTTGGTACCCACACTTGACAACTAGAAGCTCATTAGAGAGCGCACTCCTGGGCGATTAAAACTTAGCGTTTAATTGTTCACACATTAAAATAAGTTCTAAACACAGAGTAATAAATAGTAACAACATACAATGTACTTATAGCGGAAGGGAGTGGAGAGATAGTGGGGGGCTATGGTGTATAATACTGTAGGTTATGCCTGAAATAAACCAGCAAAGCCAGTTACACCAATTGGCCTATAATAGGGAGAAAGGTGCTCTGCTGTGAAGACTCAAAGCACTATACCTCTGTAAATGTGCTGTGCGTCATGTGGCGTAGCATACCCATCAAACCAACCTGTATTGTTATATATAGCACAAAACAGTGTCTAACTGGTATATATAATAATATTCTAATCTAATAAGATGTTGATTACCACTGTTAGTGCAACACAATAACAGATTGGTGGTACGTGGATTGATTCTACGCCCTATGACGTTAACAAACACAACATCTGTCTACAGCCTGGGTTTTAACACACCTTGATTAGGCAGCTGGGTTCCAACTAATTGTCCTGAGGTTCCCAGCTGAAGTTAACCTAGTCAGTGTTGCACTGCAGACTAGACATAGGTTTTCCAGGCATATAACTGGTGGCTTTTGTTTACCCTGTCACAGGGCCACTGAATACATCAGGCCACTGCATACATTGGGTCACACATTGGGCCACTGCATACTTTGGGTCACACATCGGGCCACTGCATACATCGGGCCACTGCATCCATCAGGTCACACATCGGGCCACTGCATACATCGGGTCACACATCGGGCCACTGCATACATCGGGTCACACATCGGGCCACTGCCTACATCGGGCCACTGCATCCATCAGGTCACACATCGGGCCACTGCATACATCGGGTCACACATCGGGCCACTGCATACATCAGGTCACACATTGGGCCACTGCATCCATCGCGTCACACAGCAAATACTCTTCTGATTCCCAGGAACAATTCCTCTGAAGTGCAGGTCTCCTCCCAGGCAGAGGTATACAAAGTAGCGCTCTACTCACATGCTCATAGTGCAATTCTCCACTTAATGTGACATCCAAAGACAGCGGAAAGACCACGTCTCAGGTCCCAGGTGGACCTTTTCATCATGTCTGTCAGTGTCTGTTAGTATGGGAGGATGGGGGAGGAAATTGGGGCATCCGTGTCTCTTTCCTGAGCCCTTCAACCCTTAGCACGCTGGTCAGCTGGCCCTGTGCAGAACTTTGGGTGCTCATCTCCCAGGGCGTGACACACACACACACACACACACACACACACACACACACTTTGCTGGTTGGGAATTTCCCAAACCGATGCTTTGGTTGATATTGAATAAGGCTCTAAATGTGTATAACTGTCAGACTGCTGGAACTTGCAAATAAACTACAGTAGACCCTTTAAACCAACAAAAATTAAATTACATTTTCCAATCGATTTATAGTGGCGTCCCACCTATGTGACGTCACACGCACCCAATGCGCGTTTCGCCCAATAGGCTTCATCAGGGGATGGAGTCATCAGTCTCACGGCACAGAAATTTATAGTGTTCGATCACTATGGAGAATTACCAGACGCTCAGTCTGTGGTTAATGCGCATGCGTGCAGATGCTCCATATAACAAGCAGCACATATTTAATGTATAGATGTTAAACCACATTTCATAAGGGAAATGTTTTGTTGGAGACTTTGCACATCAGATAAATTAATGATTATACTTTCCCTTAAGTGCACCCCCCTCACCTGTAATTGTTTTTATCTAGTTTGATGTTGTTTTATTTTTTCACACAAAGATACTTTTAATTTATATATCATTTCTACCAACACTATGGGGCATCTTAGTGTGCAGAACAAAACGATCTACTTTTGTCTCTATTTGTATATCACTATACACATAAACCCAAAGTTTATAGGGATCATGCATGTGCACCCCTTACATGCACCACATTGGGCTTCAACACCGCCTCTGTATCTCATACTGCAGGCTTGTATTGGTCAAAGGTAGTTCTGAGAAATTGCCGGTCCAACAAAAAATAGCTGCTATGTGGCTTGACTTACTGTATCCTGTTTTATGGGGACTGGAACTTTACTTTGTTACTGTGCTGAAAACCCCCAGATCAGAGCTTCACAAACACAACAGCTCCCCAAATATATTGTTAGTTACATTACGTTAAGATGATATTTCGTTTGTAGGCATGATCCAAGAATTTGGGAAGTGTGGTGAGCCATGAACCAGAAGAAACCTGTCAGTCCATTAGGGAAGGTCAGCTTGCTGTCCACCTGCTAGTTGTAAGGATTGGCCTTCGGTCCCTCTCCCGTGACACCGCGGATGAAACGCCTCACATAAAGGTAACGCGCAAGCAACACGCTACTCCTTCCAGGATCTGGCTTAGGCTCCGCCCCCACAACACATCCCGTGACGCCACGGAGACGGTCCCCTGCTCACCTATGCGCCAGCGTCGCATCACCAGGGGAATGCAAGGGGATAACACTATCATCTCCAATTACCCCACACCTGCGATACACTCCGCCCCTGCTTACCAGTGGACAGAATACGTCCGATTATTCATCCCTCACAGCCTGGTGCAGCCCTGCTATTGGCTGCCACTCCTTTATATGCTCAGCCAGCCCTCCTCCAAGTTTGCTGAGCATAACCATAGTTTTGTGACCAGTGCTTGCCTCAAGCGACCTGTTGTTTCTTTGCCTTGCGCATCCTGCCTGCTGTCTCTCATTGAACCTGACCCCAGCTTGTACCAGGACCTCGGCCTTCTCTGACCCTTGACCTCGGCTTTGTATTTGGACTCCCACCTTCAGTATTCCTGAACCCGGCTACGCATAACGACCATCCGACTTCTCTAACCCCAGACCACGGCGAGTACCACGACGATCCGACTTCTCTAACCCCAGACCACGGCGAGTACCACGACCATCCGGCTTCTCTAACCCCAGACCACTGCGAGTATTACGACCACTCTGTCCTCTCCTACCATGACCCGGCTACACGACTACGACTCTGCAATTCGGACGCGGTTACGCGGTTTTAGGTCGGTGGTCACTAACATCCCCACCTCAGCCTTGCGGTCCCGTCCTGTTTGGGGTGAGCACCCGTCACACTAGTAAGACATCGGCCTTATCTGGTAATGAAGGGTGGGGTGTTGTTCAGCATTACCAAGAAGTCTCTGCATTTAATCACCAAGTAGTTAGTACTTCCACTCAAATACCGTAAAGTAGTACTGAGCACCCTTCCTGTTAACCATGGGCACCTGGGAGAGGATAGCACTCTGAGACTGGTTCGGGACCACTTCTATTGGCCCATATGGACATTGACGAGTGTTGTAAGAATTGTGGCCGATGTGTGTCTAGCAAGACACTCCCCAAGAGGGCCGTCCTTCTCGTGAATATAACCAGCAGTGGAACCCGGGACTTGGTGTGCATGGATCTCCTGCCCTAGAACCAGACAGTAGAAACACTAGCACTATCTTAGTGATCACAAACCATTTCACTAGGTATGCGCAAGCCATCCCGACCAATGACCAGCGAGTCTCTACCGTTGCCAAAATATTATGGGAAAAGTACTTTGTGCACTATGGACTACCCGCCAGAATTCATTCGGACAGCCCCAGCTTCCTATTGGTCAGCACGACCGGGAGGATTTAAAGAACCAGGAAGTACCGACACTGAAATGAACGCGGTTCAGCTCCGGGAATCCGGGGACCCTCTGCTTCCCACCCAACTGCTCCTTAAATAATCATGAGAGCAAAATACATAAATATGTATGTATCGGAGACAAAATACTGCAGAAACAAAATGGGCTATTCCCTAAACTGCGATAGTGCCAATCAGGGCAATATTACACAACCACCCCTCCCCACCCCCGTTAAAGCCCCAATCTACACTACAGTACCACCATCACCCAGATGTGACCCCTTAAACATGTACACTTTGATGCTAGCAGGGACTGCTCCTGTATATGAAGCTGATCTGTTCTGCCGCCTATGGAAGCGACTTCACGGCCCATTAAATAGGGAGAGAGAAAGAGGTTATTCCCTTAAATCAGTGATTCCCAACCTTCTTTGTTTGGAGGAACCCTTGAAGTATTTAGAAAAATCTCGGGGAACCCCTATCCGGCTGACACACCTCACGAGCCCCCTCTATTTCCCACCCTCTACCCATGTATTTCTCTCCCATCCATCTCCCTAACTCTCCCCCCTCCCGCCTCGCACGTATTTATCCCTTGCGTCTCACTCTTACTCCCTCTTTTCCTCACTCCCTCCCGCACCCTCTCTTCTCTCGCTCGACCCTACCTTCCGTCAATTACCCAACTCTCGCTCAATCCACCCTACAAAATACATACCCAAAAAAAACCACCCTCGGGGGGGGGTCTGTGGTTCGTAGGAGGAACCCCTGAGACTGCTTCAAGGAGCCCCAAGGTTCCACGGAACCCTGGTTGGGAATCACTGGCTTAAATGAATAGGCGTGACGAGTAACCTGATGTTTATAGGTTAACTAGTCTATCCGAGACCAGTGCATCTGGGCCTTAGTGTTAAATTGGTGGTGACTGAAGCTCTGGCGCCATCTTGTGGACATGCAGCCAAATGCATTTCATATAGATCAGTGAGTTATTAGCAGAGATGGGTGAAAGTTTTTTGCGAATCTGTCTCAAAAAGACCCTTTTGGATCCCCCCTCCCACCCCCCATTCCAAACACAGACAACAATCCAAAATTGTAGTGTCTCCAGTTGTATCTATGCCCCCTCACATTTAATTATAAAATATTTTACCAGGAAGTAATACGTTGAGAGTTACCTCTCGTTTTCAAGTATGTCCTGGGCATAGAGTTAAATTGACAAATAATACATGGTTACAAATACAGTTACACAGGGTCGCCAACAGAAATCATGGGGCCCGGAACAAATGAAAGGAGCAGGGCTCCCCCCCCCCCCATAGCGCACCTACCGCGTTAAAAAAAAAATTACGCAAAACTTTTACTTAACTTTTTTCTTGTTAATAAAAAAACATTACAATGCAACCTGTTTATTTTAATATTTTAAACAAAAGACAAAGATACCCAAATGCTACATCCTATGTGACAAAAGACCTGGGGGGGATTCAATATGGGACTGGGGTGTTCCCTACCTGTCTTCTGGGTTAGGGGGGATTCAGTATGGGACTGGGGTGTTCCCTACCTGTTTTCTGGGTTAGGGGGGATTCTGATGTCTCCCGTGTGAAGTTTTGTTACGCCGGTACTGCCCGCAGACCAGACCCGTCCCTTCTACTGAGGTGAGGAACGTATATGGGCACGCACCCGCAGCAAAAGGAGCGTGTCCGGAGTGTGGTGATTTTGGCGTGCCAGGCCAGGTGACGTTTAGCTAGCAATACTTGCCGGTACCGGAGTAGAAGTGCCGTCGTCGTTGCCGTTTTAGCCAAGGTCAGGGATTGGAGAATTCCGGAAGGTCGTTGTCCAAGCAGGGGTCGAGAGCCAGAGAAGGACGTCCGCCAAGCCAAGTCGTAACCTGGGTAAATGAGAGAGAGAATGCCAGAATAGTGATCCTAGTGGAAACTATGTCGAGCAATGACTGAATGGCAGGACAGGCAATATAAAGCGTGGCTGACCAATAGGAAGAGGAGGCAGTCCTGGAGGAGTGCATGGAGCTGTCCTGGATAGGCTGTCCAAAGGAGGATACAGGTGAGCAGTCTTTATGCCTGATTGATCCTTGTGTGTGTGTTGGGGGCGGAGCCTCACTGCAGGAGCAGTGAATAAATTAAGAGAGTCCTGCGCGTGCTCTGTAACAGAGACGGGCGCGCGCTTGTAAACGGTAGCAGCCGCATGAGAGAGGGAAGGTCCCGCAGGAGCGCGAGAACGCAGAGGACGACGGGGAACCCCCAGAGCCGCCAGAGGTAAGTGACGCCAGCGAGGAGTGCGCGCCACGGCAGCGGGGGTTAATGTAGGTGAGGAGGGACCAGGACGCGGATGCCGCGATCCCAGAGTCCTCACAGTACCCCCCCCTTCAGGATCGGCCTCAGGACGATCCTTCCATGGTTTTGATGGGAACTTCTTTCGGAAGCGTTTGAGGAGTCCTGGAGCATGAATATCTTTCAGGGGTACCCATGACCTCTCTTCGGGTCCAAAACCTTTCCAGTGGACCAAGAAGTGAACTTTACCTCTCGAAAGACGGGAATCCAGTAAAGCCTGTATCTCGTACTCTTCGTTACCCTGTACCATCACAGGATCTGGTTTAGAAGTGTGGTCCGGAAAGAGGCTACTGGAGATGAATGGCTTGAGAAGCGAGGTGTGAAAGACATTCGGAATCTTCATGCTTTGAGGAAGTTGGAGTCGGAAGGAAACTGGATTTACCTGCTCCATGATGGAAAAGGGACCCAGAAACCTAGGAGCCAATTTGAGGGAAGGAGTTTTGAGACGGATGTTCTTGGATGATAGCCAAACCTTGTCCCCGGGTTTGTATTCGGGTGCCGGACGACGGTAACGATCAGCCTGGGTTTTAGCTGTCAAGGATGCTTTTTGTAGTGCAGATTGGATTCTGGACCAAGAGTCTTGTAGGAGAGCAATATGCTCGTCCACGGCTGGTACTCCAGAGGAGTCTTTAGCAATCGGTAGGCGAGCCGGATGGAATCCGTAGTTGATAAAGAAGGGGGTCTCACGGGTAGACTCATTCCTGGAAGAATTAAAAGCGTACTCAGCCCAGATAAGTAATTCTGCCCAGTCATCCTGAGAATTAGAGACAAAGTACCTTAAGTATTTCTCGAGGGATTGATTAACCCTCTCGGTCTGTCCGTTGGATTGGGGGTGATATCCAGAAGAAATGGGATGAGATACCCAGTCTCTTGGTGAAATTCCTCCAGAATTTGGAGACGAACTGGGAGCCCCGATCAGACACGATGGATGTGGGAATACCATGGATACGGAAAATCTCTTTGGAGAAAATATCAGCCAGGGCGGGTGAGGAGGGTAATCCTTTGAGAGGAATAAAATGTGCCATCTTGGAAAACCGGTCCACTACCACAAGAATGGTGTTCATGCCATTCGACCTAGGCAACTCCACAATAAAATCCATCGATATGTGGGACCAGGGACGCTCCGGAATGGGTAAGGGTAAGAGAAGACCCTGAGGTTTCTGACGAGGAATTTTGTTACGTGCACATACCGGACAGGACCGTGTAAATTCAAGAATGGTTTTAACCATATTGGGCCACCAAAAAGTGCGACGGATGAGATCCAACGTCTTCTTGAATCCTGGATGCCCTGCCGAGCGGACGGCATGTCCCCATTCCAGTACCTCAGGAACGAATCTGGGCTCTACGTACAAAGAGTCTTTCGGAACCTCAAGACCGGTCGGAAGATGTTTTTGTGATTTAATGATCTTCTCAAGATTCTTGAACGCCACAGCAGCAATGATCCTTTGTTTAGGAAGGATGGACTCGGTGGTCTTTTCCGGTCTCTCTTCAGAAGAGTATTGCCTGGAGAGGGCATCCGCTTTGACGTTCTTTGTGCCGGGAATATATGAGAGAACAAAATTAAATCTGGAGAAAAATAACGACCATCGGGCTTGGCGAGGACCTAAACGACGGGCATTCTCAATGTACAATAGGTTTTTATGGTCCGTGAGAATAATGAATGGCTCTTTTGACCCCTCCAGAAGATGTCTCCATTCTTGAAGAGCCATCTTGACTGACACTTGGGTGATTGACAGACGAGTCTGTATTCATTCACAGACACACTCACACTCTCCCTCTCAGACTCTCACTATCTCTCTGACTCTCACTCTCTCTCTGACTCTCACTCTGACTCTCACTCTGACTCTCCCTCTCACTCTCTCTCTTTCTCTCTCTGACTCTCTCTGACTCTCTCTCCCTCTCAGACTCTCACTCTCTCTCTGACTCTCACTCTGACTCTCTCTCACTGACTCTCCCTCTCTCTCTCTGACTCTCTCTCTCTGACCCTCTCTCCCTCTCAGACTCTCACTCTCTCTCAGACTCTCACTCTCTCTCTGACTCTCACTCTCGCTCTCACTCTCTCTGACTCACTCTCTCTCTGACTCTCACTCTGACTCTCTTTCACTCTGACTCTCCCTCTCTCTCTCTCTCTCTCTCTCTCTCTCTGTCACTCTCTCTCTCTCTCACACACTCTCTCTCTGACACACTCTCTATCACTCTCTGAATCTCTCTCTCTGACTCTCTCTCTGACACGCTCTCTCTCTGACACGCTCTCTCTCTGACTCTCTCTCCCTGACTCTCTCTCTCTCTCTGACTCTCTCTCCCTGACTCTCTCTCCCTGACTCTCTCTCTCTCTGACTCTCTCTCCCTGACTCTCTCTCTCTCTCTGACACGCTCTCTCTCTGACACACTCTCTCTGACTCTCTCTCTCTCTGACTCTCTCTCTCTGACTCTCTCTCCTCTCTCTGACTCTCTCTCTCTCTGACTCTCTCTCTCTCTCTGACTCTTTCTCTCTTTCTGACTCATTCTCTCTCTCTCTGACTCTCTCTATCTCTGACTCTCTCTCAAATCAAAATCAAATCAAATCAAATCAGCGTTATTGGCATGACGAAAGAATATTTCAGTATTGCCAAAGGGTGAATAATAGGGGGTGGGGGACAATAATTACACGAATACTAGGGGGTAGGGTATGATTGCTGGGTATATGGGTAACAGTTTTGCGCAGGGGTGTAGGGGTTAGTGGACGTCTCTCAGCTTGTGGCAGGTGCTGATATAGTGTGCAGCCAGTTCTGCGGGGGTTTCATCTTCTCCCAGGAGGTTCGCTATTTGTTGGTTCTCCTCTATATTAGTAAAGTTCTGGATAACAGCAGTGAGTTTCTCTAGGTGGGCACTCCTCACTTCAGAGTATTGTGTGCAGCGCAACAGGAAGTGAGTTTCATCTTCTACCTCACCTAGCTCACATCTTTGGCACAGTCTCATCTCCCGGGGCTTCCAGTTCTGTCTGTGCCTGCCTGTTTCTATTTCTAGGCTGTGGGCTCTTATTCTGTACTGGCCCAGGGTCTGTCTCTGTTTTGGGTCTTTTACCTTCAGTAGGTAGGGTGCCAGAGTGTATTCTCTCTGTAGGCTGTGGTAGGTCTCCAGCTTCTTTGAGCGTTGGATATCATTTTCCCACATTGTCACATACGGCTTCTTCATTTCGTTGGAGATTGAGTTGATTTCTTTTTTCGGCAGGTTGTTAATCTGTGTGGGGTTTTGTCCTTGGAGTGAGAGGACAAGTTGTTTGATGGCACAGGGTTTAGTGAGGAGGTCCTGGCTTTGCATTGCTCTGTAGCAGTAAGACTGTGGGTGGCTCTTGTTTAGGTGAGCCCAGAATGTCAGTGCTCTCTTCTGTACAGTGAGCAGCACAGGAAAGCGGCCCAGCTCAGCCCGGCATGCATTGTTTGATGTACTCCTGTGTACTTGGAGAAGGTGTTTGCAGAATTCCAGATGCAGTATTTCTGTTGGGCTGGTATCCCATTTTGTGGAGTCTGGGTATGTTACAGGGCCCCACACCTCGCTGCCATACAGAAGGATGGGTGTGATGATGCTGTTGAATATTTTCATCCAGATTCTTATTGGTTGTTTGAGGTGGTACATCTGTTTCCTTATTGCATAAAATGCTCTGCGGGCCTTCTCCTTCAGTGTATTTATGGCCAGGTTGAATTTCCCTGATGAGCTGATTGTTAGACCAAGGTATGTGTAGCTCGTTGTCTGTTCCAGTGCATTGTCGTCCAGTGTGAATTGAGATATGGTTGGATGTATTTTTAGATTTTTTCTGGAATACCATTATTCTGTTTTTTTCTATGTTCACAGAGAGTGCCCAGGTCTGGCTGAATTTTTCTAGTATTGCCAGTTTCTGTTGGAGGCCTTGTTCTGTTGGAGACAGCAAGAGCAGGTCGTCTGCGTATAGTAGAGACTTAGGGGCCTATGCAGAGAGCAGCGAATTTTCGAAATTCGCCATTTTTTGGAGATAATCGCGCAGAAAACAGCAGAAAATGGAGATTTCCGAAAAACGCGCCAATTTTTCTTTTCTATTTGTAAAACTCGCCTCGCGGCTGGCGAGAACCGCAATCTCGCCAGTTTAAAAAATATCCGTATGCAGAGAGGCGCGAACGGCATCTAGCGGCTGTTCGCGCCAATAAAATGGCGCGATTGTCTCCGTTTTGCCTCGCCAAAAAAAACTGCCGCTCGCGGCCATTGCAAAGGGAAAAAAAAAGGCGCGAATTTGTTTTAACACATTTCTGAAGCGCGCATCTCGCCAATTTAAACTCGCCACACGCATCCATGTTAAACATAGCAGAATTCGCACTTTTCTGCATATGGAGATTAAAACTCTCCAAAAAAGCTACTTTTTAATAAATTCGCCAATTTTAAAATTCGCTGCTCTCTGCATAGGCCCCTTAATCTCAGTTCCAGCCAAGTTGAGCCCAGGTGCTGAGGAGGATTCTAGGGCTGCTGCGAGCTCATTGATGTAGATGTTAAACAGTGTGGGACTCAGGCTGCAGCCCTGTCTAACTCCACGGCCTTGATGGAAGAAGTCTGTCCTTTTGTTATTTACTTTCACGCAGAATTTGTTTTCAGAGTACATACTTTTGATCGTGTCGTATGTTCTCCCCCCTATTCCGCTCTCTAGTATTTTCAGCAATAGGCCTGGATGCCAGATGGAGTCGAAGGCTTTTTTGAAGTCCACAAAGCAAGCAAAGATTTTGCCCTTGTTGGTGTTGTGGACGTGTTTATTGATCAGGCTGTGTAGGGTATAGATGTGATCCGTGGTGCGGTGGTTTGGCAGGAAGCCTGTCTGGCTCTTACTCAGTACACTCTGCTCTGTCAGGAAGGTGAGGATTCTGCTGTTCAAGATGCTGTTGAACAGTTTCCCCAAGGTGCTGCTGACACAGATTCCTCTGTAATTGGATGGGTCCATCCTGTCTCCTTTCTTGTGTATAGGGGTTATCAGTCCTTCGTTCCACAGTTCAGGGAAGTAGCCAGTAGTGAGGACCAGGTTGAACAGTTTCAGTAGAGCTTCTTGTATAGATGGATTGCTATACTTCAGCATCTCTTGTAGAATGCCATCTGGTCCGCTGGCTTTCTTGGTTTTTATTAGTTGTATTTTTTCTTTTATTTCCTGGATTGTGATTGGTATGTCCAGTGGGTTTTGGTTATCTTTTATAGTGTTCTCCAGTGATGTTTGTTTGGTGAGGATTTGTTTTTGTTCTTGCGTCAGGTTTTCTTCTGGGATTTCTTGGTAAAGGTCCTCGAAGTAGTTTTTCCAGATGTTGCCATTCTGAATGGCCAGGTGTCTGTTATTCTGCTTTGTATCCAGATGTTTCCAGGTTTGCCAGAAAGTATTTTCATCTAATGCTTCTTCAATTCTTTCTAGTTTTTTGGCAATGTGGTTTTGTTTTTTCTTCCTTAGGGTGTGCCTGTAGTGCTTTAGGGGTTGGTGGTACCTCATTCGTAGTTCTGTATTGCAAAACAAGGGGATGTGAAGGAAAGGGGAAGGGGTGAGGTGGGGAAGTGGATTGGGCGCTCCCTGGTGAACCAATATTGTTGTTGGGAATACAACTAATAACACACAATATAACACCAATAGTGAAATAGTGAAAAAATAAATGTGTGTAAAAGCAGCTCAACTTCCTCTGATGGGACAGTTCCAGGTCCCAGAAGGGTAGATTGTTTCTTGGAGATGAGGAGGAGCGCAGGTAGGTGTAGCAAAATATGCAAAAAAGAATAACAAATATATAGTGCAGATGATAAACACTGTGTAAGTAGATGTAATCTATAGAATAGAACTCACATAAATCGCAGAAAATATCACGTGTCAGAGATCCTTCTCTCTCTGACTGGAGCCCTTTAAATGGTAACAGGGAAATCCCTCAAGGCACGGATATGTATGGATAAGTAGTTCTGTATTGTTTGGGTCTCTGTGTTTTTGGTTTGATATTGTTCGCAGGCTTTCTAAGGGTGTTGCATCTCTCACTGACTCTCTCTTACTCTCTCTCTCTCTGACTCACTCTCTGACTCACTCTCTCTCTCTCTCTCTCTCTGACTCACACTCTCTCTCTGACACTCTCTCTCTGACACTCTCTATCTGACACTCTCTCTCTGACACTCTCTCTGACACTCTCTCTCTGACACTCTCTCTCTCTGACACTCTCTCTCTCTGACACTCTCTACTACACGGAGACACCAACACGATCATGGCTACCTCCAAAACCACTGGGCAGTTTTTCATGCCAACACTGCAAAGCGTGCGCAGTTTTTCATGCCAACACTGCAAAGCGTGCCAACACATCACTACCACCAAAACATTCCATAATTGGAATAAATCTAAAACCTACCAGATTAGGAAATTCATTAGTTGCCAAACCTTTGGAGTCATATACCAGGGATTATGTGAGTGCGGTAAAATCTACATTGGGAAAACCAAACGTCAATTCAAACTGCGAGTACTGGAACATATAGGTACTATACGTAACAATGTAGACACACCACTAGCAAGACATGTCAACTCGTGCCAAAATGGAAACACCAAATCCATTACTTTCAGAGGCATAGATCAATTTTCCCTAGGCCAAAGGAGAGGGAATGTGGACACAGTGCTATTACAGAAGGAAGCACGCTGGATCTACACACTCCAAGCACTCACACCCAAAGGCCTCAATGAAGGATTCGTCTTCAGTCCCTTTATATAATCCTACCAGTTCATCTCAATACATTCCTATATACTTTTGAACACTTTGGGTAAGTAGCACTAAAATAAAAATTGTCATCAAATGAGGACTTACAAATCTGCTCCATTCCTGCCAATTACTATCTACACATACTGATAATACATCTAAAACATTATGGAAACAATAACAGACAAGACATCAGTTTATTTAATTTATTACAAACTTCACTATAGTGGGATACATGTGAGAGCCACTATTTACATTACAAAGATTTAATAACATAGTTTAAACATTGCACAGTAATTCTCATTAACCACCAAAGCAGCATGCCACAAGCTTTTACATATCAAGACAGTTCTTATTGCTATAATGCTGGCCATGATCAGTCACTGAGACCAGCCCCCAATGCGCATGCGCTCAATCACTCTAGGGGTTACCTAAGGTTAAATCAAGTGCTATAAATACCTTCCGGTAACATGGGATACCCCCCTATTACTTGGCCTTGAAAAAGCATACCAGCGAAACGCGCGCGTCGGCACCACGCAGTCACGTGCACGCGCAGAGCCCCTGTTCACAGACGCTGACGGCATGTGATTAGAGGCAGTCAGCGCGACTCGGCGGCGGCACTTTCAAGGGCTCAATACAGACCCGATTGTCTTATGAGCCACATACAAGGGAACGACCTACTGTTTATCTGGCTAAATTAGGTACATTTACATGTGTAGCCAGGTCCCCCTCGCGCACTCGCCCCCTCCCTTGTCCCCCTCGCGCACTCACCCCTTCTTCCCCGTTGCGCGCGTGGTTGCGGCCGGTTGTCGGGGACGCGAGCGGCGAGCAGGCCGGTTGCCGGGGACGCGATCGGGCCGTCGCTAAGGCCGCGATCGCGTTGCCACCGGCCCGGCGGTTAGCAGAGCAGGGCGCCGACATGACAGTGAGCTCGCGCATGCGCAGGAGGCCGCTAGCGCGGGAGGCCCCAGATAGCTCGCGCATGCGCGAGAATAGGCTGCCAGCCCCCAGGGTGCTTAGGGGCAGAGACACCTGACGCCAGGGAGCCAATGAGAAGGCCAGATTCCCCTGCTAGCAAGGGGATACATTTCGCGGGGTTTTGCAGCTACGCAGGACTCATGATCCGGACCAGCTAGGGGTAAGAGGTGGGTGCAGGGGTCAGTGACCCTCTGCATAGGCCAGCAGCCCCCAAGGTCCCAGTTAGGTCCTGAGCCACCTAATAGCTTGTGGAGCCTAGGGACAGGCCCTAGATAGGGACACTGCCCCATTATTTGAGCAAGTAGTCAGGGACACAGAGCGGAAGCCGTGCGGCCCTGCGAGGTGGGTTCTGGGCTCAGGACACCACCAAAGACTCTAACACAAGGAGAGACATTGTTCGCGCTAGACTTTCAACCCACGCGGTGTGGAGCACGGCGTCGGATCGTGCGGATTGATATCGCGGTACCCGTGGCTGGAGCCCGGGCAGGTAACCGGCAACTCACGTGCACCAACCAGGCCTATCACCAAACATAGTGGCTGCGCAGTCACACACACACATGTACAGTGGTATTTGACTCTGGGAGCACGAGACATTTGAGTGGGGGTTACTGGACACAGGGTGGGGTCACATTGTGGGTGGTAGCGTCCGCCGTGACGCCTAGAGGTGGTAGCGTCCGCCGTGACGCCTGGTGTGGTTAGTGTCCGCCGTGACACCCAGTGTGGTTAGCGTCCGCCGTGGCGCATGTTGATTTGTGTTGATATATGTTGCTATGCAGTAAAGTCAGTCCAGTTTTACATTCATTCGCTTTGTGTGGTTGTTTCCTGTGAGGGCCTCCTCCCACTCCGTTGGGATCCCTCCCAGGTGGAGGCGTTGCACCTAGAGATGTATGAGATGTATGTACCCCAGGTTCCCCAAGGCGGAAGCTCAGCCCTCCTGTGAGCCAACAGGTAATGCACCACACCTGAGTAACTTTGCATGTTCCTACACTTCCACAGTATTATCTGCGAGTGGGTGGGGGAACACCCGTTACACATGTTTAAGGGAATACTGTCCTGCTGACATCCGAGCACTATATTAGCAACAAAGGATTGTATATCAACAGCTCCTAGTATCCCTACCAGTTGCTTACACCTGGAGTGCCAGTTCTCCAACATATATGTATCAGAGAAACACCAAGTAGGCAAGGGTTATAAATTACTAACCTGTCTCCTGGTCCTTAAAGGTGCAGCTCTTAGCAACAACTCCTAATTTGTCACAATTAGGAGTTCAAGCAGTGTCTCAACAACTAACAGTATATTCATTGAGTACTAGTGTCAACCAAAGATCTGCATCACTCAGATCCAAAGTTTACACGTGACAACTATGGTCTATATTCTATGCTCACGCACGACAGATCCAAGTTGGCGTTAGCACACATTTGGTGCACACCTACCAATAACTGTATATCAATACATTTATACCCTTTCCTGACTGCAATATATAACAGCACAGTAATAGGTCCTGTCTATCCTGTGCACCAACAAGTACCCATATACTGTGGCACGACATATATGACAACCACTGTCGGTCCCAAACCACCTACCTCTAGCCATCGCTCCACATGAAGGTTGCTAGGGCCAGTGAGTTCACTAACACTGGACCTTATTACCCTATCTGACACTCCTTGAGAGACATTCATCCAAGGAGTACCAACACTTGCTACTATTTAATACTTGTTTTAAACCCCACTGTTTTAACTTTGTTTAATAAAATAAAATTATTTTAAATTTACTCATCATCTCACATAGGAATACAGTGCTATATAGGGGTTCTGCGTGTCTCTAGTATTACTTATCAATTGCCCCTCTAAGCACCACTCCATTCACCACAAGCTGAAGCGGGGGTACCTAACCAGTATACAATATCTGATTTAGGGGTTCAGTTCGCCCCTCATCTGCCCCCAGCTCGCATACACCACACAATGTCTGGTTTCCTATCTGCTTTACCTAATTATCAAGACTGGCAGATTGAATCAGATCGTTTGTTCTCATCAGACAATGTACCTCTAGAGTCAAATAAAAAACCTAGTGTCTCTAATTTCTTTAACGAAGTGGATACAATTTTAAAACTACGCATTAAAACCTGGTGGGAGGTTAGTAGTTTTGAGAATTACCTCAAGGCAGAAACCATACCAAGAGGTCTAAGAGCAAACATTGCCCCAGCACACTATATAAGTGACCCAGAATTCCATCGTTCATGGGAACTCATTCTGAATCAATGTTCGATCATGCTCATGCAATTACTAGTGGAACACCAGAAAGAAAGGCTTGAAACATTCAGTACTGAGCTAGAGACTAAACTCAAGGAGGTATCTAATTGGAAAGATGACCCCAAGTTTGATGAACTAGATTGTAAACTAGAATCAAATATTTCTAAGTTCACAGCTGATTTGAAGGACAGGAAGCGAAGAAAGTTCGAAAGGGATAAGAGAGACTTCATAGAAGGAAAAATATTCAGATATAAATTTGCCAAGAAGAGCAAATATATACCTAGAGCAGCGGAACAACAGGATTCGTCCACAGAGTGGGAAATCTCAGACACAGACGAAGCTAGACAAGATAATAGTGAAGGTCCATCAGGTTCATTCCTTACATCCTTGGTTCCACATTTTTTAGATCAACAGAAAAGCATACTAACAGGTCCTGTAGGCCGAGGAAAACCAGAAGGGGAAAAGGGAAGAGTTTTGAGAAGCAGCAACCAACAAGGACAGGGCAAAAGGAAAGGGAAACAACAGAGGTACTAGAGGGATCTTTGGACACTACTAAGTCTATAATAGTAAACCTCTCCAACTTTGCACTTACCCAAGACCACATCACTTTACTCAACAAAGGGTTGTCCTTCTCACCCTCGTCAACAATAGACACATTTGAATGGGTGAAGGATACAAATCTTTTTAGCAGAAAGCTAAAACTACACAAATTCCATCGCCTACGAGACCAAAGGGTAGCTCAATCCCGGACATTTCCCCACCAAGCCTACAAGAATCAGAAGCCCTCACTGACCTCTCTTCCCTGTTGGAGGAAGCAGAAAGAAACCCAGGAGAGGGACCATTCACTACACTCAGACCCAGATCAAAGTTCCTACCATACAGCGACAAGTTTGCACACATAGACGTGTTCTGTGATTTCGTAACTAGAGATCTTGAGAACCTATCTAAGTTCAGAATGATTGACAATCTAACTAATCCAGAAAAAAATGCGCTAAAAGAACTTTCATCCAACATGTCTATTACAATCAAACCTTCAGACAAAGGTGGGAACTTTGTCATACTAAATACATCTGACTATAAAGCTGAAAATCTAAGACTTCTGTCTGATAAAAATTGTTATGAAGTCCTAACAAGGGACCCCACTTTTGAGTATATTTCGGAACTACGCTCCATTTTGGACAAAGGACTACTCAATAAGGTCATCACCCAAAAGAGAGTATGATTTTATCCTGAACAGAAATCCAAGGATAGCTACCTTCTATAGTGTTCCTAAAATACACAAACGCAAAACACCACCTCCAGGCCGCCCCATAGTCTCCGGGGTAGGCAATGTCACCGAGAATGCAAGTAGCTATGTCGACCAAATTCTGAGGCACTTTGTGGCATCTCTGCCATCCTATCTTAAGGATAGTAAGGATGTCCTCCAGAGACTAGAGGGTGTAGTTATCACACCAGACACCCTTCTGGTCAGTCTGGATGTAGAAGGACTCTACACCAGCATTTATCACCACTTTGGGCTAGCAGCTACAAAACATTATCTACAGACTCGAGGACAACACTACGTCAACCATGGCCTATTTGTGATAGACCTTCTTACGTTTGTTCGTACTAGGAACTATTTCCTGTTCAACAGTAAGATCTATCATCAAATACAAGGTACGGCCATGGGGACGAATTGTGCACCATCCTATGCAAATTTGTATTTGGGATGGTGGGAGGCACAACATGTATTTGTAGAAGAAATGGAACACTACACGTCACATATTATCCTATGGACACGTTTCATTGATGACGTGTTAATGCTATGGCAAGGTACAACTGCACTACTAAAAGAATTTATTGAAACCTTGAACCACAACCAACTAAATCTCCATCTAACCCTGGAATATAATCAGAACTCTATCTGCTTCCTGGACCTACAACTTTCACGAGGGACAGACAACCTGATAGAAACTACAGTCTATCGCAAACCGACGGCCACCAACAATCTTCTAGAGGCGTCTAGTCACCATCCTAGAACCCTAATTGAGGCCATACCTGTAGGGCAGTTCCTAAGACTTAGGAGAAACTGCAGTACCATCGCAGAATTTGAAACTCAGGCCTCAGCTATGACTAATTGCTTCAAAGAAAGGGGGTACAGCAATAAAAGCATAAAGACCGCTTATAAGAGAGCAAAATACTCCCCACGTGCAAACCTCCTTCTGGACAAAAGATCAACCACTGAGAAGAAAGTAGTACGTTTTGTGGGAACATTTAACAAACAGTGGAACCTAGCCAGGGAAGTTCTCCATAAACACTGGCACATTCTTTTAGCGGACAAGGATATCAGAGAAGTCATTCCAACATTTCCTTCAATGGTTAGTAGAAGAGCCAAAAACCTCAAAGATATCCTAGTCCACAGCCACTACACGGAGACACCAACACGATCATATGAGTTGCGATCCTCGAAGGTACCGTCAACGGCACCCTGAGGCATTTTTCATGCCAACACTGCGAATCGTGCCAACACTCACTACACTACACCAAACATTCCATATTGGAATAAATTGTATTGTATTGTATTAGTATGGTCTTTATTTATATAGCGCCATTGAATTACATAGCCTTCACAGTTTAACATGTGGTAATCAAATAAATAACAGATAATAAATAAATAACAGATCATGGAATAAGCTGCTTTAGACACTATCTGACTGCGTTAACATTTCGGAAGTCTGTTGGTCTCCTGCGCTGGAGCCGGTCAGGGGACTTTTATGACAGTCATAACTTGGTAGCGTAGTGGAGCTATACGTACATTTACAGTAAGGAGGTGAGTTGTCGGTGGTTAAGGTAGTGACGCGTCTGCAGGGGGCCAAGCATTATGTATCGTGTTTAGAACATTCACAGTGCTATTCATATGCTTCTTTAAGCAAGTGTGTCTTAAGGTGGGTCTTAAAGGTGGATAGAGAGGGTGCTAGTCGGGTACTGAGGGGAAGGGCATTCCAGAGGTGTGGGGCAGTCAGTGAAAAAGGTTTAAGGCGGGAGAGGGCTTTAGATACAAAGGGGGAAGAAAGAAGACATCCTTGAGAAGAACGCAAGAGTCTGGATGGTGCATACCGAGAAATTAGGGATGAGATGTAAGGAGGGGCAGAAGAATGTAAAGCTTTAAAAATGAGGAGAAGAATGGAGTGTGAGATGTGGGATTTGATCGGTAGCCAGGAGAGGGATTTCAGGAGGGGAGATGCTGAGACAGATCTAGGAAAGAGTAGAGTGATTCTGGCAGCAGCATTTAGGATAGATTGTAGGGGAGACAGGTGAGAGGCAGGAAGGCCGGACAGCAGGAGGTTACAGTAATCAAGACGGGAGAGAATGAGGGCCTGAGTCAGAGTTTTAGCAGTCGAACAACAGAGGAAAGGGCGTATCTCAGTTATATTGCGGAGGAAAAAGCGACAAGTTTTAGAAATGTTTTGAATGTGAGGGGCGAATGTGAGAGAGGAGTCGAATGTGACCCCTAGGCAGCGTGCTTGGGCTACTGGGTGAATGATTGTAGTTCCAACAGTAATGTGGAAGGAGGTAGTAGGGCCAGGTTTGGGAGGAAGTATGAGGAGCTCTGTTTTAGCCATGTTGAGTTTAAGGCGTCGGAGGGCCATCCAGGATGATATAGCAGAGAGACATTCAGAAACTTTGGTTTGTACAGCAGGTGTAAGGTCAGGTGTTGAAAAGTATATTTGTGTGTCGTCGGCATAGAGGTGATAATTAAACCCAAAAGATGTTATTAGGTCACCTAGAGAGAGTGTGTACAGAGAAAAGAGAAGAGGTCCCAGGACAGAGCCCTGGGGTACCCCCACAGAGAGTTCAATAGAGGAGGAGGAGGTGTTAGCAGAAGAGACACTAAAAGTACGATGGGAGAGGTAGGATGAGATCCAGGATAGAGCTTTGTTCCGAATACCTAGAGTATGGAGAATGTGGAGGAGAAGAGGGTGGTCCACTGTGTCAAATGCTGCAGAGAGGTCGAGTAATATGAGTAGAGTGTAATGACCTCTGTCTTTGGCAGCATGGAGGTCGTCAGTTATTTTAGTGAGGGCTGTTTCGGTGGAGTGAGCAGTGCGGAAGCCAGATTGTAGAGGGTCTAGGAGAGAATAGGTGTTGAGAAAATGGAGCAAGCGAGAGAATACAAGACGTTCAAGTAGTTTAGAGGCAAAAGGCAGGAGGGAGACAGGTCGATAGTTAGAAAGACAGGTAGGGTCAAGCTTGCTGTTTTTGAGTAATGGTATGACTGTTGCATGTTTGAAGGAGGATGGAAAGGTTCCAGAGCAGAGGGAGGAGTTAAAAATGTGTGTAAGCGTAGGGATTATAGTAGGAGCTAGAGGTTTTAGGAGATGGGAGGGAATGGGGTCAAGAGGGCAAGTGGTAGAGGGAGAAGAGGAGATCAACAGCGACACATCCTCCTCTGAGACAGTGGAAAAAGACTCAAGGAAGGCAGGAGGAGAGTTAGGAAGAGGTGTAGGATGGGGGGAAGAAACAGAGGGGATGTTCTGCCGTATGGATTCCACCTTTTCCTTAAAATAGTCAGCAAAGTCCTGAGCGGAGATGGAGGAAGGAGAGGCAGCTGAGGGTGGTTTGAGTAGAGTATCAAAGACAGAGAACAGTCGGCGTGGGTTAGATTTGTGCATGTTGATTAGTGCAGAAAAGTAGGCTTGTTTAGCTTGCGAGAGGGCAGAGTTGAAACAGGATAGCATAAATTTGTAGTGAAGGAAGTCTGCGAGAGTGTGGGACTTCCTCCAGAGGCGTTCAGAGGAACGAGTGGAGGAACGCAGCATGCGCGTGTGGGAATTTAGCCAGGGTCTAGGGTTAGAAGGGCGAGGGCGACAGAGAAAGCGGGGCATGTAGATCAAGAGACGAGGACAAGACAGAGTTGTACTTTCTGACCAGGTTGTCAGGGTCTGTAGCAGAGCTGAGAGAGGAGAGGGAGGAGTGTAAAGTGGACTCAAAGTCAGGTAAGTGAATAGAGCGCAGGTTTCTGCAGAACCGGGGGGTAGATGGAGGTGGAGAAGGGGAGAAGTGAGATAAAGAGAATGAGATGAGATGATGGTCAGAGAGAGGAAAAGGGGAAATGGAGAAATCAGAGAGAGAGAAGTTTTTAGTGAAAACCAGGTCTAAGTAGTGGCCATCCTTGTGGGTGCTGGCTGCAGTCCACTGTTGAAGGCCAAAAGAAGAGGTAAGAGAAAGAAAGCGGGAAGCCCAAGAGAGAGAGGGGTTATCAATGTGGCAATTGAAGTCCCCAAGGAGACGAACAGGGGAGTCTGAGGAGAGAAAGAAAGAGAGCCAGGATTCAAAGTGAGAGAGAAAGGCAGAAGGGGGACGAGTAGAGGTAGGTGGGCGATAGATGACCGCCACATGAACAGGGAGAGGAGAGAAGATCTGGACAGTGTGAGCCTCAAAGGAGGGAAAAGCAAGAGAGGGGGGAATAGGAAGGGTTCGGTAACGGCAGACAGAGGAGAGTAGGAGCCCCACGCCTCCACCCCTGCCATCAGGGCGCGGAGTGTGGGAGAAGGAAAGGCCACCATAGGAGAGGGCAGCTTCCAGAGCAGAGTCAGACTGAGTGAGCCAGGTCTCAGTTATAGCAAAGAGAAGCAGGGAGTGAGAGAGAAAGAAGTCATGTACAGAGAGGAACTTGTTAGAAAGAGAGCGTGCGTTCCAAAGGGCACAGGAGAAAGGGAGAGAGGAGGGAGGGTGGCAGGGGATGGGTATGAGGTTGGAGGGGTTGACACCAGAAGGAGTAGAAGTTGCATGTGGGAGGCGAGGACGAGAGCAAGTTGAAATAAGACAGGGACCAGGATTGGGAGAGATATCCCCAGAAGCAAGGAGGAGAAGCATGGATAGAAAGAGGATGTGTGAGGAGGATTTGTAGGGGTGTTTTTTAGTGCAGGGGATATAGCTGTGTGGTGTCAGAAGACGCAGGTAAGAAAGGAGTTCATGTGAACTGAGAAGTGGTGAAGAAAGGAGAGATGGAGATATATGAATAGAGTTTGAGACATACTGAGGCTGGTAAAAAGAAGTGCATAATTTGAGGAGAAGTGAAGTCACAGCAAATATAAATGGTAAAGGCAGCATCACAGCAGTAATGATGCAGTCTGGTATTGATGATATCTTCCTTTCCAGCGTAGTTCAAATGCAGGAATCAGGGCCAGATGGGGTGTCCACTTCTTCCTCTCTTCTTTTGAACTTCCTTTTAAACTTCAGTTGTTCAGTAGTCCTGCCACTTATAATGGGCCACTAACTTCCTTTTAAACTTCAGTTGTTCAATAGACATGCCACTTATAATGGGCCACTAACTTCCTTTTAAATTTCAGTTGTTCAACAGTCATGCCACTTGGATATGGGCTGCAGGCAGACTAGCTGTTCTGACTGGGTTTATATAGGCCTAAAAAGTCACCTGACAATGTTGTTCTGTCTGCTTAATTAGCACATCTGAGGCACATTCAAACAAATGGTTTTCTACACAGGGTGTTCCCTGCCTAGGTGGCAACACTTAATTTGATTAGGGGTAGACAGAAAACAGCATTCAAATATGGAATACTATATAATACACACAGCAGAGGATTTAGAGATGGATTTTACCTGAGGAGAGAAGAAGGATAAGATCCATTAGGGTAAGAGTTCCTTCCTTTTAAACTTCAGTTGTTCAATAGTCATGCCACTTATAATGGGCCACTTGGATATGGGCTGCAAATCTAAAACCTACCAGATTAGGAAATTCATTAGTTGCCAAACCTTTGGAGTCATATACCAGGGATTATGTGAGTGCGGTAAAATCTACATTGGGAAAACCAAACGTCAATTCAAACTGCGAGTACTGGAACATATAGGTACTATACGTAACAATGTAGACACACCACTAGCAAGACATGTCAACTCGTGCCAAAATGGAAACACCAAACCCATTACTTTCAGAGGCATAGATCAAGTTTCCCTAGGCCAAAGGAGAGGCAATGTGGACACAGTGCTATTACAGAAGGAAGCACGCTGGATCTACACTCGCTTTAGCGTAGCCACCATTTTATCAGATTGGCTCTGCTTTTCATCTATGGCGGAAATAGTAGCCTTTGCAGTATCTAGCTCAGTCTTGAGATCGTGCAATTCTGTCCTGGCTAAAGAGTAAATTGTGAGCACATCTTTTTGTAGCCTCACGTTATTTTTCTGTAGCTCTGTGTAACATCTTCCTTTTGTTTCAATTTGTGTACAGAGCATCTCACAGTCATGCCTGGCATTTTTCAGGGCATCTTCAGGGCTGGTCAAGGGATCGTCACTCACTGGTTCCGGCTCCACTTCCCTGGGATGGTTGGTTGAGGGTTCCTCACTGTTGGCACTGGACAGACACTTCTTTGGGGTACACGACTTCTGCCTTGGGCCCTCTGGATATTCGGTTACCCGCGGGACGATTTCTCCATTTTCTCTAGGCTGCAGGGCAACTCGGTCTCCCTTTTCCTCCACAGGATCTGCGGACGTGTCTGTTCCTTCCATGGTAAGTGAAGAACCGCTTTTCTTTTTCTTTTTACGCCTTTTTGATTTGGATGACACCGTCCCTTCAGGGATATTGGGGTCTCCATCTTCATTTGAAATTTTAGCAGCTTCATTATATACGCCAGGCTTTTTTTGCAGTTGCTTTAGCTGACAGAAATATTGGGTGATCTGCTGCTCCCGCTCTGTCTCCTGCTGATCATTTTCGTTATCAAAGGGAGCGGTCTTTTCTGTTCGTGCCGAGTTCAGGCACCCCCACCATTCTTGGGGTGTTTTGCGGGTGTGACTCGGTTCGGGTTCCCCGTTAGAGAGGTCTTTCTCTTTATTGGACTGGAAGGGCCACTCTTCCGTGGGGTAGGGTTCATTACAGGAACGCTGCATATTGTCCTCCATTTTTAGGCTATCAGGTGTAATTTTCTTCCTTACCTCAGGAGGTGCTATTGTAGCTGTTGCCACTGTATTTGCTAGAACCCCCAATTGTGGTAGTCCTACAGGTGGGCATATTTTGCTTGTAGAGGTCGTAGCTCTCACAGGCATCTCTGTAGACTTTTCTTTCTTGGGTAATTTTTTTTTCAGTATCAGTAGTACTGTGCATGCATTTTCTTTTATCATGGAATATAATATGTGCAGTTGCTAGGTAAAAAAATTCTAATTGCTATACACCATTTACTTGCTAGGTGAATTACCTCTGCTTCAGCAACAGAATTTGGTTTTCTGCCCGAGTTCAGTAATTTTCAGTCTCATCTTTGGGTATTATGGCATTCACACTTCACACTTTGGGTGTCTGTTTTGCTCCCAAGATAATAGGCATACTTTTTTACTTGCAGAAAAAAAAACATTCTCAGCAATTGGCTTTGAAAAACCTTTTCCTTTATAGGACAATTTTACACTCAGCATTTGTTTGCTAAAAATTCCCCTGCTTCAGCACAGTCTTGTATCAATTTTCACACTTTTCTGCATATACTCCATTCACAGCTGGTAGCCCTCTGCGGTGTGGCAACCTTTATTTGCAAAATCAGTACCACTCGTGGGTCACCATCTGTATTCACTGCTTCAGCGAAACCTTTGAAAACAACAAACACCTATCCCTTTTTAAGGGCTGACTCACTTCTTGAACCCTGACTATGGCTGGAAGGCAAAACCCCTATTTCAATTACCATATTACACTTTGTGATAGGCAAAAAAAAAGGATTAGCTGCTTCAGCAGTCTCTCTCCTCTTGGGATTGGGGCAAAGAGTCCATCTGTGGTTTTGTAAGTTTCAATGCAGTGTAAGTTTTAGTGGTGTGTCCCTTTAACTCTGATCTCTGCTGCATGAGGTTTTTTTTTTTTTTCTCAGACTGTTTGTAGGCAAAAAGCATTAAAAAAAATTTCACATAAAAATCTCCGGTTCTTTTTAACTACAAGGATACCTCTTGTCCCACCTCGGACACCAAATGTAGACGAACGTTCACAGAGGTACACAATTAGGAGGCTTTATAATGTGAAATTATAATAGGCTTTATTGTGCCTGTTCCTTTTCATCAGGAAATTATCCAAACACAAGGGGGGGGGGGGGACAAAGCTTCCATTCACTTGGGAGTATTTCTAGTGAAATCCTATGCAATTAGTTCACATCTCCCTTAGTAAAGCATGTCTCGCAGCCCCAAAACATATAGCATGAAAATAAGCAGATATAAGCAGTCTCCTTTTTTTTGTTTCAAATTTTTTATTGTTTTTTTTTGAGAGAATAACATCAAATAACAGGTTTCAACATACATCTGTTACAATTTCACAATGTATAAAAAGAATAAATATTAAACATTGTATTACAACATAAATAATACTCTTGTTGTCTTCATTATCTTATAAGCTACTTTACAACCGTTGAATTCTACAAAACATTGTATATTTTTTTTTTACATTTTAGCAACCTATTTAGGAAGCAGCCGCTTCCGGGCATTTCTCTCATAGAAAATCAAGGATAGAGGAGAGAAAAGCAAGAGAGAAGAGGGAGGGGGAGTGGGTAGGGGGGGGGATGAGGGGAGGGGGGTGTCCTATTAACTCCAATCTTGTATGGTCCCTATATTTTATTTTTAATTGTCTGGCCAAACTGACCAAACCTTATGGAACTTATCCACCTTTTGGCTCAGCTGCACCGAGAGGAGTTCCATTAGCCTTATTTCCCTGACACGTCTCAGTACTGTCTGCTTGGAGGGGGGATTTATCTTTTTCCATGCCGCGGCTACCGAGCATCGAGCTGCAGTGAGGACATGGCTTATTATTTTATTCTCTTGGGGTTGTAGGTCCTCTATTGGTTTGTGGACAAACGAAACATTGCCGCCTAGTAAATTCTTCTGGTTATCATTTAACAGATCAGATCCCCCGTCAGCCAGGCATGAACCGTGGCTGGGAAGGCAAACGCAACGCAGCATGCGAGAGGTGAGCAGCGGCGGATTCCAAGTATCTGCCAGGTAGAAATCAGGCATTTGCTCGAATAAAGTGTGTCGGTGCAGTAAGGTCGGTGTATTCACATCCCCACCTCAGCCCGCGGTCTGGTCCCAGTTTGTGGTGAGCACGTCCTTTACACTGAAAATAAAGAAAACCTGGCGCCAAATGTTCACATGGAAAGTCCTGTGATCTTCAAAGAATCTGCATAAATGCTTGTCAGGCCATGAAACGAAAGGGGACTTTCACAGGACTTTCCATATGAACATTTGGCGCCAGGTTTTCTTTATTTTCCATGTTGTTTCTGTTTGTACTAGACAGTAGCTATTTAAAGGATATTGTTTGTATATTTTTATTTACACTTTAGCGCTATATTCACATTTTCTTTTGTTTTGACGTCCTTTACACTGCTATAGTGGCTTATCATGCCCATATTATATGAGTATGATGTACCACTATGCCAATAAATGGGTAAATGGTGGGTATAGTGATCCCAGGGTAGGTGGTTAGGCCTCCTGGATGGGTAGCGGGAGATGAGGGTTAACCCCTTAATTACTATAGCGGTTATTAACCGCTAAGATGATTAAGGGGCTATTAGATTGTATTTTTTCATGTATTCTTGCTGGCATCGGAGGACATGGACCTGGAGTATGCTGAAAAGGACACCCTTCATGATGGCAGGGGTAAGTAGAAAGGTTTATTTATGCTGGCTGGCTAATGTTTTATTTTATTTTTTTGTTTCAAATTTTTTATTGTTTTTTTTGAGAGAATAACATCAAATAATAGGTTTCAACATACATCTGTTACAATTTCACAATGTATAAAAAGAATAAATATTAAACGTATTACAACCTAAATAATACTCTTGTTGTCTTCTTTATCTTATAATCTACTTTACAACCGTTGAATTCTACAAAACATTGTATATATATATATATATATATATTTTTTTTTTAATTTTAGCAACCTAGTTAGGAAGCAGCCGCTTCCGGGCATTTCTCTCAGAGAAAATCAAGGATAGAGGAGAAAAAAGCAAGAGAGAAGAGGGAGGGGGAGTGGGTAGGGGGGGGATGAGAGGAGGGGAATGGGGGAGGGGGGTGTCCTATTAACTCCAATCTTGTATGGTCCCTATATTTTATTTTTAATTGTCTGGCCATACTGACCAAACCTTATGGAACTTATCCACCTTTTGGCTCAGCTGTGCCGAGAGGAGTTCCATTAGTCTTATTTCCTTGATACGTCTCAGTACTGTCTGCTTGGAGGGGGGGTTTATCTTTTTCCATGCCGCGGCTACCGAGCATCGAGCTGCAGAGAGGACATGGCTTATTATTTTATTCTCTTGGGGTTGTAGGTCCTCTATTGGTTTAGCCAGCACCATGACCAGTGGGTCCACCTCTATCTCTAGTCCCAGGAGCTCTCGTATCATTGTTTGCATCATGATCCAGAACCCCTGAATTTTTGGGCAATTCCACCAGATATGAGCCATATCTCCTTTTTGCCCACATCCTCTCCAACACAAATCTGAGGACCCGGGGAAAATCTGACTCAACCTATTTGGGGTTAGGTACCAATGGAACATAACTTTGTATATATTTTCTTTTGTAGTTGTGCAGATTGATGTTTTAGAGGCCGCTTCCCAGATATCCTCCCAGTCCTCTCTATCTAATTCTAGGTTTAAGTCCTCTGCCCATTTTAGCATGTAGCTATGATTAGTTTGTGCCGCAACCGACGCCAGACCCAGATATACCTCAGAAATAAGACCTTTGCAATAATAGCCTCTTCTGCATAATCTCTCAAATTTTGTCATATCAGCAAACGCTGTGTTTTTTTAAACTATTTGTAGGTAATGTCGAATTTGCAAATAACCAAACACCGGTAAATTTGTAATTTTATGCTTTTTCTCCAACTCTGGGAGTGTAAGAATCTTATTTTTGGATACATAGTCATCCGCCATTATCAACCGGAGCTCTTTATATTTACTGAGTCCCCTTGAGAGGCAGCCTGGGATAAACTCGGGATTGCTAAATATGGGGGTCATTAGAGTGGGGGACGATGCCAAATGATATTTCTCCTTATTTCTTGACCATATTCTCCATGTACACCTCATTGCTCCCAGTTTTAATTTATCTGCTAGGCTCTCCCTCCCTCCCCCGGTCCAAAGGGTTGCCGGCAGAGAAAGGGATCCTGCGTAGGTAGACTCAATCCCCAGCCAACAACTTGTAGTTGGATCATTGTTCCACATTATTACTTGTTTTAGTTGGGCCGCCAGATAGTATTTAGTGATATCCGGGACTCCCAAACCTCTGCAGTCTTTTGGGGCTAGCAAAATTGCTCTAGCAACCCTTGGTCTTTTATTTTTCCAGATGAATTGAAAAATTCTATTCTGGATATTTTTAAGTTCTGCTAATGGAATGTCTATTGGTAGCGTCTGGAAATAATATAGGAGTCTTGGCAGGATATTCATTTTAATTGTAGCTATTCTTCCTAGCCAAGAGATCTGATATTCGTTCCAGCTCTGAAGATCTTTTCTAATCTTTTCAAAGAGAGGGGGATAATTGTGTTGGTATAGGGTCTTAAAAGAGCTCGTTATCTGTATTCCCAGATACTTTATTTTTATTGAGCTCCATTTATAATTAAAGTTTGCCTGTAACAACTTAACTTCTGATGCTGTTAATGAAAGATTCAGAGCCTCCGACTTGTCCGTGTTAATTTTATATCCCGAAAATAAATTGGTCTAATTGGTATTGTAAATTTGATAGGGACATCAGTGGGTTGGACAGGGTTAGGATAATGTCGTCGGCAAACAGGGATATTTTGTAATTTGTCTCTCCAATATCAATACCTTTGATATTCTTTTCGTCCCTAATTGTCGCTGCCAGGGGTTCTATGGAGTGGGCGAATAGAAGCGGAGATAAGGGGCATCCTTGTCGGGTACCATTAGTAATTTTTATGGGGCTTGAGTCTCCCCCAGGGAGTTTCACGACTGCTGTGGGAGTTTTGTATAGGGCTCTGATCCCCTCTAAGTATTGGCCCCTAAATCCGAATTTAATCAAAGTTTGATCCAAGAAATCCCACCGTATCCTGTCAAATGCTTTTTCTGCATCTAGACTCAACAGGATAGCCTTTGTATTTGAGAGGTGCACATGGTCAATAAGGTTGATAATTTTTCTGGTATTATCAGAGGCCTGTCTCCCCGAGACAAACCCGACTTGATCTATATGAATTAGGCTGGGCAATATTGGGGTGAGTCGGTTTGCCAAGATTTTACTAAAGAGTTTTAGATCCGAATTAAGGAGGGCTATGGGGCGATAGTTACCGCATTGTAATGGGTCTCTCCCTTCCTTATGTATGATTGCTAGATTTGCTTTGGACATTGTTGTCGGAATATCTGCTCCCCCTAGGAACGAATTAAACATATCCAACATATATGGAGCTAGTACCTTCTTAATTTTTTTGTAGTACTGGTTTGAAAAGCCATCTGGGCCCGGCGTTTTACTAGCTTTTAATTGAGCTATGGCTTCTAGAAGTTCTTCCTGTGTTATGTCCCTATTTAGTTCTAAATGATTTTCTTCTGTAAGTCCTGGAAGTTTACATTTCCCCAAGTATTCAGAGATAGCCTCCGATCCCGATTGTCTATTCTTGGGGAAGTTTAAATTGTATAATTTAAGGTAGAATTCTGAGAATTCTTTTGCAATTTGCGTCTCGTTGTATGTTTTTGTTCCTAATCTAGTTTGAATAGCTGAGATTTGCGTTTTGGTTCTCAGTCCTCTAAGTTTGGACGCCAATAGTCGATCGGCTTTATTACCTTTATCATAATATTTTTGCTTGGTCCACCTTAACGCCCTCTCCACTTCATCTAGTTGTGTCTGCTTCAATTCAGATCTAGTTTTATCAAGTACTTTGAATAATTTTTTTGAGGGGTTGCTTTTGTGTTTCTGTTCCAAAAGCTGCACTTTTTCCGTTAATTTATTATATAATTTTTGCTTAGCTTTTTTCTTATACGATGCTATGGCAATAATAGTCCCTCTTATTGTAGCCTTATGAGCTTCCCATAGCATTGCTGGTGACTCTACGGAGCCCTTATTCAGCGTAAAGTATTCTATGAGTTTTTGTTTAATGTCTATTTCTACATCTATTTGGTTCAGCAGAGAATCGTTTAATTTCCAATTATATTGAGTGCTTTTACTGAAGGGGAGAGAGAGTACTAGTGAGACCGGAGCATGGTCCGACCATGATATTGACCCTATATCTGACTGGGAGGATGCCTGGAGAACATCTTTGGTTCCCAGAAAATAATCAATCCTTGAATAGGTCTGGTGCGGGGGTGAGTAGAACGTGTAGTCCCTCTGGCCCTGGTGCTGCGCTCTCCAAATATCTATAAGCGAGTATTCTTTTAAGATGTTTCTAAAGTCTTTCGCATTTTTTTCAGTGGAGCGTGGGTGAGACGTTCCTTGCACACTTGATCTGTCTAGTTCTGGGGTGACTATCATATTCATATCTCCTCCTATCAATAATGTGGTTCTTGGCTGGGGAGATATATTATCACATAAGTCCCTTAAGAATTTTGCTTGCCCATCATTTGGGGAGTATACGTTCACTAAGACTATTTCTACCCCAGTGAGTGAGCCATATAAAATTAAGTATCTGCCTTCTGGGTCTGATACCACTTTTTTTTAGAGTGAATGGTGTGTTATGTTTGAATAATATAGCCACCCCTCGTTTTTTTGTTGTACAAGACTCGTAATATGCTTGGGGATAGTCTTTTTTTTAAAGTGTTTGGGGGAGATGTGGTATTAAAATGGGTTTCCTGAAGGAATAGTATATCCCCTTTTGTTTTTTGGAGTTCCTGGAGGGCCACTCTTCTCTTAATTACTGGATTTAGCCCCTTTACGTTAAGGGACACTATCTTTAGGGGTGTTTTACTAACCATTTTCCCTTTTTTAGTTGGGCAGGGTCTTGAGATCCCTCCACTTTCCCAGGGTGGAGGAGCATCCTACCTTCTTCCTTTGCGTGCGTGTCTAGCTGAAGTCCGTGTTTCTTTTTGGCGTCGGCAGTTCTGAGTCTTCTAGTCTCTGTGTGTTCTGTGCTGGGAGGGGTTGGCTTGGAGACGAGCTGATTGGACACCTGGGGAGGGGGAGACAGAGGGGCAGGAGAAAGGAAAAAGAAAAGAGAAAGTGGGCGATAACAACGCCCT
The DNA here is from genome assembly GCA_036426205.1 of Ascaphus truei. NCBI lineage: Eukaryota > Metazoa > Chordata > Amphibia > Anura > Ascaphidae > Ascaphus > Ascaphus truei. The sequence continues at coordinate 284,075,959 of CM071569.1, forward strand.
AACATATTAACCCCCACCACTCTAAGGGTGAGGGAGATGGGCATATTGCCCTCTGGAGACTTCTCAGTGAGTCCGGTTCCGGAATCCACCAAGGAGGTCCCGAAGCCCCTCCAGGGTATTCAAATATCAATCAAGACCATGCATAACACTGGAAATCAACACTTTAACACTTTATATAACCACTTGTCACCCGTGGGGGGTATTAAAGGCTTGACATTATTTAACTACTGAACAGTTTCTAGTCTTTCCCATTACTCTAGATTTGACATACCCATCCCAGATTCCTTACGAACATTTCTATCTTTCACCACAAGGTGGAGCCAGAGGGCTAGTTCAAGACAACATCTATACCTGAATTTTAGCATTGCAGTAATTAAAGACTATAAACAGTAAATCAGTACATCCCAATGACACCGTTCTAGGGATAATATTTTTCACTTCCTCCACTTGAGTCCGGTCTCGTTCAGGTAAAGACCTCTGCCAGCACCCAGCCCCCCAAAACCCCAAACCCACCCCTCCACCCACTACCCGCGTCTGGGGCTGAGACCCATTCTTCGGGGAACTTGCGGGAGGAGGGGGGGAGGGGGGGAAGGAGGGGGGAAATCTAATTCTAGGTTTAAGTCCTCTGCCCATTTTAGCATGTAGCTATGATTAGTTTGTGCCGCAACCGACGCCAGACCCAGATATACCTCAGAAATCTTCTGCATAATCTCTCAAATTTTGTCATAGCAGCAAACGCTGTGTTTTTTTTAAACTGTTTGTAGGTAATGTCGAATTTGCAAATAACCAAACACCGGTAAATTTGTAATTTTATGCTTTTTCTCCAACTCTGGGAGTGCAAGAATCTTATTTTTGGATATATAGTCATCCGCCAATATCAACCGCAGCTCTTTATATTTACTGAGTCCCTTTGGGAGGCAGCCTGGGATAAACTCGGGATTGCTAAATATGGGGGTCATTAGAGTGGGGGACGATGCCAAATGATATTTCTCCTTATTTCTTGACCATATTCTCCATGTACTCCATTGCTCCCAGTTTTAATTTATCTGCTAGGCTCTCCCTCCCTCCCCCGGTCCAAAGGGTTGCCGGCAGAGAGAGGGATCCTGCGTAGGTAGACTCAATCCCCAGCCAACAACTTGTAGTTGGATCATTGTTCCACATTATTACTTGTTTTAGTTGGGCCGCCAGATAGTATTTAGTGATATCCGGGACACCCAGACCTCCGCAATCTTTTGGGGCTAGCAAAATTGCTCTAGCAACCCTTGGTCTTTTATTTTTCCAGATGAATTGAAAAATTCTATTCTGGATATTTTTAAGTTCTGCTAATGGAATGTCTATTGGTAGCGTCTGGAAATAATATAGGAGTCTTGGCAGGATATTAATTTTAACTGTGGCTATTCTTCCTAGCCAAGAGATCTGATATTCGTTCCAGCTCTGAAGATATTTTCTAATCTTTTCAAAGAGAGGGGGATAATTGTGTTGGTATAGGGTCTTAAAAGAGCTCGTTATCTGTATTCCCAGATACTTTATTTTTATTGAGCTCCATTTATAATTAAAGTTTGCCTGTAACAGCTTAACTTCTGATGCTGTTAATGAAAGATTCAGAGCCTCCGACTTGTCCGTGTTAATTTTATATCCCGAAATTTTACTAAATTGGTCTAATTGGTATTGTAAATTTGGTAGGGACGTCAGTGGGTTGGACAGGGTTAGGATAATGTCGTCGGCAAACAGGGATATTTTGTAATTTGTCTCTCCAATATCGATACCTTTGATATTCTTTTCGTCTCTAATTGTCGCTGCCAGGGGTTCTATGGAGAGGGCGAATAGAAGCGGAGATAAGGGGCATCCTTGTCGGCTACCATTAGTAATTTTTATGGGGCTTGAGTCTCCTCCTGGGAGTTTCACGACTGCTGTGGGAGTTTTGTATAGGGCTCTGATCCCCTCTAAGTATTGGCCCCTAAATCCGAATTTAATCAAAGTTTGATCTAAGAAATCCCACCGTATCCTGTCAAATGCTTTTTCTGCATCTAGACTCAACAGGATAGCCTTCGTATTTGAGAGGTGCACATGGTCAATAAGGTAGATAATTTTTCTGGTATTATCAGAGGCCTGTCTTCCCGAGACAAACCCGACTTGATCTATATAAATTAGACTGGGCAATATTGGGGTGAGTCGGTTTGCCAAGATTTTGCTAAAGAGTTTTAGATCCGAATTAAGGAGGGCTATGGGGCGATAGTTACCGCATTGTAATGGGTCTCTCCCTTCCTTATGTATGATTGCTAGATTTGCTTTGGACATTGTTGTCGGAATATCTGCTCCCCCTAGGAACGAATTAAACATATCCAGCATATATGGGGCTAGTACCTTCTTAAATTTTTTGTAGTACTGGTTTGAAAAGCCATCTGGGCCTGGCGTTTTACTAGCTTTTAATTGAGCTATGGCTTCTAGAAGTTCTTCCTGTGTTATGTCCCTATTTAGTTCTAACTGATTTTCTTCTGTAAGTCCTGGAAGTTTACATTTCCCCAGGTATTCAGAGATAGCCTCCGATCCCGATAGTCTATTCTTGGGGAAGTTTAAATTGTATAATTTAAGGTAGAATTCTGAGAATTCTTTTGCTATTTGCGTCTCGTTGTATGTTTTTGTTCCTAACCTAGTTTGAATAGCTGAGATTTGCGTTTTGGTTCTCAGTCCTCTAAGTTTGGATGCCAAAAGTCGATCGGCTTTATTACCTTTATCATAATATTTTTGCTTGGTCCACCTTAACGCCCTCTCCACTTCATCTAGTTGTGTCTGCTTCAATTCAGATCTAGTTTTATCCAGTACGTTGAATAATTTTTTTGAGGGGTTGCTTTTGTGTTTCTGTTCCAAAAGCTGCACTTTTTCCGTTAATTCATTATATAATTTTTGCTTAGCTTTTTTCTTATACGATGCTGTAGAAATAATAGTCCCTCTTATTGTAGCCTTATGAGCTTCCCATAGCATTGCTGGTGACTCTACGGAGCCCTTATTCAGCGTAAAGTATTCTCTGAGTTTTTGTTTAATGTCTATTTCTACATCTGTTTGGTTCAACAGAGAATCGTTTAATTTCCAATTATATTGAGTGCTTTTACTGAAGGGGAGAGAGAGTACTAGTGAGACTGGAGCGTGATCCGACCATGATATTGACCCTATGTCTGACTGGGAGGATGCCTGTAGAACATCTTTGGTTCCCAGAAAATAATCAATCCTTGAATAGGTCTGGTGCGGGGGTGAATAGAACGTTTAGTCCCTCTGGCCCTGGTGCTGTGCCCTCCAAATATCTACAGTATAAGCGAGTATTCTTTTAAGATGTTTCTAAAGGCTTTCACATTTTTTTCAGTGGAGCGTGGGTGAGACGTTCCTTGCACACTTGATCTGTCTAGTTCTGGGGTGACTATCATATTCATATCTCCTCCTATCAATAGTGTGGTTCTTGGCTGGGGAGATATATTATCACATAAGTCCCTTAAAAATTTTGCTTGCCCATCATTTGGGGAGTATACTGCTGCGGCCGAGTTTATTCGAGCATTTGCCCGTTTTAAAGTGTTTGGGGGAGATGTAGTATTAAAATGGGTTTCCTGAAGAAATAGTATATCCCCTTTTGTTTTTTTGAGTTCCTGGAGGGCCAGTCTTCTCTTAATTACTGAATTTAGCCCCTTTACGTTAAGGGACACTATCTTTAGGGGTGTTTTACTAACCATTTTCCCTTTTTTAGTTGGGCAGGGTCTTGAGATCCCTCCACTTTCCCAGGGTGGAGGAGCATCCTACCTTCTTCCTTTGCGTGCGTGTCTAACTGAAGTCCGGGTGTCTTTTTGGCGTCAGCAGTTCTGAGTCTTCTAGTCTCTGTGTGTTCTGTGCTGGGAGGGGATGGCTTGGAGACAAGCTGATTGGACACCTGGGGAGGGGGAGACAGAGGGGCAGGAGAAAGGAAAAAGAAAAGAGAAAGTGGGCGATAACAACGCCCTAACATAGTAACCCCCACCACTCTAAGGGTGAGGGAGACGGGCATATTGCCCTCTGGAGACTTCTCGGTGAGTCCACTTTCGGAATCCACCAAGGAGGTCCCGAAGCCCCTCCAGGGTATTCAGAGATCAATCGAGACCATGTATAACACTGGAAATCAACACTCTAACCCTTTATATAACCACTTGTCACCCGTGGGGGGTATTAAAGGCTTAACATTATTTAACTACTGAACAGTTTCTAGCCTTTCCCATTACTCTAGGTTTGACATACCCATCCCAGATTCCTTACGAACATTTCTATCTTTCACCACAAGGTGAGCCAGAGGGCTAGTTCAAGACAACATCTATACCTGAATTTTAGCATTGCAGTGATTAAAGACTATAAACAGTATATCAGTACATCCCAATGACACCGTTCTAGGGATAATATTTTTCACTTCCTCCGCTTGAGTCCGGTCTCATTCAGGTAAAGACCTCTGCCAGCACCCGCCCCCCCCCCAAAACCCCCAAACCCACCCCCCCACCCACGACCCGCGTCTGGGGCTGAGACCCATTCTTCGGGGAACTTGCGGGAGGAGGGGGGGAGGGGGGGAAGGAGGGGGGAAAGTGGGGAGGGGGGAGGGAGGGGGGAGGAGGGGAGGGAGGAAGGGGGGAGGGGGATGGTGGAGGAGGGGGAGGAGGGGGGGAGGAGAGGGGGGAGGAGTGGGGGAGGAGAAGGGGGGGAGGGGGGGAGGAGGGGGGGGAGCAGGAGGGGGGGGGGGAAAGGGGGGAGGGAGGAGGGGGACGAGGAGGGCAGGGGGGGGGATGGAGGGGTGGGGGACGAGGGGGGGGGGGAAGAGGAACAAGGGGGCGGCAGCGACCGTCTCTCCGCTATTTTCCTTTGGTATTCCAACTCCTGCACCGGCTTTTCTTCCTTACTCGCCTCACGCCTGGTTCTTTTGCGACGCCAGGCGTTGGGATGCCCTTGGTGTTTTCGCCGTTCCTTGTCTGGGCTGCTCTTCCTCTGCTCTCTCAGACGTGGCATCCTCGTCTGTATGTTGGAGACCCAAGGCCCTAAAGATTCTGGGGACATCCTCCATGTAGGACACCATGTGCATCTTCCCTCCAACCTGCGCCATCAATTTAAAGGGGAATCCCCACCTGTATCTCACTTTGTGATCCCTTAATTTTTGTGTAAGGGGCCGCATTTCTCTTCTCCTGTCCACGGTTTCTTTAGATAGGTCACTGTAGACTTCCAGGTGGGTATTACGGAATTGGACCTCACCTTTCTCCCTGCTGGCTATGAGCACCTTCTCCTTAGTTGTGTAGGAATGGAAGCGTATGATGACGTCCTTGGCTCTCTTAGGGTCCTGTGACTTCGGGCCCAATGTCCTGTGCGCTCTATCCAGCTCCATTTGTTCCTGCTGCAGCTCAGGGACCAGGAATACAAACAGGTCTTTCAAGTACGGCTGCAAGTGGGCAGCCTCTATCTCCTCCGGGATGTATCTCACGCGGAGGTTCTGGCGTCGGTCTCTGTTTTCCTGCTCCTCTGCTTTCTCTTTCAGGGAGCGAATTTCGTAATTTAACCTGTTTATTTCGTCCTCTGCTTGGGAATAGGAATGTTCTGTATCCTCCACTTTTTGTTGTATAGTGTCAGTTCTCTCTGACAGGGCGTTCATGTCAGTTCTGAGCGAGTTGACGGCTTTATTAAGATCATCTTGGAATCCCTGTCTCATTCTCAGGAATAGATCCTCTAGGTAGTCCCTGGTCACCTCTAGCTGTTCTCCTCTGCTCCCCTGCTCATGCATGCTGTCGGGCATTTCTACGGGGGGGGGGGTCCGGCCGCCCCCTTGGGTCAGGCCGTCTCTAGCTGGGGGTTTGTGCGTCGGCATGAAAAAGCTTTTTAGACTTGTTTGCGCGGATCCCTTCTGCCTTACGCTCATCCCCTGGGAGTTGCGCCGCGTTCTGGTTAGTTTTTTATTGATTTGTCATCCCGATTGGCACTATTTTTAGGCCACCAGTTATTTATTTATTTCAGTCCAGAATATTGTGGGGGAGTAAGGATATGTGACTCTGGGGCTCTGGCTGTAGTGTTAGGGACTTATAGCAGGCAGGGTGTCCGCTCCTTAGGCACTTCTGTGAGGTGTTGTTACCCTCTCAAAATGGCTGCCTCCTCCCTGCTAGCCTCGTGTCTGTGGCCTCTGCCTCCCTCAATTAGGGGGTATCTCCTTGATTCTCTCCCCTCTCACCAGGCTCCCAGCTCAGGGCAGTACCTTAAACTTGCTGTGTGTTATCCAGGAGGAATCTTCTGCCTTCTCCCCGCCGCCACGACGCGGGAGGCTACCGCGTGTGTCTCTGCAACACCAGGGGGGGGGGGGATGGGGGGTCCGTCCCGGCTCGTCTGCGGCTCCTCTTCTATCCGTGCTCCCGGAGCACACGTGCCCTCGCCGCCTCTCTCCTCCGCTCCCGCAGCTGAGGCCGAGTCTCGCAGCAGCCTGAGGGGGAAGATCTGCTGCAGGGGGTTGGCGCCCGCAAGAGGCCCCCCCCGAGCACCGGTAAAAGCTCACCGGAGCCTCGCGCTCCGTGAGTCGCGGGGTCACTCCCGGGTGGTTTTATTTATTTATATTTCGGCTTCTTTTTTTCAGATTTCCTATATTTTTGCTATTTGAATGGCTATACTTAATGGAGGGGCTCGGGAGCTAGCTCCTCACGCTGCCATCCTCCCCGACGTCACCGGACGTCCATAAGCAGTCTCTTAAGAATAAAAGTCTTATCTGTTTCTTGGAGGGAAAATCTTCTCACTTCCTGGTTCAGCTTCAGGGGTAGTAGTTTTCCCTGTGTCTTGAAATCAGCTCTGCTGTGCAGAGCTCAAGACCGGTCAGCTCCAAAGGTCAGCTCTCAGTCAGAGCTAAGGAGAGAGTCACTTCCTGTCTCAAAGGCAGGCTTTTGTAAGCAATCTAATCAGGCAGGTGGTGTTTAGTAATTAACTACCACACTGCTAGATTAAAGGCACATTACTGAACAGGGATACGTCCCCTGTTACATTGGGAAAAGCGCCATTAGCCATCTTTGGTTAATAGCACTTTTACCCATTCCGGCATAATGTTGTTGATACAGGAGGTGGGTGAAGGTGGTAATTGCCCCAGGGTGGGTGTTTAGGCCTTGCGGGAGGCTAGCGTGAGTGGGTAACCCCTTCATTACCTTAGTGGTTGAAACCGCTATGGTAACGAAGGGGTTAATGTCTACTGCCACCCTCCCACAAGGCCTAAACACCCACTCTGGGGCAACTACCACATTCACCCACCCCCTGTACCAACAACAAAGCAGTGGCTGCTATTTAACCCTTTCATTATCATAGCGGTTAGCCGCTAAGGTAATGAAACTGGCTGCACTTTTATTTTGAATGCATAGTATTGATACCAGGGGCCTGTGGGACCCCCTGGAGATCTGGGGACCCGTGGAAACTCCTGGATTTCCGGGGTCCCCGCAGGCCTCCGGTATCAATCCTATGCAGTAACAATAAAATATAAACAAAGAACGATTCCTGTTCTCCTACCAATTAGGCTAAAATAAAATAATAATAATCTCATGTAAGGGTTATTTTGTTACATCCTTCGGCCAATGCATTTGTGAGCCTGCATGCCACGACAAGGCATAACCGTATGCAGGTACCTACACTACATATGTGTAATAGTTTCTCAGAAGCAGGAGCTGTGAATATACAACACACAATCAATTGGTATTGGACCTATTGAGGTTCATCTTGACCCACAACTACTTCATCTTTAATGGTACCGTATATCATCAACTAAGAGGTACGGCGATGGGGACCACCTGTGCCCCCACCTATGCTAATTTCTATCTTGGCTGGTGAGAGGCGGAGGTGGTCTTCCAAGAAGTGAATGAGGTATTTACTTCACACATCTCTCTATGGGTCCACTACATAGACGACGTCCTGATCCTGTGGCAGGGGACACGGGCGTTGTTTATTGAATTTATTAAAATCCTCAATACCAATCACTTTAATCTACATCTCACCTACGAGATCAGCTCACAGGAAATAACATTCTTAGGCCTTAAAATCATGAGGGGAACTGACGACAAAGTCAAATCTACTATACATTGTAAAACGAATGCTACCAACAGCCTTTTACGTTTTGAGAGTCACCATCCAAAACGATTAAAGGAAGGTATCCCCATCGGTCAGTTTCTGAGAGCTCGCAGAAACTGTTCGACTCTGACAGCTTTTGAGACAGAAGCAAGTAAGATGAGAGAGAGGTTTACAGAGCGAGGCTACAGCCACAGATCGATCTCTAGAGCATATCAAAGAGCCAAATTTACTGATAGAAACTCTTTATTGAGCAACAACTCAACTAATTCTCAGGACTCTAAATTGATTAGGTTTTTGGGAACTTATAATAACCAGTGGTCTGAAATCAATACAATACTTAGCAGACACTGGTATATTCTCATGAGGATCAGGACCTTAAAGAAGTCTTGAAACCAATACCCACACTCGTCAGTAGGAGGACCTTGAACCTCAAGGATAAATTGGTTCATAGTCATCTAAAACCACCTCTATTGAACACTTGGCAAACGAATAGGTCTACTGGCAACTTTAAATGCCAGGGCTGTAAAGCCTGTACACATCTCTCTGTAACGAATAAATTCTCCAATTGGAATGACACCAAATCCTTTACGGTACGCCAGTGTATTAACTGCCGAATGAAAGGTGTGACTTATCAGGTTGTATGCCAGAGCCATAAAAAATACGTTGGCAAGACAATAAGAGAATTTCACCGACGTATTTTAGAACATCTGGGGGCTATCCGTAACCATCTTGATACCCCCTTGGCTAATCATATCCATCAAGTGCACAAAGGGGATACCACTGACTTAACATTTCTGGGAATAGAAAGTGTTCCTCCCAATCCGAGAGGTGGGGACTGGAACCGTCTAATCCTGCAGAAAGAATCCAAATGGATTTATACCCTGGGTACATTAGCTCCAAGGGGAATAAATGAGGGCTTTTTGTTCTCTCCCTTTATTATAAGGCTAATACCCCAATTTCCACTCTTTGGCAGTGGGTATAATTCTCCCTTACACCTTTTTCCAAAAGGTTGATGACCTCACTTACCTTACTTACCTGATTGTGATCATCTCATTTAATATGCATGTGTGAGTCTTTCACTCTCTCTGACACAATTACCACACTGTGTCTTTAATATAGGCTTCATTATGCATTTGTTTTATCTCTGGGTTTCTGCTTTTCCCTGACACAATTACCACACTGTGTCTTTAAGATAGACTTTATTATGCAATTGTTTTGTTTTTCCCTCTGGGTTTCTGCTTCGTTCGAGCTGTCTCTCTGTTGTTCTCATTAGTTCAATAGCCAATAGATGGTTACACTCAGCTGCTGTGTATCACTGCTCCATTGGTGATCAATTGCATACAAAAAAAAAACTCAGTCTACACAGACATCACCACCTTTGACAAAGCGCCTCTGCGAAACGTACGTCAGGTGGGAGGCGGGACCAGACTGACGTCATGACGCTGGGACGCAACAGTAAGGGGACGAACTGATCGGTGAGCGGGTAGGACTCACAAGTCGCCGAGATGCAGGTCTGATATTCTAAACTTGCTATTAGCCTTGTGATCATATATATTGATGCCACACTGGCTACATATTACATTTTAAAGCGGTGCCAAATACCACTTAATAAGGGTGGCAGTAGCAGCTTCTTAGGCTGTCTATTACAGACATTCTGCAGAGTGTAACCTGAACACTGTATTGGGTACTATATGCAGCTCACACGCTGGCTGCTTTATACAGTCCTGGCCACCTGCATTAATTACCCTACCTGTTTGCGATACCCCTGTTCCTTATTTTATGTGTATTGTGTGTTATAGCTACTCATTTGCTTTGTAACGACTTTCTGTTTACTTAGGAGGCTATAACTTGAGACGGATACGATCCGTGCCTCTGAGCTATTTAAACACATTTTGTGGGCTCTTTTTTAGTCGTTTGTTGTGTACACCTTCTAAGTTTGTTTTTTTTTTTTTTATCTTAGGCATTATAAGGGGCTGTAAACTGACCCGGACACTGATCTGTGCCTCTTAGCATTATATTTTGTCTTTTGTTTTTGTTGAGTAGCTATCACTGCTGGTAATTATTTTGCTTTTGGAGGAACAATATTAGCCATATAATTATATATATATATGATTCAGTCTGATTATTACCTGTTCATCTTAAACACTTTTTGTAACTCACATTATTAGTGCTGCACCCAAGGGCTAGTAACTATTCATTGTGACTTATTTCAGTCTCATTATTTAGTTGGAGTATTGGCACTCATTATTTAGTTACACCTTGGGTTTCAGTTTTTGTTATTTATGTACACATTGTTTGTCTTGTTGTATGTGTTTTGATCACCATAGTGACTTACTCACTTTGTTATATTTTACATTAATATCATTAAAATGTATCTTAAATAACTAATCATACCATCCGCAAAATATCGAGTGCTTGCAATAGGGTTTGCTTACTTTAGTTTCCATTACCTATCCCTTATTCCCTTTGCACCTTTACGTATTATCATTTATTATTATTATTTTTTTATTAGGCTGGAGCGAGAGTTGTTCCCTCCCCTCCTCCCTTCCCCTTCCTCTCCCCCCCCCCTACTTTACAGATTGTTGCTAGTGAACTTTTGTTCATTTCTACTCTCAGCTCGCCACACAGTATCTAACTATGACCGTTTTTTTAGCCACACAATTGGACTTTGTTGCATGGCAAACTGAGGCCTCTAATCTGTTTTCAGGTGATTTAGACAGTGTGTTAATCCCCAATGAGGATTTACCATTTTACTTTAGTAAATTAGAGACTTTACTTAAACAACGTGCCAGACTATGGTGGGAAATCACCAGTTTGGAAAATTACCTAAGAACTGAACGTATCCCACGGGGACTTAGAGCTAATGTTGCTCCCTCACACATGTTTAAGGATGAAACATTTGTTAAAAGTTGGGACACAATTTTGAGCAAATGTTCAGCTTCTTTAATGAAACTACTTACTGAACATCAAAGTGAAAAACTTATAATCACGAAAACGGATTTAAAAATACATTGAGATGATTTGGACAAATGGAGAGACAAAACGGACTTTGTTGAGTCCGAAAAGAAATTACAAGCTAATATTGATAAATTTGTTAAAGAATTGAAGGAACGGAAACTCAAAAAATTTCAAAGGGATACGTTAGATTACGAAGGGGGTAAAATTTACCCCCATCACTCTTCTGAAAGATATACTAGACCCAACCATACTGATTCCTCTACTGACTGGGATACCTCTAACGATGAGGGGGATGGCACAGATAGACCACATAACAAACCTGACTTGGACAGTATGCATTTTTTAGAACCGGGGCCAAGTTACCCCTTATTCTACGAAAAGGGAAAACCCGCAGAGGACAAAAGGAGGAAACTCCTGTTGCACAAATTTTTCAAAAGGAGAGAAATGTTTAAATTTCAAAATGACGGCCTTGAGCATTTAGATCAGTTACATATTGAGAACATGAGGGATCTAACTGCACTTCTTGAAGAGTCGATTAGGACTGAAGGTGAGAGTTCTTTTCCAGACCTAACACCAAGATCTAAATTTACACCTCCCTTAGGGACCAGCCCAAATGTTGAAATGTTTATGAGGTTGGTTATTAATGATTTAGAGTGCCTCACCCCTAAACACTCTTTTGATAATTTGTCTCCTTTAGAACGTCAGGGTTTGGAAGATTTACAAAAAGATGATAATATTACTTTAAACCCTCCGACAAAGGAGGGAATGTAGTCATTTTGAACACTGAGGATTACATCAAAGAGTGTACCCGCCTTTTATCCGACTCGAAATGTTATAAACTCTTAAAGTCCAGTCCCACTACTACGTTCAGGAATGAATTGAAACATATACTAGATCAGGGTCTATTGACAAAGACACTTTAAAAAAAGGAGCATGACCAGTTATTACCATCAGCACCTGTTCTGGCAACATTCTACTGTTTGCCCAAAATACACAAGGGTACCTTTCTGAGAGCTCGCAGAAACTGTTCGAATCCGACTGCTTTTGAGATAGAAGCAAGTAAGATAAGATAGGACTCTAAATTGATTAGGTTTGTGGGAACTTATAATAACCAGTGGTCTGAAATCAATACAATACTAAGCACACACTGGTATATTCTCACTGAAGATCAAGACCTGAAAGAAGTCTTGAAGCCAACACCTACAGTACACTGGTCAGTAGGAGGGCCTTGAACCTCAAGGATAAATTGGTTCATAGTCATCTAAAACCACCTCTATTGAACACTTGGCTAACGAATAGGTCTACTGGGAACTTTAAATGCCAGGGCTGTAAAGCCTGTACACATCTCTCTGTACCGAATAAATTCTCCAATTGGAATGACACCAAATCCTTTACGGTACGCCAGTTTATTAACTGCCGAACGAAAGGTGTGATTTATCAGGTTGTATGCCAGAGCCATAAAAAAATACATTGGCAAGACAATAAGAGAATTTCGCCAACGTATTTTAGAACATCTGGGGGCTATCCGTAACCATCTTGATACCCCCTTGGCTAATCATATCCATTAAGTGCACAAAGGGGATACCACTGACTTAACATTTCTTGGAATAGAAAGTGTTCCCCCCAATCCGAGAGGTGGGGACTGGAACCGTCTAATCCTGCAGAAAGAATCCAAATGGATTTATACCCTGGGTACATTAGCTCCAAGGGGGATAAATGAGGGCTTTTTGTTCTCTCCCTTTATTTGATGGCTAATACCCCAATTTCCACTCTTTGGGAGTGGGTATAATTCTCCCTTACACCTTTTTCCAAAAGGTTGATGACCTCACTTACCTTACTTACCTGATTGGGATCATCTCATTTAATATGCATGTGTGAGTCTTTCACTCTCTCTGACACAATTACCACACTGTGTCTTTAAGATAGACTTTATTATGCAATTGTTTTGTTTTTTCCCTCTGGGTTTCTGCTTCGTTCGAGCTGTCTCTCTGTTGTCCTTATTAGTTCAATAGCCAATAGATGGTTACACTTAGCTGCTGTGTATCACTGCTCCATTGGTGATCAATTGCATACAAAAAAAACCTCAGTCTACACAGACATCACCACCTTTGACAAAGCGCCTCTGCGAAACGTACGTCAGGTGGGAGGCGGGACCAGACTGACGTCATGACGCTGGGACGCAACAGTAAGGGGACGAACTGATCGGTGAGCGGGTAGGACTCACAAGTCACCGAGATGCAGGTCTGATATTGTAAACTTGCTATTAGCCTTGTGATCATATATATTGATGCCACCCTGGCTACATATTAAATTTTAAAGCTGTGCCAAATACCACTTAATAAGGGTGGCAGCAGCAGCTTCTTAGGCTGTCTATTACAGACATTCTGCAGAGTGTAACCTGAACACTGTATTGGGTACTATATGCAGCTCACATGCTGGCTGCTTTATACACTCCTGGCCACCTGCATTAATTACCCTACCTGTTTGCGATACCCCTGTTCCTTATTTTATTTGTATTATGTATAGCCTGGAGCTCCCGTGGCTCCTGGAGGCCCCCCTCCCCTTGGTGAGCTCGATCGCGGGTGCCGAAAACCCCGACGGCTACTTCCAAGGGTGGGGACTGGAGCAGGGAGCAGCGCGGCTTCTCCTGCCTGCGGCCGGTTGCCGGGGACGCGATCGGGCCGTTGCTAAGGCCGCGATCGCGTCTCTAAGGTCCCGGCGGCCGCACGAGCAGGGCGCCACCATTAGGATGCAGGTTGCACATGCGCAGGGACGCGTAGGCGCAGGGACGCGTAGGCGCAGGGAAAGCCCCAGAGACAGGGCAAGGTCGCGCGAGAGTAGGGATAGCTCAGGGAGGGTTGAGACAGCCCGGGAAAGCTTGCGCAAGTGCAGTGCAGGAGAGGAAAAGCCTGCGAACCCCTAGCCTACCAGGGAAGGCTCTGAGCTGGGACTACATATCCCAAGAGCCTTTGCGCGCCCCACGTGACACCAGGGAGCCAATAGGGCTTAGGGAGTCTGGAGAAATAGATACCTTTGGCGGGCTTATGAGAGACAGCAGTCAGAGAGAAACGGGAGTCAGAGGCAGAGCAGTGAGAGACCGGAGCAGCCCAAGGAAGGAGGTAGGGTACAGGAGTCCAGGACTCGCTGTACTAGGCCAGCACCCCCTGGGACTGCGGTAGCTTAGTACTCTGAGATAGAGAGAGTGTTGCCAGGGACTGCTCTAGAGAGAGGGACCCTGTCACTCAGGAGTTATAGTTGGAGCAGGGAATCTGTGAGGGAAGGCAGGGCGCGGGGAGCGAGTACAGCTCCTGCGGCCCTATAGGTACCCGCACCCCAGATAGGCCCCAACCCCCCACTAGATAGTGGGTTAACTTTTGAGGGAGGCCCAAGACAGGGACGCTGCCCTTAGTTTAGAGTGCTGCCTTGTCAGGTCTGACAGGCAGGCACCTAGTTGACAGCACGTTGGCTGTCAGCATTAGTGAGGCTATAGGGACGTGGGTAGTTAGGGGAGTGGGACAGGTCCTAACCCCTTCAGGCCCATAGAAGTTTCCCAAGCCACCTCAGGTTGCTGCACTATAGGGATGGCCCATAGTGTAGCACGTGCCCCTTAGGAAGATAGGGACACAGTAAAGGTTGCTGTTCCGTGAAGCGGTTGGACCCACGTTGGGGTCCACAGAGACTGTTCCGGAGTGGGACCGCTCTAGCGGTCCACGTGCAAGGAGTTCGGTTGGAGGATCAGAAGGAGGCATCGCCCGACTGATCCTTTGTGAAGTTGCTGATCCGAGTACCGGAGTGCTCGGCAGGTATCTGATCATATGTGCACCACCGGGCCCTTAGCTTAACTGTGACTGCGCAGTCACCCATTGACTCTCTGCAAGAGTGCGGGACATTGGGTGGGGTTCTTCGGACACTGGGTGGGTTCACTTGGTTTTGGGGAAGTGTCCTGCGTGACGCAGTAGGTGTCTCCTCTAGAGAGGGACACAGGTTATGTTATGCATGTGGATGGTATTACATGTTAGTAAAGTCCTTAGTTGTTATCATCATTGTCTATGTGGTTATTGAGATTGTCCTGCGAGGAACCACTCCCCCTCTGGTGGGAGCCATCGCAGGTGGAGGCGCTGCATCGTTCGTTATTGTAAGTATTATCCCTAATGTAATTGCCCCAGGTTTCTCCATGGCGGAAGCTCAGCCCTCCTGTGAGCCAACAGGTATGCACCACACCGAGTAACAATATATGTTCCTGCACCCACACAGTAGAATCTGCGATTAGGGGGGGGGATATACCCGTTACATATGTGTTATAGCTACTCATTTGCTTTGTAACGACTTTCTGTTTACATAGGCGGCTATAACTTGGTACGGATACGCTCCGTGCCTCTGAGCTATTTAAACACATTTTTAGTCGTTTGTTGTGTACACCTTCTAAGTTTTTTTTTTTTGTTTATCTTAGGCATTATAAGGGGCTGTAAACTGACCCGGACACGACACTCACCTCACCCTCCATAGTAACAAAGACCCGGTGATATTCACAGGTTACTCATCTCAGCCCCATCTCCATCCATCTGTAAGTACAATTATTTCTAATGTTTTTTCTCTAATTTTTCTCATTTTTATATTAACTGTAATTTTTACTACGTTGATCTTTTTATATGTAATGTCTATAAATATCCCCTGCAATACAAACCCCACTAATAATCCCACAGTGTAATAACTAGATACTATACTGTAATGTAACACTGTATCCCTGGGGTGCAGCCCCCCCAGATATGTCTGATCTGTCCTGTGCTGAGCATATTATTACACCTGTGATAACCTGTAACATTCTCTAACAGATCTGTAAAGATGCTTCTCTCCCAGAGACCTCTGCTGTTCGCGCTTCTCCTGGGATAATCTCCATCGTCACATTTGTGGAATCGGCCAAATATGAGAAGTAAGAAATGGAGTTTGTGGGACAGAGAAAGGAATAGAGATTTATTGGTGCTGTGTGTAGGATTGTAGCTGGGGATCCTTCATGTGATGCGTATCTGATATTAACCTTAATGTGTTTGTTCCATAAACAGCCTGCCTGTTATTATCTCTCTCTGCGTGTTATTATATCTCTCTCTGCGTGTTATTATATCTCTCTCTGCGTGTTATTGTGTCTCTCTGCGTGTTATTGTGTCTCTCTGTGTGTTATTGTCTCTCTCTGCGTGTTATTACATCTCTAGGCGTGTTATTATATCTCTCTGCGTGTTATTATATCTCCCTGCGTGTTATTATATCTCCCTGCGTGTTATTATATCTCACTATGTGTTATTATATCTCTCTGCGTGTTATTATATCTCACTGTGTGTTATTATATCTCTCTCTGCGTGTTATTATATCTCTCTGCATGTTATTATATCTCTGCATGTTATTATATCTCTGCATGTTATTATATCTCTGCGTGTTGTTATGTCGCTCTGCGTGTTGTTATGTCGCTCTGCGTGTTACTACTGTATGTCTCTCTACATACAGTATGGTTATAATGCTCTGCAGTTCTTTACTTGCCCCTGTGACAGTGAATGGGTTAAATCTGTGGGAAATATTTGCCCCCTGACTCCCCGGGTGACATTTCCTGACATCAGTTTGTTGACTCCTTGTCTAGTGAAGAAGATCAGATGTTGGAGACCAAGAGAGAGGAGAATGAGCAGGGAGATCGCATGAAGAGACTGGCAGGTCTCCTGGAAGAAGTACAATCTCTTCTCACACGGGAGACGCAGGCGGATAATATAGAGAGCAGAGATTCAGATGATATGTCATGGGGGCGGGGACGTTAATAAATCCACCAGTGATTGTCCTCATTACACGTGAGCTTTGCAATGTCCTGTAACACTGCGCTCTCTGTATAAGGACAATGTCCTGTACGCCCCAAAGAGGTAAAAACTGCCACACGTCAGGTTCCCATGTTGAGAGAATGGGATGAACGGCAGAAATGCCGCAAATAATTTATCACCTACACCAGTCTGGCGATAGCCCTGTCTGTCCCATGTATATAATGGCCCATATACTGCCCATACTATACAGAGGCCCGATAAGGTAAACCAACCTGCAATAGGTGATAGTCATTACAATACATTACATATTAACCTATTAGTAGCCAGTCACCAAAGGGTTCAAATAAACATAAAACTACACTACATAACCCCGTTGCCCACCTTAGTGGCTAGTATATCATTGCCATGCAATGCTTTACTAACCGCTATGGTAATGAAGTGGTTAACACAAGGGAAACGGGTCTGTGACCAATCACAGCGCAGAGGCTGTGTATGGACCAATCACAAAGCGAGGACTCGCCTGTGATGGCCAATCCAGGCTGGAGGTGTGACAGGGGCGCGTTTAGGCAAGAGCAGCAACTTCAAACCGGCCAATCAGAACAGCACCTATGAGAGCAGGACAAAGCAACTGTTCCCCTGGCCGGCCGGATATCTGCCGCTGTGATAGGCGCCTGGGTGTCCGGGGAGTACCCATGCTCAACTCTAGCTAGAGCCCCCCTGGCCTGTTCCCCACTCATCCCTCCAGAATGAGCACCAACCGTTTCCTCAGACATGCAGACTGGACAAAGGCTTTACCTGCATGTCCAAGGAACCCAGAAAGGCTTTATCCCAGGCACCCCCAAAACACGGGATAAAATAAAGGGTTACATTAGACATTATAGACATTTGTAGACCTAGGTTTTTGGCCAGTGTGACATTAGGGAGTAGCCAGTCTTCATAATAAAAGGTGAAGCCCGACTGGTTACCCCTGAAAACCGTGTGTCTCTGGTAGCTTAGAAGCACCATAAGCCGGGGACAGTGTATGTATACCCTAAAACCTGTGTATAAAGGGAGAGGTGAATCTCGAATGTAGCGCTCCAAGAGATCCCAGCTAAGCCACAGAGATACAGGATAATGAGTTCCATAAGTAATAGTCGGGATATAGTCCGTCAATATGAGTATTCACAATGATAATTGTACCCCTGAATCAGAATGATAAGTCTGCTAGGGGTAACCACCAGGTGGAGCCCTGCAGCCAAGCCGGACGACAGATGGGGTCAAATACACACCAGCAGCTCTAGATCCAGGTAACAACAAATAGCACAGCCTCCATCGATAGAAGATCAGCACAAAGGTAGATGATGTCCTCACGGACCCATGTTGCTTGTAGTAGCGAATAGTATAATCCCGGCGTGTATCCCGTAAGGAGAGATCCATGGAAGTAAACAAAGTACCCGCTTCCAGTTGTCATCTCTTTTTTGCTGTGCTCCACGCTACTTTGTTTACTTGTACAGATCTATCCTAAAACCTGTCCTGTTGTGTGTTAAGCTTTTCCTGTAATGTAATAATCGTGGGATTTCGGGAGTGGGAGTTTCAAGGGGGATATTTGGGTGGAAATGCATTTAAAACCTGTGTAGAAGGTCAGGGGGACAAAGTTACCGGTAGTCCGGTAATTCTACCTGAAGAGCAGGCAGGCACTGCGGGAACGCGAAGGGAATTACACAGTGTCCCCCAGAATACTGGCTTTCGGCCCCAAGTATCCCAGTCCCATTTCCCCCACATGTATGATGTTCCCATAAGGTTAATAAGTTTATTAAGAAGTTTAATATGTGCAGCCCTTATAGGTTTGGGCTATAGGTTTTCCCTCATCCTGGCAATAATCCCTGGTAAGGGCAGGTTGCCAGGAGTAAGTATGGGTTTTCCCCACTCACTGCAGCTCAGTGAGTCAGAGAAGGCAGTGCAGTCAGGCCTGTGTCCAATAGGGGACAGGGGCGGGCTCTTGCTGGATCTGACTTAGGGAGATGCAGTTCCTGATTAAGCCAGTCTGTCCCTACCGTGAGAGGGGCAAGATCTAACCCAACCAGACTTGTGCATGGCTCTGGCAGTTCTGAGGCTCTCCCTTAGGGGAGAGGCAGGAGATCATTCCTCTTACCCTGCCAGAGGGTAAGAGAAGAGCAAGGACAGTTTCTAGGGCTCAGACTAGGAGTCAGTGTCCAGGGTCGTCCTTAGGGTGGAAGCCTGTGATGTGCTGCTAAGCTGCTTTGCTGTAACAATGGGCAGTCTGCCAGGACAAGGAGAAATAAAGCATTCGTTTGATTCAATATACTTCCTGCCTGAGAGTGGAGTCTATCAGGGGGAGGATGAAAGGAGTTTTCGGGCAGAGATTCCACCCCATATACGGGTAGGCATAGGGCAAAGTAAGGCTAACAGCAGAGAGTAAGGAAAGGGGGGAGGAATTACTAAAGATGGTGGGGAGTCGGTGAAATGAGAGAAGGAGAATAGGGGCAATAGGGGAAATAAAAAGAAGGTCTGAATGTAGGGGACGTAGACAAAGATAAGAGGGGGAGATAGGGAAGATTTAAGGAAGGAGGGGGAAAGGAGACATAGGAACAAACGCGGGAAAAGAAACTTCAGCTCCATTTTGCCACTGTCCTTCCCCAACAGGGGGGCCACCGCCCGTTCCTCTCTATAGTCCGTAAGATGCATAGCTGGTCGGGTGAAAACCCTAGACGGACCCCTCTCCCCTTACCCACCCCACACCCACCCCCCCCCCCCCCCCCCCCAACCACCTACCCCCCCCCCCCCATCTACTGACACACTAACACCCCTACCCCCCTCTTCCGTCAGTGTGCCTTGTACCGTCTGTCTGTGTGTCCTTCCCATTTGGCCTGTCTTCACCGTCGGAGAACAAGATGCATTGGCGATTGATATGTTTGAGTATTGGGTGAACAAACTTTGAATTGTCTGTCACATTTAATCTGTCAATAAATTGAGTTGACAAAAAAAAAAAAAGGGTGGCTGGTACCCTGTAGGCTGTCCATGTGCCCCGCCATCCACCGGGGACTCGCGTGGGGCTGCGTTATGAACCCTGTATGTTAAAAGAATAAATCATGTTTATGGGTGGCACAGGGGGTGGGTATTGTATTTAATCATAGAATGATGTGTATTGTGGGTCACTTTGTTGTTTTATTTGTTGGACTACTGGGTGGTGGGGGGGGGGTGTTTCCTTCCCGCCAACCGGTATGTGTGGTCGGCCCCTCCCTTGTGGTACTACTGTGTGGGGGTTGGTTGGCCTCACGGTGGGGTTGGGGTTAGTGTGGGAGTTATGTAGGCAACTCCCCGTGTTGGTGAGGTGAGGTAAACCCCTTAGGACTGTACGGTAATACCGCGCTGAGTGATAATTGTTAGTTGACATTACTTGTATGTTTTAATTTTGTTGTGTCTTTGGGCAAGAATCGTAGGCCATGGCCCATGATGGGGGTGTGTTACATATGTGGGGTAGTGGGGAGGGTGGTTAACCTCAGCAGTATGCACATCTGTTCCCCCCCCTCCCCACATTTACCTACACGGCACTCACACACACACAGGCAGGGCTTTATAACAGAAACCTTAGGGGAGGGCTTTACAACGATTACAACCGAAGGCCGAAGAGGATTTACAGAACCATTAGGGGGAGGTGGCTTTACAACAGATACCTCAGGCAGGGGAATACAGGGGGTACTGTACTGTATGTTTGGTTATTGCAATGCTTCAATGTGTGTACATTCTAATTTTTTTACAATTAGATGATGTAACCTTGGTATTGGTAAGGTTTCGCGTTTGGTTTTTAAAGTTTGTATTCTGTTGGTACTTATATATTGATTTTGTTTACCTTTAATTGCTTAATAGGTTGATTGTTTGGAGTTATCTGTAGTTTGCTTGCAATGATATTGTTCACATTCATTGGTCAGATGTAATGGTGTCATCGCATTGTATCCTCATATACAATGTAAAATGCAAATGTATTGTATTGAAGTATGTTTTTCTTTCTTTGTCATTTCGATGATTTAGAATGTAAGTCAGTTCATCTTAAGGAAATTCATTGTACGTAGTGGTGTCTGTAGGAGAGGTTATTTGTTCGTACAGTCTGGTTCATCATTGTTTGTATCACTATAATTATATGATATATATACAGTTTCGACAACCTATACATTTTTTTTTCGCCGCCACGGCTAGTATGAGTTAACCGCCCGGCGAGTAATTGGCCCAAGAGCATCCACTTTGGTCGCAGTTGTCGAGTATTTTTTTGTGTTCGAGTAGATTTTTTGTTTATAAATTGTCAACCCCTGTCTATTCTCTCTCCTCTCTACTCTCTCTCTCTCCGCTCTCTTTCCGGGCTGTTCTCTCTCCTATCTCTCCTCTCTATTCTCTCTCTCTCTCTTTTGTCTCTTCTATCCTGTCCTTTCTTTCTTTCTTTATTTCGCTTTTTATCATTCCTTTGGTAGCTTCTTGTTCTTGCCTGTTTTTTATTGTGGTTAGCGGGGGGGGGTGAAGAAGGGGGTATTTGTCCCTTGGTGTGATTTAGGACTTGCGTGGGGTGTCGTGTGCACTTAAAACCCCTCCCGCCATGATCCACTTAATATACATGCTAGCGTCGTTAAGGGTAAGTGCACCCTCTACCCCCCCGCCGAGCCCTAACTAACCCCGCCTGGTCTAATACCCTTCAACCCCCCCCACTACCACAATACAAAATTCACACCCATCGCAGCAAGCACTTATAATAACTCACATACATAATAATGAAATAGAAATAAAATACATTTAAAATACATTTTTATTCCTAGTGTAGATTGCAGGGGTCCTCCGGAACTGAACTGCTTTGGTTTTAAGGTCTGGGGACCCCTGCTATCCCCTTCCCGAGATACAGCAGGCCCCTTTCTTTATGGGTGCCGGTATCCTCTGCTGGTTTACATGCCCGGTCCACTGATCCTGCTTGACGCTTAAATGCAGAGGGATACCTGCACCTCATAAAGGGGCCTTTTCGCGGGGATTCAGGGGGTCCCGGACCTAAACCACGCGGTTCACTCCGGAGACCCCCTGCACATCTCCTATGAAAAATGTATTTTAAATGTCTTATTGTATTCATTATTTTATTTTATTTAGTTATTTATTATATGTATGTATTTAATTGTGCTGCTCTGTGTGGGGTGAATTGTTTTTGGTATGGGTAGTGGTAGTGGGTGTGGTTGTGGTTATTTAACGGTATCCCTCCTCCCCACTTACTACAGTACACTGCACCCAGAAACACAGCAGGAGATTTAACCAACACATATGGGGAGGGGGGCTTACATACACATATTAGTCCAAAGCAGGTCGTCTTAAAACCACAATACCAAACACACCCAGCACTCTAACAACCACACGACCACTGAAGTGGGTATGTGTTTTTCAATATTAATTCAAGCCGTGAAGTTTAACACCACATAGGGGGAGAGGGGGTCTTACAAACAGTTCAGTCAAGGGCAGAGAGGTTAAACCCACACATTAAAAATATGTATTTAATTATTTATTGTGTTATTCTGCCTTAACCCTTCTTGCCATTGAGCTGGTATCAGCTCTGGTATGAAGCACGCCTTCTGTATTTTAATATATTGTGCAGGAGGCAGGGGTTTCCCTTAGCATTAATTTCTGGCCTCAGGAACCCCTTCTCACTGTACAATATTATACAAATACAGAAATTCTGCTTCATTACCATAGCAATAGCCAGCAAAGGTAGCACGATTCTTATTGATGTTGTTTTTATTATTCAATACTATATTGTAATGTAAGTGTGGGAAGAGTCCCAAAAACAGTGCTCAATCTGTTCAGAACTTCAGTAGGATATAAAAATCCTTATTGTGTGTGGATTCGCCTATAACCCAAAATTTTTTAGGTATTGGCCCCATGCTTAGTACATGACTCTATCCCATAATACAAATAACATAATGAGTTTCACGTAAAAGCCGTTACTTTTTGGTGAATTGGCGCCCACATGAACCTTGTGTTTGCCGCACTGTTACACCCCTTACCGGTCATCCAGTCCTCATGAAGGTCAATACAATACAATACTCCATAGGCTGTTCTCCATTGCGTGCATCCACGCTCCGCTGTGTTCACTAACAGTAGGAAAGGATCAGCTTAGGACAACCAGGTCCAAACCGCGTCAGAGTGTGTCCCCCATACAATGTTTTTTTCATTTTTCAATAAATTTCATTTTTAAGCTAACACACCTTGCTGGTCTCTCAGCATCATCTCTACAAGGCTGTGGCCCGCGGGAATTCTTCGATCCTCTCTGTTATTCTACTATAGAGTGTGCATGAGAGGTCTCCCGGACGAAATGTTTTTGTGTTGGTCCGGGACCACCTTCTCCCCCGAATACAAGGCCCCTTTAGGGGTGCCGGTATCCCCTCTGCTTGGTTTACTTACCACATGCCGCGGTCACGTGATCAGGACCTTTAAAAAAAATGCAGAGGGATCCCGTCACTCATAACGGTGGCTGTTCTCGGGAGCAGTGTGTCCCGACCTGAAACAAACCCGGTTCGCTCCGGATACCCCCTGCCCTCTACACTAGTAAATAAAATGTATTTGAATAACGTATTTATTTATCTTTATTTATTTATTTATTAGATTTAAATTTAATTTATTTTTGTGGCTGCGGCTGTGTGTGAGTTTTTTTTATTGTAGGTAGCGGGGGTGGGTGAAGCGGGTATTCCGCCCCAATGGTGGTTGTTTTGGGCTTCGCGGGGGGTAGCGGTATGGGTTAACCCCTTCAGACCGTATCGTTATTAACTGCTAAGCGGTCGTGAAGGGGTAAGTGCACCACCCCGCAACCCCCCCGCAAGTCTAAACTCACGCCAATGGCCAAATACCCCCTTCACCCACCCACGCATACCCAAAATAAAGCGGGCACGGTGGTTCACCCTCATTGCCTTACGCGGCTTCAGCTCTGTAATGACGCAGCAGTCTTATTTTTTAATAATATTGTCAGGGGGAGCAGGGGTTGTCCCCTTAGCATTAATTCTTGCTCAGGGAACCCCCACTCACTGTACTATTATGAAAATACATAATGCTGCTTCGTTCCATAGCACATAGCCGCTAGTAAGGATGAGTGTTTACTTTTATATGGTGTTTTTATTTAACATCCTGTCACCTGGCAAGGGTCTCCGAGCAACAAAAACGTTTTGTTTTATGTCGGGGACCCCCCTGCTTCCCGAGATACACGGCCCCTTTAGGGGGTAACCGGTATCCCTTGCTTTGTTGACATGGTCGCGGTCACGTGATCGGACCTTTAACATGCAGATGGAACCGGCAAACCTCATAAGGGGCTGTATCTCGGAGGTCAGAGTGTCCCCGGACCTGACACCACGCGGTTCAAAACTCCGAGACTCCCTGACAGCTCAACTATAATAACATGTTTTTTAAATCATTTTTAATGTTGCCTATGTTTTTGCAGAGAGAGCATCGGTTCCTCTCTCTTGCAAACCCATCCTCGCCAGGGGACGGCCTATAGTAATCATTGATGTGCATGATACAGTCTGTATAATGTGTAATTTAGGGGTTTAGGGGTTGGTTTTTCCAGTATATCCTGTATATATCCGTACATACTGCATACCATTCATGAATTTCTCGGCTTCAAGACAATAGCCGAAACGCCCTCCATAGCGTTTTTAGACAGGATTGCATCTGTCAAAGCCAGTGTAATACACTGCTTAAATCCCGGGCGCGATATAACGCTATATTGTACCCCGGAGAAAACGATACCAAACCGCACATCAGAGCGGATCTTCCGAACTTCGCGAGCAATCCAGTAGAATAAAGAGTTGGGTCAGTTAAGGGTATACTTCATTCACTACCCACCCCCACACCTACAATACAATAACTGTGCAAAATCACTATTATCCGATAGGGATAAAAATTATATTTGCCCATTATTAAAAACACCTAACTAGCATATTACAATAATAAAGTACTACCTGACTTATCAGTAGAAGCCCCCGTCGCCAGCAACATCCTTGTCTTTGTGCCCACAAATACCTAGCCATACAAGCCAATACATTGAATTGCCATTCAATTCATTAACCCCTTAAAAACACCGATCGGATAATTTAAAAAACCGCAAAAGGTATTAAAGGGGTTAAGCCCATCAACTGGGCCCGATACCCACCCTTCCCCCATTCCTTTTGTACAGGCTGCAATCATTCAACTATAATAATATAATATATATCTATTGATGATATATAATATATATATATATACTACAGTTCTTTGACAAAAAACCACCCCCAAATCTACTCGACTCCTCCGGGCTCCCGCCAAAAATCTACTGTCTCACCTATATTCCGCGCACCCCCTCCCCCCCCCCTCCGCCTCTAGTCCCTCCCCTCGTCCCTCCCCAACCCACCGCCTCTACATAACCCTCACCCGACCACTCTCCCTTCATATTTACCCCCACCCTTCATTTACATCACTTTCATACCTTCCTAGTCCGTACATTCATTTTGACATAAGTTTATTTTAATTGTATCATTATACTACAATTAGTCCTTGTTGTGTTGGTTTTGTGTGTGTGTAATAAATGTCCGCTCTAAAAAAAAGCCGATGTGAAGGACTAGTTTTCCTTGCCCCCCTTAACGAGTGCCTCGATGCCCCCCGCTTCACTATTTCAAGCAGCAATCCCCTGGATCTTACCTGACCGCAACCCTCATGTCCAGGTACCTACCCCTCATTGCCGCAATGTGATACATTGGAGGGGATGTGTTCGCCCTAACCTTTCTTCTGGTTAGGGGGATTTCCGATTTCTTCCGTGTGAAGTCGAATTTATCTCTGAAGAAGGCAGTATAAAGTTATTTCCAGTGTAGTTATTAGGCATGAAGATATCAAGGGTAAATAAAAATCTCACAGAGCCAAATTTTGTAAAGAGAGAAAGGTGCGACAAAGAGAGGTGAGACATAGAGAGGGTGAGACATAGAATTGTGGACGAGAGAGGTTAGAACTAAGAAGGGATAGGGTTAGAGAGAAGGAGGCGAGTGTGAAGAGACGAGAGATCGTATTATACGGAGAGAGGTAGGACGGAGAGAGGGGTGAGAGACGAGAGGATGGATAAATGGTGAGATCCGGGAGAGATGTTTGAGAGAGAGGGTGAGTAGAGTATGGGTGATATATATGATATACGAGAGATGGTGAGAGACACAGATAGGGTGAGCTACAGCTATAAGGTTCTGTGTGGTTATGTGGTTACTGGTTTGTTATTGGGGTGTTGGGTGCTGACTGTTTTGATTTTTGTGGTTGGTTTCCTGACTGGGTGATTTTGTTTTTGTTTGGGTGGGTGACGGGTGTATGACGGTGGGGATACTGACTGTCTGACTGGGTGGTTGACTGGGTGACTGGGCAGGTGCGGGTTGGTAGACTACTATGACTACTTTGCTGACTTGTTTGTGGGGTATGGACTGACTGGGTGGGGGGGGGTGATGACTGACTGGGTGTGGGGTTATACTGACTGGGTGGGGGGGGGTGTAGGACTTACTGGGGTGGTGGGTGGTGTTATGACTGCGGGTGGTTGGGTATTACTGAACTGGGTGGGGGGGTGACTGACTGTGTGGGGTGGTATGACTGACTGACTGGGTGGGGATGTGACTGACTGGGTGGTGGGGGGTATGACTGACTGGGTGGGGGGTAGGACTGACTGGGTGGTGGCGTATGCCTGACTGTGTGGTGGGGGGTATGACTGACTGTGTGATGTGTGTGGGGTTCGACTGCCTGGTTGGGGGGGTTAACTGCCTGGGTGGGGGGATGACTGAGCTGACTAACTGTTGGGGGGTGTGACTGACTGACTGACTGTTTGGGGGGGGGGGGATGTCTGCCTGACTAGTTGGGATGAGGGCGACTGACTGTTGCGGTGGGGGTCTCTGGGTCCACACTTCTCTCTCTCTCTCTCTCATCACCACACACACACACACCCCACACTCACCACTCCCACACAACACACACCCCACGCCACACACACACAAATCACACACACACACACACACACCACACACACACATGATTGCTAGATATGTTATTTATGGTATGGATTGGTGGTTTATTCAGTAATTTACAATGGGCACATTCCCACTATTATCCTTTGTGTATAATGTACTTGTGGCCATTACTATCGGTATGGTGTTAAGGGGTGTGGTGGTTTTCTCTTAATCCGTATGTATGTGTTTGTGCACTTTATTTTGTGGTGGTCCTAAATTGGTACGCAGCAGGCCTGCTGGTAACACCCGGGGCCCCCGCCGTCTTAGTATCATTGATGTGGCATATATTGTATGTTAGGGTGTTAGGGTTGTTGGGGTATAATATCTATTATTTATTTTATTCATTTATATTTAAGTATTATATTAGATATATTTATTTATTTATTAGTGTGGGCTTGCTGTGTGTGATTATTTTTTAATTGTGGTGCGGGTGTGGGAAGGGGGTATAGCCCAACGTTGGTTGTTTTAGGGCTTTCGTGGGTGTGACGGGATGGCTTACCCCTTCATGACCGTGGCGGTATAATTCTACTGTCGTTAAGGTGTTAAGTGGCATCCGCAACCCCCCCGCAAGCCCTAAACAAACACAAGGCCAATACCCCCTTCACCCACCTCCCGGTACCCACAATAAAGCTGGCACGGTGGGGTTAAACCCTTCATGCCTTATCGGTTAGCCGCTAAGATAAGAGTGGGCTTTAAGCATTTTTCCTAACCTCGGATGCAATGCCTGGGGGCTCTGTGCTGAATTATCAGCTCCGGAGACCCCCGGCATCAATCACAGACAGAAACTGCCGCTGATTTTTTCTAATGTCGCCCGTGCTGATGGCTTCCTCGCCCTCTCCTTCCCCCCTCTTCTCCTCTCCTCCACCACCTTGCCACCTTTAGTTTGCGGGACGAATTGCTTAAAAAACTCTCAATTCTTGAGTGCCGACAGCACGAACAGCTGATCGGTGCTACTGAATCACCGAGTTCAAAAGTTTCCTATAGTGGCTTATCTGCAGCGCCGGCTTCCCGATAATTTTTTATCGGCAACAAATTTGCCGATTTTCCCACTTATCGTGCCTTACTGAATGAAAGCAATTTTGCCGAAAAACGGCTTTATCTTTGGCGGCTTACTTGCAATTAGGCCCTAATGGAGAGATAGGAGAGGTGAATGCAATGGTAATTCGGTGCAAAAGTAACAACAGCTTAACTGCTAGACTTCTAAACCTCCCCGCGCCAACCGTGACATCATGATAGAGATTGTCTGGGTGAGTTTGGGCTCCTTCAGCATCCGACCACATGGAAGCTCCTGTTTGAAAATATGCGCGCTCAGTCTGACTCGTGTATGCATGAGTCCGCGCGTGCACCCATCTGCAGATCGGATGATCTGAAGGGAGCCAAACTCCCACAACTCCTAGTCCTGCGTCCATGGTAGCATCAGCTGTTTGTTACTTCAATTCACATCGTTCCCCTGCATCACATCTCCTTCTCTGCACTTAGTAATCTGATCCTTGAGAGATCAACTCTGAAACAGATTTGGGTTGTGTCAGTAACTGTTTACTATTACATACCCTGGTAGTCCTACGAGGTTGGATATGATCACAGCAACATCACCACTAATCAACAACCTACTCCCTCCCTTGAGAGACCTGAACAGATGTATACTTCCTTGTCTGATTCAGTCTTACCTATGTATTAAGTATGTGATCTAGTATTTTATGCCACACTGGTGGATCGGGACTATTGCCATGTTCCTTCAATCCTCAATTTCATCACTATACCCAGGATTATACAATAACCACATGAAACTGAGCTGATTTTTAGAGCGCCCTTCGGTTGCACACTGTTGATTCTATATTCGGCTATGCCGCAAGCCGCGAGGTGTCCCGCTTTTGTATTGAATTTCCTTCCTTCCTCGCGTTCCGCTCGCGTCATCTTCCAACGGAGTAGCCCGGGTTCTCCTAATGTGGGGGATGGCGGTGGGGTTTTTCGGGGGACCCGCGGACTCGAGAGGGAGGGGGAAGCCCCGATCGGGACCGATCCTCCGAGGCTTCCGGCTCGCACCAGCACACCTCGTCCCCCTCCGTTATCTGTCGCGGCCGGACGCGGTATGTTAGATAACTCGGCCGCTACAGTATATGTAATTTTTGGGCATCTACAAAACAAGCATTTCTATTCATAGCCCTAACTGAGATCCCACTACCACGACCAGGATCCTGTTAGTGGAGCCAGTTACTCAGCCCCATTGTTGTTTGCCTACTGGCATGGTCCTTTTCATCATGCTATGTTTCTGTATACTGTTTTATTAGGGTCTTATCCTACTAGCATCCGCTATAGTGCGATTATTAAACGGTGTCTTGGTACTTTGGCAGTGTCTACATACTTACTTTTCAAACACAAACAACTGCACATACATTATTAGTTGACGTTGCAGTTATCCTCAAATTTGATCATACACCTCATTTTAGTGTTAGATTCTTCTGATCTAAGCGTTTACTTATAGTTTATTAAATATAATTGACCACCCCTTATTTTAATTTGTTATAATAAGTGTACGTATGTTTTAAAGTGTTTTCCCATAAATCACCTTCCCCAGTTGTTAAGAGTGCCCGTACTCCTAGGTTTCCTTTTCTTTTGGTTTGCTATTATATGTACTTCCTAGGGAGCACGTGACACCTATACACCACAGATGCGGGGTTTTCCTCTTGTTTCTAATGTTCCCATAACAGTATGTCAAATAAATCATCCTGGTCCCTCCCTAGATAGACCCTTAACTATGCGTTTCACGCAGCAACGCTCCCAACATCCACTGGGTGAGCCCACCCCTGTCCAGTACCCCACTCCGTATGTCCCCTGTAGCGGACTCTTCACAGATTTATGCAATGGCGACGTGTTATGGTAAATTAATAAGGCTTTTTAATTATTATTTGCAGCCGCCTTTTTGCTTAACATCAGGAAATCATCCAACAGGGGTAAAAAGGCTTCTATTCACTTTGGAGTATTTCTAGGACACTATGTATTCCCAACTCCTTTCGATAATCATGTCTCCCCAGCCCCCAAATCATAGTCATGAAAATAGCAGATTTAAAAGTCTATAGGAAGTCGTTCTTACCTTGTATTTGGAGTGGACAGTCTTCGCTGTCCTGGTTTCTACTTTTCCCCTCAGGTCCTGTCACCTTCCAGGTTTAGAATTTCCCCTGTTCTGGAAATCGCTCTGCGTTTCTTCTGGCAGCCTCAAGACCCCCCCCCCTCTGTCCCCTGGTCATCTCACAAGTTGGTGAGACTCAGGCAACAATCTCCTTCCTGTCTCAAAGGGAGTTTTTTTTCTAAGAACCTAATCGCCAGTTGTTTTTGGGTATTGAACTACCAGCAGTTTAACACCACACTGCTGTATATAGACAACCATTTCCTGAACATGATACTCCTCCCTGTACATACCTCCCCCGTTTGTGGGAACTCAGGCTTGCCACGCCAAATCCCATCCTTCCACTCTCATTCTAGATCTCATCTGGACTTGAATGAGAGTGATGGAGGAGAGAACCCCTCAGTCCCCTGGGAGCGGAGCCTTTCTTTCCCTTCCTCTCCAGTTCTTCGTGTCTCCCCCGAAGGTGCTTAGTCAGCACTCCTCATCGCTCTATGGAGACTTTTTCTAAGTACAAGTCTTTTTGCTACGTGCGTTGTCATGAGATTTCCTTCCGTCGCGTCCTGCGCATATTTAGTGCGGTAGACTGTATGGCAGCTTTGCATAGCTTTTAAAAAGCAGCCCTTTGATTTTTCCGCTCTTGAAGGAACTGTCTCTTCTCTTCTCCCTCGGCACTTTATCCACTTAATGACTGGCTTTGCGATTCAGCACACCGCCTTTTTGTGATTAATTTACAATCCATATCCACTTTCAGAGAATTTCCCATCTTTTCAATCTTCATCATCTAGGATTCGTCGGTTGCTTCAGCATGTGTACTTCGTTCTTTGTGGCCTGTTTCGAGGTGCTTACGTTTGCTAGTGCTTGTTTAGGTGGTTAAATTTGGCAGCAACGCTGTTTTTTTTCAGACGACGGTTTCCGCCAGCTTTCACGCAGCCACCCCTTTCTTCATGAGAGTTTGTGGGCTTGTGGATACCTTGAACTGACGCTTATGTCCAGGGCCTACGTGTCCTTGTAGGACTTAATCCGCACTCGCGGAGATTCCCTGTTTTTTGATTGAGTCTCGCAAGTCTCTCTCAGGATTTTATCGTACACTTTGTTTTTTTTTTCTGACTTTCTTCCACCTTTTCACTGCATTGTGAAGCACTAAGAACTTCTTTGCTTGGCCGCAGTTTATTTTTTTCAGTTTCTGGACCTTCTGTGCTCCCTTTTTGTGCCTAGTCACCTGGGTTCTAAGCTTGGCCTTAGTGATGCTTGGTGTGCTCAGGTAGCTTCAGTTGCTCATATTCTGCTTTGTCGGGACATAACTGGGTAATCAGCGGTTTCCTGCCGCAACGTGTATTTCCCTTTTACACATCCTGCAGTTGTCTTCCTGCAGAGTTCGCTGCTTCTCTTCGGACTCTGAGTGCATACTCGACCTTGCAGTTGGTTCCTGCAGTCGGTGCTCTGCTTCACACTTCTCACCTTCCAACAGTTTATTTATTTCTTTAAGCTTTCGTTCAGCTTTTCATCTTTCCCTTGACTTTAGTCTGTCAAATAATGTTTCTCTCTTCCCTTCTTTTCAGTTTTATTTTCTCGTTTTTATCTTAATTTTCTTCTCTTTTTCAGTCCTGTTACTATGTCAGGGCCTCTTGGGCAGTCATCCAGTCCTTGGGTGGCGGGGGGGGGGGGGGGGTGGGGGGGGGGTTCGCGCGGCTCGGGGGTTGGGCCCCTTTTTCCTTTCCATTTACCCGCACTCGCTTTGAGAATGACAGGCCACCCCCCCCCCCCCCCCCTGGTGTTGCTACTTCCTTCCCTAGGTTGATGGTCTGAAGCCTCCTTCTGAAGACTTTGAGATCTTCTTAAGATTTGACAATCATTTCTTTAGAAATGTCCCAGCCCTCCTCAGTGAGACTGTGTAGTTCCTTTCTGGAAACTTCCCTGTCTGTGCGGCAGCTGTTGGCTCATGATGTGAGGCATCCCATTTCTCTGCGGAGTGTCTGAACCTCTTTCAGATACTCCAACCTCTGGTCCGGGCCATTGTTGAGACCTCCCTTTTGTATGCCTTCCTCACGCGAAGAGTTTGAACCTCTTCTAAAAGACTGTGATCTGCTTTAGGTGCCCTTCATACTTCCTTCCGCTTCAGCTTAGTCATCATTTTAATCAGATTGCTTGCTTTGCATCCATGGCGTAAATAGTAACGTTTTGCAAGTATCTAGCTCTTTCTTGAGATCGTCCCATTCTTTCCAGATTCGATTACATAATTCACCCCTTTTTTGTAACTCGTCCTTTCTCTATCTTTCCTCCCCTCAGTTCAAATTGTTCCCCCTTGTAAGATCCATTCCAACGCCTTGCATTTTCAGGGAGGTCTTCACAGGCTGTAGGGATACACTCACTGGTTCCGGCTCCCCTCCCTTGGATTATTGTTGAGGAGCGTTTTTTCCTCACTGGTTGGCAACCGACGTACACTACTTCTTTGGGTTGGGGTTCCAACATTTCTGCCTTGGGGCGTCCCTCTGGATTCTCGGTTTATCCGCTGGACATTCTCTCTCTCTCCATTTTCTTCTCTGGCTGCAGGCAGCTTGTCCCCCTTTTTCCTCCCATGACTCTCGGGGACATGTCTGTTTCCTTTCCTTTCCACGGTACTTAAGAACCGATTTTCTTTTCTTTTTTTTTTCGCCTTTTTTGTTTGGATACCCGTCCCCTCAGGGAATACTGGTCCTCCCCTTATGTTGAAATTTTAAAAGCCATCCACTGATCCAACCTGGCTTTTTCTTGGCAAACTTAATAGCTGAGGGAATCTTATTCGGTGATCCCTGCTTCCCGCTCTTTCTCCTGCGATCATATTCGTATCCTGGGAGCGGTCTTGCGGTTCTTTCGAGTTCAGGCACCCCCACCATCTTGGGGTGTTTTTGTGGGTGGGACTAAATGTTTTGTGTTCCCTAAGCGATGTCTTCCTCTTTATTGACTGGAAGGTGGCCACTCTCTTCTGGGTAGGGTTCTTACAGGAACGCTGCATCTTGGCCGCCATTTTTAGCTCCAGGTCAGGTGTAATTTTTTTCCCCTGACCCGCAGGATGTGCTATTTTGGTCGCTGTTGCCACTGATGTTGCTAGACCCCCCCAATGGTGTGCCACAGTGTGGCATCTTTGCTTGTAGAGTCTTACCTCACCAGGCTCTCTGTAACTTTTTCTCTCCTCTTGTTCCAGTTTACAATACACATACTGTGGGAACGATTTCCTTCTCTCATTAGGTTAGTATACGGGATGTGCAGTGCTAGGTAAAACGTCTATTTGCTTTTACAACAATTTACTTGCTGTGGAATTCCTTTCCAAAAAGAAAAAAAACAAAAAAGCTTCACAATATTGGTCTTTGTGCTTGAGTTCTCTCACTTTGGTGGTATTAGGCATTCACCTTCCACACTTGGGATCCTTTTAACATACACAGCTCAGAAATTCCTTTTTCTTCCCCCGTATAGAAATTTTTACCTCACACTTTTTACGGCAAATCCTCCCCCTGCGTCATCAATTTTCCCACTTTCTGTGCATATACTACTCACTCCTTCACAGCAGGTAGCACAGCTTTACTTTCAGAACAGTCCCCCGTACCGCTCGGGGTCCCCATCTGTATTCATCAACTGCCTTCAGCCTAAACATTTGAAAACAACAACACTCTATCCCTTTTAAGGGTTACTCACTTCTTCTTGAATTGAACCCTACTTGGCTGGTAGGCAAAAAACCCCCCCCCCCCATTTTTCACTGACTATACCTTTTGTGTGATAGCAACTAGGTTTACCTGCTTCAAGCACCGGTGTCTCTCTCCTCCTCTCTGGGATCGGGGAAAAGAAGTCCTCTGTGTTTGTAAGTTCAGTTCAGTGTAGATTGGCCTGCCTTGGTGGTCCATCACTTAATTCTGGTTCCTCTTCTTCACTGAGATCCTGTAATGAAATGTTGCTCGTTGCTGTTTGTAGCAGAAAAGCACAAAAAACAATTTAACAGAGCAAACTGCGGGCCCCTTTTTAACTTCAAACTCACCCTCTCATCCCACTTCTGACACCATATGTAGGCTGACGCTCGAAGTATTGCAAGGGAGACTTTTTTCTTGGTGGAAATTTAAATAGGCTTTAATTGCGCCTGTTTTCCCCTTAACATCACGACCCCTCCACCAGGGGTAAACAAAGCTTCTATTCACGTGGGAGTATTTCTCAGTGAAAACTAGGTATCCAACACCTCCCTTAATAGCATGTCTCCCAGCCCCCAAACATATATCATGAATGAGCAGTATAAAAGTCTTAACAATGAAAGTCTTATCGTACCTTGTATTTTGGGGGAAAGTCGTATTCTGTTCCTGGTTTTTGCTACTTTCTCAGTTGTCACCCATTCAGGTTTAGAAGTTTCCTCCCCCTATTCTTGAACGCGCTCTGCTGTTTCTTTCTTCTGGCGGCTCAAGACCTCTGTCCCCATGGTCAGTTCACCCCCCACCAATTAACACCCCCGCCAGAACTGCTCTGCGCTCCGACATCCGAGGCCTCCGTACGGTACTCCACCCTCCCTTCAACCGTGGCAACCCTGTCCGCAACCACTCAACAATGGGGTGAGTCTGGGAGCCCACGAGGGCAAGGGGTCGACTAACCCGGCGACAGCGTATCTTCTCAAACATCATAGGGCTAGGTTATGGCTCACTGCTTTACAATACAGTTACTGAACCCTACCCCTACCATTTTTCCAATTAGTGCAGGTATAAGACCAACCCCATGTCCAGTCTGACAACCATCTATTGCAGAGTCGGTGAATGTAGGCTGACAGGAGAAATTCGTGTACTTTTACATTACTATTCATCACAAGGGTAATTTTGTGCACCACCAAGTTTGCCTCTTATACTTAGGTAACTAGATCTGGCTTTAGCAGATTTTTATTGCACTACTACCACAGTTTATCTTTTAGATTTAAACCCTTCAGCGGTTTCCACACCTTTTTCATCACCTAGTCCCATGGACAATGACTATTACAACATATTGTAGTGGGTACCTCATACCGTTATGCTTTGTCGTGGCATGCGGTCGCACAAATGCTTTTGGCCGAAGGATGTAACAAAATACGACCTTATCATGAGATTAATGTTCTATTTTATTTAGCCTACTTGTGGAGAGAATCGCAGGAATCTCTGGTTTTTTTTTATTTTTACACTGTCATAGATTGTACCACGGAGGCCGCGGTACCCCCGAGAATCCAGGAGTTTCCGCGTGTGCCCCAATCTACCAAATGGGCTCCCACAGGCTCCTGGTATCAATACTATTGCATCAAATAAAATTTGCGCCATTGTTTATTCTACTAGCGGCTACCCGCTATGATAAGAAAAGGGTTAAAAATAGCAGCCACTGCTTGTTTTGGTACAGGGGTGGGTGAGTTAGTTGCCCCAGGGTGGGTTGTTATGCCTTGTGGGAGGGTGGCAGTAGACATTAACCCCTTCATTACCCTATGCGGTTCATTCAACACTAAGGTACTCGAGGGGTTCTACACCACCAGCACTACCCCGCAAGGCCTAAACCCCACCCTGGGGCAAACTACACCTTCACCCCCTCCTCTAATCAACACTTATGTCCGGAATGGGTAAAGTGCTATTACCAGAGCTATGCGCTTTCCCCCATAAAAAACATTACAGTGCGATACAAACATAAATACATAATGTCACATTCACGATTTACTAGTCACATAGTAGTACATAGTAGATGCAGGATTGAATAAGAGCAGACTTGCGTCCTCAGTTTCAATCTACTGTACATTTAGACGACGGATACTTTATCCTATATCCGTATTACAGTATATAGTCTAGAGGAGGCAACAACCCCCCATTGACATCATGATAATTCTTCATAAGGAGGAAAAATCAATTCCTTTTGACTCCAAGAATTGGCGTCAGATTTCCGGATCAACATCCCTCATGTCAATTATCTTGGTATACTGTATATTCCTCTAAAAAGAATGTCCAACCTTCTTTTTGAACAGTAAATCTATTGTAATCTATCTGCCATCACGTCGTCCATGGGTAATGAATTCCCCACTGTAACGCCCTTACTGTAAGAACCCTTTCCTTTGTTTGCGGTGAAGATCCCTCCTTTCCTCCAACCTTAGGATGTGCCACTAGTCCTATGACTGGCCAGGTAATGAACTTTCTTGTTAAAAGCTCTCGTGTAACTATCCTCGAATATATTTGTATTAGTTATCATATCCTCTTTAGATCGGCCTCTTTTCTAATGTAAATACATCATTATGAGCTGCCTCATCCTATAATTTAGTTGTCGTCCCCTTTAGGATTTGGTGCAATTATTCCCTGTCATCACCTTATTGGGGCTCATCGGCTGTCCCCCGGAGACCAGAACTTCAACACTTCTTAACCATTTCGTGGATTAATTCCTACTCAAAAAGGTATGGAATATTCGGTGAAATCTGCTGACATACACTGACCACAAAATCAGATAAAACACACATCTACTGGGGCTCTGGTGAATATTCCAGCCTCCTATTCATGGGGTCGGGCACCCGCTACGAAGGCTTCCCTGTCCGACTCACGCCCAGTGAACCGCGGTACTCTTTTCGGGAGACCGCGGTGCTTTCCCTGCTTCGTTCTCCAGTCATGACACTTGCCGCTCTTTCAAAACATTGGTCCTCGGCTAGGGCAGTTTCTCTTCTTTTTCTTTCTCCGCTAAAGTGAACCGGTTACTTCTTCATCTATTCCAACAGACGAACTTTGAAAAAGTCCCGCTCAGCGCCTCACGCCCAAGCCTCAAATCTCTGGTTCTCTGATTCGAGCTCTCCTTACTAGACCTATGTTTCACATGGAGAGGATGGCTCAGTGATAAAGACCCCTGACGGACATTGAGAATGTTGCTGGGGATCCTGGTTCATTTCCCGTGTCGCTCCTTGTGACCTTGGGCAATCCTTTATCTCCCTGTGCCTCAGCAAAAAAAAAAACCCCATAGATTGTACCTCCACGGGGCAGTGACCTGTGCCTGCTGCAGTTGTACGTACACTTAACCGAGCCATTTTGCATGCCCGGTCCTGCCCGTGGCGATTACATCTATGGGTTTTTTTTTTGGCCCCCCCCCCCCTACAGGACGCTTACCCTGTCCTACTCCGTCCGGACTCGCGGTACTCTTTCGTGAACCGCGTGCTTTCCCCGCTTCGTCTGTTCTCCGCTCAGACTTGGCCGCCTGATGGGTATGGGTCGTTTATGCCAGGTCTTTGTGATATGAAACAACTGAATTCTTCTCTACTTACTGTGCAGTCGCACCCATCTCGTGCAGCCCCCAGCGGTAGGGGTTAATGTTTTAAAGACTGCCATTTATCTCTACTTTTCCCATGCAAAAACATCATCCATTGATACTACTAGATTATGACCTCAGTTTATTAAAATCTGCCTTTACAGTTTAAGGTCTTTGTTGAACCCAATAATCTGTTTTTATAATTATTTCAAATGAGCCATGATTATGATCACTGTTACCCAAATGTGCCAGGACTTGATATCTGTTATTAATTCTACATTGTTTGATATGACCAAAACCAGAACTGCCCTCTCTTGGTGGTTCCTCATAATTTGGGTATATCATTGTCTTTAAGCACCCCCAAAAACCTGTTTCCTTTTGTTGTAAGCCTAATCTCATTGCCCCAGTCTAATCTGAGATAAATTAACATACCCCATATCGCAAATGACCGCGTTGTGAGGCCTTCTCCATTTGCCCAATTTATTATAAACTTCCAGCTTCCTTCAATCTGCGCAGATATTGTGGTTTAAGCATATTCCCACACACATTTAGTTCTTTTATACTCTTTACTCCACTCTCAATTTCTATCCCACAAGGCTCACATTTTCATCCATTCCTTCAGCCGGTAGTACATCAGTCCGTAATTAATAGGTTTTAGATCTGTTTACATTAGACATACTATCCTCCCCTTCTAATTGTCGTCATTATCGAAAGAGAATACCGCTTTAAATTATAATGTCCAGTAAATGCAAGTTTCATCCAACCAGGTTTCAGTACATGCATCATGCATCATACTAGACCCTTCTATAGCAGCTATTAATTCAGCTCCCATTTATCTGTCAGGCTTCTTGCATTAGCAGCGCATTAAGTTTTTTTTCAGCCCCCAATGCTATGCTATAATCTCATTGCCTCCCTTCGCTTCTGCCCCACTGGTTTAGTACTTTAGAAGTTCTAGTTTTATCTCTCTTTACTAGGGGATATCACTGCTTGTCAACTATCACTTGCCCCCATTCTACCTCCCATACCCACCTATCTATCGCTCATTATTCCATTTCAGTCATTATCTGTTTCTTCCCCTCCCCCCTCAATCCTAGTTTTAAAATCTCTCCAACACCTTTTAGCATTCCCCCCCTAGCACAGGAAGATCCTATTCATTGAGGTGCAATCTGTCAGAGAATCTACGATGGCACCTCTCAGAAAAGGGTCCCAGTGCTCTAAAAACCCAAACCCATCCTTCCGAACCACTTATTAGCCATTCATTACCTCCCTGATATCTGACTGTCTCAATGCGATAGGACCACATGTGCAACTGGGATATGTATTCAGACATACTTACCTGGAAGCTCTGCATTAGCTTTTGACCTATATCAGATTTAATCAGGCACAAGTAAACCCGTTCTGAGTTCCCACCACCCCCGCGAGAACAAGACAAATAAGTTGGGGGTTTACAACCCATGCCGTCTAAGCATTAGATGATAACCTCAGTTCTTCGTACCACAGTGACCTAGGTAGGCAATAAAGCCTCTAACGCAGCCGATAGCCTATGCTCTATTGACCCCGCCTCATGGGGTTATCCTCATTTCTGCCCCCCGCCCCTCCAACGGATCTGTACCTACCCGAGTCATGCAATGTCCCGAACCCGAGCAAAAACAAACCGCGGAGGACAACAAACTGTTTGGTTCATGCGCGTTACCAGCGACAGATTGGCGCTATCCTAACCTCCTAATAATGGAGCCCCTACCACCACAATATGTTCTTTGACATCTGCCAGAATCCTAAGTCACCACGTTGCCTGCTGGAGGAATTCTATTCCCTGGCTGATAGCGGAATTAGTCTACCCGTAGGCCTTGCCATTCTGCGCCCCAACGTATTCCCATATTACTTTCTCCGCTTCACATGGGCAATCGATATCTGGTGAGATGGTGGCAGCTACAGATAGCGATAATGCCCCTCTACAACTATTCGCTGCCTAATCCCCCTTCTTAACTGTCACAGCTACCTACTGCTCTCATACAGCAACTAAGCTACTACTGATCCAAACAAAAGCGCCACATCTGCCACTAGTCGAGCAAGGGCCTGCTCAGTGAGCTCAATTCCCTTTAAATTTTGCCAAATGTCCCTCAATGCAAAGTGTGGCTCTCTTCAGATCAGCAATCTCTGATTCTAAAGAGACCACCTGCTCACTCTCACAGCGATGCTCCTTGGACAGCTGCCTCAAGTGCACCATACATTGGCAGATGTGCCATGAGTGGCATTTTACATCATGCTCATTATTAGCAAAGTATGAGAGTTAGTAAGTTAATAACAAGCTAAACTAAGTATCTTCATGCAATCATACCCTAGGTTATTTCTCCTTCCATATAGTTGCATCTTCACTGTACCCTTACTGGTTCAAAACGCACACACTTAATATCGAAGTACCAGAGATGTCAATCAACCACACGAATCACCCTATGTACACGGGGCATTGCCTCGTGCAACATTGAATGAGAGGTGGATGAGGAAGTAGGAACCTGCAGTCTGTTGGGATTGGAGCACCCTTTCTCACGTTATTCGTGTTCCACCTGGCAAGTGCTTTGACGATCTAGCACCGCTCAGTCGCCTCGCCAAAAGGAAGTCATCTTAACTCTCACTGATAAGTACTTTGTCTCATGACATTTCATGGACGGTACCCCGAGATATATTGGCAAAAAAAGGAGCGATCGCATGGCTGGCAGAGACGCGTAAAGGAAAAAAGATGGAGGCTGGGGGGAGAAGTGTGGACACCAAAAAAGAGGAAAAAAAATTTAATAGATGGCATACAGATAGGGGTAGCTTTATGTTGACCTTTTTCTACCAGGGTATTCGTTGGGGCCGTCTCACGTGGCTAGCTATAGATAATCGTAGACATATATTCCCCTCCAACACACTGCATCTCTCGAACTTATACTATAACAGAAAAGCGCTGTTCGAGCCGCCATCTCTTACGTTGTCGGTCGCACGAAAGAATCGAGGGGGAGGAAGACCATAATCGAGGGGCGGAGTGGAAAGGCAGAGTCGGTAGGAGATGACGCAGGCCACGGAGCGCCGCAGTACCGGAGGGGGGGAGATGAGAAGGGAGAGGAGAACAGGGGGCACAGAGGGAAGCGGCCCGCCTGAGGCACGGTGAAGGACAACAGATCAGAAGGGCGAGGGAGGCGGCGAGGGTATGTGTATAAAAATCGAAAAAAGTTAAAAGGATAACTCCCTGTCGGCACAACAGAGCCACAATGTAGACAGACTCATTCTGAAGTATTTTTGTTTCGTTAATCCTGATTCTTCTTACTTCCCCTAATTAGAGTGGGGCAACGGCTGGTCCCACTCCCGCACTAATATTTGACCTTCGCACGAGCCTCACTTAGGTCTGGAATTTAGTTCTTATTTGCGAGTTACCCCACCAAACTATACCTATAACGATTTCGAGGGCTAGGTTGTACTGTTGCCTCACCGCTAGTCACAGTAGAAATACAATACAATAAGCGCGGAGCTCCGAGGAATGGGAGACGGAACCTATTGAGAATTATATCAAGTCGTAAAGTTGCCTGTATTCTCAAGCGAGGCGTTCAGTAGATATCTGAAGGCGGTCAATTGAGATTACTTGCGTCGGAGAGTAGTCTCTTTGGACAATCTAATATAAACTGTACGTATGGTACAATGTTGTTATCTTCTTGCTCTTTTGATGTCTCGATCTTATATGTAGGCATACTGCTCCATGTTGTCATACCCTCTTCAACGGTTTCCCCGGCTAGCTAGTCTTGAACAGAGGCGTTTA
This sequence comes from Ascaphus truei, assembly GCA_036426205.1. Classification (NCBI taxonomy): domain Eukaryota; kingdom Metazoa; phylum Chordata; class Amphibia; order Anura; family Ascaphidae; genus Ascaphus; species Ascaphus truei. The sequence goes on from CM071569.1 coordinate 284,116,948, forward strand.
AAAACAGTCCCTGCTTGTAGTTTTCCGCTCTTGAAGCTGTCTCTCTGACCTTTTCCAAGCTCAATGGGGTGCTAGTTCAGCTCTTATGAGATTAAGTTGCAATTCCACAACCCACTTTCAGAGATGTCCCATCTTTTCAGTTCATCAGTTAAGGACTCTTCTGGTTTTATATATCATGCCTTGACTTCTTTTGTTGCTGGGTGGCTGGACGCGTTTTGCTAGTGCTTTTTGTTTAGGTGGTTCAAATTTGCTAAAACCTCGTCTTCAGGTGAGCTGTATTCCATCTCACTGTAACCCCCTGTCTATGCATGGTTTGAATGGCTGTGGGATACTGACGCTTAGTCAGGTCTAATACTTGTCCTTGTAGGACTGTAATCTCATCCGCGAGAGATCCCTGTTTTTGAGTGCGTCTGCAAGCCTCTTCTCAGGGAATTTATTGATGGTTTGCTCTTCTATGAGTCTTGACGCATTTGTTGATGTACTTTGTTGAGTGAAGCACTATGTGAACTTCTTGATGGGCCACAGTTCTACTTGTTTCAGTTTCTGGACCTTCTTGTGCCTCCCTTTTGTTGCCGCGTCACCTGTGTTCTAAGCTTGGCTTTTAGCGTTGTTTTGATGTAGCTCAGTAGCACTTCAGTTTCTATGCTGCTTTGCGCGTGAAACATACTGAGTCCAGACGTTCCTGCCGCACTTGAATTTCTTTAACTAGCCTGCAGATTGTCATCCTGCAGAACTTTCATGCTTCTTCTCTTGCCTTCTCGGAGGTGCGTACGCAGACACCTTGCAGTTGGCTTCGGCAGTCGGTGCTCTGCTTCAATACTTTCCTTGACTTCTGTCTTCAACTGAAATTTTTCTCTCTTTCAGTTTTAAGTTTCTTTTTTAACTTGAATTTTCTCCCTTTTCAGTCTCGTATTCTTCAGGGCTCCTTTGCCAGTCCTCCTTCCATTAAGCACACTGCTTTGAGAATGACAATCTCCTGGTGTGAGACTTCCTTCTCTAGGTTGATGGTCTGAAGATCCTTTGAGAAGAGACTTTGAGTCTTGTACCAAGATTACCAATGTTTCTTTAGTCAATGTCCAGCTCCTCAGTGGACTGTGTAGTGCCTTTCTGGAAAATTCCTATTGGGTTGCGAGATGTGGGCTCTACGCGATGTTGTCTCGTTGCTATTGGCATAAGTGCTTGCGGAGTGTTGAACTCTTCTGAGATATACGTCCACTTCTATCCGGACACTGATGACCTCTGTGTGAGGCATTCAGCTCTTACGAAGGTGTGAACCTCTTGCTGGAGAACTGTCATCTGCTTCAGTGCCTCCTCATACTTCCGCTTTAGCGTAGCCACCTTTTATCAGATTTGGCTCTGCTTTTATCCATGGTGGAAATAGTTAGCCTTTGCAGTATCTAGCTCAGTCTTGAGATCGTGCAATTCTGTCCTGGCTAAAGTGTAAATTGTGAGCCATATTTTTTTGTAGCCTCACGTTATTTTTCTGTAGCTCTGTATTATCTGCTCTCTCAAGTTTCAATTGTTCTCGAAGTAGCTCACAGTCACGCCTGGCAATTTCAGGCATCTTCATGGTTGGTCAAGGATCGTCACTCACTGGTTCCGACTCCATTTCCCGGGATGATTGGTTGAGTGTTCCTCACTGTTGGCCCGGACCAAACATTCTTTGGGGTACACGACTTCTGCCTTGCGCCCTCGGATATTCGGTTATCCGCGGACGAATTCTCCATTTTTCTAGGCTGCAGGCAAACTTGGTCCCCTTTTCCGCCACAGATCTGCGGACGTGTCTGTTCCTTCCACGGTAAGTGAAGAACTGCTTTTCTTTTTCCGCCTTTTGATTTGGATGACACCGTCCCTTCAGGGAATTGGGGTCTCCATCTTCATTTGATAATTTTAGCAGCTCATTATATACGCCAGGCTTTTCTTCTGCAGTTGCTCTTTAGCTGACAGAAATATTGGGTGATCTGCTGCTCCGCTTGTCTCCTGTTGATCAATTCGTCATCAAAGGGAGCTGTCTTTTCTGTTCGTGCCGAGTTCACACTTCACACTTTGGGTCTGTTTTTGCTCCCAAGAATATATAGGCAGACTTTTTTTACTTGCAGAAAAAAAAACATTCTTTGCAGTGGACTATTTTCTTTCATTCCCGGCAGGGTGTAGCTACTAACATTAGCAATTGGTTTTAAAAACCTTTTACACACGTTCAGAAATCTCTTTTTCCCCGTAGGGCAATTTTACACTCAGCATTTGTTGCTAAAATCCCCTGCTTCAGCACAGTCTTGTTCAATTTTCACACTTTTCTGCATATACTCCATTCACAGCTGGTAGCCCTATGCGGTGTGCAACCTTTATTTGCAAAATCAGTAACACTCGTGGGTCACCATCTGTATTCATGTTCAGCGAAACTTTTGAAACAACAAACACCTATCCCTTTTTAGGGCTGAGCAATTCTTGAACCTGACTTTGACTATGGCTGGAAGGCAAAACCCCTATTTCAATGACCATATTACATTTTGTGATAGGCAAAATAAGGTTTAGCTACTTCAGCAGTCTTTCTCCTCTAGGGATTGATTGGGGCAAAGAGTCCATCTGTGGTTTTGTAAGTTTCAGTGCAGTGTGGTTTCAGTGGTGTGTGTCCCTTTAACTCTGATCTCTGCTGCATGAGGTTTTTTTTTTTTCTACGTTGCTTGTAGGCAAAAAGCATTAAAAAAAATTTCACATAAAAATCTCCGGTCCTTTTTAACTACAAAGACACCTCTTGTCCCACCTCGGACACCATATGTAGACGGACGTTCACAAAGGTACACAATTGGAGACTTTTATAAGGTGAAATTATAATAGGCTTTATTGTGCCTTTTCATTTTCATCAGGAAATCATCTAAACACAGGGGGGGAACAAAGCTTCTATTCACTTGGGAGTATCTCTAGTGAAAATACCATGCAATTAATTCACAACTCCATAAGTCAAGCATGTCTCGCAGCCCCAAAACATATAGCATGAAATAAGCAGATATAAGCAGTCTCTTAATTATGAAAGTCTTATCTGTTTCTTGCTGTAGAATAAGCTTCTCTGCTCCCCTAGAACTGCACCCGTGCGTGCACAGAAAATATCAGCATCCTGGTTTAGAAGTCTTATTTGGTGTCTTGCAATCAGCTATGCTGGGCAGAGCTCAAGACCGGTCAGCTCCAGAGATGTGTGTTCTCTTGGTCAGACTCTCCTGGGAGTCTCAAGAACACCCCTCTGTCTCTCCAAAGGTCAGCTCTCATTCAGAGCTAAGGAGTCACTTCCTGTCTCAACAGAAAGGCTTTTGTAAGCAATCAGGCAGGTGGTGTTTATTAATTGACTACCAGCAGTTAACTACTACACTGCTAGATTAAAGGCACATTACTTGAACAGGGATTACTCCCCTGTTACACTCCACATAACGCCAATCTACGTCACCACATTACCACGCTCTGCGTCACCGCGTAACCCCGCTCTGTGTCACCTTGTAACCCCGCTCTGTGTCACCGCGTAACCCCGCTCTGTGTCACCGCATAACCCCGCTCTGTGTCACCGCATAACCCCGCTGTGTCACCGCGTAAACCCGCTCTGTGTCACCGTGTAACCCCGCTCGGTGTTACCGCATAACCCCGCTCTGTGTTACCGCGTAACCCCACTCTGTGTCACCGTGTAACCCCGCTCTGTGTCACCGTGTAACCCCACTCTGTGTTACCGCATAACCCCGCTCTGTGTCACCGTGTAACCCCGCTCTGTCACCGTGTAACCCCGCTCTGTGTGACCGCATAACCCCGCTCTGTGTTACCGCATAACCCCGCTCTGTGTCACCGTGTAACCCCGCTCTGCGTCACCGCATAACCCCGCTCTGTGTTACCGCATAACCCCGCTCTGCGTCACCGCGTATCCCCGCTCTGTCACCGTGTAACCCCGCTCTGTGTCACCGCATAACCCCGCTCTGTGTCACCGCGTAACCCCGCTCTGCGTCGCCGCATAACCCCGCTCTGTGTCACCGCATAACCCCGCTCTGTGTCACCACGTAACCCCGCTCTGCGTCACCGCATAAAGCCGTGATTATACCAGAAATCGCCGGCAATGCCTCATGGCACGATGCCCTGCAGCTTAAAAACAAAGCAATATAATCCAATGAAAGCGCACATACCAGTAGTGACGGTAGCGCTGCGACGTGCTGCAAATCGTCGGTCTCATGAAAAGATCTGAGAATTTGTTTTTCACAGACGACGGCCGTGTCACGTGACTGCCTCAGCCAATCACAGTGCATCAGAACAAACACACACACACACACCAGGGTGGGCAACCCTGTCGCCATTCGCCACTTGTGGCGATTTGGCAGTCAAAGTGTGGCGAATTTAGTAACTACTAGTTGTTTCCCATTGCAGTGGGAAGCGTGGCGACAAGCCCGAGTCCCCCAGGCAAGCACGAGCACGCCAGCTGTGGCAGTGCTAGTGCTGAGACAACGAGCGGAGGACAAATAACCATTTTGACAGAACGGCGGCGGCGGAGCACACACCCGGCATATCAATCAATATAAATATATCATAAAAACTAAACATTCTATTGAAATTTAAATATTACAAATTATTATAAACATCCATATTTATTTAAATTTCAATAGAATGTTTAGTTTTTATGATATATTTATATTGATTGATATGATATACTAACTTGTGATTTCATTTGCTCTTTCTTCCCTGTATCTTTTTCCCCTGCACTCACTGCTGAGGGCTATATATATGCTCAGCATAATAAGAACAGCCCTTAGAATAGAAACATGACTTTAGATGTAGCAGTTAGCTTTTATTCAGTCAGTATGTTATGTAATGGTTAGTTTAATGTTATATTTCTATTTGTAAAGCTTTTAAAATCCTTGTATTAATAAAAGTGTGTATTTTTATATGTATTAATTAACATTGAGGCATAGTCCCGCCTACCAGCCAATCACTAGCAACTAGTTCAGCCAATAGGATGCGGCGAATTAGGCAATCATCCAATAGAAACCAAGTATGGGTATATATAGGTACACTGAAGCATTATGCCACAGATCGGACTCCTGAAGAAGCACGACTCCTGAAGAAGCTGGTGCACGCCAGCGAAACGCGTAGAGTGAACTAGCAGCAACCCAGAGTGTGCCCCTCATGCCCCTGAACCCGTGTGGATCCATTTCAAGATCGATCGTGAAACCGGAAGTGACGCGACGGGCCGGACCGGAAGTGACGCGACGGGCCGGACCGGAAGTGACGCGACGCGATCCCGGGAGTGGGGTAGATGGTGTATACTGCTGCTGCGCTTTGATTGTTACGTGTCTATGCACATGGTGCTTATGTAAGTGTCGATTACCACTGTTTTTATTGAATACATCATTAGTGAACATACAATGTTGCACTAGAGTTGTTTCTGTTTTCATCGAGGGTTCAGTTCCACTGATACCAGGGAGAGGATTCTAAGCAAGACCCCCCCTGCAAACTACAGCGTCTACATACTGTCTTCCAATGCTGTTATTTGTCTGGGAGAATGTGAGTTCTTAATCTCGATCCCCATGCACATTGTTATAGGTGTTTAGGATATATTACACTATTGTATATTTCATTCCCTTTACATGGTGAAACTCTGCGCTCCCCACAAGCTTCTTCCAAACGTTTTCTCAGACATACAGACTGGACAAAGGCTTTACCAGACCTGCATATCCAAGGAACCCAGAAAGGCTTTATCCCAGGCACCCACACAACAGGGGATCAAATAAAGGGTTTCATTAGACATTATAGACATTTGTAGACCTAGGTTTTTGGCCAGTGTGACATTAGGGAGTAGCCAGTCTTCATAATAAAGGTGAAGCCCGACTGGTTACCCCTGAAAACCGTGGGCCACTGGTAGCTTAGAAGCACCATAAGCCTGGGACACTGTATGTATACCCTAAAACCTGTGTATAAAGGGAGAGGTGAATCTCGAATGTAGCGCTCCAAGAGATCCCAGCTAAGCCACACAGAGATACAGGATAATGAGTTCCATAAGTAATAGTCGGGATATAGTCCGTCAATATGAGTATTCACAATGATAATTGTACCAGAATGATAAGTCTGCTAGGGGTAACCACCAGGTGGAGCCCTGCAGCCAAGCCGGCCGACAGATGGGGTCAAATACACACCAGCAGCTCTAGATCCAGGTAACAACAAATAGCAAAGCCTCCATCGATAGAAGATCAGCACAGAAGGTAGATGATGTCCTCACGGACCCATGTTGCTTGTAGTAGCGAATAGTATTATCCCAGCGTGTATCCCGTAAGGAGAGATCCGTGGAAGGAAACAAAGTACCCGCTTCCAGCTGTCATCTCTTTTTTGCTGTGCTCCACGCTACTTTGTTTACTTGTACAGATCTATCCTAAAACCTGTCCTGCTGTGTGTTAACCTTTTCCTGTACTGTAATAAACGTGGGATTTCGGGAGTGGGAGTTTCAAGGGGGATATTTGGGTGGAAATGCATTTAAAACCTGTGTAGAAGATCAGGGGACAAAGTTACCGGTAGTCCGGTAATTGTACCTGAAGAGCAGGCAGGCTCTGCGGGAACGCGAAGGGAATTACACAGTGTCCCCCAGAATCCTGGCTTTCGGCCCCAAGTATCCCAGTCCCATTTCCCCCACATGTATGATGTTCTCATAAGGTTAATAAGTTTATAAAGAAATTTAATATGTGTAGCCCTTATAGGTTTGGGCTATAGGTTTTCCCTCATCCTGGCAATAATCCCTGGTAAGGGCAGGTTTGCCAGGAGTAATTATGGGTTTTCCCCACTCACTGCAGCTCAGTGAGTCAGAGAAGGCAGTGCAGTCAGGCCTGTGTCCAATAGGGGACAGGGGCGGGCTCTTGCTGGATCTGACTTAGGGAGATGCAGTTCCTGATTTAGCCAGTCTGTCCCTACCATGAGAGGGGCAAGATCTACCCCAACCAGACTTGTGCAGGGCTCTGGCAGTTCTGAGGCTTTCCCTTAGGGGAGAGGTGGGAGATCATTCCTCTTACCCTGCCAGAGGGTAAGAGAAGAGCAAGGACAGTTTCTAGGGCTCAGACTAGGAGTCAGTGTCCAGAGTCGTCCTTAGGGTGGAAGCCTGTGATGTGCTGCTAAGCTCCTTTGCTGTAACAATGGGCAGTCTGCCAGGACAAGGAGAAATAAAGCATTCGTTTGATTGAATATACTTTCTGCCTGAGAGTGGAGTCTATCAGGGTGAGGATGAAAGGAGTTCTCGGGCAGAGATGCTACCCCATATCTCTAGGGGCTGCACGAGATGGAGGCGCTGCACCAGTAAGTATAATTCAGTGTTCATACCAAAGACCTGTCCCAATATCCCCTACCATCATGCGGGAGACTCAGGAGTCCTGTTACCAGCAGGTGCAACACACAGAACATGTAACCAGAGTAGAATGTACCTCAAACAAACAAGGTTGTATGGTGCTCTAAAACAAAAAGCAGCTAATGTTGAAATAACAGCAAAAGTCTTAGGTGGAGTACCCCTCCAAAGAGAATAATAAATGAGGCTAGGATATAATACTCCCACAGGCACTTGTAGATGTGTAGCTGGAAATATAGTCATACAGGCACTGAGGCAAGGACAATACACACCTGCCGGTGTCCAGCATCAAAACAGCATCATGGCAATAACATGGGATATATGAACAATAATCCTTACAGCCACTTTGTAGGAAAGGAAAGTGGAATATACTCACATTAAATGTTGAAACTCATGTGGTTGAGGAGCCTCAATATCCACTTATCCAGGGGTATATCGTGCCTCCGTTCATGTAGATCAACAAGGAGAGAGGGAAAAAAACGAAGCACTGATTCCACTGCTAGCTTGATAAAGTGCCACAAGCCCGAAACGCGTAGGTGTTCTGTTTGTTTCGTTTTTTGATCCAATAAACTTGTTTATTATGGGAACGCACCTCTGTGTTTTTTCAAGCTAGCAGTGGAATCAGTACTTCGTTTTTTGTCCCTCTCTCCTTAGAATGTACCTCAGACAGACCCAACATGAGATATGTTTATACGTTGTGTATTAATCTCTATACAGACAGTCCGGGCAATCTAAGTAGGAGCGGGGATGTCTGCACAGAGATCGGGGATCAAAGAGGAGAAGGGAAGTTAAGAGG